>JABAKD010000015.1:8789102-9400896 GCA_012845835.1 Undaria pinnatifida | reverse complement strand
AGGAGTAAGCACATCGACGTGAGGCACCATTTTCTTAGAAATCTGACCGAGGAGGATGTGATCGAAATCACGCATGTTCCCAGCAAAAAACAACATGCGGACATCCTCACGAAGGCTCTGCCGAGAAGTATTTCTGAAGTTCGCCGTGACTTTGCATTGGGCTCTAGGAAGTAGGAGTCTGAATTATTTTTATTTGTCATACTGCATGTTGTGGGTCTGGTAGATGCAACAGCCCCTAGGAAGGGTGCTGGTGATAGCGGCAGTGTGTATTGGCCGAGCTGCTGTAGATCATCTGATTGGATAGTTTGAATATTGAATTGTCAATTGTAGTAAGTTGATGCTGGATATTCTGGGAATACTCTTGTGGTACTTCGGTAGGTTGTACACAAGTACGAGCTATACAATGGACCGTAGGTGTGCGTGTCGGTACATTGGTATGTGGTACATTGGACACTTATCCAGTAGGAAGGTTCAGGCATTGTTGCTGTAGGTCTGACTATCGGCTATTGTCATGTTAGGGGTATTGTTTGGGTACGGGGAACAACCCGAGGGTTTTGTGGCACGTCTGAAAGTACATTGGTGTTCTTTGTCATGCGTGATCGGGTAGTTTCATAGCGTGATCCTGAGGGTGAGGTTGTGCGCGCCCACGAGCGCCCCCACCCTGCTCACTCCACCTTGCCTACCTGTCTCAGAAGGGCAATTGCTCAATATACAACATCTTTTCCCCAGAAGCCACGAGTATACCAACAGTGGCATTAGTGGGGGAGGTTTTTTCGGGCGTTCAGCTCGAACCGCTCTCGTTTGATGTGCGTATCAAATCATTCCTGGTGTTGCTTATTACCGTGCCCCCCGTGAATTGCAGCAGTATAGATACAGTAATCCTTTTTTAAGGACCATGTAGTGCGCTCGGGCGGACATAGTGCTTAGTCTAGATACCGACATCCCTCATCAGTTTTGGCACATCTGGTTCGTAGTGCACGTTGTTTCTAGCAATGCATCGCAATGCATGTGGCGTTTCACCTGCAGGAAAACAGTTTATTGGCTCCCTTCATGGGACCTGCCTGCAGTGCCTTATTGGGTGGGGCGTCGATCGGGGGGGAAAAAGTGATGCGCGGGAATTTGAGGTCCTTATGTTCATTATAAAAAATGAAATACACCCCAGCTGTGAGTTTGAAGATTTTGTCGAAACTCATCTTTGCAAGCTGTGTGTGATACCCCGATCGCGCGTATCACGGGTTGTGTGTCCTCATTAAGGATACAGGTCGGCGACTCCCCTTACAACTACAGTAGCTATCAGGGCCAACAGGGTGGTGTTAGTCTGTGCGCGGAAACTATTAAACCCGTTTCTGAGGGGGACAAAATCTGACGGCTGTGGAAGGAACGCATCCGTTTATCAAGTGAATCTATAAACCGTTTTCCGTATTGTGATAACCGCGGGGAAGGGCTACCGATCGCAGTTTCGCAGTGTCGAGTGCAATCGCTGCTGCTGTGTGTTGTGTTCACATGTATGCATATGCAAAACGATACGTATACCTCGTGGTATCCGTCACATATGTTCGGCGCCCATAACGGCCTCTACCATGTTTTGTGAAATTATTCTCAAGACGTCAGCCGTGAGTTCGACGAATTTAGGGTCGATTTTCATCTTTGCAAGCGGCGTTGTTGGTACTTGCTTGGATATTCATGTTTTGGGTCCGTTTTTGCATCGATTACGGGGGCGATAATGGCGGTATGGGCACGACTGCTTCCTGTCGCTGGCCGCCATCGGAAATGGGCCATGCGGTCATGGCTACCCCTCTTGCACGACGCACTTGCAAATACTAACGACGTGCGCGACTCGAACCGCATCCAAACCACACACACACCCAGAAACCCATTTCGACACTTAAAACAGCAGCGCAAACACCACAGCATAAGACCATCGCACCGGGCCACACAGCACGCGCAAAGGCAGACAACACAGCAGACCACACAGCAGACACGCAGACCACTGCCCCTGATGGATTTAGCCGGGAGAATCACGTTGTCCCAAGCGTTTTTTTTTCAGAATTTACCCATCCCCATCATTCCGTTTACTTTTATTTTACAGCATGTCGCGTACATGAGGATTTTTTCCGTGCGCTGTTGTTCAACTGCTGCTTTGTCACATAAAAAAACCACGTGGTTGCAAAACAAACAAGACAAAATAATATGTATTCGAAAACAACACCCTGATACAATACGATAACGAAACCTAGAACATCAACCAAAACGTACACGTGTAGCAAAAACTACGTGGTTACAAAATAACATGTATTCGAAAATACCGCTCCGAAACAACACGATAACAAAGTCTAGAACATAAACCAAAACATATACGTGTAACATCAAAAACGCGGAAAGCACCACTTTGAAACAATACGATAACCAAGTCTAGAATATCAACCAAAACATACGTGAAACAAAAACACGCGGACATACGACACACTAGAACCACATATACGTCCGCATTACGAACACCAGTCAAAAGGTGGAACCCATATACCATGGGTTCCAAATTGAGGTCCCTACGAGTCTGAAACATCACATAGTCCATATAAAGTCTTCACACAAACCTAAAAATGCGTCACAACTGCTCGTTGCCAAATGGCAGGTTCATCAAGAACGCAAGAACAAACAGAAACGAGAGGCAGGGTAATCGAAGCAGCGCAAATCATTATAGTATTCGCCACCACATCACCTCCTTTGAAATTGGTTTTGGGCATCAGCGAACTGGGTCCAACGCATGCCCGTAGTGTCTTAGGTGGAGTGAGAAGCGGTAGTAAAAATCAAGTGCGCTGCTCGATAACCTGTTCCTGACCGTCGGTATACTGAACAATCTTCGGGCCGCGTCTTCTCTGTGTCAGGTGTGTGAGGAATTTCTTTGTCATTTTTCAAGCAAGCGGTTGCGTTGGCATATACTACCTGGCTTGATGTAAAGGAAAGGAACACCACTGAGCGATCATCTACTACATGTTAGGGCATGTTTTCATGAACACCACTAACAAGAGCACCAGACATGGACGCGACATCTACAGGGACTACAACATCTTCGCCGACAGAGGGGGGAGAAAACAGGACGTATAAGTGTACAACTATATATAGTCTATAATAATGTGGAAAGTAAGTACAGACAGGGATGTTAACACTGCGGTAAACCACACGACCAACCTATTACGCAGGGTATTTCGTGCCTCCATCCGCTTACATGATTGCCTGACAACCCCTACTATCCCAAACGCAGTGGAATGTGCCTAACGAAGTAAGTCACCTCGCGTTCAATAGTGGTGACATCGCATGTCCACGTGAGACAACCTTTACGAAACGCAGTAGCATATTCCTGACGAAGTTGAAGTCACCCTCGCCTTCAATAGTAGTGACATCGCCTATATATGACGATTGCATGCCCACCTCAACTGCTGTATTTGTAAGGATGTATCTCTGTCTTAGAATTGGCGACCTCAGAGCCCACAGCGGCACGGTAAAAATCATGGACGTGAAATCGCACATTTGAGACAATAATAAGTTGAAAAGGAGGCACAAACAGACGTGATACACTGCCGACCCATCGCATACCCTCCTGAGACGACCTCTACGAAACACAGTACCATTTACCTCACGAAGTAAAATCACCCTCGCGATCAATAGTGATGACATCGCATATATGACATCACATACCCACCTCGCCTGATGTATTTGTAGGACGTATCTCTGACTTAAAATTGACGACCGCAGAGCCCCACATCGACAAGGTAAAATCATAGGCGTGAAATCGTACATTTTTTGAGACAAAAATAATTTGGAAAAGGAAGCACAGGCAGATGTGTTAAAATTGCGGTAAACAACCTTACCAACCCATTACGTAGGGTATTTCGTACATACCGTCTGCATGATCGCCTCCCCACCTATGCCAAGCGAAGTATTACTAACGAGGTAACGGGATTGAGCGCGTGTATACCAAGTATGACTAATGAGGTAACGTAATTGAGCACATGTATACCAAGCGCCGATTCGCATCCCTCCCTCTAATGCTCAATGACGGAGACAGCACATGGCCACATACATCACCTCGCATGCTGTATTTGGCAATACGTATCTCGTGCGTATAATTAGCGATGTCGATAATAATGGTGACTGTATGATGATGGTGACAAACACAGTGCATGACCACATCACCTCGCCTGTTGCATTTGACAATACGTATCTGTTTCTTATAATTAGCGATGTCAGAAAATAATGGTACCTACAAATATTCTATAAAATATTCTAGCTTTCGATCGCTGTATCATTACAACAACAAACTGCTGTGAAGATTTAACACGTTATTTACTACACTTAAACACTGGGTTGCATGCTGCATCTAACATCAAACCTTCTAGAATAGTAAACATTACAAGCCAGATGATATAAAGGGATGTCTTATTGCTTCAATCGTCAGGTTTGTCCCTTTGAGAATTTATAGTTTCCGCGCACATATTGAAATGTCCCGCCCCCCGCCCCCCCCCCCCCCCTCCCCTCCCCCTCCACTGACCTCTTTTCATAACAAACCCCAACCCTTTCCCCCCCCCGCCCCTCCGTCCCCCGATCCCCCCCCCCCCCTTCCGCCTAGTCTGTCCAAACGCCCCACTCACAATCAAAATCGGCCTGAGTAATAAACACCTATACGCAGTTGATACCACGTCATTATCTTTCTGACCATCCATGACGAAGGTTTCAATTATACCCCCCCCCCCCCCCTCCCCCTCCAACGCCCCCCTCTTTTCCGACCACCTACACGATCGCCTAGACCTAGCACCACGCGTATAACAAGCTGCTACATATCTTTGATCTCACAGCCGAAGTGTATTTGAATATTATTTGTGACCTAAACCTCCTAAAAATCCCCCCCCCCCCCCTCTTGCTCTCCCTTACTCAAACGCCCCACCAAATATCGAAATCCGCCACATTAATAAACACTTCACGCACAGGATATCACCTCATTACCTTTCGAGAGCCATCCATGCCGCTGTGTTCCCCCCCCCCCCCCCCCCCCCCCCTCCAACGCCCCCTCTTTCCCGACCACCTGCACGATCGCCTAGACCTAGCACCACGCGTATAACAAGCTGATACATATCTTTGATCTCACAGCCGAAGTGTATTTGAATATTATTTGTGACCTAAACCTCCTAAAAAATCTCCCCGCCCCCCCCCCCCCTCTTGCTCTCCCTTACTCAAACGCCCCACCAAATATCAAAATCCGCCACATTAATAAACACTTCGACACGCACAGGATATCACCTCATTATCTTTCGAGAGCCATCCATGCCGCTGTGTTCCTTTCCCCCCCCCCCCCCCCCCCCCCGCCTCGAACGCCCCCTTCTTCCCCATCACCCGCACCTTCGCCTAGACCTAGCACCACACGTATAACAAACCCCTCACCTAAAGCCCTCCCCCCCCCCACCCCCCCCCCACCCCCCCCCCCCACCCCCCCCACACCCCACCCCCGCCCCCACCCCCCACCCTTCCCCCCCCAACCCAACCCAACCCCACCCGCTCGAACACTCCACCCTCTCTTTACTCACTGATTGTACGATTTACCCCAGGATATACACGATAAACTGATGTATTATTTCCAAAAATGTCACATTTATCCCCTCGAAATAATGTATAGTTTCCAGGCACATATCGAGCTGCCCCCCCCCCCCCCCCCGCCCCAACCCTCCCCCCCCCCGCCCCAACCCTCCCCCCCCCCGCCCCAACCCCCCCCCCCCCCCCCCCCCCCCCGCCCCCAATAATATACTGGTGCCAAAACCGTCAGATTTATCCCCTCGAAAGGATTTATAGCTTACATGCACAAATTGCCCCTTCCCCCCCCCCTCCCCCCCCGCCCCCCTCCAAACCCGCTCGCTTTTGATCAAAACCAGGCCCCCCCTTTCCCTTCACAGCTGTCAGATTTTGTCCCCCTCAGAAAAGGGTTTTATAGTTTCCGCGCACAGACTGACTAAAATCATCCTGTTGACCCTGATAGCTACACTGTAGCTGTAAGGGGAGTCGCCGACCTATATCCTTAATGAGGACACACAACTCGTAATGCGCGCGATCGGAGTATCACACACAGCTTGCAAAGATGAGTTTCGACGAAATCTTCGATCTCACAGCTGGAGTGTATTTTAATTTTTTTAATAATATCGCATATGACACGAGCAAGGGCCGTCTCTTAGCAAAATGGAATTATTATATTGGGAAAGTGTACGGTTTCTTACACTAACTGCACCACAATGCCTCCCGGCTTTCTTATTTTCCTTGTACCAGCCTGCCATCTTTGCTCGTTTTTCTATTTCGCCTCATATCCCAGATGTACCTGTACGTGTAGATCATAGTACCTGGTATGATGCCGTTGTAACATTATAAGTGGACCCATCCGCCCATGCTGGTCATCACTATCGTTGCCGTGCATTGTATACCAGGTACCTTATTAGTTCTACAGCTGTTGCGCAGCGTGTGTGCATTGTTGGGATCAGTAGCGGATTTTTTTTGTCAAGAGTGCGCTCGTACTGCTGCTGTGCATCAGGTACATTTTACTTGTGCTCCGTTTGTCAAAAGCTCGAAATTTCCCCGATCCACCAATGTTCCAGGTGGTGAGCGATGGTTGGGATCCACAAAGCCGAACAGTCCATGGAGAGCACTACAACTTCGAGATGATTGGCAAGCAGCGTCGATGCAACAACTGCAAAAGCCGAAGTGACAAAAGCAAGGCAAAGAGAGGAAGCACCTGCGTCAGGTACAAGTTCGCTGCTTGGAATCCAGGTGTGCTTCGGCTGCTTCCGCGGGACCTGCAGGAGCTGTTCCCAGCCGTCATCTTCCGACGTTCTGCTGTAGCTGTGGAGCTCATCACTCGCATCGAACAGACCCTTGTGAGCTTTAGATCTATGGGTCTGGCAACACTCACCAATGATGTTCGTGAGAACCACCTGAAAAATCACATGAAGATGCAACTCAGGTGAGCAGCTGTTTCGTCGATGTGTATTATTGGACGAAACAACAGTCTCGTAGTAGTCGCGCTGTCTGTAGATGTAAACCAAGGCAACGGTAGGAGGATCGTTTTTAGGGTCACGCGAGTAGCTACCCTATCAGTTTGCAATCTTCTTCCGTTTTTGTCTTTTTCGGTTTCGCGATAGGTACCGCCGCTATGCAAAGTCAACAAAGCATTGTGTTTAAATCCGTTTTTGCGCGAGTTGCAGAGCCACTACTGTACCGCAAGTGGCATAGTCTATAGTCGACAGTGAAAATCGAGGAGTCTCCCCTATCGTAGCCTTCGACTGTTCTCGTTTACCACATCTGTACTTGAGCACGTAGTCGTTTCTTGCGCCGTCCACATGCCCAGGTATTACGCGCGCTTCGCGAGGATCAAGAGATGCTAGAAGACCAAGGGTCATCGGACGATGAAGAGGGCGGAGATCGCGAAATGCCGACTGACAGATGGGGACCTCTCAACGGGCTCACATCCAGTGCGCGGTACGCCCCCTTTCCCACTAACTGATATTTTCCAATGCATGTTGCCTTGAAGTATGTCGTGTAGTCTATACGTTACACCTCCTGTGTGTGGTGGACAGAACTCACTGGTGTCTCACTGCTACAACTCTGTGGCAACATGTTATTTGTCGTTTGGATTATTTGCAGTTGTTTCGCGCGAATGCAGGGTCTACCTCCACGCAAGCGCCCGATCACGGCTGTTGAGACGCCAGCGGAGATCGACAAGTTCGACCACGAGGTTTTGCTTTTCCTTCTCTCAGAAGAGAGAAATAAATAACTCAGTAGCAACGGCCAACGCGTTGTTGGCGGAATCGATTGCGAACGTTTCGCCGACAAGTGAAATGCCGACGTTGACAAAACCCATGAGAACTGGCTGGCCGGTCGCCTGGACCTCAGTAGTGACTCCAGCATGATCATCAACAAGGAGGCCCGTTTGACCTCCAGAATCAATGGACCTAGTCCAGGAAGGATGCGAATACCGCGCGAACCGTTGAAAAGAACAAAGCCGCGCTGAACCAGATGTACCGGAACTAGCGGGTCAGGATTATGACGCCCAGTAGCATGGAGCAAGCGACCATCGGGGTGATGAGAAACGGGACCACGGTCACATTCAAGCCGGTGCTTCGGGGGGCTATGGCCCCACCCCGACCTGAACCCCCTGCGGACGCGGAGGTTTCAGATGAGCGACTGAGGCGCGGAAGCATTGATGGTCCGTCGAGTGAAAATGTCGACATAGATGTTGACATGAATGAGTGTTTATTGTTGTGCAGATATGTAAATGCGAGCGATCAAGGTCATGGTAGAGGAGTCACGGTGGAAAGTAGTCTTGGTGGCGCCGAGGTCGGGGGGGACGAGCCGCTGGAGGAACGAGCGCCCATGCCCGTGGGCGACCCAGTTTATGTCGTACCGGCGCAGGCTTGTAGCTCCCTTCTCCCAGTGATGCCCACATTTGGAATCGGTGGAGCACCTGCAGACCAGATAAAAGGTGTGGAATGGTTTGCCATCTCCGGTACAGCCGCCTCCGCCCCCTCATCAGCCTGCTCGCGTCTGTACGTGTCAGACGTGTGGCCACAACGCGTACTGCGGACGCATGGGTACAATGCACAGCGGTGGCAGAAGGTACAATACAAACCCCGACTCTGCAATGTGCCCCAGGAAATGCGCAGAGAGGCAGAATTTCCGAAACGGTCGAGAAATCGGTTCAACCGCAGTGCTTGTGCAGAATGCAAGAAGTAGTTTGAAGAATGTATTTTTCCTGAAATTTTTTGTCGTCACTTTTCTGTCCAACTCAAATCGTGGGAGTTTTTTTCACGGGTATATCGCCCCGCTGGTGGTGCTGACGCGTGCTACGAAAAAAGTAGGACGTTTTGGCAAAAACATTTTCTGGGTGACGGGGATCCTTAACCCAAGATCGTCGAATGGTCATTATTTTTTTGCTCTGTGAATACTTTTTGGTACCTAGGCCATGGGCTTTTGGTAATCGGTTCACACTTACTTCCAGAATCATACTCTAAATAAGTTTGTGTGGGGTATAGAGCTTCTCAAGCGAGGGGCGCCTCGGAAGAATATTTGCCGTAGCATGTGTGTGCTCTTGCCTTCGTTTCGTCGCGCATACGGTTCAATATCTCCCCCGTTCGCGTTCTCGCACTTACTTGCATAATCGATGGAGGACGACGAGTCGTAAAAAAACGCGTCGTGTTTCCTTATATTGTACCAACAGTATTTCTGTTGCAGTAACTCGTACGTGTCAAGCAAAGATAGCGTTTGCCGTATACACATGTTTCTACCCCGGTGTAAAATAACACACCATTTCCAAGTACATAATGTAGTATTATCAGGGATACAGCGCAAAATAATCTAAGGATCCCAACGCAAAAAATCTTGTTCGATTTAAAGACAATTTCGAAGAGTTATAGTGAAAACAATACCATCAACCAAACACGTCGCGGCTGTCAAAGAAAAGGAAGAAGTCACCACAAAAAGTGCTGGCGAAATTAGTTGACGGGGTTTCAATTTTTTTTTTAGCGGGCTTCGCCGGCTTCATTTAATTCCTTAAAACCTATCGCCGGTACATGAAAAATTTGCCACGCAGCGCAGGAACACAAACAGGCACAGTCCAAGATAGATACTACACGGCACTGCCCGCGCATATACCGCTCTTAGGCGGGACTGGTCGCCGTATCGACCATCCATGGTGATGATGGTGGACCACCAGGTGGTGGTGGTGGCAGTGATGGCTTGACGGCTGCAATGCCTTGCTGGCTGCTGCTTGCTGCTGCCGCTAAGCAGCTGCTGCTGCTGGGTACACACCAGTAGTACAACAACGAGGATTGAATTGCGCTCCCAGCAGCAATTGGAGCGCATAAAAAATAATTAGAGCTGTAGACCTGGAGCTCCCAACGGATAGAGATCCTTTGTGACCGGTATCTACTCTGGTCTACTGTTTTATTATTCCTGCTGCTGTTGAAATCTCGTAGATTTCGATTTTCAACTCTCTTGCTCTCAGATAAGAGATCACACGTATGAGTCCGAGTGTGGGTGATCCTGCCCCCTTCCTTTGACGTATGGCTACGATTTTTCTCCTCGTACGCATCGTACGCGCTAGCGAATACGCGAGCACGACTTTTTTCGAGTGCTTCATGTCGGCACCACACAGCAATAAATTATCGCGAGTAAAGTTCGAGTGAAAGGGCAAACACACGTACCGCCAGCCGTATAATTGCCCGTATACGTGTACGCATCCTCTCTACATCGGCGGCACAGCTGTTACTCTCTGAATGAATGCACGACCATTCTCCCGGCAAAATCCATCAGGGACATGCCTGCTGTGTGGTCTGCTGTGTAGTCTGCCTTTGTGCGTGCTGTGTGGCCTGGAACGATGGTCTTATGCTGTGGTGTTCGCGCTGCTGTTTCAAGTAAGTGTCGAAATGGGTTCCTGGGTGTGTGGTTCTGGAGGCGGTGCGAGTTGTGCACGTTACTATTTGCAAGTGCGTCGTGCAAAGAGGGGTAGCCAATGCCTCTACTATTAATAGTTAGTCTCATTCCTACAGGAAGGTGGAGGTAGGTGGATTCGGAACCCGGTATTATCATGGCTGCCGACCCCGGCTTTGGTCGCGGGGTTCTGCATCGATTGTTGTTTCCTCGTATAATAGTTGCTGGTTGTTTTGTTTTGCTCTATGTTTGGCCGCATGCATCGTATTATACCGTATTTTGTTTCACCCAATTTTTGACACGTGGTACGATATAGTGGTATCACTTTTTATTTGTCGAAATATTTCTGATTGACGGGACTCCTTAATTAACCCCAAATCGTCGGGGAAAAAAAAATAATAGGCCATTTTTAGTCGCCTGATCCTCGTTCTATAACCTAGGCCATGGGATGTTTCATCCAGTGTTGAATTAATAGCAGTCTATTTTCCTCCAAATCAGTTTTTTGGGAGAGATCTTGAGCTCCCAACTTGTGGAACCGCAGAAAAAAAGTGGTGTATGTACCTCTGTCGTAGCAAGCGTCTTTTGCGCTTCCTGGGTGGCTTCTTCCCTCCCCCTTGCGCTCGAACGTTCGGACTTTTTTACCTGTTTCCCTCTCTATTATACTTTGAAATAAAATACAATCCAGCTGTGAGATCGAATATTTTGTCGAAACTCATCTTCGCAAGCTCTGTGTGATACTCCGATCGAGCGTATTACGGGTTGTGTGTCCTTATTAAGGATAAAGGTTAGCGACTCCCCTTGCAACTACAGTGTAGCTATCATGGTCAACGGGGTGATGTTAGTCAGTCTGTCCGCGGAAACTATAAAACCCGTTTTTGAGGGGGACAAAATCTGAGAGCTGTGGAAGGAAATGCATCAGTTTATCAAAATAATTCTGTAAGTCGAATAACCGGTGAGGGGAGGGCGAATTTTTAAGGACATGGGGGCCTGGGTTTGACCAAGAGGGAGCGGGGGCGGGGGGTGCGGGGGGGACCGGGCGGGGCAGCTCAATCTGTGCGTGGAACTACAAATCCTATTCTGTAAGTCGTTCAACCGGTGAGGAGAGGGCGGAGCATTCGAGGGGGTGGGGGTTGGGGGGGTGGGGGTTGGGGGCGGGGGGGGGGGGGGGCGAAAGTGTTTTTTAAACATCATCTTCAGGTCCCATAGATGTAGAGGTTTGCTATACGCGTGGTGCTAGGTCCAGGCGATGGTGCGGGTGGTGGGGAAGGAGGGGGCGTTAACGAAGGGGGGGGGGGTGAATTGCAGCAGCGGAATGAATGGCTCTAGAAAGATAATGAGGTGATATCAAGTGCGTGGAAGTGTTTATTACTCCGACAGAATTCGATGTTAGGTGGGGCGTTTCAGTGAGAGGGAGCAGAAAAAAAAAAGGGGGGGGGGGGGGGGAAGAGAGGAGCGGGGGGGGGAGATGGTATCCAAGAGGTTTAGGTCACAAATAATATAAAAAAAGACTCCAGCTGTGAGATCGAAGATTTGGTCGAAACTCATCTTTACAAGCTTGTGTGTGATACTCCGATCGCGCGTACTACGCCGATATGTAGGCGATTTCTATACGCGTGGTGCTGGGTCTAGGCGGTCGTGCGGGTGGTGGGGAAGGAGAGGGGGGGGGGGGGTGAATAAAAACTATGTCATTGATAGCTAAAAAGATAATGACGTGATATCAATTGCGTAGAAGTTTTTATTACTCTGGCCGATTTCGATTGTAGGTGGGGCGTTTGAACAAAAGAGCGGGGGAAGAACAAAATAGGACGGTCTGTATGCCCGGCGTATGGTGGCTCACGGGGAGATTGTTCTCGGTACCCGACGAGGGACCATCAGGCGGAGGAGAAGATAACAAGATAGAATATATATTATAAAAATTAGAATACACTCCAGCTGTGAGATCGAATATTGTGTCGAAACTCATCTTTGCGAGCTGTGTGTGATACTCCGATCGCGTGTATTACGGGTTGTGTGCCCTCATTAAGGACATAGGTCGGCGACCCCCCTTTAACCACAGTGTAGCTATCTGGGTCAACAGGGTGATGTTAGGCAGTCTGTGCGCGGAAGCTATGAAACCCGTTTTTGAGGGGGACAAAATCTGAGAGCTGTGGAAGGAAATGCATCAGTTTATCAAGTGAATCCTGTAAGTCGAATAACCGGTGAGGGGAGGGCGGAGTCTTTAGGGACGTGGGGGCCTGGTTTTGATCAAAAGGGGGGCGGGAGGGAGGGAAAGGGGGAAGGGGACGGGTGGGGCAGCTCAATTTGTGCGTGGAAACTATAAATTGTTCTTGTGGGGGAGGGGGGGGATGTGGTGGGGGGGGTTGGGGGCGGGGGGGGAGGGCTGTAGGTCGCATAGCTGTAGGGGTTTGCTATACGCGTGGTGCTAGGTCTAGGCGATGGTGCGGGTATTGGGGAAGGAGGGGGCGTTTGGGGCGGGGGGGGGTGGGAATTGCAGCAGCGGCATGGACGGCTCTAAAAAGACAATGAGACGATATCCAGGGCGTGGAAGTGTCTAGTACTCTGGCGGATTTCGATATTAGGTGGGGTGGTTGAGCAGGAGAGAGCGGGGAAAAAAAAGAAGAAAAAAAGGTGGGGGGGGGGGGGGGGGGGGGAGGGTTTTCAAGAGGTTTAGGTCACATATAGTATTGAAATACACTCCAGCTATGAGATCAAGGATTTAGTCGACACTGATCTTGGCAACATTGTGTGTGATCCTCCGATCGCGCGTATTAATCATATATGTAGGGGCTTGCTATACGCGCGGTGCTGGGTCTAGGCGATTGTAAAGTTTTAGGTGGGGAGACAGAGTGCCCCCTGCAGGTCTGCCAATTGAGCAGATCCTCGGAGAGTACTCACTTTCTTTTCCTTCGTAGTGACGTAGCTTTATTCGATCCCACCAGAGCCCCGGATAGCTTCTGAGGTCGGAGGCACGTGCCTCCGATCTATTGCCTAACTTTCCCGAATATAAAACGCCAACCTTATCATACGAAACCCATCCAAATAATCTCAAATTCGGATAATTACAGGCCTTTCGAGGACGTATCTTAACACTAGCTCACCCTGATGAGTCGCATATGCAGAAATATGGGACATTCGGGGAAACTCCTTTTCTACGAACTAGGCCATGAGTCGAAGATGCGGCTCCTCAAAACCCAGTCCCACACCTCTGACCGTCTGGCTATGGAGCCAGGAACACACGAAGAAAAGCAGTTGAAAGAAACGCATACCCTACAACAAGGCAATAGTCACCCATCAAAAACCTGCCGCGTGCCGCCGGTGTGGCGGGGGGGGGAGAAAAGGCTGTAGAACCTGCCGCATGCCGCCGGTGTGGCGGGGGGGGGGCAGGAAAGGCTCTACGGCAAACCAACCACAGAAAAGGTACTATGGCGAGGCGAGCCCTCGTCTATATGGAGGGGAACACAGGCGCGAACACAAGGGAGAAGCCATGCGAAAAACCTCTTGCGGGCCATCGGCAAGGCGGGGGGTTAGACGAGGAAACGACAAATACCCGGGATGGAAGGTGGCAACACCTACAGCCCCGCTAGGTGGGGGAGTGTTTAGACGGAAAAACAAAGTAGACCAAATACAACACACAAAAGATAAAAGGTGACACACAGACCCGTACATTGCCCTGTACCACGTTACGCGCGAACAGGGTACCCTGGTCCCCCCGCGGCTCTGGGCTGAGGAGGTCGTCGGCAGGGCGAAGTTGAAAAATGACGAAAAAGCGACAGCCCTGCGCCTCCGATAGCGGCGTTTTACCCGAACCCTGACCCGGCACTGAGCAGGGGGTTCGGCAGGACAGAAATAAAAAATAATGGGAGAACCACCCCAAAACCCGACGAAGACTCTCAGGACACTGCGAACAGCCCAAAGACAAAGACTTAAACCTGATAACTCCAAAAATCGAAGAACTATCGAGGAGCGGTGGCGGTTTGAAAGTCAACTGGCCACGGCCGTGCGTCGAGATTCATCTACGTTACTTTGGATTTCCCGAGGAAACGTACTGGCGATGTGAACTTGCAGGCACCAAGAGCCTCGTACGGCTCCCGTCGAAGTCGTGTAGCGCGCCGGGGGAAGAGGAAGTTTAATCGTTCCCGGGTCGTCCAGAAAGCGGACCAGGTATGCCTTGTCCTCGGTACTGCTCACGCCGATTTTTCCAAGCCACCATATCCCATCGTCCCCCTTGTACCAAAAGTGGGCTCCGTTAGGAAGTACTGTGTCGTGGTAGCGGCGGAGCCAATCGGCGCGAGAAGCACAGGCGTAGCCCGGCGCTAGGAAACGTTCCCCGTTGTTGCGGGAGAGCTCACGCTGTGCCGCGCCGATCCGCATTCGGCGGTACAGGCGGTTGGTTTAGTGGTGCTAGTCTGGGGTTCCGGCCCAATAACGCGAGATGTGGGAGCGGGTGAGGTGGAGGTCCATTTCCCGCTCCCAGGAAGGTTCAGGGAGTCCCGCCCAATGCGTCTTGTATAGCACCGCGATGACGAACCCTCGCCCCCGTACCGACTGATGACCAGTGACCTGCTCCACCTCCAGCCGTTGGAGGGGAGTGGAAACGTCGTCTTGAGTGACGTGGTACGACGGGGACTTCTTGGAAAAGTTGTTGAGTACATACTGCGT
Organism: Undaria pinnatifida; assembly: GCA_012845835.1. Taxonomy (NCBI): domain Eukaryota; class Phaeophyceae; order Laminariales; family Alariaceae; genus Undaria; species Undaria pinnatifida. Next base: position 9,385,776 of record JABAKD010000015.1, on the reverse strand, counting down.
CAGCCCCGCCTGTAGGTATTTGGGCATGTCCCCGCTGTCGTGGGGGCTGGCACAGGGTTTGCAGCGATCGATGGCCACACGCTGACGAGAGTCCGAACCGGGCAGGTCGGAAGGGAGATCTCTATAGAGGAGGTTGCTCCCGTGCGGCGAACCGTCCGGGGTCTCGGCGGCGGAGCAGGGACCGACGGCCAGGACCTTGTACGGGCCCTTCCAGGTAAGCGCGGGTTTGGCCTCGAGTACCTTGGTGTCGGTGTTCCCCTTCACACCCTGGCGGGTGGTAGAGGCAGAATTGTACACCCATGCCCAACCACCCTCAGCGAAGTTAGATGCTGGACGCAGCGCGTTGGCGAGGGCGGAGTTTCTGCGGTTAACACGGGAAACGGTGAGGGCATGGTGTCCGCGAACAATGTCGTTCTCGCGCTTTTGTCGGTCGGTGGCCAAATCGCAATAGAACAGGTGGTCACGGGCCAGACTCTGGTGTCCAACGACACCAGTGCGGTCGAAAACCGTCAGGGGGAACCGTGGGAGTATGCCCATGTGGACCTCGTTGGGCGCCAGACCCGTCGCCGCGCTAACGGAGTTGTTGTAAGCGGATTCTACGTGAGGGAGATGCAAGTCTCAATCGTCTTGTCGCTCGTTGACGACCATAGCCAGCATTTGCGCCATAGTGTGATTTACCCGCTCAACGCCCCCGTTACAGTTGGTATGATAGGAGCTTGTAGCAAGCTCGTGCACACCCAACAGTTGATATAAAGCTTGTGAAAGCTTGGAGCAGAACTGCAGTCCGTTGTCCGAAAGTATGGTGCACGGGCATCCCCACAAGGGGATGTATTGGTTCACCAGGATATTGGTTGTACCCTCCGCGGTGAACTTAGCGGCAGTGACGGGGAACATGTCGGCCCGACGACTGAAGCGATTGGTGAACAGCAGGATGTAGGTGCTGCCTCGTGGTGTGACAGGAAGGGGTCGAAGTAGTCAACACTGACGGCGATACCTGGACCTTCCGGCAGAGGCATTGTGATGATGGGCCAGCGGACAGTCAACCATGGGGCTTTCCGCGCTTGGCACTTCAAGGGGTGGCGAATCCACCACCGGGTGCACACATTCATGCCAATCCACCAACGAAAACGCTCCAGCATGCGCAACGTGCGCGTGGAGCCAAGGTGACAAGAGGCCGTCGAGTGACAAGCTTGCATGATCCAAGGGCGCATGAGCAGGGGAACGTAGATGCGAACTGGCTCGTCGTTTAGCAGGCAAGCAACTCGCCCCACAGAGTTGATTTTGTCAGACCTTGTTGGCGGCAGTGTCGGGTTACGACAAGTTGGACGATGTCGTCGTCGGTGTATGTAGTCGACCCTTATCCGCCAACTGCTTGATGTTTGAGAGGGATGGACGCTTGTGCGAGAGGTAGCACGCCACAACGTCGGGCGGCAGGACCGATGGCCGGCCGTTAGAAACGTAACGCATCATGGCGTGGCACGTCAGCTCAGCATGCTGCTCTCGCTTCCAATCGTCATGCGAACAACGCGCGACGGAATCAGCGAACCGCAATTCAGCAGCGTTGCCGAGGGCGTCCGACCTTGTAAATGCGGTCGGCGTGTCAACGGGAAAATGCGTGAGCAGTAAGAGAGGAGTTCCCATATAGGCTCTGCGTGGTCGCGGTCGGACAGTAGTGGCACCGTGCGGACCGGCGAGTCGACAAGAGCAGGGGTCGCGGCGGCGGGCGGAGCCGGCGTCGGCCGTGGGACTCGCGGCGGGGTTGTACCTCGTCTGAAAGATGGCCGGGGGCCCCGCCGGGCCCGAATCCTTAATCTACAGCGGGGGTGCATTATCCGTTGCTGTCGCTGTTCGTCGGCGCGTCGTCGACGACTGAGGGGGTGGAACGCCAAGCAAGGCGGGGACGGACACAGTCGAACCGGCGGTCGCGGCGGGGGCCGTCTCCTGTGTAGAACTCCGGGATAGATAAGTCGGCTGTGCGCTGGGCGTCGCTGCAGCCAGGGCTTCTGCGGAGCCCGTGCCGCCCTCGATGGGTATGGCTAAAACCGAAGCGAAAACGGTGTCAGCGGCAGGCGAAATCGACCCGCGGCCGGTAAAGCCTTCGGTAGTGGCGACGGAGGCAGAAACGCGAGCGACGAATCTCCCCGGGGAAGCAGAAAGGCCGTCAATCCTTATACGTGGCTCGTGTGTGCGAAAATCGTGAAATGCGGTAGAGGTGACAGGGAGCCCACCCAAGGCAGCTTGCTCAGTGTGGGGCACGAGCCCACCCAAGACAGTCCTTTTGGCGAGGGGTTCGAGTCCACACAAAGCAGTGCTTTTGTTGTGGGGCACGAGCCCACCTAAGACAGTGCTTTCGGCGAGGGGCGCGAGTCCACCCAAAACGACCCCTGGGATCGGCGAAGAGGGAGCGCGCAGCCCGTGGGTCCGTAGGAGGTAGATACCGCTTTCTCCAACGAGGTTGGGGCTTGTCAACCCCACGGGGTTGAAGTTTGTGAAGCCACTGCGGTCATACTCCGCAACAGGCTCTGGAAAACGGGCCAGAAAAATCAGCGATGCCGTTGGCGCTGCCTTTGCGGTACTCGAGTGTGCAATCAAACGCGGTGACAAACTCAAGCTACCGCTGGACTCGTACATTGAGGGTCCCCACTTTATCAGCGCTCTCCTGTGTCTTGTGGCCGGAGGATATGCGGAACTTCGTTTTCGACAGTACCCTCGGAGGTGTTTGGGAGCCCAAACAATGCTGCCGGTCCCCATATCTATAGGAATCTAGTGCCTCTCCGAGTCGAGCGTTGCTCGACTGATTTACGCGATTTTCATAGTGAACGAAACGTCGTCCAGCGTCACAGTACCCTCGACGAAACAGGGGCCGTGTTTTGACAGCGCATAGTCAGGGGCGACGCCAGAAGTTATCTCCAAACTCCACGGCTTTTAATTGGCCAACGGGTCTTGGAAGTAGGTCGGAAACGCCGAAGGGGAAGTTTTGCGAGCGCTGGCCGCTGTTAAAGGCCCGGTTGCGGCGCGGACGAGATTTCTTAGTTCTGATATTCGCAGTGCAGGTGCGGAACCGACTAGGGGAAGCCGGGTGCGCCGACCCGGTCTCATTGTCGCGAATAGCTTCGCGAACGGCAGAAAGTGCCTCACCGAGCAAGATTTTCCTCTCCCCTGGCATGGGTTGTTGGCCCTGGGATCATCCACCCGGAGACCAATGCCCCACACTGGGTCCAGAGGACTGAATTCAGCCAGAAGCTTGTTGTCAGAGCTCAAAAGGTGTTTTTTTTATGGCTGGATTCTGCGTAAATTTGTCGTAGGTGCCAGATAACACGGTGTTTTGCTCCTCTCTGTCCCCAGAAGCGGAGTCAAAGTTGCGCACGCCTCGACCGATGCGTTTGCATGTGCTTGGACTAGGCGACGACATGATGAGCCCCACTGCTCGATGGTCTTGGAAAAGCCTGGTCTTCTCGGCCATCGCGTATTGCTCCTCGCAAGAATATGGCACGTCGTCCACGGCAAACGACGAAGGGGACCACGGTGGAAAATAAGATGGGGGCTGCCAGAGCAACACTACTTCGTCTGTGGAGTATTCGAGAAAAGGGTCAAAAGCCGTGTTGGAATTTGGATCTGCAATGTCCCCGTTCGGAAACACCAGGCCTCGGGAGCACGACGTGAATCCAAACCCGTGGTATCTTGTCTCGGGTTTTTCTTCGCTCCTTGGCGGAAAAGCGCGAGAATTCGCTCTAACTGCGCCCGAAAAATATCAAAAACCGACAGTGCCAACCCGTCGGTAGCCTCGTTGGACATTTGTGGGTCTGCAATGTCTCCTTCTGGGAAAATCAGTCCTCGGCTCTTGGGGCCTGCAATGCCCCCTTGCGGGAGCACCAGGCCTCGGGAGAAAGATGCGAGTCCGAACCTGGGGTTTCTCGTCTCGAGCCCTCCTCCCTCGCTGGCGGAAACTCGTAAGACGCCGCCCTCGCTGAACCCGAAAAAGAGTCCAACAACGACGGTGCCAACCCGTCGGTAGCCTCGTTGGGCATTTGGGTCTGAAATGTCCCCCTCTGGGAACACCAGCCCTCGGCTCGTTGGGCCTGTAGTGTCCCCCTCAGGAACACCAGGCCTCGGGAGCACGACGCGAACCCGAACCCACGGCTTCTCGCGTCGTGGCCTCTTCGCTCTTTGGCGTATAATCGCCAGAAAATTGCTCTAACTGCGCCCGAAGGGACAGGGGCTCTGAGCTGTTTCTGCTTGACGAGAGGCGCGATTCTTCCGTAAAATTACGGGAATAGCGTCCAGCTGATCCGGCTGGAGGCCGTGGCATCACCACTGGCCCGTCGCGCAGTGTCGAATCTTCTTCCTGTGCCACTGGGGCAGACGTAGCCTGAACCACGTGGGTTAGCGTGTTAAAAGACGAAGCATGGTCCGTAGACCCTGTGGGCGTCTGCTGGAGCGGGGCTCGGGGAAGTGGCAATAATGTTTTTACCCGAGGAGGCTCTCTTCCGTTATGCCTTTTGGAGAAGGGAGACGATGTAGCTAATCTTGTCGACTCCTCCTTGATGAAAAAAGGACAGAGCGCCCGCTGTTATCGCGAGGAAACACCGGATCGAGCCTCGCAAAATATCTCGGTGTTTTAGTGTTGGCCTTTCCACACCTCAAATCGACCGCCACCTCGTGGTCAGTAAAAGCGTTTCGAGGGTCGACCGTCCCACACCTCAAACCGACCGCCACTGCCAGGTCAGGGGGAGGGGGAGGATGAACACGTACGCGTAAAAAGGCGACGCGCCGTCACCGCAGCTATATTATTGTCGCGCGACGCGTGCCTGGGGGAGGAGGGCGCAAAGCGCAGGCTTCCGTGCCATGGTTGATCGGGGCGGCGTTTGGAGCGCGTACGCCCATTGAAGAGTTTATGTTGCGGTTGAGGGAAACGGCGCTGAAAGCGCGGTTCCCGTCGCCGAATTCAGACCATGACCGAGGGGAACGTCGCTGAAAGCGCGCGTTCTCGTCGTCGAAAAAATAAACGAAAAATCACCTGGCTGGAGGAAATCACTCTCGAAGCGCTAGTTCCCGCCGCCGGTACTACGCCGTACGGATCGTCCGCAGACGGTGCAGGAGCCCGTGGGCTCTTGACAGAGGCAATCTGTGCTGCGTTACTGGACAGGCTCGCACCAGAACACGAGCATCTTCTGAAACCAAAGAGGTACCCCCGACAGTGTTGTCGACGGTGCCGACCGCCGTCGAGCTGTCGATTGCCGTTACGGAATGTGCCAGGTTGGCGCGCGAGTGTATTTTCGCCTGGGTTGTGGGCGGCTCCAAAGCACATTCGAGGAGCAGGAGCGGGGGCAGAAGAGGCGGGCGAGCGCAGGATAGCATCATGGTGATCCGACGTGCATGTGGTATCGTTGTGACAGTGTGCCTGGCCTTGATCCTGGTGGTACCCTCGCTATTGACCTGAAAGATGGCGACGATTTTCTTGTGGTTGTTCGGGCGAGAAGATTTGTCGTCTCGGCGGTAGCAGACCTTGCGTGCTTGTCAACGTCGGTGTGCGTCATCGTCGCCAAGTTGGCCAAGTTCAGGATTCAAGAAGCCACTCGCAGTAATGAAAGGATGCCTACAATGCTTGAAGGAATGGTTGTCTTCGTGGCAGTTGAAGCAAAGCCCCCGGCGTTCTCGGAGGGCATCAGCGCGAGGTGAAAGGAGGCCGCTCCAAATGGGAGGGTCGTCTGTCTTAAACGAGGCCTTAACGGTGAAAAATTCTGCATAATGATGCTCTTCTAATGGCCAGGAGTTCAATGTGTGGTCAAGCCAAGGGTCAGATGAATCATCGATGGGCATTACAGTTGAATGATGGCTCGATCCCGTCTGCCACGAAAGCGACTGGGACGGCACTCGACCCTGGCCGCGCCCATGACTGGCGGGCCGGGGCTCCGACGGGTAGGATGACCGCTCTCCCGTCGAAAAAACAGGGAGATAAAAAAAAATGTTTCGCCGTTGACGGCAGGTGTCTCATTAGTCACTAAAATCCCGCCACATAGCATCCAACGAGGCGTATGGCCGCGGGTCCGTTGCCTTCGAACTAGGGTACAACGCAGGCAGGAGAGCCGGAAAATTTTCACTCGCCGGCACCCGAACCACCTCGAACACCACGTCCGTCCCCGGAGACAAAACACGCTCACTCCCCGTAGCGGTCGGCACAAGTACGCGAAACTCCCCACTGAAATCAGAAAAAGGCATGCCGTTACACATTCCAAAAGTATGCAACTTAGTGTAGCCCTCCTCCGTGTCAACCCCGTCGAAGTGCGTCATCAGCAGACGCAGCAGGAGGGTGAAAGCCTCAGGCCCAGATGCTCCTCCTGCTATGGATCTTGACACCTCTTGCCTGCTACCACGGCCACCTCGCTGTGGTCCGTGCTCGAGGACGAAGACGAGCGGGAGGAGGTTGACGAGCCGTCCCACGCTGAACGTCCTCTCGTGCCATTCCTCTGCCCTCCATTGCCTCTGCCAGAGCTGCGGCCAACTGCCCAGGGTTTTGGGCCAAAGATGCCACCTCGGCGGCGCCCTCAGCCACACCAGCACCCGATGCGCCTCCCCCGCCTCCACCACGGCTATCACCCCCGCGGCGGTGGTGGTGGTCACCACCCCCACCATTTTTGCCGCCATCCCCACGATTGCGGTCCCCGCGGTCGCGACTGTCGCTGCGTCGCTGTTTCCCCCGGTTTCGTTCTGCCAAACACTCATTCTCCGGGGATCGGCTAAAAGACAGGGTCGGGGTCCTCGTCGTGGGCTATCAGCAGGGCCTTGACGAGGGCAAGAGTCGGGGCGGCTCTCGTCTGTCCAGCATAGGGCTTATAATCCACGCAAGTCCAGGCCGCTTCCACTGAAAGGGCGTCCGCTTGCCGCGACGCCGGCCTCTCTGACGAGAGGAGGGCGCAGGCCGTTTCCACCACCGCGGTCGCCAACGCTGGGGAGAAGTCTACCCTCGGTGCAGACGCCATGCACGCGACGATGCCCTTGGATAAGGCGTCGTTCCGGGGTCGTGGTCGCTGGGATGCGACACCCTGCGGGCGCGTCGAAGGCGAGGGGGCCGCGGTAGCTCCCGCCGCAGCCGACGCAACTGATTGAGCGAGGGCTTGTTGCGCCCTCTTCGCTACCAGGGAAGCCTCCCGCGCAGCGGTCTTCGCCTGCTCGACATCTTCGTCAAACCGACGTCGGCGTGCTATCGTCTGGTTGGCGTCGTCGAGCGCCCGCTGGGCCCGCGCCGCCGCGTATGCCAAGTCCAAGGGGGCGGCATGGGCGCTCCGGTCCCGGGATCTCTGGGGGTGGCGCTCTGTCGAGCGCGGAGAGCCCAGGTGGCGGCGGTGGTGCCTTGTCGAGCGCGGGGGGGGCAGCTGGTGGCGCTCCCCCGGGGCTGGCGAGAGCTGGCGTCGAGACGCCCCCGAATCCGGTGGGGGTTGGTCCGTCTTCTTCTCTGCGCGAACCGGTGAGTCGACCCTCTTGGTTGGTGGGTCCGGGTGGAGGTATGGTGCTCCGTCTTCTGTCTCGTCACCGGAATCCGCTCCGGTGCTTCCCCCCGTCTCGAGTCGCGGGATCTCGAGCGAGCTGTCCCTGTCCCGTGGGCATCCAGGTTGGGGTGCGTGGAAGACCTCAGCCTGCCCCGAGTAGCCCGCTTCCTCATCGGTAGACATGTAGCTTGTTGTCTGCATGGAGGGCAGCGGAAGGAGGGGGTGTGGGGGAAGGTGGCGGGATGGGAACGACGCGTAAAGATATGGAGGCAGATATATTGTTGTGGTGTCTCTGCTTCAAGTAGCGGTATATCTGTGTTTCAGCAAACAGCAAGGCATGGGCCTCAACTCCGTCCAGCATCAGCGATGGTAGCAGCCACGCCAACTAGCCGTATATAAGGAGTACAGCAGTAAGAAGGGTACTATCCACCAAAACCGCAACATAAAAGCAGCGCCCAGTCTGACCGTAGGGTATACGGGTGACGCCCGCACGAACCGCAGTAAAAACAGCCAAAAATGGGCGTCACTGACCCTAACCGCAATGCAGGGGGTGCAACACAGTAAAGGTAAGTTTGCACCCATCGCACTTAAATAGGCATCATTTAGCCTAGGCGGGGGGGTAGCACAGGAAAGCGTCGCCCAAAACGCTCACGCTCATCGTACCAAAACAGGCAGCATTTACCCTAGGTGCAGTGTAGGGGTTATCACAATAAAGGTTCGCCTAACATGCCGACGCTCATCGTACCAAAACAGGCAGCATTTAATCTAGGTGTAGCGTAGTGGGTAGCACAGTGAAGGGTCCCCCAACACGCCGACACTCATCGCAACAAAACAGGCAGCATTTAACCCAAAGGTGTAGCGTAGGAGGTAGCACAGTGAAGGGGCGCCCAACACGCCGACACTCATCGTACCAAAACAGGCAGCATTTAACCTAGGTGTAGTGTAGGGGGTAGCACAGGGAAAGGTCACCCAACACGCCGACACTCATCGCACCAAAACAGGCAGCATTTAACCTAGGTGTAGTGTAGGGGTGGAAGCACAGTGAAGGGTCGCCCAACACGCCGACACTCATCGCATCAAAACAGGCAGCATTTAACCTAGGTTTAGTGCAGGGGGGTAGCACAGTGAAAGGTCACCCAACACGCCGACACTCATCGCACCAAAACAGGCAGCGTTTATCCCATGCACAGTGTAGGGGGGCAACACAGTGAAGGGTTGTCTAACACGTCGACGCTTATCACACCAAAACATGTAGCATTTACCCTAGGTGCAGTGTAGGGGGTAGCACAAGAAAGGTTCGCCCCGCCAACCGCATAAAAAAACGGGCAGCATCTGCCTCAACAGTAGTGTAGGAGGGGGTAGGACAGTAGAGGATCGCGCACCAACCACATAAAAAACGGGCAGCATCCGCCCCAACAGGCGTGTAGGGGGGGGGTAGCACAGTAGAGGATCGCGCAGTCAACCGTATAAAAAGGGTCAGCATCTGCCCCTACAGTAGTGTAGGGGGGGGGTAGGACAGTATAGGTTCGCGCACCAACTGAATAAAAAAAACACGGGCAGCATCTGCCCCAACAGTAGAGTAGGGGGGGGTAGGACAGTAAGGGTTCGCGCACCAACCGTATAAAAAACGGGCAGCATCCGCCCCAACAGTAGTGTAGCGGGAGGTAGCACAGTAGGGGGTTGTACATGTGCCAGTCGGCGGACAAGGTCGGTACAACGCTTGAACAAAGTAGTTTCCCCACCGACCGCACAAAAGGGGGACGGTCGCGCCTACACAGTAGTGCTGCTCGCTGCTGTGCCCATAGGTACCGACAATAACAACCGCACAAAGATGAGCAGTACAACCCCCCGAACAAGGTAGTTTCCTCCGACCGCACTTAAGGGGGACGGTCGCGCCTACAGTAGTGGTGATTGCTGCAGTATCACTGCTGTGTTAACATGTAACGGCAATTTCAATCGCACCAAGATGGGTAGTGTAGTACCAATACCAGCTGTAGAAAAGATGTGTACGCCCACATTCGAATAGAAAGGCGGTTTGCCCCCAAAGGTACCGCATCAAACGGGTTGATTCCCACTGCACTATCAAAAGCTGTGAAGCGCAGTATCTCCGCGAACTGTAGTAAACGCTCTGTAACGGGCAGTAGCTGTCCGAACATGTGCAGAGAAGAAAAAAACAAATTGCCAGCATAGACCCTAGCAGTATCGTGAAGGGCAGCACATGTACCAACAGCAGTAAAAAGGCAGCGTTTGCGCCTACAGTATAGTGCTCAGCGTCTCCGCCAACTGTAAACCGCATTGCAACGGACAGTGCCCGTCGTGGCAGCAGCAAAAAACAAATTGCAGCATTTATCCTAGCAGCATTGGCAGCACGCGTATCGTATTCTGTTTTGCAGCATTTATCCTAGCAGCATTGGCAGCACGCGTATCGTATTTTGTTTTGCAGCATTTATCCTAGCAGCTTTGTGGAACCCCGTAAAATGTTTTGCAGCATTTATCGTAGCATCATGGTTGAAGGGCCGCACATGTGCCGGCAGGAGGAAGACGGCCTAACGCCTGGACAGCTGAAATAAAAATCCGTACCCAATCCGACCGCACCATACAGGACACTTACGTTGACAGCAGTGCAGAGTGCCGCACTGTTGCAGCTGTGCACACACAGAAAGTGGTATTATAGTCCCCGTGTACCCATGAATGGTGGAATATAGGGCATCGCACATGCCGACAGCCTTGCCCGAAAAAAGCCAGCACAGAGTTTCAGTGTTCACTAAAATCAAGTTCTAGTCACGGGGGGGCCAGGACGAAAAAAACCCTCTCGAATCGAACTTGCAAGGAGCACTCGCACAGTAGCGGAGGGTGTCAGAGCTGCGGTGCTGTAACTGTGGACGCTGGAGCAGTGAAAGGCCGAGCTATGTGGTGGATGGGCAGGAGCAAAGTAGGCGGCTTGGCTGCTGTACAGTGACTTCTGCAGCAGAGAATCCGGCGGTATATGGCATGCATTGACAGCGAGCTCATTATGCTGCGCTGTAGTTGGCACCTCTGCGAACACGATGGTGGTTGAAGCTACGTGACGCACAGTAGTGGAACGCTGTTGATCGAGAAAGATCGGAGAGGGGTCCGAGGTGCGTCAAATTAGTAGCTGTACTATTTTCGGCAGAAAGGGAGCAGCAGTTTGTCCGACGCGCAAGACGGATCGACGTATGTACTGAAACCCATACGATAACGCTTGTACTGGAAAAATTCGCCAAACGAAGAAGCCCAAACATTCCATGAGCACCGCCTGCTCCTTCCCAGGTAGGATCACAAGGAAGAAGCCCCGACATGAGCTCCTAGAGCACGGTGCCCGTAGTTCGAGGGGGTCCCGCGAAGGGCGATCTGGCTCCGACAGCAAAGGTGTATGCTGGTCGATGGGCTCTCTCAGCAAGCGAAGTCCCCGTCGAAGGTCATTCGAAGGGTTGATTCCATTATGCTTGTCCGTGGCGTGTCGTGCATATGCCTCAGAGCCCCTAAACGCAAAAACGTACAAGTCGATGGCCGATCTTGGGGCTTGTGCTGGCAACTCGCGGAGATGTGCTGTGCAATATGCTGGCAGAGCGCGGAGCAAACAAGTCTGATGGGTGGGGCTTGGGCAGTTCCGCTGCGGAGTGGCTTATATTACCAGCTGGGGGGGAACTGATGCGACCAAATGGCGGGACGAGGAGTTTGCTCCGAAGAGCAGTGTCGTCCGCACGTAGTTGGAAGGTGACATCTGTGTGTTGCGTGCCCAGCGACCAACTGGAGGGACCAAAAACCGACACGAGGAGTGTGCTCCAAAGAGCAGTGTCGTCCGCACGTAGTTGGGAGGTGTTGTCCGTGTGGTACGTGCTCGGCGACCAACAGGAGAGGCCCCTGCCATCTCACTGCTGTTGTGGTCGCCGTTAGAGGAGGAAGGGCGCTCCCTCCATTGAGAAGCCACCCGAGAAGTAACAGGGGTTGTGGGCTCGATGGGAAGTAAAAGCAAAATCGCTACGAAAAACAAAACGGAGAGATTGGAGGAACGCTGCCACAATAGCAAGTCAAGCTCGTCGACGCCACATGTAAAGTTATAGGTGGGGACACAGATTGCCCCCTGCAGGTCTGCCAATTGAGCAGGTCCTCGGAGAGTGCTCACTTTCTTTTCCTTCGTAAAGACGTAGCTTTTTTCGATTCCACCAGAGCCCCGGATAGCTCCTGAGGTCGGAGGCACGTGCCTCCAATCTGTTTCCTAAACTACCCGAATATAAAACGCCAACCTTATCATACAAAACCCATCTAAATGATCTCAAATTCGGATAATTACAGGCCTTTCGAGGCCGTATCTAAACACGATCGTGCGGGGTGTGGGGAAGGAGGGGGCGTTGGAGGGAGGGAGGGGGATGAATGAAAGTACGTCATGGATGACTAGAAAGATAATGACGTGATATTAATTGCTTAGAAGTGTTCATTACTCTGACCGATTTCGATTGTAAGTGGGGCGTTTGAACGAATTGGGCGGGGAACGAAAGGGGGGGGCGGGGAGGGCGGAGATGGTTGGAGCTACGGCACGGAAAGCTAGATGGATAATGAGATGATATCAGCTGGCTGGTAGTGTTTACTACTCTGGTAGATTTGAATTCAGGTGGGGCGTTTGAACAAGAGAGATCGGGGGGGGGGGGCGGGGGAGGGGGCGGGGGAGGGGGCGGGGGGTCATTTTAATATATATGTGCGCATAATCTATAACCCCTCAAAGGGGACGAATCTGACGGGTATAGGAAGAAGACACCCGTTTATATCACCTGCCTGGTAATATTTATTATTCTAGAAGGTTTGATGTTACATGTAGTATGCAACCCAGTTCTTTGGTGTTGTAGTAAACAACGTGCTAAAAGGTTCAAAATTTGTTATTTTACATGTATCGAAATATAGAATATTTCAATCGATAGCTACAATCATGTAGATACCATTATTTTCTGACATCGCTAATTATTATAAGAAATATATACATATGGCCAACTACAACAGGCGAGGTGATGTGGTCATGTAATGTCACCGCCATTGAGAACGAAAGGGAGAAATGCGAATTGTTATTGTTTTGAAAGGAAGGCTTAGTGTACACGCGCTCAACTACGTTACCTCGTTAGTAATACTTCGCTTGGCATAGGTTGGGAGGCGATCATGCAGACGGTATGTACGGAATACCCTGCATAATCGCGCACATATTGAAATGTCCCGCCCCCCGCCCCCCCCCCCCCTCCCCTCCCCCTCCCCTGACCCCTCTTGTTCATAAAAAACCCCAACCCTCCCCCCCCGTCCCCCGATTTCTCCCCCCCTTCCGCCTAGTTTGTCCAAACGCCCCACTCACAATCGAAATCGGCCTGAGTAATAAACACCTATACGCAATTGATATCACGTCATTATCTTTCTGACCATCCATGACGTAGTTTTCAAAAAATCCCCCCCCCCCCCTCCAACGCCCCCTCTTTTCCAACCACCCGCACGATCGCCTAGACCTAGCACCACGCGTATAACAAGCTGCTACATATCTTTGATCTCACAGCCGAAGTGTATTTGAATATTATTTGAGACCTAAACCTCCTAAAAAATCTCCCCCCCCCCATCCCCCCTCTTGCTCTCCCTTACTCAAACGCCCCACCAAATATCGAAATCCGCCACATTAATAAACACTTCACGCACAGGATATCACCTCATTATCTTTCGAGAGCCATCCATGCCGCTGTTTCCCGCCCCCCCCCCCCCGCCTCGAACGCCTCCTTCTTCCCCATCACCCGCACCATCGCCTAGACCTAGCACCACACGTATAACAAACCCCTCACCTAAAGCCTTTCCTTCCCCCGCCCCCCCCCCCCTCGCCCCCCCCGCCCCCCCCCCCCACCTCCCCCCCCCCCCCCCCAACCCATCCCACCCCCACCCCCTCGAACACTCCACCCTCTCTTTACTCACTGATTGTATGACTTACCCCAGGATATACATGATAAACTGATGCATTATTTCCAAAACCGTCACCTTTATCCCCTCAAAATAATGTATAGTTTCCACGCACATGTTGAGCTGCCCCCCCCGCCCCCCCCCCCCGCCCCAACCCCCCCCCCCCTCCAAACCCGCTCGCTTTTGATCAAAACCAGGCCCCCACGTCCTTCAAAACTCCGCCCCCCCCCTCACCGGTTATTCGACTTACAGGATTCACTTGATAAAATGATACATTTCCCTCCACAGCTGTCAGATTTTGTCCCCCTCAGAAACGGGTTTTATAGTTTCCGCGCACAGGCTGACTAAAATCACCCTGTTGACTCTGATAGCTACACTGTAGTTGTAAGGGGAGTCGCCGACCTATATCCTTAATGAGGACACACAACTCGTAATGCGTGCGATCGGAGTATCACACACAGCTTGCAAAGATGATTTTCGACGAAATCTTCGATCTCACAGCTGGAGTGTATTTTCATTTTGAATAATAATAATAAGTTGGTAGTGCGGTTTACCGTAATTTTAACATATCTGTCTGTACCTCCTTTTCACATTAATATTGTCTCACATATACGATTTTACGCATATTTTTTACCGTGCCGATGTGGGGCTCTGAGGTCGCCAACTCTAAGACAGAGATACATCTTACAAATTCATCGAGCGGGGTGACGTGGGCATGCGATGTCACCACTATTGAGCGCGAGGTTGACTTTACTTTGTTAGGCATAGACTATGCTACTTCGTTTGGTAGGGGACATATTATAAAAATAAAAAATACACTCCAGCTGTGAGATCGAAGATTTCGTCGAAACTCATCTTTGCAAGCTGTGTGTGATACTCCGATCCCGCGTTTTGCGGGTTGTGTGTCCTCATTAAGGATATAGGTCGGCGACTCCCCTTGCAACTACAGTGTAGCTATCAGGGTCAACAGGGTGATGTTAGGCAGTCTGTGCGCGGAAACTATAAAACCCGTTTCTGAGGGGGACAAAATCTGACAGCTGTGGAAGGAAATGCATCAGTTTATCAAGTGAATCCTGTAAGTCGAATGTCCGGTGAGGGGAGGGCGGGGTTTTGAAGGACGTGGGGGCCTGATTTCGATCAAAAGGGGGGTGAGAGGGGAGGGGGAGGGGGGGGAGGGGACGGGTGGGGCAGGTCAATTTGTGCGTGGAAACTATAAATCCTTCTTGTGGGGGAGGGGGGGGAATGTGGCGGGGGAGGCGGGGGGCGGGGGGGGAGGGCTTCAGGTCGCATAGGTGTAGGGGTTTGCTATACGCGTGGTGCTAGGTCTAGGCGATGGTGCGGGTGGTTGGGAAGGAGAGGGCGTTGGGGGTGGGTGGGAATTGCAGCAGCGGCATGGACGGCTCTAAATAGGTAACGAAGCGATATTCAGGGCGTGGCAAGTGTTTATCACATATATATATATATTATGAAAAATGAAAATACACTCTAGCTGTGAGATCGAAGATTTTGTCGAAACTCATCTTTGCAAGCTGTGTGTGATACTCCGATCGCGCATATTACGGGTTGTGTGTCCTCACAAAGGATATAGATCGGCGACTCCCCTTACAACTACAGTGTAGCTATCAGGGTCAACATATGTTAGTCAGTCCCTGCGCGGAAACTATAAAACCCGTTTCTGAGGGGGAATATATACCACCACGACCACGTACCAGGTACCATTTATCGATAGTTTAGTCTAGACCACTATGAACAATACACCAAACAATTATGTGCTCTTTTCCAACGATCAGGATCAAAAGTCACGCTTTCGGCAGTAACTATTTTTTCTCCACTTTTTGGAACTGAGGGAAAATGGTTGAATGAAAATGTAAAATGAACCAAAGTGCCAACTCATATCATATCCGACAGAAAATTCGACGACCACAAGCAAGCGCTGTGTACCATACGCCCGACAAACAGCAGTACTATGCGTGGCAATCGCTCATCCCTACAAAAACCCAGCATTTCAGTTCGTAGTTGCGCTTGATAAGCGGAGTATCGACCGCTAATTATACCAGTTGCAGTGTGTCATCATTTGACGAACAAGCATGTTTTGATACAACTGCATCGTATTGCTGTGGTACTTGAAAATAGTTCGTGCCTTTCGATCTCGACACACGGTCGTGGGGTCACCTCTTTTCGCGTACGCGTGTTCGCGGCGGAAGGGTAAGGCGCCGACCAGGCGTCTCGTGCCCCCAACCCTCGAAGATGCTGAAGGACCAACCAGTGCCAATGCTTTCTCGCTTCCAATCGCTCTCCTGCTCGCGATCGCTCTGGCCTCCCTTCGGTTTGCATTTTTCAAACGCAAACGACCCTGCTGTTGCTTTGCCTCCCAATACAAAAACCAGGAAATCATGGCTACCGATCTCCCACTCGCTGATGCTCTCATCAAGACCTGCTGACATTGGGGATGGCCACGGGTCTGGGTCGGCAGCACCAGGTAGCTGTGGCTGCTGCTGCTTCGGCTGCTGCTGAAGCAGCTCTTCCTCCTTGTCCATCTGCATAGACTCCATCATCCCTTTTCCCCCATCACACGCCACCACGCCTCGAACCTCAACCACCACGTTCTTAGATACCATCACCCTTTCGTGCTCATCTCCGCCAACTTCTTCCGGTGGCGACAGGAGGGCCAGTGGCTGCGCTGCCATCGACTGCTGCGTCGGTAGCGGCTCGGGCGGTTGCGGTCGGCGTTTCTTGCTCTGCCGCTTTAGCGTCCCTTTCCAACCTTCCCGACTCGGGTTGGTTTGCGTCAGTTTCCTCCGATCGCTTTTACTCTAATGTCCACACCATTACTACTGAAGCCATTATATTAAATAGCTTTTGCTGCTGCTCATGGAATCCTTGCCTTCGCTGCCATTTCAACTGGCCGACGATCTCTAGTAGAATTCCTTCTAGGAATTTTTGAGGCGTCGGGAATGCAGCGTTCCTTTGGGCGTCTGTCCATTCCTCGACTGGCTCTTCTCCACGGAGGATTGTCTTGGCAAGATCCTGGACTCACAATGCAGCAAACCAAGCCATTCGCTTGTCCGTTAAGCGTTGGGTCTCGACCTTGTGGTCCTCGGAGACTAAGTAGCCTTCTCAGCAAATTGTTTCTCCTCCATTTCGACTGTAGCCTCCGCAAAAGCCGCCGCGGTCGACAATCATGCTCGTCCCGAGCTCCTCAGAGCACTCTACGTCCAAAGGCACAAGTTGTCTTGTCGTACGATCATGCTAACATACTCGACAATTAGTATGCCCGGAGTATGGCGGCTCACAGGGAGCTGTGAGATCGAGCATTTTATCGAAACTCATCTTTGCAAGCTGTGTGTGATACTCCGATCGCGCGTATTGCGGGTTGTGTGTCCTCATTAAGGATATAGATTGGCGACTCTCCTTGCAACTACAGTGTAGCTATCAGGGTCAACTGGGTGATGTTAGGCAGTCTGTGCGCGGAAACTATAAAACCCGTTTCTGAGGGGGACAAAATCTGACAGCTGTGGAAGGAAATGCATCAGTTTATCAAGTGACTCCTGTGAGTTGGATGACCGGTGAGGGGAGGGCGGGGTTTTGAAGGATGTGGGGGCCTGATTTTGATCGGAAGGGAGCGGGGTTGGGGGCGGGGGGGGGGAGGGGAGGGGGAAGGGGGGTTGGGGGGGGGCGGGGCAGCTGGGGGGGGCGGGGCAGCTGGGGGGGGCGGGGCAGCTGGGGGGGGCGGGGCAGCTCAATTTGTGCGTGGAAACTATGAAAAATATATAGTCTAACATAGTAATAAAAATACACTCCAGCTGTGAGATCGAATATTTCGTCGAAGCTCATCTTCGCAAGCTGTGTGTGATACTCCGATCGCGCGTATTGCGGGTTGTGCGTCCTCACTAAGGATAAAGGTCAGAGACTCGCCTTGCAACTACAGTGTAGCTATCAGGGTCAACAGGGTGATGTTAGGCAGTCTGTGCGCGGAAACTATAAAACCCGGACAAACTCTGACAGCTGTGGAAGGATATGCATCAGTTTATCAAGTAAATCCTGTAAGTCGAATAACCGTTGAGGGAAGGGCGGAGTTGTGAAGGACGTGGGGGCCTGATTTTGATCAACAGGGGGGCGGGAGGGGGGAGAGGGGGGGAAGGACAGGTGGGGCAGCTCAAATTTTGCGTATATAAATCCTTCTTGTGGGGGGGGGCGGGGGCGGAGGGGGGGGGGGGGGGGGGGGGGGGGGGGCTTTAGGTCGCATAGATGTAGGGGTTTGCTATACGCGTGGTGCTAGGTCTAGGTGATGGTGCGAGTGGTGGGGAAGGAGAGGGCGTTGGGGGCGGGGGGAGGGTTGGGAATCGCAGCAGCGGCATGGACGGCTCTAAAACGATAATGAGGTGATATCCAGGGCGTGAAAGTGTTCATTACTCTAGCGGATTTCAATATTAGGTGGGGCGTTTAAGAAAGAGAAAGCGAGGAAAAAAAAAAGGGTGGGGGGGGGGGGGGGGGGAGGGTTTTCAAGAGGTTTAAGTCATATATAACATTGAAATACACTCCAGTTATGAGATCAAGGATTTAGTCGAAACTCATCTTGGCAACATTGTGCGTGATGCTCCGATCGCGCGTATTAATCATATAGACTATGCAGGGGCTTGCTATACGTGCGGTGCTGGGTCTAGGCGATCGTGCGGGGTGTGGTGAAGGAGGAGGCGTTGGAGGGGGGGAGGGAGGGTGAATGAAAGCTACGTCATGGATGGCTAGAAGATAATGACGTGATATCAGTCAGTTGCTTAGAAGTGTTCATTACTCTGGCCGATTTCGATTGTAAGTGGGGCGTTTGAACGAACTGGGCGGGGGAACGAAAGGGGGTGGGGGTGGGGGGGGGGGGGAGGGCGGGAGATGAGTTGGAGCTACGGCATAGATGGCTAGATGGATAATGAGATGATATCAGCTGGCTGGTAGTGTTTACTGCTCTGGTAGATTTTGATTTCAGGTGGGGCGTTTAAACAATAGAAATCGGAGTTGCGGAGGGGGGGGGGGGATTTTAATATGTGCGCATAAACTATAACCCCTTAAAGGGGACGGATCTGACGGTTGTAGCAAGAACACACCCCTTTAAATCACCCGCCTGGTAATGTTTATTGTTCTAGAAGGTTTGATGGTACATGTAGTATGCAACCCAGTTCTTAGGTGTAGTAAACAACGTGTTGAAAGCTTCATAATTTGTCATTGTATATGGATCGAAAGATAGAATAGTTCAATCGATAGGTACAATCATGTAGATACCATTATTTTCTGACATCGGTAACTATAAGAAAGAGATACATATGGCCAACTACAACAGGCGAGGTGATGTGGTCACGCAATGCCACCGCCATTGGGAACGAAGGGGAGAAATGCGAATCGTTATTGTTTTGAAAGGAAGGCTTGGTGTACACGCGCTCAACTACGTTACTTCGTTAGTCATACCTCGAATGGCATAGGTTGGGAGGCGATCATGCAGACGGTATGTGCTGAATACCCTACGTAATAAGTTGGTAGTAGTAGTGCGGTTTACCGTAATTTTAACATATCTGTCTGTACCTCTTTTTCACATTATTATTATTGTCTCACTTGTACGATTTTACGCCCATGATTTTTACCGTGCCGATGTGGGGCTCTGAGGTCGCCAACTCCTAGACAGTGATACATCTTGAAAATACACCAAGGCAGGTGACGTGGGTATGCGATGTCACCACTATTGAACGCGAGGTTGACTTCACTTTGTTAGGCATATCCTACTGCGTCTGGTAGAGGTTGGCAGGTGATCATGCAGACGGCAGGTAGGCACGAAATACCCTGCGTAATAGGCTGATAGTAGGTTGGTCTACCGCAGTGTGAACATATCTATCTGTACTTCCTTTTCACATTATTATTATCTAGTGTACGATTATGCGCCCTGTTTTCGCCCCACTGTCGTTGAAGATGTTGTAGTCCTGTGCATGTCGCGTCCATGTCTAGTAACACACACAGCTTGCAAAGATGAGTTTCGACGAAATATTCGATCTCACAGCTGGAGTGTATTTTCAGTTTTTATAATATTGGACTTACAGGATTCACTTGATAAACTACTACCAGGTACTGCATTTCCTTCCACAGCTGTCAGATTTTGTCCCCCTCAAAAGCGGGTTTTAAAGTTTCCGCGCACAGACTGACTAACATCACCCTATTGACCCTGATAGCTACACTGCTGTAGTTGCGAGGGGAGTCGCCGACCTATATCCTCAATGAGGACACAGAGCCCGTGATACGCGCGATCGGAGTATCACACACAGCTTGCAAAGATCAAATGAGTTTCGACAAAATATTCGATCTCACAGCTGGAGTAAAATTTTATTTTCATAATATACTGGCTTGATGTAAAGGAAAGGAACATCACTCAGCGATCATCTACTACACGTTAGGGCATGCTTTCATGAGCACCACTAACAAGAGCACCAGACATGGACGCGACATCTACAGGACCACAACATCTTTGACGACAGTGGGGAGAAAACAGGACGTATAATCGTACACTACTATAAAATAATGTGGAAAAGAAGTGCAGACAGATATGTTAACACTGCGGTAGACCACACTACCAACCTATTACGCAGGGTATTTTGTGCCTCCGTCCGTTTGCACGATTGCCTGACAACCTCTACCATACAAAACGCAGTAGCATATGCCTAACGAAGTAAAGTCACCGTCGCGTTCAATAGTGGTGACATCGCATGCCCACGACGTGAGACAACCTCTACCAAAATCAGCAGCGTATGCTTAACGAAGTATAGTCACCCTCGCGTTAAATAGTGGTGACATCGCATGCCCAATTCGCTTGCTGTGTTTATTTGTAAGATGTATCTCTGTCTTAGAGTTGGCGACCTCAGCGCCCCACATCGGCACGGTAAAAATCATGGGCGTGAAATCGTACATTTGAAACAATAATAATTTAAAAAGGAAGCACAGGCAGATATGTTAAAATTGCGGTAAACCCCACTACCAACCTATTACGTAGGGTATTTCGTACATACCGTCCGCATGATGGCCTTCCACCCTATGCCAAGCGAAGCATGACTAACGAAGTAACGTAATTGAGCGCGTGTACACCAAGCGTTCCGTTCAAAACACTGACGATTTGCATTTCTCGCTCTCGTGCTCAATGGCGATGACATTGCATGACCACATCACCTCGCCTGTTGTATTTGGCAATACGAATCTCTTTCTTATAATTAGCGATGTCAGATAATAATGGTAACGACATGATGGCGATGACATTGCATGACAACATCACCTCGCCTGTTGTAGTTGGCAATGCGTATCTCTTTCTTATAATTAGCGATGTCAGAAAATAATGGTAACTATATTATTGTACCTATCGATTGAAATGTGCTATCTTTCGATTCATGTACAATAACAAATTATGAACATTTAACACGTTGTTTACTACACCTAATCACTGGGGTGCATACTGCATCTAACATAAAACCCTCTAGAATAGTAAACATTACCAGGCAGATGATATAAAAGGATGTCTTCTTTCTACAACCGTCAGGTTTGTCCCCTTTACCGATTTATAGTTTCCGCGCACATGTTGAAATGTCCCGGCCCCCCCTCCCCCGATCCCTCTTGTTCAAACGCCCCACCCCCCTCCCCCGATGCCTCTTGTTCAAACGCCCCACCAAAATCAAAATCTACCAGACAGAATAGTAAACATTACCAGCCAGCCGATATCACCTCATTACCTTCCTAGCCATCCATGCCGTAGCTCCAACTCATTTCCGCCCTCCCTTTTATATTTTTTTGTTCTCTCGCCCAGTTTGTTCAAACGCCCCACTTACAATCGAAATCGGCCAGAGTAAAAAACACCTCTACGCAGTTGATATCACGTCATTATCGTTCCGACCGTCCATGACGTAGTTTTCATTCTCTCCCCCCCCCCCCCCCAACCTCCCCCTCCAACGCCCCCTCCTTACCCACCACCCGCACGATCGCCTAGACCTAGCACCACGCGTATAACAGGCCCCTAAATATATTTGATCTCACAGCCGGAGTATATTTTAATCTTATATTTTTTATGTGGCCTAAACCTCTTAACCCCCCCCCCCCCCCTTTTTTTTTTTTTTTTCGTTCTTCCTTGCTTAAACGGCCCACCCAAGATCAAAATCCGCCAGAGTAATAAACACTTCCACGCACTGGATATCACCTCATTATCTTTCTAGAGCCATCCATGCCGCTGCTTCCCCCCCCCCCAACGTCCCCTCCTTCCCCACCACCCGCACAATCGCCTACACCTAGCGCCACACGTATAGCAAACCCCTACATCTATGCCACCTGAAGCCCTCCCCTCCCCCCCCCCCCCGCCCCCCTCCCCCCCTCCCTCCCCCACCCCCCACCTCCCCACCCCCCCACCCCACCCCACCCCCACCCCCTCGAACACTCCGCCCTCTACTCACTGGTTGTACGACTTACAGGATATACATGATAAACTGGCGCATTCTTTCCTAAACCGTCACATTTATCCCCTCAAAATATTGTATAATTTCCACGCACGGATTGAGCTGCCCCACCCGCCCCGCCCCCCGCCCCCCCCCCCCCCCCCCCCCGCCATGATAAACTGGTGCTTTTTTTCCAAAACCGTCAGATTCATCCCCTTACAGGATTTATAGTTTCCACGCACAAATTGAGCTGCCCCGCTCGTCCACCCCCCCCCTCCCCGCTCCCTTTTGATCAAAACCAGGCCCCCACGTCCTTCAAAACTGTAACTCCGCCCTCCCCTCACTGGTTATTCGACTCACGGATTCACTTGATAAACGGATGCATTTCCTTCCACAGCTGTCAGATTTTGCCCCCCTCAGAAACGGGTTTTATAGTTTCCGCGCACGGACCGACTAACATGACCCTGTTGACCCTGATAGCTACACTGTAGTTGCAAGAGGAGTCGCCGACCTATATCCTTAATGAGGACACACAACCCGTAATACGCGCGATCGGAGTATCACACACAGCTTGCACAAAAAAAAATACTCTTATAAAAAATGAAAACACTCTCCAGCTGTGAGATCGAATTTTTTATCGAAACTCATCTTTGCAAGCTGTGTGTGATACTCCGATCGCGCGTACTACGGGTTGTGTGTCCTCATTAAGGATTGTTGTTGTTGTTGTTGTTGCTGTTGTTGCTGTTGTTGTTGTTGTTGTTGTTGCTGTTGTTGTTGTTGTTGTTGTTGCTGTTGTTGTTGTTGTTGCTGTTGTTGTTGTTGTTCTCACATTAACTCGCATAATCAAGTCCGTGGTCACAGGACAGGCTCCAGTCACTCTGGAGCTGAGGAATACCCCAGGGATATAGGTGGGCGACCCCCCTTGCAACTACAACAGCTACAACAGTGTAGCTATAGACTTTAGACTATAGACTAGCCTATTTTTCCTTTTTTATGATTCTTCTTTCATATTATTATTCTTTCTTTTTATTTGCAACTGGTCCGGTACGCTGCCGCTACAAGCCCGCTAGGGCATGCCTTGTAGCATGCTTTACCGAGGCGGTAAGGAGAACGGAGATACACGTAGGGGGGGGGGACGTTTAACAACGGCTTGTCCAGAAGGGTAACGCCTCCTTGCTGGTTGAGATGGAAAAGATAAACTGACGGTGAAAAACTTGAACAAAAAAACGTGTATCTGGAGAAGTCACTCTGTCTTCTGTGGTGGTGCGGCCAAGAAGAAGCACGTACATACACACCACTTCTGCAAGGGCCTTTCGCGTGACAAGCGCGCGCAGCGGACTTCACGGCATAACAATTATATCATATCATTTCGATCTCACAGCTGGAGTGTATTTTCATTTTTTTATAGTAATATCAATAGCACGAGTAGTCTACACCAAAGCAAAGCAGGTGCAAAAATAAAACAGTCTAGATAGACTACACCAAAGCACGCATCGGCATGGGCAGTGAATGGTTGTTTGTTCCGGGTGCCGATGGGTGGAAATGCCAGTTTAATTGAAAGAACATACACACCACTTCTGCAAGGGCCTTTCGCGTGACAAGCGCGCGCAGCGGACTTCACGGCACAACAATTATACTCAGTATCATATAATTTCGATCTCACAGCTATTAATAGAGTGTATTTTCATTTTTTATGCGTAGTAATATTAATGGCACGAGTAGTCTACGACACCAAAGCAAAGCAGGTGCAAAATTAAAACAGTCTAGACCACACCAAAGCAGGCACCAAAGCGGACGAAGCAACGAGGAACAGGTCACAATGGCGATGACTTCCTACGCGCGCTACGTCTTGTTGGTCCTGCTGTTCGTGTACGGTGAGTCATCGTGGGTCGGGCGGCAGCACTATAAGAGCCCTCTTTAATTACACCATGATAGTGGGTATACCACCGATTCCAGAGCGTCTACTTGTAGCGGAGGGAAGCAGACGGCCAGCTTGGCTCTTGGCGCTTTGTGGCGCCTATACGAAACGATTGTGATTGTGCAGCCTATGCTAAATCCTTATGATACGTATGTATACCAAATCTGAGAATAGAGCGGCAAGAAAATAAGTGAGGGTGGGAACACTGGCCCGTCCCGAGGGTACCCTACGTGGTAGTCTTCCCTGGGTGGCAATCGGAATAGTTGGTTTCTCCAGGCGTGAGTAATGAGACGTATGCACCGTCATGGAACTGGCACATCGTAGACTGACTCCCGATTTCACTTTTATATGTTTCTGGTGGAGGCATGAATTGCGTCAGCTGTGCTATGCGTGTACCACCTCGGGTTGTTTGTGTTTTCCCCTGGGGTATTCCTCAGCTCCAGAGTGACTGGAGCCTGTCCTGTGACCGCGGACTTGATTATGCGAGTGAATGTGAGAACAAAAAACAACAACAACAACAACTTCATGTACCAGGTTATCAACACACACGAAGAGTTCCGCACGGCCTCTCTCTGTGGCGTTTGTGGCCCATACTCACGCCGTTCCAAACTTCAAATAGCCCCGATGATGATGTGTGTATTCTTCACATGAACCTGACATTTCGTCCCGGTGTACACAGCAATATAGACTACAGGGCACACCTAGTGTACGACAGAAGCATTAGTATTGCCCCAATTGGTGGTTTGAACAATATTTCTTTTTTCGAAGAGGGTGTGTTCTACACTAGACTGCTGTTGTATGTGTTTTCATATCAATTAAGCTGGTATTTCCACCCATCAACATCCAGCACAACCAGTGTCCGTGTCGATGCCTCTTCCTAGAGAGTAGAGAGACGAGCTCTGTGGTTACAAACTACGAGACAGCAATGTGTTGTGGGTCGTGCCTTTGGGCCTTGCTCGTTATTCTTGTCTTTTTAATTTTTTTAATTACTTTGTTCACCGAAAGTAGGTTGGTTTGCTGGCTTGCATGTTTGTTTTGTCTCGTACTACGTGGTGACAGCAGAGCTGGTCGCTCTGTGATCACGCACGGACAGTGGTTGAGCTGGATGTAGATGGATGCGTGGAAACATCAAGATCGAAATGGAATATAAATATTGGTATAATAAGAACACTCACTCTGCTGTCTGACGACGGCAGTATTTGTGGTATTAATAGTAGTGGCAGTAGTAGTGTTCACGCTGTCATCATCGCTCCCGTACCCATTACGAAAATGAAGCTAAAACACTAGATCTAGAGTCTAGACTAGTCTAGACTAGAACACAAAAAAAAACATAGCTACAAAGCAGAAACCACCCAGCCGGCATCGGGGCAGCACCCAAACTGGGTTCCGAATGCAACTACTAGAGGGCTAGGAGCATTGGTGCCCGTTCTGTCCTCTACCTGCTGCATATTGGACGGCGGTGTCCATACCGACATCATCGCCTCAGTATAGCTTCTCCGAGGGTATACTCAAAAGGAAAATGAGAAAGGGCAAAGCTAACTGGAAAAGTGAATTGGAAAATATTTCAGGCTTTCGTACGGCGAGGTGCTGCAGGCGTCAACTGATTGTTAAAGATGTTTATACAGTATACGAGTACTGCGTATTCTCGGAGTTTTGTATCCCAGTAGTCCTGACGCAGTATTTCGGCCATCGATCCGGCCAATACTCCCAGCACTCGCAGTATTCCGCCCATCGGTACTGCCAATCAATACTGCGACTACTCGCAGTGCCAAATACGTCACGAATACTCGAAGTATACTCGGAGTATAAAGAATACCGTGAACATTTTGTGGAACTTTGGCGCATGGTCAATCACTTGCTTACTGTTTCTTCTGACGCGATTGGTGCCCATACGGCTATCGTCGCGCCCAAACCCAACACAGCAGTGTAATTCAAATGTAACGAACCGAAACAATAAAAGTAACAACGAACACAGCACCTGGTACCTCTGGTAAGCCAAACACAGCAGCAACGTAGATAACAACACCCAGCCCGCGTCAAGAACAGAAAGTGCAAATGGAAAGGGGACACAAATAGATTATCAAAGATAAGTTGACTGCAGAAAGAACCAGCACACCAGCGGTGGAAATACGCATCGATCGGGCAGCATCCCGCCCCGCTGAGCGGAACGAGACAGGCCATTCGAAGCAACAAACCAAAACACCACGGACAAGCAACAGGCTCTCAGCCAAGGCCAGAGCAAATCGGATTCGAGGTAGTCGCAGCTGTTTGAAGTTGGCGCATAACATACATCGCACTGCTTTGGGCACGGTCGCCAACGGTTCCTGCCTGCCCCATCTCCCTCGAGGTTAACCAAGTTCTTATCGATGCCTTCTCCCTCGCTCGCTCCTCGAGGGTAACCAAGTTCCTCACGATACCTTCGTACTCGCTTAAGCGGGCGAGGACCACTCTTATCGTCTTGGCGGACAACAAGGCGATAGCACGCAACTCTGTCGCAGCCCCTGTGTGACGTCAAACCATTCCGAGTGCTCGCCGTCGTCCATGCGCACATGAGCACGGATGTCTCTGCATGGAACTGGTGGATAACGGCAAGCGTCTTCGATGATACGCCGAAGCGTGCGAGTGCCTCCTTCGGTAGCGCACGATTTACAGAATTACACACTTTCCGCGGGCCGATGACGCACATACACAAGGCGATATTCCAATCTCGTTCGAGCTCTTGCAGTTGTCCCACGACGGACAGCAGGTCAGCTGTTGACCGCGCCGGGCGAAGGCCGTACTGTCTCCTGAGGAGTACCCCTCCGTCCTCGCGGTAGTCGCTGAGGCGAGATGCGACGACGTTCAACAGTTCCCTTGCCTCCATGGGCAACAAGCGAAATCCGTCTGTCGATATTGTTGTAGTCAAAGCGACCCTTCTTTTCGTGAAGGATCGTGATGGCATGGCCGCGTTGTTGAAGAGCCAAGTCAATTCTCTGGTTACTCAATACCGACAAGGATGTTGCGAAAGTACCGGGTGATTTCGAGATGGTTGAGCTTGAGCAATTCGGCCGGAGGAGAACCTGGCCCTGCCACTTTTCAATGCGGCGTACCCCTGGTTACTGCTGCCCTGTCAGTGCAGCCGGGGCAGATCCGCGATGTCGGCCGGTGTGCCCGAGGAAGGGGCACGTCCAGGCGAAAAAATCACGCGGACAGGCGGGCGGCGACGGCAGATACCCGTAAAGAAAAACTGTCCACCGCACCTGCCGAAGACTATCGTGGGTATATTCACAATATTGCGAATTAGTCGCATGGACCGGTCGCGTCAGAAGTACAGCTTCGACCAAACTGATTGGCAGTTAACAATGCACACAAGACTCTGTTAACGCGGTGCTCCACTAAAGTGAGGTATGTAGGACTCATGTAAATTTCAGCCGTCCTGGATAGTGCGGGGACCGCACCAACGTGGATCGGAGTTCCACGGGTAATGCCAAAGCTTTCAGGGCCATCACGGCCCCATAAACCACACTGAACTAAGGCTTTCACCGCACTGCACTACTGATTCCCAACATTTTTCATTCGAAATCCATTCCACCACGGCAACCGCGTTTCTCGAGGGTGCTCGCGATGGCGCAAACTCCAAGAGTAGGCGCAAGCCCGTCCGCTGTTGTAGACCCCAGAGCTGTGAAAATTGGGTTTGCACATGTCCTCAATCGTTAGTGCAAGGGACGCGACAAACAGTACACGGCAGCCCGTTTTCTTTTCGAGACCTGTATAGCACGTCCGACATGAAAAATTGGTGATTTCACAGTTGAAGTGCTTCGTATTCTGCGTAAAAAAATGGCATACAGCAACCACTTTCATGACAACATTACATTGCGAGGGGGGGGGGTACCATGATAATATATTAATAGTCAAACATCGGCGCACTGACAAGGTTGTTCTCGTATGGCCGTTTACGTCACCGCGCTCACTTTCGTTCGTATTGAATCAATCGCACCCGATGGCTGCCCGTCTTATTTCTTGACTGCCAAACGTGCGCGTCCTGTGCAGCCAACAACATGTGGGCACGCTACCTCATCATCTACCTTTACGCCGTGTCGGACGCTGATTACGGTGACGACAACATGGTGAGCAACGACAGTCATGGCGGTACGTAACGCCTCTGGCATGTTGGCCCCAAGGTGGATTGTGGTAGCCGGGATTAGGAGACAAGTTTTTTTATTGGTAATGACCTACAGTATGTATGTACACCCTGGCGCCAAAGCAAAATATCGCGAATAGACACGACGAAGGGTGAGCTGGGGAATGGTCTGTAACTTGAGTTGGGGGCTGTGCGAGACCTCGGGCATGGTTAAAATAGCATGGAACGATAGGGAGTAAGCTCGATGCTTTGTGCACCTTACGACCACGGATACAGTGGCATCAAGGGCGCTGGAGATCACCTGAGCGAATATGACAAACGTGACAGCCGCAAGCGCATACGATGCGTTCCCAGCAACGCTACGGTAGGGGGGCACCATTGTTCTTCTGAGGTCCCTGACCTAATGAGGAAGACCTCCGTACCCCACCCAAATACTCCGTGTTGGAGTAAACTGAAAATGTAGCCCGAAGGACAGACCCATGGGCTACCTACACCAAAAACAAATATGGAAAAAGTGTAGGTATACAACGTTCCCGCCATTTTGGGTTAAGAAACCCCGTCGTTCATAAACCGTTTTAGCTAAACAGCGCTATCTCCATCGTAGCACGCCTAAGTTTCTGTAAGAAACCCGATTGGAAAGGTGTCTCTCCAAGGGAAACCGGCGCGAGCAGTCATGTACTACGGACGAGGACGGCACGCTGTTACTGGGCATATGGTGCGGTTGTGGACTGGACAAGTTATAGTTGTAAATTAAAAGGTGTGGGGAAGGGAAATTGACAAACGGTTGGCGGAGAGTCGCAGAAGAGATAATACTGTTTTACGGAGGAATATTTGACCTCTATCGGAACGGCACCTACGCTACGTTGTCGGATGGCAAAGTTAACAAGTCATGGTGAGGTTTTATAAACGGCTGGTGACGATATGGCGGTGGCATGCGCGTCTTCGTTCATGTCCTCTTTACTTCATTCGTACGGAGACCCTCTTGAATTTAGATTCTCGGGATTCTCGGCCCATGTCGCTCTTCGACGCAAACATTCACGCCAGCGGTCATGTTTCATCACCTTCCTGATCCCCGCGAAGTATATGCTAGTTTCTTCGGCGTCGCCGTACATAGTTGTATGGATAAATCGACAACACGTAAGATACCTCGGGTTTTCCATGCACGGAGATGTCAAAACGCATTAAATTTTTCTCTGCAAGCTTCCTACCATCCCCGTGTACAACAGCATCAAGAAAGGACCCAGCAGCAACATGATATCAAATCACTGACGGACTGCGATTTACACTGCGGATCGCAGGGCTCCACGGGCACACCGTCCAACCCCTGTTTACCGTATAACCTCTCCAGACGCGAATTCTAGACCTCTAAACGGCAATCTTTGAGATCGGCCACGGCTTACCGTTCGAGTTTTGAGCACGGCTTCGAGAACATCAGACGCTTGAAACCCATTTAATGGACATACTCTCCAAAATGCTACATACCGGAGTACATTTGTCGTCAATTTCCATTTGCTACTCCCGCTCACCAGGCCTATTTTCAAAGTCAAAACCTTGATCTTCGATAGTCAAACGTCAATCTGTAGAAAGGTTTCAAGCCGATTGCAAACACTGACGGGAAGCCATGCATACATGTGACCAACAGAGGTCTAGAACAATGGCGAGCGCATGGTATATATCACAACGCGCTTCATATGACATTCTCCTTTTCTCGCCCCTCGCCGTCTACAGAAATATTTTGTCAGCGTGGCCGAGGCGACGGGTATCTCGACGAGCGAGTACGGAATTCTCGTCGGATACGGCTTCACCCTTTCTTACGTGAGTCTGAATCTCTACGTAAAGTAGTCCCGATAAACGTGTCGCGTTGTGTGTGCACTGCGCATTGCATTCGTGTTGATCTTGGTGTTTTAGGTGTTGTTTGTATTCTTTGTGTTGAATGTGTGTGTGGTTATAAGTGTTTCGTTTTTATTCATTTGTTTCGCCCGAGATAAATGATTGATCGGCCCCGATACCAGCGAAAGCTCGAAGGCAAAAGTGGGGAGCTGGGCTCCTCTCTCTTCCACCACTGCCGTCCCAAACTCCTGCATTTTCGAACTACTTGTGCGAGTACAGCTGCCGAGGTTTGCCTGTTTGTAACCTTGAAGCAAGGGGTCCAGCGTATTGTTGCCTTTGCGGTTGCCAGGTTCGTTCTGTGGCCGCTGCGCCTGCCAACCAAAATATAAGGAATCTATCACGCGCTTCCACCGCTGTAGATGTGGCACTGAAATCGTTTTTCTACTGCTAGTGGTAAATGTGGAGATGATATACTGCTCGCATATCGTATAGAGCCGCATTACAAAACATTGCTACTGCCAAAGCTGTTGCTACTCTTGCTATTGCGCGATCAATATAGATCCGGGAGGGAGCAACGTATAGCACCCGTGGCCTGTTCGTTTTTTTTAACTCGGAGCGTAAAGGTTTCTATCAGCTGGACTAGCAAGACGATGTAATTTATTCGATGGATTAATCCGTTTCCTCCGCCGAACCGTTGGTGAAAATCCCTCACGCCTTTTGCCCACCTTCCCACCCTCCACCCCTACCCAGATCATCTCCGGCCTCATCATGGGCCGCGCGGTCGACATTTATAACCGGAAGATGATCATATTCTACGGTATCATCATCTGGAGTTTCGCCACCGCATGCATCGGGGTGTCGAACAACTTTGCCCAGCTGCTGCTGTCAAGGATCCTGCTAGGCGTTGCAGAGTCATCCGCCACGGCGGCCTCTATCTCGCTGATCGCCGACTACTTCCCCGCCGAATCCCTAGGCCAGGTGAGCCATGACAATGGACACGAAATCAGGGAGGGGCGTATGAATCCGGTCGCCCCGGTGGCGCATCAGGTTATCCTCGAGCCTGGTATAGGTCAGTTTCGTGAGTCCGAGCCCCCCGGAGTGCCTACTCGAATATATTTTCGTGGGACTTTTTCTTGTACATGAATTGGCTTGCGGAAAGCGCGAGACCGCGAGTTAGCAACACTCGATGAAAAATCGACGAGCAGTGGGATTGTTGAACCCTATGCGCGATTTATATTGAAGGCGAGAACCGGAGGGAAGGAGGGACGGCACCTGTGACCATAGCTTGTCCAGAAGCTGGAAAGTAGAAGTGTGCAAAAAATAAAAACAGTGCCAGCACAAGCCACCTAGTAAGAAATAGGGCAATAAGAAAACAAGGCTACGTTTACAGCAGCGAAGGAACTCCGAGAAATGCGGCATTGGCTTAAGTGTAGAAGGCACCATCTCTCCAGTAACAAACTCAGTCTGGATCAGCATCCCGGCTTCTTCTTTGATTGTGCTGTGCTCTACACTTGGTCGGTTTTGACGTTTGGTCGTTATTCACAAGAGTTGGGCCCATAGCCGCAGAAATTGTCGGCGGGAAGCTTGCCCGGGGGTTGCGCGCCGGCGGTAAAATCATAACTACACTACACTTCCTCTCGGCAAGGGACCCTCCCCCTTGTGCCACACGGCAAACGACCCAATCCATTGCCAAAGGGGGGGGGCGACCCCACCCCCCTGGTGGGGGACCCCACCCCCCACCCCCTTGGTGGGGGACCCCACCCCCTTGATGCACCCACTGGCACCAAAGACGGTTAAACCTACACTTGTCATATGCTTGGGGAGACCTCCTTTTGTACCCGGTGTAGGACCCACCTCCTTGCCACATACGGTAGAGGACTCCCCACCTTTTCTACACTACTGGGAGGACCCCCCCCCCCTAGCACAAAATGGGGACCCCCACCCCCCCCTTGGCACAAGGTTGGGGGATCATCTTCCTCACCACATGGTGGGAGAAATCGTCCCTTGCCACAAGATGGAGGACCCCTCCTGTTCGTCAAGGTGTAGGGGACCCTCCCCCGTTGTCGCAAGAATGGGAACTGCATTTCTTGCCGAAAGGCCCCTTGCCACTTGGAGGGGGCCCTCGCCCTTGCCACAAGGTGCCCCCCCCCCGGCCCTTTCCACACGCTGGGGGACCCCCCCTCCTTGCCGCTAGGTGAAGAACCCGCCTTGCCACTAGGTGAAGAACCCGCCTTGCCACTAGGTGAAGAACCCGCCTTGCCGCAAGATGGATCACGTCCCTTCTTGTCACCCCTCCTCGCAAAACGATCCCTGCCACAAGTTGGGGAACTCTCTCCCATCTCACAGGGAAGGGGACTTCACCTCTTGCCACCAGCTGGAGGGTTCCCCCCGCCTTTGCCACAAGGGGGTCGGCCTCCCCCCTTGCCATACAATGGTGGACCCGCCTTCCTTGCCACAATGTTTGGAACCCTCCCTCTTATCCACAACACGGGTGCCCCCGTTGCTACAAGGTGTGGTACAACCCGCCTTGCCTCAAGGAGGTGGAGCCCCCTCCCCTTGCCGCATGGGGGTTGGTGTCCCCGCGTGCCACAAGGTGTGGACTCCACCTTCTCACCACTAGGTAGGGGGCTTTCCCCTTCGAATCAAGGTGGGAGGCCTATAGAACGGTTTGCAAGCCGTCCGGCTCTCCGACGTCGTCAGCAACCATGGCAACTCCCGAAGTTAAGGCACTACATCACGTTTTGGGGCATTGAGAAAAGGTGTACAGAGGATTAGCTACACGCTCGACCCCGCCTATCGCCACAGGGAAACGCCTCCCTCACGTTTTATCCTTTTAGACGTTTTTACTCTTCGGGCCTCGAAGAAATGAGGCAAGGTGTCTACAGCAGTAAAGGGGAGGCTACGCCCCCCCCCCAACCCCCGTCCTGTGACAGAGGGAGGGAGACCACCCCCTTGCGGCAAAAGGGGGAGTCCCCCTGCCTGTGGCGTTATCGGACTTAAATGTGTTTTTCGTTTCGATATCCAACAATTCTTAGCGCCCACCTCCTCCGGATTTATGTCAGGTGGGTTGGTTTCGAGCCGTGCCACGCCGGACCATGGCGACCCATGCCAATCCTGCCATGTCATGCCTGACGCGTAGTAATTGTAGTACGGTAGAGGCAGCACTTTTGGGTTCTTTAGTGTTCGGACATGCGTGCCACGGTAGAGGTGCATCCTTGTATTTTCTCTGAGGATCCTCACCTATTGAGGATATGTCAACCTATTCCATTCTTCACTCAAAATCTGATTTTGAGATAAAACGAAAAATGCAACCCGATGGACAATCCCATGGCCTGGCTAGGTAACCCCCATAAACAAAACTTAAAAGAAAAAATGAAATTGCGACGATTTTGGGCTAAGGAGCACTGCCATTCAGAAAACGATTCAGGCGAAAAGTGCTATCTCTACAGTACCATATCGTATCACATCGTGTCGTATCGTATCACATCGTATTGTATCGTACCATATCGTACTACTAGGGCCAGGTGTCCGGAGTGTCGTTCTTTTTGAGCAAAAATACTTTTGTAGTACACCTCGATCGTTCTTGTTCATCGGGTTGCATTTGGATATGCCATTATCAAGAGTAGGCTTGCGGTGGGGTACTAATAGTATCCAACTTTATTAGTATACAGCTCTTGAGCTGAATGATATCAGAAAAAAAGTAGCGCGCCTCTATCGTGTCGTATCGTAGCATGTGTCGCCTGCAGTGATGTGGTTGCATGTCACCAACGGCCGGCTAGGGTAGCTGTGGCGCTAGGCCCGCCCTCTACGAAGATGCATATCCATTTTCAGTGGCACGTTATATCTGTACATGATCCGTGCTACCATATGGGTGGGTTTGTTTTTGGCCAAAACATTGCGAGCCACGGGGCTCCGCAATTGTGCAACTGCCGAATAACGTCGTGAAATTCCAGTCATGTTGCGTTCCGCGATGTTGCTCGTTTTGTATTCGTAGACAACAGCGTTTGTTTTCATCGCGCGGCACTTTCATTCGGTCTAAAACATCAATGGTAGTTAAGTCAGGTTTAAAAGCGAGGTGCCTTAAAATAACGTAGGTGAACGCCAACCGCAACATGCTTCTGGCCCATCCGTGACATGTTTTCTGCCCATACAACAATTTGGATTGCAGATTACCCAACCATTTTTGGGTCGTCTCGTGGGTCGTGCCATGAGAGAGTTGAAATGCCAACAAACCTTCCACCGACTTGTTGACTCTCTACCCCCACCCCCGCCCCCTTCCTCTCGCCCGGCCACAAAGGTGACCTACGCCAGCATATACAAAAAATACGAAAATCCGTGCACAACAGTAGCGCGCATCACGTTAACGCATATTCCCCCTCCCACCCTCCCCCTACTCCTCCCTCCCTCCCTCCCTCCCTCCTTTCCCTCCAAAGGCCAACGGAATACTTGTCGGAGGGATTTACATCGGAGGAGGCCTTAGCTCTCTGAGCATCGCCATGGCCGAGGCTATCGGGTGGAGAGGGACCGCGTACTCGGTCGCGGCCTTCGGCTTCTCTTTGGCGTGTCTGCTGTTCCTCACCGTCAAAGAGTCTGTGCGTGTACCCGCCCCAATTTCGACCACCGCTGCGGGGAGCCCGGAGCCCGAGAAAACCGGCCAAGGCACACGAGATCCAGAAGGAGACCAAACCTTCACCGTGAAGCAGTGGTGAGGGGATTAGTGGGAAGAGGTAGGGAGATGATAAATGGTCGGGAGGGGCGACGGGACGGGGCGGGAGGGGAAAGGCGGGGAGGAAGAAATGAGGTGGAAGGGGGTGGGAAAGGAGAGGTGAGGGGGGAGATGTGGACCGTGGCTACAGCAGAAGGTTCATTGGTGGGGCCTCGTCTTGCTGTGGCATGGAGTTGCTCGCGTGAGTGCGAGTGACCCACCTATCGCTTTGCGGTCTTAAGCCTTCACGGTGTTTTTTGTTTGTTTGCCAAGTATTAAACCTCCATGGAATGGTAAGCTGCGCTGCACAACACAAATCGCCAGACCTTTGTTTTTCATTCGGGTACAGAGTCACTCTGGAAGGTGGTGAAAACTTGGTAGTAAAAAAGCCCCCCCCCCCCCCCCCCCCCCAACCGTAGCCATGGAATTGGCTGGAGAGGGGGGCGGGAGGAGGCCGGGGTAGGCCGTGTTGTCAAAGAAACCCTTGCCAGATGCTGCACGAAATGATGATTGATGTGCCTGGAGCGCGATAACGAGAGTGGTTTGTGTGCATTTGATGGCGTTCCTGCAGAGGTTGCTCGGCAGACATCAAGGAGCGCCTCACATTCCCGGGCTTTCCACATATACAGCAGCCTTTCGCTTCTAGCATGCCTCGCCATCTTGTTATCATTGTCATCCTCAAGTTGGAGAACCCCATGCCTTAAGCGTTGTGGCGCTGAAGACATGTCTCGGTCTCATGGACGGGGTAAATTGGCGCCCTTCTGGCTCTCTTTGGGAGTAGTTTGACCGCAGTGGAATCTCTTAGCCTCCTCTATATTATCCCCCTTGGTGCTCCTCTTCCTCCGTGCTTCCGCCTGATTGTGTGTTAACTTCTGCTTTGCCTTTGCATGGTCTCTGTCTCGGTGATGATGCTGGTGGTGTTGGTGGTGTTGGTGGTGTTGGTGGTGTTGGTGGTGTTGGTGTTGGTGGTGGTGGCGGTGGTGGCGGTGATTGTGACGGTGGCGGTAATGGTGATCGTGGTGGCGGCGGCGGTGTTGGTGATGGTGGGGGTGGTGGGGGTGATGGTATGATGGTGATGGCGATGGCGATGGGTGTTGGCGGTGATGGTGGTGATGATGACGGTGGTTTGTGGTGGTGGGCACTTGCTAAAACACCCTGCCGTGTGAATGAAGCCTGAAGCTCATGATCAGGCAGCCGCTGTTCGTCCTGATGGGATTCGGAGGGATGTTCCGCTTCATGGGCGGGTACACGCTCATATCGTACCTGCCCGACTTTTACAGCCAGATCTATCCGGACAACAACACCGCATGTGAGCGCTAAAACAAAATTGAGATTCATCAATTGCGCGCAACCTCACATCTGGACAAGAGGGTGAAGGGTTTCGGGTCGCGGCCACATGTCAGATTAAAGAAACCGAAAAAAAGAAGTATCAGTTGCAATGTTAACGGTAATACATTGGCGTTCGCAATTGCGTTGCCGCCAAGAAATATATTCCTCTTGCGAAGTCGCCGATTCCCAAATCTACACCCGAGCGCAGTTCGTTCTCAGTGCAGAAATAACCCTGGACCGGACAATTGTAACATTTTCGATCCATCACGACAACCCTCTACGTGCAGGCCAGCAACCCAGGGTACTGGTACTTTGCAACCGCAGATCGGAAACATCGCCAAGTACATTGTCTAGTCAATGCTCAGTGGCATCACGGGGTGCTATTAAATTAGGGGTATGCAGACACCAAAAGAATTTTGGTACGGAACAACGGCAGACATCACGAAACGTTCTATCTACGTATTGCTTAATGATGACAATGCTCAGTATGCGGCGTATCGACAGTAAAGTCACAAGAAAAAAGCGTGCTCTGGCCAATCGTCGGGACATTGTCATAACACGGAGTAGCGACCTCGACGGGCAAGCGCCAATGAACATTGCTGTTGACTTACCAGCAGAGGGACACGTAGACCACGACTGCGGTATGGGGGGTACACCTTTTTTCATTACGGTGTTTGAGCCACTCGCAAGAGTGACTCTACACCTCACTGACCAAAACACCTTAGGCAATCTCTCTTTGGGCGCGCGCAGTTAACCGTTCTATTGCGGATATCGCTAAACTAAAAGTTGACTTAATAGGCTTGAGGTCGCACCCAAGAGTCGTTCTACGGTAGACCCCCGAACTATTATTTATGAACGAAATCGCCGGTTTCGAAACCAGCTCCGGTATCTCCCGAAATACGATGCCCCTTTCGTCGTCATTCAATAGTCCTTTGCAAGCAAAACAACATATGAAGATTGTATTTTTCATATAATCCTTCCTCATGTGGAGCAGCCATGAAGCGTCCGCCAACGAATATCGCTGTTTTTCTTTGGGGGGAGACTATCGTAGAATCAGTCCCAAACAAGGGAGCCACTACTCTCGCGTGAGTGATCCTGGGCCACTGCAAGACGAGGCCCGAAAATTACCCCCCTACAACGTACCCTTGGCCTTGAAGGCTACATCGAACCTTACATTGCCCTACATGGCCCTACATTGTCTATCATGTGCCGGGCTTCCTCGACAGTGGTTGCACCTCACCTCTCTCGCAGCTTCCTCATTCTTATTTAGCCCATCTTATAGTTCGTGTTTCTCATGTGGAACCACTATCGACGCCATGCCTTTCTGGAGCGAAAATCACGAGCGCGCGCCAAACCGCGACTGGCGGCCAAGCCTCTGTCCGGGTTAGAACGTCAACCACACACTGTCGTGCGCGGACTCTCTGCTGGCACAAAACATGCAACAGGATGAAAATAGTGGAAGGCAGACAAAACAAACAGCGGCACATCCGCACAACAGAGTCAGGACTACTATCAATATCAGAACACGCAGTAGCGACGCGCGGCATGATAAGCGGTGGAACGATTACACCTAAACGGTTATGGACCAAGACTACGGTATTTTGGTGTTATGATATACCCCCGGTTTGCTCTACCAGGTGTTCACTATCATACCCTACATACGATTATACTATCATAATATATTATGCTGGCACGGAGCCGTCCCACGGTAGGGTTGCAGCATCAGAAAGTTCCTGAGCTCCTCATGTGAGGAACTCAATATCTCACCGGAAAAACGACTTTAAAGGCATTCGTTCGCACAACCCGACCAAGCTTCTATGCCTTAGTCCAAAAATATAATGTAGCCGTGAAATTACTTCATTGACCGGCAGTCCCTCACACGAGGGACTCAATCGCCCATGGACATTTTGGCGCAATCGTACAACTGCAACCCCTACCGTGGGGTGACTCCACGAGTGACTTTGTACCTGACTGACATAATGAATTTAGGGATTTTTTGTTCGGCGCGCAGCGTAGCTAACCGTTCCATTGCGGATTATAATATCGCTCAACTACAGCAGTACGAAAGCCGGAGATCGCGGAAGAAACAGCGAGGTCACTCGCGCGATTAACCCCAAGCCAGCTCAAAGACAGGCCCCAAACGTGACCCCCCCCCACCAAGAAATCGATCGCATGACTGGCGGGCCCCCTCGGCTGATATTCTAGAGACAAACCACCGATTGATTTTTGAACGAACGTTTCATAGCTGCTCGACCGGAGGAAAGATCCAAAAAATATATATCTTCATATGTATTGTCTCGTTTGCGAAGTACTGTAGAACGATGACGTCGGGGTGGCAAGGGGCACCACATTTCAGTAGCTACGGCCCGGAGCTGGCATTAAAACCGGCGATATTCTTTGAAGAGAAGCTGGGCAGGCCACCGTAGAACGACTCTACCCAATGGTAAATTGGAGTGTTGCAACGTCGTTTTTTGTGCCTTGGCCACGACAAATTGCTCATCTCAGGTTGCGCCGTCGTTTTATTCGCAGAAGAAGCGCGCTACGATAGAGGTAGATTGTTTCGGAGCTTAAAATACACTCTTAACGACGGGAAATTCTTGCCCCCAAATCATCGTGAAATGACCTTCTTGTTCTGCGATATGTTTTTTTTTGCTACTGAGAGGTAGATTCTACGATATAGGCCCCCCCAAACCAGCGATTTTCCTTGACGAACGTTTCATGGCTGCTCGGCACGACGAAGGATGTTGGGCAAGGGGGACTGTATTTCGGGAGATACGGCCGGGAGCTGGTTTCAAAACCGGCGATTTCGTTAAAGAATAGTTGGGGGGGATACTGTAGAACCTGCTACGGCTGGGGAGTCACGATTGGGGCCTTTTGTTTTCGGGGCTCTGGGTCACTTGCGCGCGAGTGACCCCCAGTTCCTTCGCGATCTTTCAGTTTTCGACGCGTGCTACGACAGAGGTGCACAGCTTTTTTTCTGAGGTTCCTCAATTTGGAAGCTTGAGAACTCTCCCAAAACCTGATTGGGAGGAAAAATCAAGACCGCTACCGGAGCCAAAAATGCCATGGCCTAGGTACACAACAAGAACCACGCCCAAAAAATGGCCCATCTTTGACGACTTTGGCCCGTCAATCACAAACCAGTTAAGGCGAAATGTGCTACCTCTATCGTAGCAGGCGTCTTTCGTGCTGTTGAGATTTTTGCGATACTTGATTCCCAAACGAAATGGTAAGCTACGCTGCGCCTCAATTATTGCCTAAAGACTTTTAGTCCGCAACGTATAGTAAGAGTCACTCGTGCTCAAGCTGAAAACACGATAGTGAAAATGGGGTTTTAACATCTGCCTTATCGTGATTTTGGTCTAGACCATGAGATTTCTCATCGGTTTTTCATCACAGTTTTGCTCAAAATTAGCTTGGCTGCTGTAGGATTATTGATTTATTGTCACAGAACACACACCGACGCAAACGCCTTGACGGCAGTTACACGCATCCGCGACCACCCAATGCCGACCTTACCCTCTCCCGTCTTCGTAACGCGCACACGACACTGTTCTCACCCTCGACGTGTTTTCTGCCTGCTTGGATGCCGCGTCCGAAATCATCCTACCTCAAACGAGAACGTCGGACGATATTGATGGTTTGCAGATAGCTACCTCAACGCATCGGTGGTTTCAATCGGCGGAGCTTTGTCTTCCTATCTCGGAGGATACGCGGCGGACAGGTAAATCAAATCAAACGAAAACGACGAACACATAAACAGCGCGGTACACGAAACTCAAAAAATGGAGATGCTTACACCGAAGAAAGCAGTTTCTGGCAAGAGAGATAGAGGACGTGCTGGGAAGGGGGCGTACTCATTTGTTGGTTGCCTCGATCATTTGATCATTGACCACGTTTCCCGTTCGAGGCGGAGTACCGTCGCGGGGCTTGGGGGTTGGCGGGAAGAGGATGCGTCAAGCGCGCACGATCTGGTTCGATTTTCTGGTTAAACGTGAGGTGTGTACATGTCACATGAAACCATACAGGGATACCGCGATACCGCAGAATACAATGGATCACGTGACGCGACACAATACTGCTCCTAATGTTGTTCGCACACACTAGAAGGCTGATAGGACCGCTTCTTTTGTTTTTGAGATCCTTACACAGTGTTTTCACAGGGTTTGTACTAGCGGAGGATTCCGTGCATTTGAAACGGTTGGCGCACTTCCGCCGGTTCTGTCCACGCTGAGCATAGACCGGCACGCTCCTCCCCCAAAGTACGATTCGCCTTCATTTTGTGCATCCGGCCTAGCCACCTCAACCCTCTACGGCGGACTTGTTCGACGCACTAAGTCGTCTTGTGCAGGCGGGTGGGAACAAAAGAAAATCAAACCATACGAGCGTGTTCTCATTTCATTCCTGTCCACCCACCCTCTTCCCTCTGTTGCCTCTCATCCTCATCTACATCTTTATAGATCTGTGGGTTCCTATCTTCGACGTAGTCTCAATGTATTGTAGTATCATACCCGCTTCTTTCACGACCGCGGTTGAGAGCCACTCGAAACGAGTAACTCTGTACCTCTCTGAAACCAAAACACTTATAGGCGAATTGTTTAGCGCAGCGTAGCTAGCCTTTCCACTGAGGATTCTCATTGCAAGATTGAAACAGCACGGCAGCATGAAGCCGCAAGGAACGGGCGTGTCACTCGCGCGAGTGACCCCGAGCCAATGAAAAACCAGGCCTCAGAAGTTACTCTCTACTGTGGCCTTGGTCCGCAAAGTTTAATGAAGACGAATGCTGCGGCAGAGATGCACCAGTTTTTCCGGGGTTATTAACCTGATGAGCTCTATATTTTAATTTATATTACTACTGAAAACTGCACAGTTTCATGAAGACGAATGCTGCGGCAGAAGTGCACCAGCTTTTCCGGGGCTCTTAACCTGAAGAGCTATACTTGAATCTATATATTACTACCAAAACTGACTCACCTTGTAGGAAATAAAAAAAATACCACCCGGTGAACAACCCATCCCATGGCCTATAGCTATATATACACATCGAACAATGTTGGCAGGAAAAATAACTTGATGCCGACGGTTTCAGACGGTTTCAGGCTTAGGAGGCCCCGTCTTTGATGAAACGGTCCAGCCAAAAACTGCTACACCTCTACCTCTATCGTAGCACGTGTGTGAACATCGTAATTCCGACTTTCACCTGCTGTGTATACACTGTAGAGTGATATCGAGTTAGGGGTTACACTTTTTATCTTTTGAGGTTCCTCAATTTGGGAGCTTAAGACCCATCCCAAAAACTGATTTGAAGAAAAAAAAAGAAAACTGCTACCGGATGAAAATTCCCATGGTGGCCTAGGTACACAC
The DNA here is from genome assembly GCA_012845835.1 of Undaria pinnatifida. NCBI lineage: Eukaryota > Phaeophyceae > Laminariales > Alariaceae > Undaria > Undaria pinnatifida. The sequence goes on along the minus strand of JABAKD010000015.1, from coordinate 9,344,642 downwards.
CAAGAATCACGATAAAAAATTGGCCTACTTTTCTCGATGATTTGGGGTTGAGGATCCCCGTCAGGCAGAAACCATTTCAGGCGAAAAGCGCTCGTACCTCCACCGCAGCACGCGTCTCATGCCACGGTATCTACAGGGGTTGCACGTTTTTTTTCATGAACTCCTCGGGCGAGAAACTACCGGTTAGTAGTCCGATACTGTTGCGGGTGCATTTGTTTTGGCTCTAGCACGTAGAAAGCGTTGGTCGGATTGCACGAGCGAACCTCGGTAGTCATGTTTCGGGTGATGTTGATGTTGTGCGAGCTCCTCATGTTAGGAGCTCAGGAACTATCTTAGAATCTGCTGCACCCCCCTTGCGTGTGAGATGGCTCTATCGAGTACTGCGAATACGCTCTTCAAGGTGGCTATAGAGTATCTCGGTTGTTGTTCGTTCCGTTAAACTCAAGATCTACGATAGAGGTGCAGTTTGAGGGGGCTCCTCATTTTAGGGGGTCGGTCTACATATCAGGTACCTTATACCATACCTTATACCATACCGTGTATAATATCATACCTTACACCATACCTTGTACCATATGCATATGTACCATTTTGATTTTTTTGCCTAGTCCGTCCCTTTTTCTCCGCCGGCGCAGAGTTTTTTTGTGTGCTTTCTTCTGCAATGCGATCAGACTACCCGTCGGTATATTATCAGCCGTGTGCCGGGCTCGTGGGACGTCCGTGGCGCGAGCTATGGCCGCGGAAAGCCGCCGAGACTGGCTCTATTTTGCGGGGTATGAGACGCTTCTGTCCCCGGGCAAGCACACACTAGACGTATTTAAGCCTCGAGGTTAGGTCTTAAGTACTTCCAACTGGAAGAGCTAGGCCATTCGATATTTCGACCTTAAACGCATAAAAAAAACACCATATGTCTAAAACTCGAAATAGTGGTCTCTTTCAGTACGCATAAAAAGAAAAGCCGAGGAAAGATCAAACTACTTGAAAATAGACTATGATATTTCTGCACTACTCCAGACGCAGATGGCAAGACGAGGATTTATGTCATGAGTCAGCACATGAGTGGGTGGAAACTTCGAGAAAGACCCTCCCCTGCCCATGCTGTGCGAGCTTGAACGGCCAAAACAAATAACTGGTGCATGGCAAAAACATTGAGTGCTTCGTACTCCATACTCGCTTCATATGTAGGATACCTCGCAGGCGTCTGCCGCCTTCGGTGTGCCTCAGTGTGGCAGTCAGTACAGCAGCACAGCAGGACTGGCCCTCAACCCGGTTCAATTTCCACCCTCGAAATGTAGGCATCCGCGGGAAAGAGGCAACAGGGTTGTAAACTGCAGCAGCAGCTCCGGCCATGCGCTACGTCGGGCACAAAAACCAAACAAAAAAAATGTGTCATCGAAAAATTACAGCCTCTCAGGACGAGAGAGCAGGAGCACGAGCGCGCGACGAACTATGTCAGAGTCCCAGTTCTCTGACCGCAGAGAACGCCAGGGTAGGAGGAGTCTCGCGGGCGTTTTCCACCGGCTAGTTGTGCTGTAGTTGGGTTGGCTGTTGGGGTGCTGGTTGTCTGTGTGTTGTGCTGTGTTGTTTTGTTTTGTGGTGTGTTGTGTTGTGTGTGCGCTCGATCCTCGTGAATGAACAAGGACTCCTTTTCAAGTAATAGTACGTAGAGGCATGCCGCTCCACGAGAGTGGGTCGCCTCTGACCACCGCCAACGTTTCTGATGGTGTTGTACACGCAGGTTGATTAACCCGGGTTGGGGATACACCAAGCGGCTTGCTAGGTTGAGCGTTGCAATTACTGCGTGGGTGTTGTGCTGTGCTGCTGCTGCAGAGTGTATGATGTTTCCTCGAGCTTTCGTCGTCTGAAATGCTGTTGTTTGCTGGAAAATACTCGGAAAATTGCTTCAAATATGCACTTGGGCCAAAATGTGCTCAAGTGCATATTTTGGGAAAATCCACATCTCACCGTGGTCTGCCGTGGTCGTTAGGTCGGTAAAATAGACCTATTTTTTAGACATTTAAAACACGATAGGGCTTAATTTGGTTTAGAGCCTAAAATATAGGCATATCGTCAGGCTTAAATACGTCTACTACACACACGGTGGAACTTTAGTCCTCGCACGTACATCGGGGTGGCATCAAAATGTATTTGCGAGACACTGCTAGACGCGGGCGCGGTGTATATGTACCCGCTGCAACGACGTGAACTATGTCATTACTGTGAGTTCTCCCTCACAATTGACACGGTGGTTACCATACAGCAGTAGCGAAACCTGTATAAAGAGATATAAAGTAGCAACACAACCCAAGCAAAAGTAACGATGTGCACACAACAGACCATATCGGCAACAAACATCGGTATAAACTGTCTACGATCACAGCAGCAGCAAGCAACCGCAGAGAGCGGCAATAATATATAGATCATAAAAAATCAAATTTTATTGAGAACGGGATTTTTTTCTGGATGGACCGAGGAGAATAAATACACAAGACCTTTCCTCTCATCAAAAGAACATACACAGCGGTTTTACAATAGAGCACCACCAGCAAGCAGCACGTAGTCCATAGACTAAGAGTTTATTGTCATATGAGCAACGACGGGAACTATGTCATTACTGTGAGTTCTCCCTCACAATTGACACGGTGGTTACCATACAGCAGTAGCGAAACCTGTATAAAGAGATATAAAGTAGCAACACAACTCAAGCAAAAGTAACGATGTGCACACAACAGACCATATCGGCAACAAACATCGGTATAAACTGCGCGCGGGGAAAAATACTGGGCACAGAAAACAAACAACAAATTGACACCAATGATTCCTCTAACAGCAGCGACAGCAGTACAAACCCACCAGACAGCGAAAATGATCAAGACAACAACAGCGGCAACAATAACAATTCTGGTCAATGGTCCATTATTCCCGAGATTGGTGATGGTGCATGTTTATTAAGATGTATCTCGCGTCGTGTGCACAACAACCCAGCTTTACATCACATCGTCCGTGCACATATTATTGCCCACATCACAACCAATTTGTACACCGTTATCCCAGGATCAGGTTTCAACACTTTCCACGACAGCATCTTAGCTGGAGCAAATCAAGAACTTGTGGAAGTCGCTGGATCTCAACCTACTACATATTCGAGTGTTGAAGAGTATCTCCACTTCATGTCACAGCCTTACGCATATGCTACAAACGTAGAATTAATTGCTGCCACGCAGTTGTACGGAGTGGACTTTCGAATAACTTATCACACCGAGCCTCAGCAATATCCCAACCCTCCTCCTCTAAATGTCTGTGATATCTTATATTATCCACATTCTTTCCACTACGCATCCCTCCGATATACACCTTCTGCATAAATACTTCATCATCAGTTGTAGTCATTCGACTTGCGTCGCCCCCGGGAGGCACGTGTCCACCTCCCGAAGGGGAACCTTGTACCTTGTACCATACCATATACTAAAAACCTGGTTTTGGCCAACACAAAAAAAACTAGCTATTGATGAAACCCCCCTTGGTGCAGGTACTCAACGAACACTAACGCAAAAAAATGAACAAAACTCCGAAGATTTTGGGTTAAGGAGGGTTACGGAACACCGTCATTCAGAAAACATTTGTTTTGGCCAACAAGTGCTGCCTTTATCGTACCACGCGCCCGTTCACATCGAAAACTAAGCCCAGCGCATAACCAATGACCGCCTAAACTAAAGTTCGTGATGGTGAAAGAGCGCTTGATTTGTTTCGTCGGCGGCACTGCTGTTGGGGATGTGAACCGATTATCATGCTGTGACGTGACGCAAACGTTTGATGCCGCCGCCGGAAAGGTGGGAGAAGGCGGGCGAGAAAAGGGCACGCATGTACATCGCCGCCATTGGAACACTGTTGGGGGTTCCAGCATTTTTGATGGTCATCGTCGTTCCAAACTTCTACGCCTCCATGTTCTTCCTCTTCTTGGAGTGAGTTTGCGCTGCATCAGGTTTGTTGCGGAAGAGAGGGGGGCGCGGGGGGGGTGAACTCGTGCTGCGATGGAGGTTTTTTCACTTTTCGTCTGAAATTGTCTCAAAATGACGGGGTTCCTTAAGGTCACGGCGGGACCCAAGCGTCCCCTGGTCCTAGGCTTTCCGGTGACTTTAACATATGGATTTTTATCGGAACAGTAAGAAATATGACTATGTTAAATCACACGCTGTGTCTAGAACTTCGGTTGGTTCGTGGCTTAGGGTTAAGCCACACCAGCGTCAAGGGTGTTTCATCGGTGTATGCTGTGAGTCTGTGCGTCTCTTCAGATCGGTTTCCCTCGAGTTCTCAGCATAGGTCCACACCTCGCCTTTGAGGCGCTGTAGTGATCGAGACTTGGGGTACACACAGGCGAGACAAAAAACGATCCCCAACTGATCGCATGCACTTCACTAGCGGGTAGCTACATTCAGCTCCCGACAAGCAACCACGTCCCGCGAAATTGAGGGACCCTCCTGGTGGGGTGTATAACGACGTCGGGTACGCCAGCCAGCAGTCGTAGGCAGCCAGAAGCGACTCGCAAGAGGTTTTCGTGAGTTCGAACTCGCGAGCCAGCAACACCAAAAGCTCCCGAAATCGTGAAATATTGCAATTCACGCGCGGGAGCATAGTACAATGGGTACACATCACCCACGAAAAAACGGCTTTCACCAAAAGCTTGCTGCTCGCCAGGCGGATGATATACCTTTAGTTGCCGTCTTTAGTAGATCTTTGGAGAAAAGCTAGATGCCAACAAGTGAGGGGTAGGAGTTATGGAGAGTCCAAAAAGGGCAAAAAAAACCCTGAAAGGCTCTGTATTATTTGATCTTTGCTGCACTTTTTCTAAAATTTGGAAAGAAGAGTCTCGTTTCCGGATGCCATACTTATTTTAACGTGGTTTTATAGGTATGCGAAATGCCTCCATATGAGCTCCTACTCAAAACATTCCTGTGTGATCCCCCGTGGCCCCAACAAAAATCGTGGGAAATAGGTTTATTTTTTGCATGATTCTCATTGTACACCTAGGCCATGGGATTTTTCACCCGGGATCAAAGCGGTTTAATTTATTCCAAATATTTTTTCGCGTTAAAAGAGACATGTCTTGACCTCCTAAATTGAGGGGTAGTATTAGAAAAAAAAGTGGTGCACCTCTATGGTAGCACGCGTCCGTACTCACTTGTTGGCTCCCTTAGTAACTTGGCCATATTGACAACGCATCCCTTTCCAGTCGGACCGCCGGGAGGGGGGGGGGAGGGGGCATACTCATTTGTTGCTTGCTGTTAAGGAATTAGTGGGGTATTAGTCCGTTTGACCACTTGCAACTGGTTAACCAATAGCTTACCCAAACTAAGCCTTATAACACTCTCCCCCCCTGAAACGGCGGGATAGCAGGTCAGCCGGATATACGGCGGACCTCTGTCAATATCCAAGCCGTTTTATTTCCTGGGTATACCGGGGAGAGTATTTTTCAAGTTCGACATGGGGAAAATCTGAAAAGTTTATTATTGTGGATGGTGGGGATCGAACCCACGACCCAAGAAACCCATGGTCCTGCCGACGACGCCATTTGTTAAGGAATTAGTGGGGTATTAGTCCGTTTGACCACTTGCAACTGGTTAACCAATAGCTTACCCAAACTAAGCCTTATAACATCGCCTTAGTCATTTGACTGTTTGACCACGAATCTCCTTCGAGACGGGGAGCACCGTTTCTACTACTAATAGACCCACATCCAACATTTGGGCGCTCATTACGCTTTTCTCATATATTACATGAAATAAATATATAGAAACTGTTTGCTTATCCTACCCACTTCCTTTTTCGCCGTCTGTGGCCAACCATCTATCTCCTACGATAGCGATCGTTTTCTCGCTACTCTCTAAATCTACCAAACTCTTCCACATCACATTCGTCTCATTTCCTTATCTCCTCCTCTAGCACATCCCGTTCCTCCTTGTATATTGCACATTCTCCTATTTTGTGAGTCCTACTCTCTATTGTTGCGCCACACGGGCTAATGTGTGCATCCACGTCCTCCTCCTCCCGACTACTGGTATACCTCTTTCTTGTTTCTGGTACGTCCAGGTCTCCTACACGAAATCATAGTTTCAGCCATTTCACGTAGTCTATTGGGTCGTGCAAATATGGTTTCATCCCAATATCTTCCCTCAACTCCCCGACCATCACTAAGTGCTTCTCCTCTTTCACCTTATTTCTTAGTGCTAGCCTTTCCCTTTCTTCTATCCTTTCTTTTAATTCTGTCTTGGACCCGCCAAAATCCTCTATGAACAGTACCTCTTCTCGGTCCCTCAAACCCTTCCATATTTCGTCGACTACGTTATCCCATCTTATTCCAGCTCGCCCTTTTGTTTTTTGCTCCCATACAGCCCTATCAGCTATGGCTGGCAGCTGGCAACCTCTTATCTGACATATTCCTCACTTTACATTGCCATTTCAACCTTCTCGCGTTTCTATTGGTTTTCAGTGCGGGTACATTCCTAGTTCCGCTCTTAATACTGTATTTCTCGTCGTACTTGAGCATCCCAGTATCTTTTTAGCTGCTGTCATCTGCACTGCCTGTTTCCAGTTGCTTCACGAACTTCGCGTCTCCCTCCCATACCTCTCCTGCATACTCTAGCTTTGGCACAATCATATTCATCAGCATACATATTTTAGTCCTAGTGTCACGGTATGAGTCTGTTATGATCGCATCCATCTTGCCTACTTGTGCTTTACCCTTTCCTATTTCTTTCGCTATGAGTGTATCCCAAGAGCAGTCCTTCGAGATCTCTACGTCAACGCACGTATACTGGCTAACGATCGGTAGTTCATCTTCTCCCTACTTCCATTTTGTACAGGATTCACCTTATCTTCGTTACATACAACTACAAGTACTGCGCAGTTTTTTACGTTCGCTGTCACTCTCCATTTTCTGGTGTACTCTATTTACGGAGGACAATAGTAAACAGGACCAAATATTGTTGGTAAAAATAGATGAATATATAGACTTTTGTGTCCACCGTAGGTAGGTCCTACTTACTAGGGTCCTCCGTAAATAGTGCCTTCTCTATCTGTTTCTGCAATCCTTCGGGTGTTTTTGATAACCCCACGAAATCATCCGCAAACATCAACCCCGATATCGTATCTTCCCCCATGGTGACCCCTTGGTTTGCTGCTTCGACTGGTACTGTCGTGCCATTCATATGTACATTGAATAGACTGGGTGAGAGTGTACATCCCTGTGCAACTCCTTGTAAAATATCATATATATTTGGATGGTTCCCGGTCCAGCACCACAGCACTTCTCGCACATCCCGTCATCGTTTTCACCATTCTGCACATCTTTCCTCTGATCCCAATTTCCCACATATTTTTCCACAACCCATCCTCCATACTGTGTCGTAGGCCTTCTGTACATCTAGGAAGAAACAGTACGTCGTTAGCCCGGCGTCTTTCCTGCCTTAAATGATCTTACCTCAAGTGTACAACGCAAGGTTTGCGCAGCTACGGTTTGGCCTAAACCCTGGTTGCCCTTCGATGATTTTTTTTCGTCCTTCTCCAGCAATGTTCCCATTCTATCGTTCGAAATATTTCAGAATGTTTTGACTACGGTGCTTAACCCCTTTTCAACTGGAAACCCGTTTATGGGGACAAAATTACTTGGCTCTAGTATGGGGAGGTGTTCGGGGGCTCTAGAGGGGTTAATAGCATTATTCCTCGGTATTTCCCCGGGTCAGCCTTGTCTCCTTTCTTGAATAAGTTTACTACTCCTCCTGACTACTACTGAGGGAGGCGGGGGGTTTACTTCTTTTGTGCATGTTGATAGTCGTGTGACCACACACCCTCGCATCCCTACTATGCCGGGACGGAGCACGTCGTGTTTTCACCAACCAGGCAGACATTGCTTGTACCAAGCGCGAAGCGCCGTGAGGTGTTCGGCGAGTCGCATGAGAGGTGAATTGCACCCTTCCAAGAACCGCTCGAAAAAGTCTTCGGCATCTTGCGCCTACTCTCTTGCTAATGGTTGGCAGCGCCAATGAGTTACTTTGTTCTATGATGTAGCCTCTCCAGAGACAGGAATGGGGATACCTATGTAACTGCCTCGTGGGGGCCTCACCTTATTCACACTACGTGATACGATCATCCCCCTTGTGCGGAGTGAGGGTTCTCCACCCCGCACAATATGATCTAACGCGATAACCATCATGGTGACGGCCAACCCCCCCAAAAAATAACAACAACGGTACCCTCATTGTCTAGCTCACACAATGATTGGCATGTTTTACAGCGTCATTGCCAACCAACGCCAACACCACTAGACTATACATACAGGGTATAATGCTTTAAAGCGTCGGTGCAATACCACTAGACTATACATACAGAGTATAATGCTTTAAAGCGTCGGTGCCAACCGAGGCCAACGATTTTATGTACATTTTAGGGGGGCGGAGTTTGAGGGGGGGGGGTGTATACAGCTTGTGCATGGCCTTAGCCGTTTGACCATAACGATTAGACACTTGCATTCCTACAGTGCCGGGACGGAGCACGTTGGATTATCACCAACCGCACGGACATCGTGTGCACCCCATGGCGCTTAGGCCTGCGATCCGAACAAAGTCCTTCCTTTGGCGCAATTGGCATGTTGTGGTACGTCCTTGGCAGGTACCTGTTCGCGGAGTGCTGGTACGGCCCCGTCGTCTCGGTCCTGCAGACGTTTCTTCCCCCACGTATGCGGTGAGTTGATCTCTTTTTGCCGTACTCGCGAACAACTCCAGCGAAGACAGAACGTCGGCCCCCCGCTGCCGGAGAGAAGCGCTTACCGGATAAGGCGTGTTTGCTGTGTTTGTCGGTTGCAGCGTACATTCCGTTCTTAAAATGATTGGTTATGCTCCAAAAATTCCGGCCAAACCCACCAGCACGGAAGAACCGCAAGGTACGTAAATATACACCTTAATACTGCGAGGAAGTTGCTGTGGGTTCGGGGCTGACAAATCACGGATTTCGTAGAGATTTCGACCCGGACAAAGAACAAGTCGTCGGAGTTTGCGAGAGACAATGATGCGCGTGCTGGTTCATGTCTTGTTTGGGTACTTCCAGCCTCAGTGAACATCAACGTGACCTGGGTTTGTTTATCGCGTGAGAGGCATTACAAGCGGTACAAGTGATACAAGACGGAACGGTGGTGATGGGATGGGCACGAGACGGTGCGGCTGTGAGTAGACCAGCAGTTAGTTGCTGGGCTAAACCATTTTGTTTCAGTCAATGCGGCGCTCACTGGGAGCGGCAGCCTCCATCCAACTTTAGCCAGGTTTCAAGATTTTAACGTGCCAAGGCAAGTACGGTCGTGGGCACAAAATTTGATGTTTCATCGATACGATTGCCTGTCCTCGAATGCCCTGAACTTCCCTCTACATCCTTAATGCTCCGACTGGCATACACACAATGCTCCGTGTGTCTCCGATATTGGCGCTATCCGTGCGCAAAACATGTACCACAGGGGTGTGGGTTTCGGGTGCTATAACTTCTGCATGATGGTCGCAGGAAGCCTCATGTCGTACGCGACCGGACTCGTCCTCGACACCTACACCTCCGACGTCGCTATCAAGGTAAAAATCCTGGCTTTTTCATATTTTGTTCTATTTTTAATGAATATCCAGGCGATACCGGTACGCTCGGGGGGGGAGGGTGTACTCGGTATTCATGCACGGTCGTAGTCGTAAGACCGTCTAGACTACTATTAAATTGTGCAGTAGAAGAGTCGTTTTTAGGACGTCGCTTTTCAGGTCTTCCGGAAAGCGCGTGCGGGTAGCTGGCCCTAGACACGTTTTGCGGTTCAGGCGCTTGATCGATATGCACGGCCATTGAGTTGTCGTTACCATCGGCCGACATAACATAATAAAAAATGAAGATCAGAGTTACATAAGAGAACAGCCCAACTAACTAACTCAAATTGGGGGTGCGTATCTGTAACAAAATTATTGGTGTATAATAATGCGGTACTGCAAAAACACATATAATGTACCACCCCCCCGCGCTCCCTCTTGATCGAACCCAGGCCCCCAGATGTCCTTAACAACTCCGCTCTCTCCTCACCGGTTATTCGACTTACATAATTCATTTGATAAACCGATGCATTTTATTCCACAGCTGTATTTTTTTGTCCCCCTCAAAAACGGGTTTTATGGTTTCCGCGCACAGATTGGTTAACATCACCCTGTTGACCCTGGTACAAACTAAACTGTGGTTCCAAGGAAAGCCGCCGACCTATATTCTTAACGAGGACACCCAAGCCGTAATACGCGCGATCGGAGTATCACACACAACTGGCGAAGATGAGCTTCGACAAAATCTTCGATCTCACAGCTGGAGTGTATTTTCATTTTTATAATTATTCAAAATATTATAGTACTGTGGCATTGGGCTGTTAAATCATTAACCGATTACCCCCTTTCCCGCCCTTCTTGCCGCTACTTAAGTGTTGACGAGGTTACTTAGGACTGCGCCCGTGTAAATACTCCCCCCTTGTGGGACCCCAATACATCACCGATACGATGATAAATGCGGCATTATCAACGACCCCAGTGCGAGCCCGGAGCAAAATAAGTACAAAAAGGTTGCGCGAGTGGCGCACAACTCGTAAGTATGAAGTTCGGGTCCGAATTTTTCCAACCCGTATCCCAGCAGCCCGGGGCATTTCGCATGGTCAACGCTGTGATCGTCATTATGTTCATTTTGCCTTCCCTCCCAAATTTCGCTATAATATATAATGGGGAATAACGTAGACCTGTGTGTGTTTTGCACTTCCGGTGACGCTTGTGCCAATTTTTTACGGTTTGAACGGGTTGACAGTGGCACCTTGGTAGAGGCTTGGCGCATGCCACCCCGTTACCACCCGTCCCAACGTCTCTACATCGATCGTGCGTGCTCTGCCACCAACGTAACGCCCGCGAACTAGCGTAAATATGAGCCGTAGCGTCTCGTGTTATTTGATGACTTCATGAGATGATAATCTTCTTGAACATCCACCTCCCTGCAGGGATGGACAAAGGGAGGGGGTGTCTGGTAACGGGCACTTCGAAAGACGCGTGCTACGACAGAAGTGCACCGGTTTTTTCTGAGATTTTTCAATTTGGGAGCTCAAGACCTCTCCCAAAAAACCAATTTGGAGAGAAATAAAACTGCTACAGTACCGCATGAAAAATCCCATGGCCTAGTAGGTACACGACGAGAATAAAGAAAAAAAAAAACATTTTTGCCTGAAGATTTTGGGTTAAGAAGCACCGTCATTCAGAAACCATTTTCGCCTTAAAGAGGTATACCTCTATTGTAGCACGCGTCTAAAGTCGTGTCCAAGCCGTGTCGCTTCCCCGAAGGGCTCCATCACTCTTCTCTCCTCGGCTGCTAGCGTGGGGCAATACATCGCGTCTGGGCCGCGATCGCCGGCATCAGATGCGCGACTTGTGTTTCGCCGTCTTCCTGTCTTTGTTGCCTCCAAGCCCCCTGTGCGGCTGATCGATCAGTTGTTTCACTTCGAGTTTATATCTTTTTCTCATTCTATGCATTTCTGTGTCGTTTCTCTCCCCGTCGCTCTTTCTGTCCCTTTTCCTTCCTCGTTCGGTATATTTTTCCGAAACTTTTCTCTCATTGTCTCTGTCACTGTCCCTCTCCCGCTCCTTCTCCCTCTCCCTCTCCCTTTGTGAGTGTTCAGGTCACCTTGATCGTAGGTATTTGCGGGATGTATCTGGCGAGTGCAATCATGCACCTGATGGCATCCTGGTTCATGCCGGAGCTGAACTCGGGCCCCTTCAAGGGAAACGAGGTGGTCAGACGAAAGTTCGAAACCCGGTAGAAAAAAGAAAACTAAAAGCTAGCTACCCCCCGCGCTTTCCTCCACCGTGTGCACATCCCCCAGTGGGAACCTGCGATAGACAGCCCGCTAAGGTTTATTCTCATTCCGAGAACTTGTACTCTTGTCGGAGTGTCTGGTCAAGAATGGTGCATGCAGTGCAGCCTGGAACCCGTGCTATGGCAAGGTATTCATTTTTTTCCCCACCATTTCCTTTTCGTTTCTGGTGGGGATCCCCACTTGAGGAGTCGCAGGCTACGATAGAGGCGATAGAGGTGCACCCTTTTTATTCCGTTCCGATATTTCCCTCTTCAGGGGCTTAAGACATGCCCTTCTTAACCCGAAAACTGATACCGGAAAACATAAAACTGCTACCGGATAAAACACTCCATGATCTAGGTACAAAACACGGGAACCATGCTAAAAGGACAGCGTATGTATGCTTCCGACGAGTTACGGTTAAGGAGCCCCGTCAGTTCAGAAACCATTTCAGACCAACAGTGCTACCGTTATAGCAGCACGCGTCAGGAGCTACGAGGCCAGAATCGCGCTAGAATACCTTTGTGTGCTTGGAATTGTTGGCTGTGTAGCTAGGCCATGGGATGGTCCATCGGGTTTTGTGCGTTCATTTTTTTTTTCAATTTCAGTGTGGTGAGCGTGAAGTTAGATGCGTGCTTCGACACCACCCACGCTACGGTACCATGAGGGTTGTGTTTTTTTCGGGCCTTTTGTGCGGTGGCTCGGAGTCATTCGCGCGAGTACGGCCCCGGTGCCTTTGCGGTGAGTTAAGGACTGACTACGTACGCGTTGTTTCAAATTTGCGATAAATATCCGCAATGGCATGGTAAGTTACACTTATCCAAAAAACGCTTATTATTGTCTTTTGTTTTCCGTCAGACTCGTGCGAGTATGATACGATAATAACATGATATGATAATGTGCCATGTATGATAGCAGCACGATATGATGGTATGATATGGTAGTGTGATATGAAAGTATGATATGATAGCATGATACGATAGTATGGTGTGATAGTATGGCATGATAGTATGATATGATAGAATGACATGATATAATGATATGATAGTATATGATAGTACGATACGATAGCATGATATGATAGTATGATAGTATGATAGGATAGTATGATATCATAGTATGATATGATAGTATGATATTATAGTATGATATGATAGTATGATATAGATGATAGTATGATAGTATGATAGTATGACATGATAGTATGATAGTATGATAGTATGATATGATAGTACTTATGATAGCTCAAACCCGGTAGTGAAAATGGGGGCATTAACGAGTGAATCTACGATAGCCCCCCCCAAAACCAGCGATTTTGTTTAACGAACGTATCACGGCTGCTCGATACAAGGAAGGATGCTATCGAAAACGAAGCATCCATATACTTTCCTGTGTGCAAAGGTCTATCGATCGATGGCGTCGGGGTGTCGAGGGACACCGCATTTCAGGAGATACGAATGGGGAGCTGGTTTGAAACCGACGACTTCGTTAAAGAAACGTCGAGGGGGCTACCGTAGAACGACTCTAACATGTACTAACATACCCCCTACTCCCTACCGTAGCGTTGTACACGTGCAACGATTATACAGCTAATAGTAATTTAATATCATTTTTTGGCTTTTTTTCTGAATGACGGTGCTTCTTAACCCAAAATTGTCGAAGTTTATTAATTTTATTGTGCTTTTTTGGTTTGTTTTTTATACCCCCGAGGGCACAGAATTCCTCATCGGATTGCACGTTTTAGTTTTTGCTAAAACAACAAAAAATAAGCGATTTTTGGGAGAGGTCTTAAGCTTCCAAACTGAGGAATATGAGAAACAAATGCGGTGCGCCTCTGTTGTAGCCTGCGACAGTCACATGATACGGAGTAATATTTAGGTTGTCCCTCTATCGACTGTTCGCTGGTCAATATGCTCCTACTAAATGAGGAGCAATATGCTCCCAAACGCAGCGCCCCCTCCAGCGCTTCGTTTCCTCATGTATGTGCCATTAGCACCGATGTACTTACTGCATACGTCCATGTAGAGACACTACTCCGTTCCGAGAAAAAAAATCCCGTATCGGTGCAGACAGACGCCGTGGGAATTTTTACAGATCGCTACCACGCGGAAAGTTTGTCTCACGGCGCGCGCATACGCTCGACTTTATTTTCGTCATCATCTCTCGCAGGGCCAACCCCTGCTGACCAAGGTCTAGGGCAAAGGGGAGGCGGACGGACATCTTCGAGGCCAACTCCAAAGAACAACAGCGCGACTCGCAGCACGGGCAACACTCGGGGGAGACGAATGCCATAGACTATCGTTTTGAATTTTTTTTCAGGAGCGTGCTACGATAGGACAGGCAGTGCTTGGCGAAACCAAGTCTGCCTTACGGGTTCTTCGACTGAAAAATCTGCTAAATATTGTTGGAATGTCATTAGTTTTGTACTAGATGTTAGGTCGTGTATTGGGTATATACATAGATATGCCATGAGATTTGGGTTTTGTATAATATTTGCGTTCGTTTCCCAATTTTTATCCATAAGCTCCTCGGGTGAGATGCTTGGAAAAGGTTCGCCCCCTCCCTGCCGTCGCATGCGTTTTTTAGGCCGTCGCGTGTACTCTCCTCCGAGGGTCACCACCGACCCCGGACACACGCCATGGAGTGGCAGTGCTATTGGCACCCGCGGATATGACAAGAACAGGGACGTAAATTGTGGCATATGGTAGCCGCTGACGGCACGAAACACTGCTCTACATACATGTAGATGTAATGAACGTTTGAATGCACGATGTTCGGCGAATTTACCAAGCAGATGAGCGGAACTACAGTAAGTAGCTCAGCACGCACGACGCAGAGCCGAGAGCCAGCCGGTTCTCACGATGGTTGTTGTTCACCCTGCAAGCTCCTTGTATTACAGCTTTGCTGCTGCTTGTACGTTGGTGTTTTTTCGGGCAAGAGCCTGCGAAAGGCATAATAACCCACACTCCGCAAACTGCAGGTTATTTCGCGCCCGCCGGTCTCGCGGACTTGAACCGAACTCACTCCTGGGCAGCAGCAAGAGCGTACTGCGGCTTGGTCGTGCGTTCCACGTAGTACACGAAACCCATGCGCGCGCACATTGCAAGGAGCCTGAATGTTGGTATCAAGCCCAGGTTAAGCAGGAAATAAGTAAACCTTTTCATTTTTTTTATACCACGGTAGGCAGTGAAACGGACTGCGAATCATGTAATATACCTGGTAATACCTTAATAACTGGCGTCATCGGCAGGACGAACAAATGGAATAAGCAAAAAAAATGAATTTCCGAACACGGCTCCACAAAGCTCACAAAAACATCCAAGGATATCGCTCCAGGACCCCCCGACCGAAACAGCATCCTCTATTTGCAGCGTCGGTGCGCCAAACTCATGACTGCATACCGACTAAGTCAATTCCTACCATGGTGTGATGCACGGCGGCCCAGATCCAATAATCCGACCCCAACCATAACCCTAACCCTTGATCCAACCCTTTGGGGGGGCTCGAGGTCGGCACGAGCGGTCCCGCGGCTCAACCGCTGGGTTTGCGGGCGTTTTCCCGAAAAACAATCAGCGCGTCGAAAGGCAGGCCTCAACTAATCAGACACATGGTGTGCAATAATCATGTTTTTGCACACCACCGAAGATAATGCAAATATGTGCTGAGTCTTTACCTCCAACTCTTTAGACTTTTATACCGACATTATTATTTGGAAAACCGAATGTTACGATTCATAAGAATCCGTCGCTTTAAAAACGAACCGTCACTTCCGGGCAGTAATGCAAACGTCTCGCTCTTCTGCTAAATGTGATAGCTGATCGAGAGATTCTGGCTGCTGCCGGGTGATTTTATCTTGCAGAAGATGCTTTGTCATGCTTTGTCTTTTCTCTATATAGGAATCCATACACTCCACGTACATACATGTTGCTGACATGTCTACGATTGCTCGTCAGCAAAATAAACCATTTATCCCGTTTGATCAAACACATATTGTTGACCAACGTTTCGGTACAAAAAAAATGCAAGTTGATCACTGGAGACTAAATAAATCCCACAACAAATCCACAACTCTTGAGAAAACACGCAACACAACAATATGACAACAACACTATCAGTACCTGTTTGTTGATCCCTACGAAGCGTGGAGGGCTTACCCGTTGAGCTGACAATAGTGGGGTGGTGGAGTCACCGGTATTAAGACAAGTAAAATACGTAGTCTAAATATATTACGAAATAGCCAAAATAATTCCACCATCCCATATACCGCTGCGGTGTAGGCAACCTCTATCTGGAAACCCCTTTTATACTCAACCGCAACAATCATATCCATAAAATATCCAAGGATACAATCAACGGCCTCCCTGCTTCGTTAATGATACCGCATGATGCACTGTTATCATATTATCAGGGTAAAACGATTCAATGAAAAATACGGTCAATCAATATCTTCCCAGTACTGCTGTGACAAGGACGAAATATTGCAGCACCATAGTCCTTGAAAAGCACTCCATAAATCTAGAGTTACAATTCAGGGACAGTATCCAACATCAATCTTCACGGACCTAAGATCTGAGTCGTAAAATCCTCAGTCCCAAAATAAAAAATCAAATCCGAAATCCATGCACCGAAAACTCAAATCTGAAATCAAAATATCAAAAACCCCAAAACTCAAACATCGGCCTTATAATCAGCACTCAGCCTTCCTTATAAAACGGTTGTCAGCTCTAAAGAATAGAGATGCCAACAAGTGTGGTCGGACGAGTGTTGGCATCGGGCAGCAGTCTCAAAACTCACTTTCGAATTAGACAATTGCCCCCCAGTACATACTAAAAGTCCATTCAGATTTCAAATGCTCAAACCCAGAGCAAAATAATGTTATACTACTAGACATCGCAATCAATCGTGAAAAAGTATTATTTCAAAAGTCAAG
Organism: Undaria pinnatifida; assembly: GCA_012845835.1. NCBI lineage: Eukaryota > Phaeophyceae > Laminariales > Alariaceae > Undaria > Undaria pinnatifida. Next base: position 9,327,825 of record JABAKD010000015.1, on the reverse strand, counting down.
GAAGAGTTACTTGCCCCCCTTAATACCATGCACTCTTAAACGTACCAAACTCCAGCTAATATGTGCAGAGTAATCCGTCAAGAAACAATTCAAGTCAGCTCGTGAAAAAGTTAGTCGCCCTCGGGTTTAGACGTATCGAACTCGTCGAGTTTGAGAACTTTTCTCTACTTAACAAGTCATAATCCTCTTAAGTGGTCAAGCGAATCCTACCTCACCCAAGCGGTAACAGGTGGGCGTGACCCCTCCTTGCAGGATAAAAACTAAACAATTTGGCTCAGCTGGGTCTCATTATGGGGCTAGTTGAGAAAACCATAGACTGATTACGCGGGGATGACCCCGGGTAGTTTACCGAAAACCGTTGCCGCCCCCAAGCCCCAAAAATCTCAAACTTCCAGCTCACAATATCCTCTGTATCACATCAAGTGAATCCTGCCCCGCACAAGCGGTAACAGGTGGGCGTGACCCCTCGTTGAAGGATAAAACGAAACGATTTGGCTCAGCTGGGTCTCATTACGGGGCTAGGTGAGAAAAACATACTGATTGCGCAGGGATGACCCCGGGTAGTTTGCCAAAAACAGTTGCCGTCCCCAAGTCTCCAAAATCTCATGCTTCCAGCTCATAATATACTCTGTATCAAATCAAATGTTCATCACAGAATCAAGGTGAAAATGGTTTACCAACTGCAGTCTTCCAGTGGGCCTTCCTCGGTGAATTGGTGTTCCTAACCATCGCTTTCACTGCGTTCGCAATGTCTGGAGGTGTCTGGCCAGCAGGCCACATCAAGCATCCGACCAGCTCGCGAAATAAGCCAGTCTTTTTGACACCTTCCTCGAGCGGGTTTGTCCTACCCGAACTAACGCATATATCACCATTCACCGCAGACCCCGCAAAAATATATCAACTCCCGCAATATGTCACTATATTTCAGAGTTGACTCGACAACTGTTTGATGCCGGTACAGCACGAAGTCAACGGCGTGTTTCTTGCTGTTTCAGAGTACCGATAGATCAGAGCGCAAACGCCTCGCTCACGTGACGATTTTGTTATATGGAGGGTCAAGTTATTCCGCATGTTCCTTCCCGGAAGAGCGACACGTATTATCACAGTGCTGCCAGAGTGTTAGTCCATGCTGCTACTTGATAAGCTACCGCGATAAAAAATAACGATCCTTCAAAATGTTTGCCAACCTTGACTAAAACGCGTATTTAGGATACAGTATCAGGTAACTCCATAACGAACGCAGGAATGCTGACAATTTTCGTCTGTACTCAAAATGCTCGTATATCACGTACCAGGTACTAAAATGTTTGAGCACCTAACTGTTGACTATAAGAACCTTATGACCTGCCCCATTCCCCCTGCTAATTATTTTCGGTCCGGCATACCGCGGATACCGCTTACCATAAGACTCTGCACAAGCGCATGATAAGGGCGGGGGGAGTTGAGGGGGCGATCTAACAAAGGAGGCTTGAACATAATCAAAATCCTATCATCAATCATTGTCAAGCAAAGCATGTCCGACTACAGTATCATACGAAGTATTTTGTGGGTGGGCTAGCGCAACTTGCAGATCATTAATATCGATCCGTTGCTGCTTGCCAGGGGCCAATATTGCGTTAGCCGTGGGGGTGTCGGTTATCTTAGTTGCGGAGCAGTATGAGCAAGCCTCTCTGCGCACGAACGAAACACTCCCCCCAAGCATGTGAACCCCCTTGGTGTCCATGGTCACACGGCACTTCGACATCACAGCGTGCAAGGATAACCAGTTAAACTGGACTCCAGGCACGTATGCCAAGTTCGTCAGTCGTATATGGGTGTCACCACCCTGGCAGTGCATCAGCAGAGACAGCTTGCCGAAGTACTCGACGCCCATCATCGTCACGTCACCTATCACTAACCTCTCCTTACCCACCGGAGGGGGTTTACCGTCAAACACCACAGTGGGGTCCCTCGTGACGTGATACGAAGAACAAGAGTCGGCAACCAACTCATCTCTACCGCTACCCGCAGAAAGGTCACGAGGCGTCTCCTTCATTTCGGAGGGGTATTGGCTTGGTTGAGTAGTCTGCGCGGTGAGAACGTGTGGGTCGCCAGACGTGCTACTGCTATGCATGGATTGCGCTGCCCCTTGAGAGTCATACGGGGAGTAGACGGACGAGGGGGCGTATGGTGGTGGTGCTGCGGCAACGTACTGCGGAGCATATTGCTAGTCGGAGCGTAGCCACCAGCTCCATGGAGCTCGTGGTATGCTCCGACCTGACAATTTTCGTCTGTACTCAAAATGCTCGTATACTACGTACCAGGTACTAAAATATTTGAGCACCTAACTGTGGACCACAAGAGTCGTATAATCTACCCCATTCCCCCTGCTCATTATTGTTGGTCCGGCATAGAGCCGATACCGCGTATCATAGCACTCTGCACACGCGCATGAAAAGGGCGGGGGGAGTTGAGGGGGCGATCTAACAAAAGGAGGCTTGAACATAATCAAATCCTATCATCAATAATTGTCAAGCAAAGCATGTCAGGCTACAATATCATATTCATATTACAGGAGGCATAACCGGGACAAGATCAGGGTGGAATATTCAGTTTAACGAGAAGAACACATTCCGATGTTTCCACCACATATTATAAAAATTAAAATACACTCCAGCTGTGAGATCGAAGATTTCGTCGAAACTCATCTTTGCAAGCTGTGTGTGATACTCCGATCGCGCGCATTACGAGTTGTGTGTCCTCATTAAGGATATAGATTATAATAAATGAAAATACACTCCAGCTGTGAGATGGAAGATTTCGTCGAAACTCATCTTTGCAAGCTGTGTGTGATACTCCGATCGCGCGTATTACGAGTTGTGTGTCCTCATTAAGGGTATAGGTCGGCGACTCCCCTTACAACTACAGTGTAGCTATCAGGGTCAACAGGATGTTTTTAGTCAGTCTGTGCGCGGAAACTATAAAACCCGTTTCTGAGGGGGACAAAATCTGACAGCTGTGAAGGGAAATGTAACCTTTGATCAAGTGAATCTTGTAAGTCGAATAACCGGTGAGGGGGTGGGGCGGAGTTGTGAAGGACGTGGGGGCCTGGTTTTGATCAAAAGCGAGCGGGTTTGGAGGAGGGGGGGGGGGGGGGGGGGAAGGGGGCAATTTGTGCATGTGAGCTATAAATCCTTTCGAGGGGATAAATCTGACGGTTTTGGCATCAGTATATTATTGGGGGCGGGGGGGGGGGGGGTTGGGGCGGGGGGGGGGGCGGGGGCGGGGGGGGCAGCTCAATATGTGCCTGGAAACTATACATTTTTTTGAGGGGATAAATGTGACGGTTTTAGAAATAACACATCAGTTTATCATGTATATCCTGGGGTAAGTCGTACAATCAGTGAGTAAAGAGAGGGTGGAGTGTTCACCACATATTGCATCGTAACACGTGAGTAATACTAAAGACTATTTCCTCACTTCAGGTTTCTCCATTTCGCGTACCGCACTATGCTAGATCGCTGTTAAACAGTTGAGGTTGACAACCAGCTATTCTGGAAGTAGCCCGCATCGTATAACACAACCAAACTGCAAAGTATGTAGCATCATCTCTCGTGCGCACCCGAAATAAAATACTACTGGTATTGTTGTTCATTTTGTTGTTGTTGTTGTTGTTGTTGTTGTTGTTGTTGTTCTCACATTAACTCGCGTAATCAAGTCCGTGATCACAGGACAGGCTCCAGTCACTCTGGAGTTGAGGAATACCCACGGGAAGAAACACAAACAAGCCTAAGGTGGTACACGCATATATCACAGCTGACGCAATTCATGCTTCCACCAGAAACATGTCAAAGTGAAATCGGGAGTCAGCCTAGGATGTGCCAGGTCCATAATGGTGCGTACGTCTCACTACTCGCGCCTGGAAAAGCCGACTATACCGTTTGCCACCCAAGAAAGACTACCACGTGTATTTTGCACGTAGTACCTATCATTACGCATACACACGACTGCTGTAAGTCAATTGAAAAAAAGGATCAAAGAAAAGAAGAGAAGATAAACGAAAGGAAGCGAAAAAACGCAAAAGGAACGGAAATAAAAGAAAAGACAAGAAAATGAAGAAAATACAAGACAAGTAGATGAAGCAAGGAAAGGAAAAGAGAAAAAACTTTGTCATACTAGCAGACCGTAGGAACTGGCTAAATGAAGACGGCAGTGGGCTCAAAAGAGGAGATCAAGTGCATCATTAACGCCTTCACCACTGGAAACCCTTTTTGGGAACAAATTTACTCAAAGTTTGTCCAGGGTGGGATTTTGGGGCTCTGAGGGGGTTAATGGCAACCCGACCAACCCAATCCGTAAACATTTGTTTCTCGTACAAGTAACAGACTAACCGGCAGTTCCTCGCTTGGAGAGCTCAACCCGCCAGAAACGTTTGGCTCAAGACTTCCACCCCCTACACCGTGCGATGACTCCACTACTTCCATCGTCCTGTGTTGCCAGCCAAACCAGTTCCCGCGTGTTGCTGCTGCTACTGCTGGGGTCGAGGCTGCTGCTGTTGTTTCTGGGTCGGGAGTGCTGCCGGTCACTCTGGCTTCTGCCCTCGCGCTGCTGATGTTGTCCCTCCATACTGTCTCTGCTTCGGAGGCCGGTGCCAGGCACTCCCATACCGATTTGATCGCTGTACTAGCTGCCCGGCGCCCCCATATTGCTGCTGTCACTGCTGCTGCGGTCATTTCCGGCCAAATGCCTCGTACCAACTATTCCCCTGAAATTTGTCGAGAATATGTGGATGCTGCAAACGTCGACACCATTCTCGCTAACTTCTACTTTTCCACGATTTTGTATTATGGATATTGTGGTATACCCCAGCACGGTGGCAGAAAGGCTGTGTCCCCGACGCTAGTCGGGTTGGTGACACTGTGCAGTGGATAGCCTGGAAGACTCGAGTGCTTCCGTTTCGAGGAGAAGATGTAAATAAAGATGTTGTAAACACTGGCGCTTATGTTGCCAACACACACAGATAAACCGCAGACTATGCAGGAGTCCAGAAGTTGGCTGGGTACTGGAGATGACCAGGATGGCTACGATGCTAGACAATCCGGAAGGATCCACACGAGAGAGTGGGCTACCTGGATATCAAGGCCACACGAGAGAGTGAGCTACTCGTCAAGGCAACAGAGAATCCTACAGAAGTAATTCCTCCGCGTATTCATACGCACGTTACGTACCAACCGATACATAACAGATCTACGATGATCTACGACGTACGAGTGCAGTGCTACTGAATATTGACTCATACTGGCTATGTGCTAACATTTCCATAACACTTTGTGTTGGGGTTAGCATAGGAGGTGCGGACGATCTCTTCTATCCCCGAGCGCGTGATGCTGGGCCGAAGGGAACTAGTCGAAGTAGAAAAGGTCGATCCGCTCGCTGGTGAACCGAAAGGCGGTAGGGCCCGACGGCTTCCCGACCGTGCTCCAGAAGGTCTTGGCCGACGAAGGAGAGTTAAACACGCTCGGAAGTTCCACGAAATCATCATAGCTGCGTGGAGAGGAAATGACGTGACGCAACAACGGAAATATGCAACGATTAAGGTGCTGCACGAGAAGAAAAAATCGGGCGGGTAACAGTCGTGACATCTCCCTCGTGGCTCAAGCCGGCAAAGTATTCCTCAAAGTAATCACGGGTCGCCTTGGTTACTACTGAGAACGCGAGAACATTTTGCCGTAGAACAGTGTGGGTACGGACCCCGGCGCTCAACGGTTGACATGGTGTTCGTAGTACCACGACTGCAGGAGCTGGCGCGGAAGAAGGGCACCCCCTCACTGAACTTGGGCTTAGTAGACCACCCCAAAGCGTATGATTCTGTCGACCGAACCCATCTGTGGGACGTCCTTACTTGGTTTGGCGTGCCGCCGAGAATACTCGTCGTCATCCGCCTATTCCACGACGGCATGCAAGCGTGCGTGAGGTTGAATGATGGGGAGAATTTTGTCGACTATTGTGATACCCGGTGTAGGGTGGCTCACGGGTGATTGCTCTCGGTACCCGACGGGCCGCTATCAGGCGAATAAGAGAAGGTGGGCAGAAAAAAAAAGTTGTTGTCGTGCTCCAATGTAGACCCAAAGTAGAGTCGCAGACGGCCAGAATACAACAACCAGGCAAAATACGAGAACTCAGACACGAACTGAGCCAAATGAGGCTCAACTTGAACATATAAAAATTGGGATCGCCAATCATATCAGTAATTCCACTCTACCATCTCCGTAGATTATGTGCAGTCATACACATCGGACATCAAACATTGCTACGAGCAAAAAAGCTGTCCGACAAGCTCCGATAAGTTTGACTTGGGGCAAGGTCTTCGGCAAAGGTGTGTGCCCGTGTCGTTCGCGCCATTGCTGTTTAACTTGTTTTTCCTGGCGGCTGTGCGTGTCGCCGAGAAACGCTTCCGAGTTGATGTAGACATTTTGGACGACATGGTGCAGCTCCAACGAAATAGGATGAAAAGGGAGAAGAAGGGCACATCACGGACAGAGAAAGTCGAGGGGCGGGGGGGGAGGGAGAAGACAAGAAGAGGCTGCGAGGTATGCTGTGCGCGATGACAATGCGAGCATCGTATTGCAATCACCAGAACGGCTATAGTCTATAGGACGATGGCGGTGATCGTTGCTGCGTGCTCGACGTTGCGGCTTACGGGGTTTACGGTCTCCGAGGCCAAAACGGAGATGATGCGTCTGCAGATAAAATGTGCGGGGAAGGGTGTCCTACACCATCAATACAGCCGGCCAGACATACAAAAACCGATCGAGTTTGTGCACTCGGGGGCGGGTCTATCACCCCAGTAGATAGAGAGTTTAGTGTCCACAAAACGGGGCGTCTTCAGAGAGCCTGGGCGTGCTTCCAGCAGTACAAGATGGAAATCTATGATCGCCTGGGTGTGAGCTACGGTTGAAGGTGCGGATGCTGAAAGCAGAAGTAGTCGATACACTACTCTGGGGGTGCGCGACGTGGAGCCCAAACAAGCCTGACTACGACACGCTACAGCAGGTTTACAACTCCGTACTGCTCTGATGCCTCGGCTCGTGGAAACAGAAGCGCGACCACAACACCCGCCCGTACGCCGACGCGCTTGCGAAGACAGCATCCGTGAGCATAGAGGGGACAATGCGGAAACAAAGAATACTGCCCGAGGGATTCGCGGCACGTATGGAGGAGGAGCGCCTGCCACAAGGGGTGGTGTTTGGGGAGAACGTTGGGGGTATGGGCTAATTAAGAGGGCAAGAGAAGGACTGGGCAGTGCGCCTGGAGGAGGATATGTTGGACTTTGGAATTTAGTTCGAAGGGTGGCGACAGCCTTCACAGATGGCCGGCGGTTTTTCGACAGGTCGAGGAGGGGGCAGTGTCATTCATGGCGATATGGTCTGACCCGGAGGGCTGTAGGGCTGCAAAGTGACATGCCATGGCCGCGACAGCGTCAGCGCCACCCAACGTCGCCATCACTAAGCGCCGGGTGGGCGGGAGGCCGGGTATGGGGGAACGGAGAAGGGGGAGCGAAGGCAGAGGGGGGAGGCAGAAGGGGGGAGGTGGGGGGGGAGAGAAGGGGGCAGGGGGGTTGGAGGGGGGGGGAGGGGGGAGGGTCCTGCCCAAGAGGCTGAGGCTTCGGTCTGGCCATCATCGTGTTAACGTTTCTGGGCCTGCCAATGGCCGTAAGAAGCTAGCATAAGGCCGCTCGGACTTTTTCGTCTTGTTGTGTTATCTCCCCATTGCCTTGCATGCACTTGGTACCCTCTATGTGCCCAATAAATTGTTTTTTGTCAGTTTCTAGGGTCTGCTAGCATGGTGTTGTTCCGCCTCGTTTCCTTTTTTCCTCTTTTTTTCCTATTCCATTGGTCTTTTATCATTTTCTTTCTCATTTTTCTCTTAATTTTCTTTCTTTTCGAATTGACTTCAGTCTGTCGTATATAGTATGCGTAGTTAGAGGTACTACACAGGTAATATACATGGTGTAGTCTAATTCCGTTTTTGCAGGCTCCGGACGCGTATGATTTCGTTGGTTCTTTTTGTAGCGATGTTTAGCTGGCCCTACCTCGCTACACTCCCTTGCTCGCGAGAGTCCACGTAACTTATTACTTACGTATTTTTTTTCTTGGTTCGTTTTTGCATCTCTCTCGTTCCTTCTTTTATTTCTTCCTTCTTCCTATTAGTCCTTTTTTTTTCTCTTCTCGGACTTGTACCTTGGTTGGGTTCCCTGGGTGGCATGCGGGGTGTAGTCGGTTTCCAGACGCCGGTCTTGATACGTATGTATGGGTATGTGCCAGTATGGGCATGACACGTGCGTCCAAGGCTTCGGTAGGGGAGGGGGTGGTGTCGCTCTTTACACTACCGGCTTTGCACCACTCGCACGGACGGGTGACTCTGTCCCTCATTGACCAAAACCAAAACAGCGTTTTTTTCGCGCAACGTCGCTAACCATTTGATTCATTGTGTATTAATCTGCTCCATAATAAAACAGAACGACGGCTTAAAACCGTGAAGCAACAAAGGAAGGGGTCGGTCGCGCGAGTGCCCATGAGCCACTGTCAAAATCACTGTTAAGGTCCGTAATATTGCCCAAGTGCAGTTACCGCCCTGTGGGCGGTCCCGGTAATTCACCGGTTTGTTGTATAGTCTATATCTTTCGAATTGCGTTGTATATGACCATCATCTCCTGTGGCTTGGGAGGAAGAGCAGCTGGCTGACATGTCTACCGCAGTATCCAACTCTGCCTCATACCCCCATGCCTTTGCTCATAAGCACATCTCCCTCCCTCCATTGTCTGGGTTCTACTGTACGAATTCTCGGACGACCGAGTCACCGAATGGTCCAGCACCACTGGCTCCTCCACACAACTCCTCCGTGAAATCATAGACCGTGATATAAACCCTCGCATTACACTGAAAAAAAGGAAAGAAAATAAGTACACATACCATCAGTTATACGAGAATAACACCTACATCCTCATAATAATGTCTCCATCCTTTCACCATCGAAAGAAAAAGGGTGGGTGGGCGGGAGAAATAACGAAATATCTGGTCTAGTGAGCGATCGCTGTATGTATGGTCGTAATCAACAGCCCTGTCTGTTCGCGTGTTCTACCAGTCTGCCAGCACCGTTCCGTGCGGTATGCACTTGGTATCCCCACAAGCGCGATCAACCAAACAATACCAGCTGCTGCCGTCAAAGGCCTGTGAAACCTCGTGGGCCGCCTCATGGGCTCGGCAGAGCGACCCATAAAAGCCCACATCTTATGGACCGCGGCCCGGCCAGGCCTATCAACTTTCGAGTCGATGAGCAGCGGCCCGGCCCGGCCTATCAAATTTTCACATGATTGGCCGTGGCCCAGCCCAGCCAATCAAAGTTTCAGATGATGGGCCGAACACGGCCCGGCCCACCGAATTCCCACACGCTGGGCCGCATCCTGGCCCGGCCAATAAAATGTTCAAAACTCTCGGCCCGGCCCAGCCCGGCCCACCAAATTAAAAGAACTCTCGCCTTGGCCCGGCCCGGCCTATCACATTTTCTATTCATGCGGCCCTCGCCGGCACGGCCAATCATATTTTCTATTTATTCGGCCCTCGCCGGCACGGCCAATCACATTTTCTAAAATGTCGGCCCGGCCCGGTCCGGCCCATGACAATTTCCAGATCGACCCGGCCTGGCCCGGCCCGCACTTCCGGCCCATGACATGCCCTGATATCCAATGCATCATTCACGAGTAGTATTATAAATACTAAACTACACTCCAGCTATGAGATTGAACATTTTGTCGAAACTCATCTTTGCAAGCTGTGTGTGTGATACTCCGATCGCGCGTATTACGGGTTGTGTGTCCTCATTATAGATACAGGTCGGCGACTCCCCTTGCAACTACAGTGTAGCTAGCAGGGTCAACAGGGTGATGTTAGGCAGTCTGTGCGTGGAAACTATAAAACCCGTTTCGGAGGGGGACAAAATCTGACAGCTGTGGAAGGAATTGCATCAGTTTATCAAGTGAATGCTGCAAGTCGAATAACCGGCGAAGGGAGGGCGGAGATTTTAGGGACGTGGGGGCCTGATTTTGATCAAAAGGGGGGCGGGAGGGGGGCAAGGGGGGGAGGGACAGGTGAGGCAGCTCAAGTTGTGCGTGGAAACTATAAATCCATCTTGTGGGGGAGGGGGGGGGGGATGTGGCGGGGGGCGGGGCGGGGGGCGGGGTAGGGCGGGGCTTTAGGTCGCATAGATGTAGGGGTTTGCTATACGGGTGGTGCTAGGTCTAGGCGATGGTGCGGGTCGTGGGGAAGGAGGGGGCGTTGGGGGCGGGGGGGGGGTGGGAATTGCAGCAGAGGCATGGACGGCTCTAAAACGATAATGAGGCGATATCCAGGGCGTGGGAGTGTTTGTTACCCTGGCGGATTTCGATATTATTAGGTTGGGCGTTTGAGCAAGAGAGAGCGAGGAAAGAAAGAATGAATGAAAAAAAAGGGGGGGCGGGGAGGGGGGGGGGGCGGGGGGGGGGGGCGGCAAGGGTTTTCAAGAGGTTCAGGTCACATATATTATTAAAATGCACTCCATCCAGCTATGAGATCAAGGATTTGATCGACACTGATCTTCGCAACATTGTGTGTGATCCTTGATCGCGCGTATCAATCATATATGTCCCCCTCAGAAAAGGGTTTTATAGTTTCCGCGCACAGACTGACTAAAATCATCCTGTTGACCCTGATAGCTACACTGTAGCTGTAAGGGGAGTCGCCGACCTATATCCTTAATGAGGACACACAACTCGTAATGCGCGCGATCGGAGTATCACACACAGCTTGCAAAGATGAGTTTCGACGAAATCTTCGATCTCACAGCTGGAGTGTATTTTAATTTTTATAATATGTAGGGGCTTGCTATACGCGCGGTGCTGAGGGTAGGCGATCGTGCGGGATGTGGGGAAGGAGGGGGCGTTGGAGGGGGGGAGGGGGGATGAATGAAAGCTACGTCATGGATGGCTAGAATACTAATGACGTGGTATCAACTGCTTAGAAGTGTTCATTACTCTGGCCGATTTTGATTGTAAGTGGGGCGTTTGAACGGACTGGTCGGGGAACAAAAGGGAGGGAGGGGAGGAGGGCGGAGATGAGTTGGAGCTACGGCATGGATGGCTAGAAGGATAATGAGATGATATCAGCTGGCTGGAAGTGTTTACTACTCTGGTAGATTTTGATTTCAGGTGGGGCGTTTGAACAAGAGAAATCGGGGTTGGGGAGGGGGGGGGGGAGCATTTCAGTATGTATGTGCGCGGAAACTATAAACCCGTAAAGGGGACGAATCTGACGGTTGCAGCAAGAAGACACCTTTATATATAACCCGCCTGGTAATAATGTGTTTGATTCTAGAAGGTTTGATGTTACATGTAGTATGCAACCCAGGTCTTAGATTTAGTAAACAACGTGTTAAAAGCTTCATAATTTGTTGTTGTACATGGATCGAAAGATCGAATATTTCAATCGATAGGTACAATCATCATGTAGATACCATTATTTTGTGACATCGCTAATTATAAGAAAGAGATACGCATTGCCAAATACAACAAGCGAGGTGATGTGGTCATGCAATATCACCGCCATTGAGAACGAAAGTGGGAGAAATGCGAATCGTTAGTGTTTTGAAAAAAACGTTTAGTGTACACGCGCTCAATTACGTTACTTCGTTAGTCATATTGTCCGTCCGGTAAAATTTTCCCACGATTTCCTAAACACCGCCCCCGAATTATTCCAAGCGACTGACGTACCCCCTAGTAACATACCTTATATCGTAAGAAAACTGTGTTCCAGGCGGGTCGTTTGATCGGAGCAGATTTTCTTTTTTGGTTGGCGAGAAAATAGCGATTCTGTCGATTTTTTGGCAGATTTTGTACAGTTTTATTTGATGGAGTGTGAGATCGATTTATTTTTTTAGACCGGTTTTGAGCGTATTAGGTCCAGGGGCTCACGGCAACCCAACTAAACTTTTTTTCGCTGACGTACAACAGAGAAAAGGCGAAAAACCTCATTTCCGGCGGCCTCAAGTATACAGTTTTTTGGGCAGAAACGCACAGATAGATTTCGAAAAACTCAACGGATTCGGGCGAATTGGACCTGCAGCTACGAGGGGACCTTTTTTTTATTCTCGAAAAATATCATTTGAAGGAGAAATGGCCCGTCCAAGTTTGGTATGCTCACACACCACATACAACCACACCACACACCTACATACAGCACACCACACAGCAGTCCCATAGACCCACCGAGGGTCCACCCAAGTCCATACATGGCTGGGCGTGGGCGTCCTACGAACAGGAAGCCTGGCAGCTTCCAAACAAGGACAGCTGGCCGGTTCGGCGGGAAAAAAGCGGACCCTCCACCGCCACTCGCTGCGGACACTCCACCACAACATGACGACGACACATGTTACGAAGGAGACGAAGAGGACCACAGCAGCAGCCGGCACAGCAGCGACAGTAATCATGGCAGCTGCAGCTCGTGCAGCTCGAGCCGCGTCCAGTACGACGGCAAGAGCAAACGGCAGCACCACCAGCCGTCGCGATACTGTGTTTAGGTGATCCAATATATTTTCGTCATTTTCATTTGATAACGAGACTAGAGCGGGGCGGGGGTGTCGGAGGTGACTACCTAGTATACAAGTAGGAGACAATGTTGGTCTTCGTGGCGTTGTCGAGCTGGTTTTGGGGCGAGGGTGCTGATATGGAGAGGAAAACGGAACTCGGATATTCGATGCAAGTGACAGGTTGCATTTGTATAGGTTATAAATATACAGCCGCTGTGCATCCAAGGGTCGGGGGGCAATATTCAGGGTAATATGTATCGTTTCGGGCCAATAAGTGCCGGTTCGGGGTAATTTCGGGGTAATTTTCACCCAACAACGGCCATTTTCATCGATTTCTTTTGTAACACCGGATTTCAATGCCTCTCGACCGTGCGGTTCTCCTTAACCTGTTCTCGTGCTCCAACTCTCAAAAACAAGCGAAAAATAGTGGGGGTCACGTTGTGGGAAAATTTAACCGGACAGACCATACTTCGCTTGGCATAGGTTGGGAGGTGATCATGCAGACGGTATGTACGGAATACTCTACCTAATAATACGGTATTAATAGTGGGTACCGGTATATAGCTGATGAGGTACACGGAACAACTTCTACCGGCGGGACGCGCGAAAAAAGTGAATTTAATCCACCGGGGGTCCTGTATTAATTCCAAGGAGCGGCGGAAGAGTCACAGGAAGCCGGTTTGACGGCGGAGCGACTGTTATCTCGTCAGAACGGCGTTCCTGCCACTGCTGACATTCGGAAAATAACTGGATATGTATAGATATACCAGTCTCGATCTGCCCGGCGTAAAGCGCTCGGCGAATTGATCATCAAGAAGGCGAGGTGCTGCCCTACCATTAATTTGAATATTATAAAAATACAAATACACTCCTCCATCCAGCTGTGAGATCGAAGATTTCGTCAAAACTCATATTTGCAAGCTGTGTGTGATAGTCCGATCACGGGTATTAAAGGTGTTGTGTGTCCTCATTAAGGAAATAGCCCCTTGGAACTACAGTGTAGCTAACAGGGTCAGCAGGGTGATTTCTGTGCGCAGTCTGTGCGCGGAAACTATAAAACCCATTATCATCCAATTCGACCATGAAATCGTAATACCGCCCTGAATTGTCTCTTTTTCGTGACGCATTTGCTCTATTATTTTACATTTATCATAAACGCGAGTTCTACTGGATGAAGAGATACATACAGATGCCTGGTGTGCTTGGCTAGTACCACCTACGGAGTATTTTCTTTGTCTTTTTAAAAAAAAGTGCGCATGGGTTACGTTGTACGCAGGTGTAGGATGTAACGTGCTGAAAGACACGAACACTTTTTACAGGACGCACAGCCGTAGCTAGAGACGCATACTCTAGACTACATACATAGGAGATGATGCATACACAGGTGATGGAAGGGATTTGTACCGCAGGAACGCTGGAGGAAGGTGCGGTAGTATGGCAGATTCGAACACGTGCGCGTATCCTACACACGCAAACACACAGGAGTACTACTGCTGCGCTACACATGTCATAGTCTGAGCATGTATGTGTACTCCACACACACAGCGAGAGAGCTGTGTGCACACCGCTATATATACACACCTGCATCCACAGGTGGTGATGGAAGGGATTTGCGCGTATCCTACACACGCAAACACACAGGAGTACTACTACTGCTGCGCTACACATGTCATAGTCTAAACATGTATGTATGTGTACTACACACAGACAGCGAGAGCTGTGTGCACACCGCTGTACACACCTGCATCCACAGGTGGTGATGGAAGGGATTTGTACCGCAGGAACGCTGGAGGAAGGTGAGGTAGTATGGCAGGGGTTCGAACACGTACGCGCATCCGACACACGCAAACACACAGGAGTATTGCTGCGCTACACACGTATGTACCACACAGAGAGAGCCCTGTGAATGTACATCGGAAGAGTTGGTCTCCCCAGTCAAGATACCGCTCTGCTGTAGGGACATTCCGCTGCATGGTGTGTGTGCGGAGATTCCGCCGCAGCACGAGGAGGTGGTACGCCGTAAGGTTAAAAGAGGGCGAAGAACACGCAGCCGCAGAGAAGAAGGAGCCTAGAACGAGAGAAGAGGCTCATAGCAGACACCCACAGCACGCGGCGGAGGTTGGCTGCGACAGGAATCAGCGAGAGAAAGTATGCAGCAGCCGAACTGAAGGACGCAGTCGCCGCCGCTCGCAGACACGGCAGACCGCAAGGGCAGGATCGAACAGCAGAGGCGCAAACGTTCCAGCGTGACGCCGAAGAGCGCGGTGTATCCGACGAGGGATAGCAAAAGAGGGTGTGCGGTGTGCGCTGCGAGGGTGTTTGCGTGCCAGGTTGTAGTTCGTAGCGCCGTTTGATTTGAATCGCAGCCGTTTGAATTTTATTGTTTTGTAAGGACGAGGAGGGTTTTTTGGGAAGGGACTAGCATTGTAGTGTGTGTTGGTGTTGGTGTGTTTGTCCCAAACTGCACCCACGTTGTTTTGTTTGCGTGCCAGGGTGTAGTTCGTCGCGCCGTTTGATTGGAATCGCAGCCGTTTGAATTTCATGGTTTTGTAAGGACAAGGAGGGTTTTTTTGGAAGGGACGTTTTTTCCGCAGCCCAGGGCACAACGAAGTGAAATGTTTGTGTGTTGTGTTGTTTTTTTGTCGTCCCGCATCGTGATGTAGCAGGATCGAACAGC
Source organism: Undaria pinnatifida (assembly GCA_012845835.1). Taxonomy (NCBI): domain Eukaryota; class Phaeophyceae; order Laminariales; family Alariaceae; genus Undaria; species Undaria pinnatifida. The sequence continues at coordinate 9,312,551 of JABAKD010000015.1, read as the reverse complement.
AGAGGCGCAAACGTTCCAGCGCATGCGCCACCAGCGCTGGGTTGGCAGGGCAGCCGAACGGTGCTTGTATGCTACTACTAGCAGTGTAGTGTGTGTTGGTGTTAGTGTGTGTGTCCCAAAATGCACCCACGAGCTGGTTGTTTGCGTGCCAGGGTGTAGTTCGTCGCGCCGTTCGATTGAAATCGCAGCCGTTTGAATTTCATGGTTTTGTAAGGACGAGGAGGTTTTTTTGGGAAGGGACGTTTTTTCCGCAGCCCAGGGCACAACGAAGTGAAATGTTTGTGTGTTGTGTTGTTTTTTTTTTGGTTGTCCCGCATCGTGATGTAGCAGGATCGTAGAATCGAACAGCAGAGGCGCAAACGTTCCAGCGCATGCACCACCAGCGCTGGGTTGGCAAGCCAGCCGAAGGGTGCTTGTATGCTACTACTAGCAGTGTAGAGTGTGTTGGTGTGTTGGTGTGTGTCCCAAAATGCACCACCAGCACTGGGTTGGCAGGGCAGCCGAACTGTGCTTGGATGGCAGCCGCACGGTGCTTGGATGGTACTAGCAGTGTAGTGTGTGTTGGTGTTGATGTATGTGCTGGGTTGGCAGGGCAGCCGAACGGTGCTTGGATGCTAGTAGCAGTGTCGGGGGGGGGCGACGCGCCCCCCCCCGAACCCCCCCCCCCGGGCCCGACACAGTGTGCGTTGGAAGGACCCTCACCAGTGTGCGTTCGAAAAAGTACATGGAAAAACTATTGTATGTATTTTTAAAAATCCATTACATACTTTTTCCATATACTTTTTCGAACGCACACTGGTGGGGGTCCTTCCAACGCACACTGTGTCGGGCCCCTGCCAACGCACACTGAAGGGCGTCCCGGGGAGAGGGTTCGGGGGGGGGCGCGTCGCCCCCCCCCTACACTGCTAGTAGCATCCAAGCACCGTTCGGATGCCCTGATAACCCAGCGCTGGTGGTGCATTTTGGGACACACACACCAACACCAACACACACTACACTGCTATTAGCATCCAAGCACCGTTCAGCTGCCCTGCCAACCCAGCGCTCGTGGTGCATGCGCTGGAACGTGTGCGCCTCTGCTGTTCGATCCTGCCCGTGCGGGGCATTTGGGACAATGAACACAAAACGCACCAAAAACATTTCACTTCGTTGTGCCTTGGGCTGCGGAAAAGAAATCCCCTCCCAAAAATACCGCCTCGTCCTTACAAAACCATAAGATTCAAACGGCCGCGTTCAAATTAAACGGCGCTACGAACTACACCCTGGCACGCGAACAACCTCGCAGCGCACACCGCACACCTTCTATTTCTATCAACCTCGCAGCGCACACCGCACACCCTCTACTTCTATCCCTCGTCGGATACACCGCGCTGCTCGGCGTTGCGCTGGAACTTTTGCGTCTCTGCTGTTCGATCCTGCCCGTGTGGTCTGCCGTGTCTGCGTGCGGCGGCGACTGCGTCCTTCAGTTCGGCTGCTGCATACTTTCTCCTGCTGGTTTCTGTCGCAGCTCATCTCCGCCGCGTGCTGTGGGTGTCTGCTATGAGCCTCTTCGTTCGTTCTAGGCTCCTCCTTCTCTGCGGCTGCGTGTTCTTCGCCCTCTTCAAACCTTACGGCGTACCACCTCCTCGTGCTGCGGCGAAATCTCCGCACACACACCATGCAGCGGAACGTCCCCACAGCAGAGCGGTATCTTGACGACTGGGGAGACCAACACTTCCGATACACATTCACAGGGCTCTCTCTGTGTGGTATATACATGTGTAGCGCAGCAGTGCTCCTGTGTGTTTGCGTGTGTAGGATACGCGTACGTGTTCGAACCTGCCATACTACCTCACCTTCCTCCAGCGTTCCTGCGGTACAAATCCCTTCCATCACCTGTGGATGCAGGTGTGTACAGCGGTGTGCACACAGCTCTCGCTGTCTGTGTGTAGTACACATATATGTTTATGACATGTGTAGCGCAGCAGTACTCTTGCGTGTTTGCGTGTGTAGGATACGCGTACGTGTTCGAACCTGCCATACTCTACCTCACCTTCCTCTAGCGTTCCTGCGATACAAATCCCTTTCATCACCTGTGTATGCATCATCTCCTATGTATGTAGTAGTCTAGACTATACGTCTGCAGCTACGGCTGTGCGTCCTGTAACAAGTGTTCGTGTCTTTCAGCACGTTACATCCTACACCAGGTACCTGGGTACAACGTAACCCATGCGCACATTGTCATCACACCACATGCGGCCTTCCTCGCCAAATTCTGCTGTTCCCTTTACATGGGACTAAGTACGAGCATCCTATCGGTGACGTTCTCCGCCTCAAAGCGAAAGGCGCCGACTAAATACTCCGTCACTCCCAACGATCGCCAAGAGCCTTCTTGCGCAGTCAAGTGTGACAAACATTCAGCCAATCCCGACGATCGCCAAGTGCCCTCTCGCGCAGTCCAGTGTGACAAAACATTCCGCCACTCCCGACGATTACCAAGTGGCTTGTCGCGCAGTCAAATGTGATAAAACATTCCGCCACTCCCGACGATCGTCAAGTGCCTTCTCGCGCAGCGAACCACCAGTCAAGCGTGACAAAACACTTCTCCACTTAACACCCAAAAGCACTTGACTAGACTATAAACATGTATTGTTTTTCGCGCACTTTTACTTTCCAGAGCTGGACAAGCTGTGGTCACAGGTGTCATCCCTTCTCCCCCCCCCGGTTCTTGCCTTCAATTTTTATCGCGCATAGGGTTCAGCAATCCCGCTGCTCGTCGATTTTTCATCGAGTGTTGTTATTAAGAACTCACGCTCTCGCGCTTGCCGCAAGTCAATTGGTGCACAAGAAAAAGTCTCAACGAATTCATTCATACGAGTATGCACTCGGCGGGGCTCGAACTCACGAAACTGACCTATACCAGGCTCGAGGATAACCTGATACGCCACCGGGGCGACCGGCACTACTACTACCAATCAGCTGCCACAACGTCGGTGAAGTCGAAGTTGTTGTTGTTGTTGTTGTTGTTGTTGTTGTTGTTGTCTCACATGAACTCTTGTCAAACACATGGAGTCCGTGGTAATACGAAGGTGCTGGAGCCCTAGGAAGATCCGAAAAAACAAATGAGATCATAATTCATCCGGGAATTCTACGCTTTCCCGCCTAAAAACTCACGATACAAAGAAGGCGCACAAGTGAAATTATCCAATGTGTAAACTGAACTCACATGGCCGCGGGTATACACACAAATACGGCATAAAGTCCCCCCGTTCCCACAACTAACCAACTCGCGGCTACAGATTACAGCGGTTGGGCTGCCTGCACCGTACTAACCGCACGATAATCGTGAGCACAGACGAACGCGCGTGCTATCTGGAGTGCTGTGAGAGTGACGACCCGCGGGCATGCAGTAAAAACAGAGCAATCAAACCAAAACCACGAAACGAATAAATATCAATGATCGCCCCGTCTTCCCGGGTTATCTGACATGTTGCAGCGCAGCTTCGACGCCTGCCCGTGCCTAGTGAATAAAAAATTCAGGGATGTTCACGGAGTGAAAAAAAGTCCGCGGAGCGGATTTTCACGGAGCGGATTGACAAACCGCACCGCTCCGTGACAAAACTAGACAACGGATAACCGATCCGTGCAAATCCGTGAAGTAGGTCAGGGGCGGGTATCCGCTCCGCTTTGCTCCGTGACGCATTCTGGAAATCCGCTCCGCTCCGTCAAACTTTTTCAAGGCAGAAATCCGCTCCGCAAAAATCCGTGATTTGAAAAGAGCGCGGATATCCGCTCCGGTCCGCTCCGTCACAACAAAATAAAATCCGCACCGCTCCGTATGATTTTTTTTTCGAGTGGCCCGATCCGTAAGTAACGGATTATTTACGGAGCGGATTGGTCTGCTCCGTAGATGATCCGTGACCAATCCGTAGTACAGTGACGGATTAAACCGTGTGAATGTCACGGGTTTTGAGCCCTGAACAATTGTTCTGAATAGCGGATAACTTATACAAATAAATATTGTTCTTGGCCAGCACTCTCCAGATATTTTATATATTTGTGCGATTTGTGCTGCTATCAGCCATACACACCGCGGTTGGCCGACGTCCTGCTCCGCACACACAACGCGGACCCTACTCGTGAGAGGTACGAACACACAAACACACTTGCAACGCAGCAGCGCAGCAGCGGTACCCACGCATAGGATGCCAGCTGCCATTGATTCTGGCGATGCAGAGGCTGAGGTGCAGCAATCCTCGCCTTCAACCGAGTCTCCTGCTCCTTCTTCTCCCGCTCCTTCTCCATTTCCAACACCGGAGAATCCTACTAGTACTGCTTCAGATTTGCATGAGCAACGAGGTGGAGGAGTACAAGCAGCCACCCGCCGTAGCGAACAATCAGGACTTAGACGTGTTGGCCTACTGGCGTGACGCTGGAAGCCCGCGGCTTGATCCCCACGGAAACGTCATGGCAGCGGCGCAATTTCCCATCTTATCCGTGCTTGCCCGCGTGTACCATTGCATCGACAGCACAAGCTGCCAGTCGGAGAGGGAGTTCTCGCAGCTGGGGTTTGTGCATTCTAGCCTTCGTCGCCGTACGACACCCGACCGCGTTGAGAAAATGATGTTCCTGAGGACTAACCCGGATCTCATTCCGGAGGTCAAGAAGCTTCGAGATTTGATCGAAAAGATCTCTCAAGAGCAGGAGAAAGTCTAAGGCTAAAGTAGTCGAGGTGCAGGCCGCAGAGGCCGGGAAGGATCTCTTAATCGAACTCGACGAGTAACGCGTGGCGAGCGGTAGGGTTGGAGCAGACGGGTGCAGGCGGTCATCTTTCACTGCCGTTAAGTTGATCTGTATCCCTGGTTTTTCCGTTTTTCCCTTCTTTCGCCCGGGCGGGCTGAATTTTCGAATTTTCGCATTTTCGCATTTTCGGTACTTCGGTGGTCTCACCATGTACCTCTGTTGCTGCTGAGGAAAGTGTCTCCATGTTTCACTTCTGCTGTTTTTCTCTCTGTTTTCTATTTTCTATTTGCCTCTTTTTTGTTTTTGTCGCGGCGATGGAATTGGTGAAGTATCTGGTACTTTGTAGGAGTACTTACGTACTTGCCTATTTACCAGAGATGTGCGCGGAGTTCCTGCTCTTGCGCGATTGCTGTACCAACTCTGGTCACTCTGTTCTATTTCTTTTTCACCCTTCTCTTAATCCAAGTGTTTCTTTCAGACATCCTTTCTTATGAAGGGGACTCGACGCGTGCGTGCGCGCGATTCTTTCCCTGCTCGCCACCCCCCTCCGCCATGTATAACTCCGAGAACAACGTGTCTTTCCGTAGTTTCTGATGTCAGGAGAAATCCGGTCAACATCCGCGGATAACCGTCCAATATTACGGATTCATGGATACGGTTTTGCGTGGAGAAACGCATCGGATTTGTACGGTTTGCTCGACGGAGTGGGCAATCCGCTCCGTGAAAAAATCCGTCTGACGGATATCCGCTCCGCTATAATCCGCACAAATCTCGATGTCGGATATCCGCTCCGCAAAAATCCGTGACTTTTTCTGTGAGCGAATATCCGCTCCGGTCCGCTCCGTGACAAATTAAAAAATCCGCTCCGCTCCGTGACATCCATGAACATGCGGATATCCGTTCCGTCGTAATCCGTGGATTTTTTATGGACGGAAATCCGCACCGTGACAATCCGCAACTTATTGCTAGAGCGAATATCCGCTCCGTCAGATTCTAAAAATAAAAAATCCGCACCGCGGTGCGGATCTTACTCCGTGAACATCCCTGACAAAATTGCGGGGGGTCGTTCCTCATGCAGGGTATACTTCAAACAACTCTACCAACTCTACAAAAATCAGCGACGTAAGTAACATGTTGTACTGCTGCCTCACGAGGTGAAAAAACCATGAAAAATACGATCGCTGCTCTCGTGGTGATGGTGGGCGTGGTCTCAGTGTGCCATCTTTCTGCTGTGGTTCTCCATGGCCCCATCGATTTAGCTCACCCGGCCCGCTCATTCGCACTTGCTCTCGTTGACGCTCAATTCCAATCGGTTCCCCTCCTCCCCCGTCCCAAAAAATCAGAAAATGCTCCTTACAACTTGCGGCGGTAAATAATCTGAAAAACATAGATTCTTGTTCAGGGGGAGTTTAATCCATCACTTCCCCGCCGTCAACGCTCAGTCGCCCTCCTCCTCCTGAAAACGCACGAAACGAAGAAGAAGGAGCACAACAAGTGAAATTATCCAATGTGCATAGTGAAATCAATGGCCGCGGGTATCCACTCAACTACATTGTAGAGTTTCCCCGTTCCCACAACTAACCAACTCGCGGCTTCGAGCTACAGCAGTTGGGCTGCCTGCACCGTACTAACCGCACGGCAATCGTGAGCACAGACGAACGCACCTGCTGCCTGAAGTGCTGTCAGAGTGACGACCCGTGGGTATGAAGTGAAACGAAGTAGGTGTACTTGTTTTCAAGTTTCAGTACCACCACGTATAATACGTGTTGTTGTGCGTTTTCAAGATTTTCCACTGGTAGTTTTGATAGCTGTTATCAATAGTCAGCGATTGATATGTTTTCTTAAACCGGTCGCCCCGGTGGCGTATCAGGTTATTATCTTCGAGCCTGGTATAGGTCAGTTTCGTGAGTTCGAGCCCCGCCGAGAAGAAGCAAGTCAATTGGAGAAAAGAAACAAAGAAAAGAAGAAGATATAGGAAAGGAAATAAAATGAAATATAGCAAAACAAAGAAAAAACGAAAACGAAAGGAAAAAAAAGAAAAAGACAGGAAAAGCAAGAAAAGACAAGAAGACATGAAGAGGAAGCAAAGAAAGAAAAAGAGAAGAAAAGAAGAAAAAGAAGAAAAGAAATAAAATAAAAAGGTCACACTAGCAGACCCTAGGAACTGGCTAAATACGGCATTGGGCTCATAGACGGTATCAAGTGCATCATCAACGGCACTGGGGAGAGAACGCAACATGGCGAAAAAGTCAGGGCGGTCTTAGGTTATCTTGTGACGGCCATTAGAAGGCCCACAACTTTCAAGACGATGATGGCCAAACCCAGACTTCAGTCTTTTGGGCATGACGCCCCCCCCCTCCCCCCCTTCCCTTTCCCCCGTTCCCCCTCCCCCCCTTCCCTTTCCCCCGTTCCCCCTCCCCCCTCCCCCCCTTCCCCCTTTCTCCCTCCCCCGGTGGCGTATCAGGTTATTATCCTCGAGCCTGGCGTAGGTCAGTTTCGTGGGTTCGAATCCCCCTGAGTACATACTCGTATAAATTCGTGGGGACTTTTTCTCGCGCACAAATTTACTCGGGAAAAAGCGTGAATGAGCAACACTCCATGAAAAATCGACGAGCAGTTGGATTTCTGAACCCTATGCGCGATAAAAGTTGAAGGCAAGAACCGGGGGGAAGGAGGGTCGACACCTGTTATCGCCCCGGTGGCGTATCAGGTTATCCTCGAGCCTGGTATAGGTCAGTTTCGTGAGTTCGAGCCCCGCCGAGTGCATACTCGTATAAATTCGTTGGGACTTTTTCTTGTGCACAAATTGACTTGCGGAAAGCGCGAGAGCGTGAGTTAGCAACACTCGATGAAAAGTCGACGAGCAGTGGGATTGCTGAACCCTATGCACGATAAAAACTGAAGGCAAGAACCGGGGGGGAGAAGGGACGACACCTGTGACCACGGCTTGTCCAGAAGCTGGAGAGCAAAGTGTGAGAGAAAAAAAAAAAAAAAAACACGGCTCTTACAGAAGCTGGAAAATAAAAGTGTGCGAAAAAAATAAATAAATACTGCTGTACGTGATGGTATACCCACCACCCACAACAAAGAATCACACAATACGACAGCATACCGCGGTTGTGTGCGAGACAGAGCTTCGTCCTCACACAAACGCGATAGCAGCACCACCACCGACATCGCAACCACCACACCAGCACCATAGCAGCAGTCACAGCAGGAGCACAGAGCAACAGAGACAGCAGCAGAGGCGGTGGTGACCCAACGTCGCCGGCGACAGTGTACGTGCAAGATATCAAAATATATGCAAACAGCAAAACAAGACCTACCAATTCAAAATAAGACCACTTTCCAAGAATCAGAGGCCATAGTCTAGCCTAGTGGACGCCCCTTCCTGATGCAGTTATTTCGTTATTATTTCTGGAGCCTCAAACTACAAAAATAATCGCCAGAAATAATCGCCCAAAATTTTTTAATATAAAATATCAAGCTTTCAAGCGTCGTATTCCCCGGACGAACTTCGTTTTTTTTTGTTATTCGGGTCTTCCTGGGGCTCCAGCACCTTTTGTTACCACGGACTCTACATCGTTATTAATAGCAAGAGTTGATGTGAGACAACAACAACAACAACTGATGTTGGCTTCAGCGATGTTTTATCGATCGTAAATAATTGGCGTTCGTGGTCGCGATTTGACAGCTAAGCGCGGTTTTCTACCCCCCAAAAGAGGGAAATAGCAGAAGCACCCTCCTTTCCACACGAACGGTACATGATACGTGATACGTGGTATATGTGCAGCCTTGATGGGAATTCGGATCTCGGAGCCGAAGTGTCATTTTTGTTTATTCTAATAATATCAAGAAAAAAAAAAAAATCAGCCAGTCTATTACACCTTGACCTGGTCTTGCTGACGAGATGCTCCTCTCTTCTCTGCGTGCTTTGCTTGCTAGTCAGCAACAAGACAAACTGGTCCAAGGTTCCCTTTGATATACCAGGACAAGTACAAGTAACCACCCGCGTTGATTTCATTGGTCAACGTGCAGTAACCCCAAACTTCTTCCGTACATACAAAACCCTTTTTGTCTGGTGCCTCGATAATTATAGGCTTCGGGTAGGTTAATATGTGGTTGCGATTTGACAGCTAAGCGCGGTTTTCTACCTCCAAAAAGGGGGAAATAGCAGAAGCACCCTCCTTTCCACACAAACGGTATATGATACGTGATACGTGGTATATGTGCAGCCTTGATTGGAGTTTGGATCTCGGAGCCGAAGTGTCATTTTTGTTTATTCTAATAATATGCTGGTACCAGGTACAGCCGAGAGCTGAGAAGAGCATTGGCCGCGTGGTGAATGTTCGAAGCCGCGGAGGGGCACTCCACGGTTTATTGCAAACAACCCAAGGTAAAGGAGAACCGCACCTAGCTGGTACCATCGTAAGCAGGGTTGGCGCGACGAGGGGTGGAAGTGCTTGCAGCCGTCCTCACGCAGAGAAGCGGACGAGGCGACGAGGAACCCGTTTCCGTTATGGCGACCCCTGGCTACGCGCGCTACGTCTTGGTGGTCCTGCTATTTGTATACGGTGAGTCATTCTATCATTTATCGAATGGAGGATGCATGCTGCTTTTTGCTCGCTGTGCCTTTTCTGAACAACAACAACAACACCAACACCAACACCACCACCACCACCACCACCACCACCACCGCCACCACCACCACCACCACCACGACCACCACCACCACCACCAACCACAACAACAACAACGACAACAGGCTACACAGTGGTTACTATAATAGCCGCGGATGCCACTAGATTAATGCCATTCTTTTTGGGACCCGTGTATCGCGACCAAGTAGAGACCGAAGACATGGGAATGTAATCCACAGTATAGTTAGTCGTCTCCGTCATTGCTAAACACCAGCAGTACGAATGGGATAAAAAAAGTAGTGCATCATGTTTTCCTTTTTGTTTCGGTTCCTTACTGTAAATTTTATATATATATATATATTTTGTTTTCTTCTTTTCCCAAAACCGTCAGATTTATCCCCTTACAAGGATTTATAGCTTCCACGCACAAATTGCCCGCCCGTCCGCCCCCCCCCCCCTCCCCCCCCTTCCCCCCCCTCTCCAACCCCGCTCGCTATTGATCAAAATCAGGCCCCCACGTCCTTCAAAACTCCGCCCCCCCCTCACCGGTTGTTCGACTTACAGGAGTCACTTGATAAACGGATACATTGCCCTCCACAGCTGTCAGATTTGTTCCCCCTCAGAAACGGGTTTCATAGTTTCCGCGCACAGACTGACTAACATCACCCTGTTGACCCTCATAGCCACACTGTAGTTGTAAGGGGAGTCGCCGATCTATATCCCTAATGAGGACACACAACTCGTAATACGCGCGATCGGAGTATCACACACAGCTTGCAAAGATGAGTTTCGACGAAATCCTCAATCTCACAGCTGGAGTGTATTTTCATTTTTCATAAAATATCAAGTCTAATGCGCTCAAACGTCGTGGTAGTGGCGTTTTTTGGATATTTGATTATATCTTGGTTGTAACACCACCCCCAAAAAGCTGCGACTCCCGATCTCCCTCGGCCTCCGCCGGCCTCGCGGTGCCGCCACGTGCCATCCGCACGGCAGCACTACGATGTGACGGCAAAAGAACGGGCGTCGGTGCCCCATCTCGGCGAGGAGGAAGCGTGGAAATAGCTTTCTAGGGACGGCCCGCTTGCGCCTCCCCCGCTTTTTCTTGGTCGCTGCCCGCTTTTTCTCTTTTCTCGAACTCCAACTTACTCTAACTTTTATATACTTTCGAATTGCTTTTTGGCCACTTGAGCCATGGACACGAGACGACAAGCGCGCCTGCGTCAACAGCAAGCACAACAACACCAGTACCGATCACAGCAGCGTCCAGCCGTCGCCGCTCGCCGTGCGCAGAATCGGCAACGCGAGCGCTTTTCGCTTGGCCCCCGGCGTGGCGGGGAATCGTAATCTATTGCAAATCCCCCCCAGCCCGAGAGCATTGTAACCAATGAATCGGCTGCTGCTCGCCTATCAGATGTATTGGTCTACGTACTGCTGCATCGCTTTACTGCTGTACTGGGTAGGTCCGTGGGTGGACGATGGGTGGTGGGTGGCCGGTGCATGGCGGCTCCCTCGCTCCCCGAGATGGCCGAGTATCGTACAAAAATGAAACTCCCCCTGTTTGTTTCCTGTTTCATGCAAGGTCATCTAGAACCAACCAACTAACTGCTACCTGCGAACCAGGTGTACTGCTGTACGTACTGCTGTACTGCTGAATGTAGGTTTGATCGGTGGGTGCGTGGAGGGTGCACTGTGTCGTCCGTGGTGGGTGGGTGGGCCGTTCCGTACGTGGAAATCTTTTCTCGTCCTGTGGGAGATGACCTCTTTTATTTTTTTCAAATACCGGCCTCCCCAAAGGCGTACAACAAAAACTAATCGACAGCTACGTACTTTTTTCTCGCCCTCCCAGAGGAGGAGGGGTACGAAGACCCCTTCCCCCGCCCATTACGCCACAGAATTTTCAATGCAATCAACCTCATTATAAATCCTATATAACAACAATAATCGATGAACCCAGGTGTTAAGGGCACAGGCTGGCTCGCGGAGTCAGAGGTCACGTAATTCGGAGAGCCATCGGGCTCGAAAGGGAAGAGCAGAGTAGGGTTTTGAAGTGGAGTTTTGAAGTGCGGCTGTGGGGCTTTTCCTCCCCAGCCGCGTGGTGGCCCCAATCATGAGAGATTGGAGAACCACATACAATTTTAATATTATCTCTCGAGGGACCAACCTGGTTCCGCCGCATCTCCGAAGATGCGATACGGTTTCACACACCACAAATAATATCCCAGTCAGACTTTGATGCAAGCTCAAACCAACATTCCACCGTGCTTGTAACACAGTCATGAGTACGCCCATTCAAACCGCGAAGCAAAATTCAACATAATAAGAATAAATCAATATTGTTCCCCCAAATGAATTTACTCCCAAGTTCGTCATCACCCGCTTTTTTTTTTTTTTTTTTATGCCGAAAACAGTATTAAAAACTCAATTTAATCATTTAATACCCTGGTACTCGAAAGCAATCAATATTGTCACGTCCAATTAATATTACCAGGAGTTCATCGCAAGACTACGGTGAAACTCCGAAGACTTCCGTGGTATTGCCTTGGTTAAGAAATCTGCGTGCTGAAAAGAAGACGTCACGTGGATTATTGATATCTCTTTCCGCCTTACTAGATCTCTGAGAAAATGGTGCCGTACATCTATGTGCTTTGACTTCGAGTTCGTGATTGGGTTATTCGCAAGCTGCACGGCGCCCTCATTGTCCTCGAACACCGGTATGCACGGCATGCCAATATCAGGCAACATGAAATGCCAAACCTGCCTCGAAAACAACACCTCCTTAATCACGTCTGCAAGCGCCACATACTCTGCTTCTGTAGTAGAAAGTGTGACGCACTTATGCGACCTGGAAAACCAAGATACACAACCACCCCCGCACATCATTAACCCCGCGGAAACTGACCTCCTGTCGGCCGTCACACTTGCGTAGTCTGCATCAGCAAATACCTGCAAGTTCAGGCCCGCTGATGTACCTCTCTGAAAAGTGATACCGAATGAGCTAGTCCGTCTCACATACCCTAAGATACCAAGCGCTGCTTTCCAATGAACAAACTTTGGCGAAGCGCAGTATCTAGCCACCGCTCTTACTGCGTTAGAGATGTCTGGTCTAATCTGGGTTGACAGCCACATTAGTGAGCCGACCAATTCACGAAACGGCCAGTTTCCTGGTGCTTCGTCCTTGTCGAACTTCGCAAGTTTCGTGCCAACCGGGAGCGGGACACTCTTAACTCTATCCCGTATTCATCCGCCAATTGTTCAGCGAATGTTGGCTGGGAAATCTTCAACACCCCCTTCTCCCAGCCCCTCTCGTAAAAACACCCCGAGTACCAACGCAACTCTCCCAGATTTTTGACCGGGACCATTTGATTTCAAACCCCTGCCAAACTAGTCACACCTTGTCTTCTCCCCCACGGCAAATATGTCGTCGACATGTACCACTACAGTCATCACTACACGACCTACCTCCATCAACCGGAAAACGCATGCATCAGCAAGGCACTGCACGAATCCCAAACTCAGTAAGCACCTAGTAAGATGTGCGTGCCATTGCCTCGATGCTTGCCTCAAGCCATACAAGCTCTTGTTCTGTCTTACTATCTTCCCTGACATCCTACCGCAACCCTGAGGCAAACGCATGTAAACATTTTCCCTGCACGAAAGCCTGCTCAATATCAAAATGGCACAATTCAAGATCCAGTTCGCACGCCATTGCTGTCAACAACCGAACACTCGACACAGCAACAACAGTGGGCGCAAACAATTCCCCGAAACCAATGTTCATTCTCTGCTCATCCCCCCGCGCTACAAGTCTCGCTTTGGTTTTCGTGGGCCAGCCGTACTCATCAGCTTTCCAATCAAAAACCCACATTGCGTTGATGTAGCTCTCCACTGATAGCTACGCCGGCTCAAAAGTCCCCGCATCCAGCAGCCCATAAAATTCCCGCCCCGCCGAATCTTTCCAAAGATGAGCGTGCTCCAATCGCATAGCCTCCTTGTGGCTTCTTGGTACCTTGAGGTCAGAGGCGTAACAGTGTGGCAACTCCGGTGGTTTGTATGGCGGCCGTTGGTCGTCCAAGGTCGCTTCGATGTCCTCCCGAGTGGCGATCATTGCCGACATAGCGCATGGGATCCCCCTGCTCCCCCCAACCAGTGTTGCCTCATCGCGGTCCCCAACGGAGAATGAAGGCTGCCCGCGGCCTCCAAAACTCGGCGGCTTGTTGCGGCGGCCGGCGTCGACGGCTCCATTTGTAGTCACCATCGACAGCAGCGCATTCTTGCTCATCACCGACAGGAGTCCGACGCTAAGATGAAGCACCTGGTTTCACAGTCTTCGAGCGGGTACGGTCGGATATCCGCTGCGGCTCCGTGTGCGGTCGCGGCAGGGTGACGGCGGAAGGCATCGGTGAGCTCTGTGATGGCGGTAACGGTGGCGGCGGGGGCTGGAGCGACGGCGGCAGTAGCTGTAGCTCTGATGACCGAATCTGTGGTGATGGCGGCACGTAGCTGACGTTGAACATCGGCGTTGCCGGTGCGGTGGCGTTCACTGATCTCCCCGCGATCGCCGGCGCCGGCGATGGTAGCACCGGCGCACGAGGGACTGTCCACACCACGTCGCTGGTGTAGCAAATACCACCCATCGAGGCCTCGATGACCTTCACGGCGGACGAGGGATGGTTGTGGCCGTTGTTTAAAAAATATCACAATTCCGATTGGACATCGGATTTAGTGCTGCGGTCCACCCGCATCATGCCCTCCTGAAAGAACGGCACCACTTGTAGGGCCGGTAGTCAAGAGAAGAAAACTTCGTGCCGAGAACGCCACCAGGTGTTGGCCTTGGTCGCTGATCGGTTAGAGCAGTCCGCAGCCCAAAGAACAGCCTCCAGCCACAGACGGTTACCGTTGGTGCCGAGGTTGGGGATGCGCCCCAGGTCGCCGTCGGAAAACATCCGCCGGATCTCGCGACGGGCCGCATGGCCGCCCTTCATGGCTCGCCAGATCGCGTTTTCGACAACCGCGTTCTGTTGTGGCTTACCCGGGGCCGTGTATTCACGGCGAATCCCCGCGGAGTCGCAAAACTCCACGTAGTCGCGGCTGGTGAATTCTCCATCGTTATCCGTACGGAAGCAGTGCGGCCGCCCCATGTTGTTCATGCCGGCGACGAACTTCCGCACGTACGTGGTGGCCTCTGACTTCTTCCTCGTCCCGTACGGCCGCATCCACCTCGAGGCGCTGTCGACGAACATGATCAAGTAGACGGACCTGCCCATGGACGCCTCGTAGGGGCCAGCCAGGTCGATATGCACCGTCTCCATAGGCTTCCCCGCGCGCGAAGTCGTCCTCCGCGGCACCCCAGCCCGCACCCCCTTTGCCTCCAAACATCCACCACACAGTTGCAGCACTCCCGTCAAGGTCACACCATGCTGCTAAGCCGTTTCCCTCAACAAGCGTTCATTCAAATGGCCGGAGGAGATTTAAAAGTGGTTAATATCTATACTCTTGGTGGGTTTTCCAACAGCAAATGGGCGTCTACCCGGAGCGAGTACAGCAGCAGTAATCATGCCTACGTTTCCAACGTGAAGTTTATGCCAGGTCGTCTCTGAAAGAGCTTGCGCTGCCGCAGCATTAAGGGAGGCAGGGAAAAAGTCCGTGTACAAAGCGTCATCTTGACCATCCATTGGTCTAACATCCGTGAATACGCTCATATCTGTCTCCTGCACGCCCGGGGCAGCGACAAGATTTCTAACACTTGCCGTTCCTGGCTCTTCTCTGGGGGGACTCACAGTAGACGCATTATAGGCGCACTCTACCGATGGTCCTACACGTGCCTCATCTGAATCCTGGGGGGGGGTACCAGAAACCGCAGGTACTACACCACAAGTGGTGGGCAGAAAACATGAATCGATGGGTACTACGTCGCTGACGACGGGCGGGAAACCATTGTCCGCAAGCACTGCCCCTTCTACACTATGGCGGGAAAGGGGGTGGGATCCAAAATCCGAGGGTCTTGCCCTATCTGTAGGTACTACGTCGCTGACGACGGGCGGGAAACCATTGTCCGCAAGCACTACCCCTTCTACACTATGGTGGAAAAGGGGGTGGGATCCAAAACCCGAGGGTCTTGCCCTATCTGTAGGTACTACGTCGCTACCGACGGGCGGGAAACCATTGTCGGCAAGCACCTCTCCTTCTACACTATGGTGGGAAAGGGGGTGTGATCCAAAATTCGAGGGTCTTGCCCTATCTGTAGGTACTACGTCGCTGACGACGGGCGGGAAACCATTGTCCACAAGCACTACCCCTTCTACACTATGGTGGGAAAGGGGGTGTGATCCAAAATCCGAGGGTCTTGCCCTATCTGTAGGTACTACGTCGCTAACGACGGGAAACCATTGTCCGCAAGCACTGCCCCTTCTACACTATGGTGGGAAAGGGGGTGTGATCCGAAATTCGAGGGTCTTGCTCTATCTGTAGGTACTACGTCGCTAACGACGGGCGGGAAACCATTGTCCGCAAGCACTGCCCCTTCTACACTATGGTGAGAAAGGGGTTGTGATCCAAAATCCGAGGACTCTGCCCTATATATATCAAAAGGGGGGGGGGGGTTCGACACCGAGCACACGAACCTCAGAGGAAAGGGGGGGGGGGGGGGACACCAAACATGGCAGGTACAGCAGTAAGTTTTGTACTTGGCGTTGGGTCAAGCCGGGTCGCAAACAAAGATGATCCGGTTGAGTCACGTGGGAAGGTCAAACGCCCATCAAAAGGATGTGCGTCATCCTTGTCTAAAATATTTTTCTGACGTGCTTGGGCATCATGCAATGAAAACAGGTTAAAACTGATCCCTCCCGTGACGTATACCTCGCGCAATTTGACAAGAAAGTCGGTTTTTGAATGCATTTTAAGGTTCAAGCTGCCTACACCTAGCACTCGCATCGCTCTCCCATCCCCAATCAACACCTTCTCGTTACCAGGAGGAATCGCAACCCAATCATACACATTGCGTGGGTCGTTAGTGATATGGTTCGTGGCTCCGTTGTCGGAAACCCAAGGCTCGCGGAGTCAGAAGTCACGTAATTCATAGAGCCATCGGGCTCGAAAGGGAAGAGCAGAGTAGAGTTTTGAAGTGGAGTTTTGAAGTGCGGCTGTGGGGCTTTTCCTCCCCAGCCGCGTGGTGGCCCCTAATCATGAGGGATTGGAGACCACATACCGGGTACAATTTTAATATTATAGCTCGGGGGACCAACCTGGTTCCGCCGCATCTCCGAAGGTGCGATACGGTTTCACAAACCACAAATAATATCCCAGTCAGACTTTGATACAAGCACAAACCAACAAACAAAGGGGCAGGGGGGGTACATAGCAGACACGCAGCCCCTTGGTCGCGCAGCACCAGCGTGCGTACCAGCTACGCACAGCGCAGAGCAACAGATGAATAGAGAGGAAGCAAGAGAGAGAGGTCACAACGATCACAGCCTCCGCGGGGAAGGCACCCCTGCTACGACCGTCCTTCGACAAGACAGCTTGGCTACAAAGCGTCTGCGGAAAGCCAGCCGATGGCGAGGGCTTCGTCTGCTGCTGCGGGGCCAACTTCGGTGACGGTTCAGGAATCGACGAGGACCAGGTCATTGAGCATGAGTGTTTAGCTTGGCCTCCCACTAGTGCTTGGGAGTGCAGTACCACCGTCCCCACTGCTACACTCCTCTGATATATACTCATGTACGTACTGCTGCACCGTCGTACTGCTGCCCTGTTATTTTTTTTGTTTTTTTGGTACTTACATATGGAGGATGATACATGTACTACCGTACGTATTGCTGCGCTGCCGTACTTCCCTGTGATTATTTTGTGATGATAGTACTTACATACAGAGGATGATACAGCCCCAATGCGTTTGTGTCCGCCATACCGGCCGGCAACAGGCGTACTTCGGGAGTACCGCTACTAGTAAATTATAAAAAAATACAAAGTATATCTCACGGATATTCAAGCAGCCCGCGTTTCTTCAAACGTCCGATCGATAGACCTGGGCCTCGCCAGCTATAGCTAGTATGTAGAGTATGTACTGGCTCCGTCATATGCCAGCACGGTGTAACCTATCCCCGCCCCCCCCGGTAGGTGAGGTGGCCCCGCCGAAAGCGCTCCCGGAGGGCCCTGCTGGAGGCGCCCTCCGGCGTTTTCTCGTGTTTTAGCTTCACTAAAGCTCAATAATAATACTTCGTTTTTAGATCATGAAGGAAATGAGACTTGGTGCTATAGTCTTTAGTCTCCGAGGCAAAAACAGAGATAATGTGCCTGGAAATCAAAGGCGGGGGGAAGATGTCCTTCACAATCAATGCAGCCGGCCAGGTGTACAAACAGACAATCGAGTTTGTGTACATGGCCGGGGCTATCACCGCAGACAGAGACCTTAGCATTGAAATAACACGGCGTCTTCAGAAGGCCTGGACGTGCTTCCAGCTGTACAAGATGGAAGTTTATGATCGCCCGGCTTTGCGCTTACGGTTGAAGGTGTGGTTGACGAAAGCTGAGGTGGTCGAGACATTTCTTCACGGTTGCATGACGTGGAGCCCGAACAAGCCTGACTATGACAGGCTACGACGGGTTCACCACTGCATGCTCTTCCGATGCCTCGGATGGCGGAAACGGAAGCGCGACAGCCACACCCTATCGTACGTCGACGTGCTTGCCAAGACAGCTTCAGAGAGCCTAGAGGCGATAGTGCGCAAACCGAGGATTTTTTTCTCTTTTTTTTTCATCCTCCGGCGGATGGGGGAAAATAAAGCTTTAGCTCACCACACTTCCACGTATTTTCATACGCGTCGTGTGTCGATTTAACTCAGCTGCTTTCGCAGCCCAACGCTAGCTGGCGCACCTTTCGGGTCCCATTGTAGGTATAGCGTAAGCTGTCCCTATCAGACCGAGGATATTGTTTGCGGGATTCGTAGCACGTATGGGGGAGGAGCGTCTTCCACAGAGGGTGATATTTAGGGAGGTAAAGGCTACTCAGGGGGGCAAGCTCAGGGGGGCACGAGAACGATTGGATGGCTCATCTGACGGAGGATATGTCGGTCTTTAGAATAAAATTCGAAGGGTGGCGAAAGGCTGCTCAGAAGGCCGGCAGATTGGTTCGATGAGTAGGGGAGGGGGCGGAGTTGTTCATGCGGAATTGGCATGAAAAGGAGAGACGCAAAGCTGCAGAGCGACGCGCAAAGGCTGCGGCAGCGCCATCCACCGTCGGCATCTCTAAGCGGCCGGGGGGAGGTGGGAGGAGGGGGGGGGGGGGGGCGGGGGGAGGAGGGGAGGGGGGAGGGGGGGAGAGGGGGAGAGGGGGGGGCGGGAGGAGGCGGAAAGGGGGGAGGGGGGAGGGGGGAAGGGGGGGGCGTCATGCCCAAGAGACTGAAGTCTGCGTCTGGCCATCATTGTCTTGGAATTTGTGGCCCTTCCAATGGCCGTCGAAACAAGATAGAGTAAGACCGCCGTGAGTTCTTCGCCATGCTGCGTTCTCTCCCCGGTGCCATTGATGATGCACTTGATACCCTCTATGAGCCCACTGCCATCTTTAGTCAGTTCCTAGGGTCTGCTAGTATGACATTTTTATCTCTTTTCCTTTCCTTGCTTCCTCTTCGTGTCTTGTCTTTTTGGCTTTTCTTTTACTGTCTTTCCTTTTTCGTTTTTTCGCTTCTTTGTCTTTTCTTTCCTTTCCTTTCCTTTATCTTCTTTTCTTTTATTTTCTTTTCCTTGCCTTGTTTCTTTTTTCCAATTGACTTACGTCCGTCGTGCATGTGCGTAGTGATAGGTACTACGTGCAATATGCAAGTGGTAGTTTTTCTCGGGTGGCAAGCGGTAATAAGTAGGTTTTTTCAGGCGCGAGTAGTGAGACGTATGCACCAGTATGGACCTGGCAGATCGTAGACTGACTCCCGATTTCACTTTGATATGTTTCACGTAGAGGCATGAATTGCGTCAGCTGTGATATATGCATGTACCACCTTTGGTTTGTGTTTTTCTCCCTGGGGTATTCCTAAGCTCCAGAGTGACTGGAGCCTGTCCTGTGACCACGGACTTGATTATGCGAGTTAATGTGAGAACAACACCACCACCACCACCACCAACAACAACAACAAGATTGACGAAGAGAATAACGTATATGAAGAGCAAAAAAAAAGGGAACGAAGCGTACGATGGACAGTGGAGTTGTGCAGGAAAACCGCGAAACTCAGCACGAAGCCTAGATGCCGAAAGGGTGGAACATTGGTTCAAAACATGTTTGACGCGTACCAAACCGAATCGCTCGTACATTGGGCTGCCCGAAGCGAAGGTCGTAGATTGTATGCACGGAAACCGTTCGTTGCATTGGTGATGGGTTTGTATAAAAATAGTGGCATTTTCGTCCCAACCTCGTCGGTGTAAAAGGCGTGGTGTTGCTGTGGTGCCTGTCTGCTCTGCTGCCGTTTGGGTCGTTTGCTGGTCAACGGAAGCGCGGGCGTCATGTTGGGGCAAAGCAGGCAAGCACAAGGAAGCAAACCAGGCATAATTTTTCTCAATGGGACTAGTACAAATGCTAACGGCTTGGACAGTTTTATGGCCTTACTAGTTGTGGACTACTACTGTCTTTTAACTATGATTGAAAACCACAGAGAATGGCCTGGCAAAAAATAAACGGAAACGGACCACCACGCTGTAGCAAAGTCTCACAGAAGGTGTTTGTTTTGGTCGTGGGCATTATAATCGCAGGTACGTGTATCTTCAGCATGCAGCAGAGTAGGTACCGATATCGGTTCGTGGGCGCATTGTGCGTCGGTGGATGGGTGAGAAGGGGTGGCTAACACGTTATTGTTATTGTACTCCGCCGGAGATGCAACGTAACCCATGATGATCGTGTTTTCAAGATGAAAAAGTCGAGTACGGATCAAACGCCTCTGTTTGCTGGTGTAGGTGCCAGCTGGTACGTACTGCTGTGTGTGCTGTAGCACATATTGGTTGGAGTGTTTAGTGGTAGTTTGGATGGGTTGGTTGGCGGGCGGTTAGTTGGGTGGGTGGGCGACGATTGTTTCGTGCGTGGGAGGCGTTCTACGGTAGCTCCCCCAATTTTTCTTCAACGAAATCGCTGGTTTTGAAACCAACTCCCGACCGTACCTCCTGAAATACGGTGCCCCGTGCCACCGCCACGTCATCGTTCGATAGGCCTTTGCAAACAATGAAACATATGGTGACTAATTTTTAATAGCGCGCCCTTCCTCGTGTCGAGCAACCATGAAACGTTCGTTAAATAAAATGGCTGGTTTTGGGCGGACCTATTATTGTAGAATCACTCGTGGGTGAGTGCGTTTGTGCCTGTGGGGGGTGGAGCTGTAATTTTTTTGGTCTTCAGCAGTGTTTTATTCTCTCCTCTTTAAAACCGGCCTGCTCTGGCGAAGTCCGAGTACGAAACAACGCATCCGTTTTCTGCTGTACTGCTGTAATATGGCGAGTCGGTTCATTGATGGGTATATGGCTTGGTCGGTGGGTGGGTGTGTCGTGCGGTACGTGCGTGGTGTTTAGTCGAGGAACTGGAAGTGGATGTCGTGTTTGTGCCGTTGTTGTGTTGTGCTTCCTTTCCACGCTGCCGAACGCGAAGGTTTTGCGGTGGATTTGTTGTGCTGTTTTTGAAACAAGTTGCGCTGAATCCAGCAAGTTGAATGTGCATCCACTAACCCTGGGTGAATTTGCATGGTGTGATGAGATGATTGTCACTGAACTTGCTGATCCGGTGCGGTGGGACCGGGGGGGATATCCGAGCGGATACTCCCAACGCGCGCGCCTCGCCCCGTGATTAGCCGAGGAGGGGCGAGCGGGGGTCCCTCGGCCAACGGCGTTGGGACTCAGAAAACGCAGGGATGAAAGCTATACGCCCATGTATTGTTTGTCTTTATTTCGTTTTTCCAATTGACTCGCGTCTGTCGTTCGTATGCGTAGTGATGGCTACTACGTGCAATATACACGTGGTAATCTTTCTTGGGTGGCAAGCGGTATTATAGTTGGTTTTTCCAGGCGCGAGTAGTGAGACGTATGCACCAGTATGGACCTGGCACATTGTAGGCTGAGTCCCGATATCACTGTTGCTGGTGGGGGCATGAATTGCGTCAGCTCCGAGTTATGCGTGTACCACCTTTGGTTTGTGTTTGTTTCCCTTGGGTATTCCTCAGCTCCAGCGTGACTGGAGCCTGTCCTGTGACCACGGACTTGACTATGCGAGTTAAATGTGAGAACAACAGCACATATTCCAACCTTTGAGGTGATCCCCACATTTTTATCAGTTTTTCCAAAAGGCGCGGCGAAGGCGCACTCGGGTCAGAGCCTTAGCCTGGGATAGGGTTGGGGGTGGGGTTAGGGTTAGAGTTAGGGTTAGGGTTAGTTGGATCGACGCCCTTCCGCCGTTTGATGATAAACAGTCGCGAAAACACAAAAACCAGCCTCTATAAAGTGAAACATATTTGGTATTTTATCTGGTACGATTTGTGGGACAAGTATCGGTAAAGGCGTCTCGAGGGCTGCGAATATTGATGACTTTTCGCTGTTTAATGAGGCGTTATTGTAGGACATACGTAAACATTCAAAATACTGGCACCCTGGCACCCCCCTCGGCCACTGCCAATAAAGTACAACACTCTGGCAGGATATATTGAACCAGGGCCCAACCCTACCGATCGATGCTCCAAGCGTGACTTTCATTCGTCAATATTTCACCTCTGAGCTCTTGAAGGGCTACAACAAAAAACTATTGCACGGACAAAACAACACGAAGAAGGAGAGATAGCTGTTGTTGCAAGGACAAAACGACACGAAGAAGAGGGAGAGGATACCGGCATAATGCCGGTAGGGATAGAAAAAAACGAGCGAAAAAAAAAAAAAAAATCAACAGTAAGATAGAGAACGACAGCAAATGTCCTATTATTACGAGGTGGAGCTGCGAGTCGGTTTTATTCAACGAACCTAGACTAGTACTTGTATCTAGTCGTTTGTTGGCGGAGCCGAGTAGTACTTGTAGCTGACCCAGCCACTTGCCCACATAAGCCAGTCGAGCGAAGTGAGCCAACCCCCCGCCCCGGCCGAATTGGTCTCGCTGGAGGTGCCCCCGGAGGACCCGCAGAAGCGCCGTCGGAGGCGAAAAGTACTCTATTTGGTTTCATTTTACACAAGAAGAGCGCAGAAAATATGCCCTACTACTACAACAACAACAACTACTACTACTACTCTTACTGCTACTGCTACTACTACTACTACTACTACTACTACTACTACTACTACTACTACTACTACTACTACTACTACTACTACTACTACTACTACTACTACTACTACTACTACTACTACTACTACTACTACTACTACTACTACTACTACTCCTGCTACTACTACTACTACTACTACTACTACTACTACTACTACTACTACTACTACTACTACTACTACTACTACTACTACTACTACTACTACTACTACTACTACTACTACTACTACTACTCCTACTGCTACTGCTACTACTACTACTACTACTACTACTACTACTACTACTACTACTACTACTACTACTACTACTACTACTACTACTACTACTACTACTACTACTACTACTACTACTACTACTACTACTACTACTACTACTACTACTACTACTACTACTACTACTACTACTACTACTACTACTACTACTACTACTACTACTACTACTCCTGCTACTACTACTACTACTACTACTACTACTACTACTACTACTACTACTACTACTACTACTACTACTACTACTACTGCTACTACTACTGCTACTACTACTGCTACTACTACTGCTATTATTACAGACTAGTAATATAGTCCGTCTGGTTAAATTTGCCACGATTTCCGAAAATCACCCTCGAATTTATTTTGAGTGACAGACGTACCCCCCAGTGACATACGAGTTGCTCATGCGGAATTGGCCTGAAACGGAGAGACGCAAAGCTGCAGAGCGACGCGCAAAGGCTGCGGCAGCGCCATCCACCGTTGGCATCTCTAAGCGGCCGGGGGGAAGGGGAAGGGGGCGCGGCGGGGAGGGGACTGGGGGAGGGGGGGAGGGGGGAGGGGGAAAGGGAGGAAGGGGGGAGGGGCGGAAGGGGGAGCGTCATGCCCAAGAGACTGAAGTCTGGGTTTGGCCATCATCGTATTGAAAGTTGTGGGCCTTCTAATGGCCGTCACAAGGTAGCATAAGACCGCCCTGACTTCTTCGCCATGTTGCGTCCTCTCCCAGGTGCCATTGATGATGGACGTGATACCCTCTGTTAGCCCAATGCCATCCTTAGCCAGTTCCTAGGGTCTGCTAGTATGACATTTTTATTTTTTTTCTTTTCCTATTTCTTTTTTCTTTTCTCTTTTTTTCTCTTCTCCTTCTTTCCTTGCGTTCTTGTCTTGTCTTGTCTTTTCTTACTTTTTTCGTCCTTTTCTTTTTTTTGCTCGCTTTTTCGTTTTGTTTCGGTCTTCTCCTCTTTTTTTTCCTTTCCTTTATCTTCTTTTCTTTTCTTTGTTTCTTTTTCTCCAATTGACTAATGCCTGTCGTGCGTATGCGTAGTGATAGATACTACGTGTAATATATACGTGGTAGTCTTCCTTGGGTGGCAATCGGAATATGTGGTTTCTCCAGGCGTGAGTATTGAGACGTATGAACCGGCCTGGACCTGGCACATCGTAGACTGACTCCCGATTTCATTTTTATATGTTTCTGGTGGAGGCATGAATTGCGTCAGCTGTGATATATGCGTGTACCACATTGGGTTGTTGTGTGTGTTTTCCCTGGGGTATTCCTCAGCTCCAGAGTGACTGGAGCCTGTCCTGTGACCGCGGACTTGATTATGCGAGTTAATGTGAGAACAACAACAACAACAACAACAACCTTATATCGTAGGAAAGCTCTGTTTCAGGCGAATCGTTTGATCCGAGCAGATTTTTTTTTTTTTTCTCTTTTGGTTGGCGAAAAAATCGAGATTTTGCGAGATTTTGTTTGGTTTTGCAAGGGGTCATGTTTGTTTTTTAAACCGGTTTTGAGCGTATCACGTCGAGGAGCCCACGGCTACCCAACTCCACTTTTTTTCCTCCGAGATTCTACGGAAATATGGGCGAAAAAATGGCATTTCGGGCAACCTCAGAGTATGGTTTTACGGGGACTATGGTTTTTACGGGGATTTTTGCACCGATAGATTTCAAAAACTCAACGGATTCGGGCGAGTTGGACCTGCACCCAGGACCTTTTTTCTTTTTCAAAGAAACCTTTTTTTGGAGCGAGATTTGGCCTTCTAAAGTTTGGTGTGTTCACACACCACACACGACGACACGACACGCCATACCACACGTCATACAGCAGCCCCATACACCCCCACAAGGCACCACAAGGCCCCACAGAAGCCCCACACACGGCTGGGCGTCCTCCCGGAAAAAAAAAGGAAGCGCGGCTGGCTTCCACACAAGAGCAGCTGGCCGCTTCGGCTGGAAACCAGCACCTCCGCCAGAACCACTCGCTGCGGACACTCGACTACAACATGACAACGACACATGATATGAAGGAGACGAAGAAGACCGTAGCAGCAGTGCCAGCAGCCAACACAGCAGTGATAGTGACCTCAGCAGCTGCTGCGGCTCGTGCAGCTCGGGAGGCGTCAAGAATGACGGCAACAGCAAACGACAGGCGCGGCGCCGACGGAATATGCGGCGGGATTTGGAGAATAAGCTGATGCTGGGGAGAGGGCGTTGACACATAAAGGATTAAATAGCTTGGATTATCGACGGTGGCCACAGCCACGTCTACCGGGATGATTTCGTCCGGAGTTTTGGGGCAATACGTTCCGTTTCGGGGCGATTTCGGGGTAATTTCGGGGTAGTTTTTCATAAAAACGGCCATTTTCATTGGTTTTTTCCATTGAAACCGGATTTCAACGCCTCTCGGTCCTGCGGTTCTTGCCAACTTTGTTTCACGTGTCAACTCTCAAAATTGAGCGAAAATAATTGGGCAGACAGGTTGTTGTGGCAAAATTCAACCCCGGCGGACCGACCATACCTCGCCCAGAATGTGGTCATTTTTTTTTTCCCGGCCCTCGTAGTGGGGTTAGTTACATAAGAGATCTAGGTGTAGACTACTCGTATGCTCTCCCAATCCCAAGGCTCTCCTGATTAAACTAAAAAGTCCGACCTACGTGAGATTCCAAATCCAACTGTTACTCTACAATTAGTATTATTAGTGTATTTTTGCCGTGCGAGGGCACCATTATGCCACCGGGGCGCCCGGCGCATTGCAATGCCAGATCACCTTGATTGCTTGCTGTATTTGCATTGTGTGTCTCTGTCTCCTCGTCGTTTGTGACCACAGAGCTCGCCTGTTTCAACTCAGGCACATACTCTTCTTGCGATTATGGTGTAACCCGTTGTTATTATGCTAATTAGCATTAATATTACAACTTACATTTATTTTTCGTGGCCGTATCCATTTGGGTGCACATCTTAAAGGGCAATTTTCAGAACAACCACGCCTGCTTACTACCTGCTACAATACCGACCCGGGGTCGCCGAAAAAAGGTTCAACACGATTTCTTCCGAGAAAATGATAATCGATGATTACTGCTATCGCATCGCCATCATACATTTTTCTTTTTTCACACACACATTTACGTTCTAGCTTCCGGACAAGCCGTGGCCACAGGCGTCGTCCCTTCTCCCCCTCGGTTCTTGCCTTTTCAATTTTTATCGCGCATAGGGTTCAGCAATCCTGATCGTCGAATTTTCATCGAGTGAGTGCTGCTGGTTCACGCTTTCGCGCTTTCCGCAAGTCAATTTATCACAAGAAAAAAGCCCCACATATTTACACGAGTATTGTATGCACTTGGGTGGGATTCGAACCCACGAAACTCACCTATACCCGGCTCGAGGATAACCTGATACGCCACCGGGGCGACCGGCAATCTAAACATTCCCGGGGTAAAACGTACCTGGTGTCGTAATACGTCGACATGTATCGTTACGTTTTTGAGGGCACGTTTCACGATTTTTAGCGCTGGATGTAAGACAGTGGAAACATCAGCTTAGTGTGAAAAGCACACGCACTTCGTATAGGAAATGGTGTAACCTGTGTAATGGGGGGCCCTCCGTGGAAGTATTCTGGCAGTTCATAGATCCGACGTGAAACCATGTCATAGATTTTTAGGTGGAACCACGTCATAACAGATGCCACACTTATGTCAAGGTCATTATAGATGGGCGATTATGTAGGTGACGATGATGTGACAAGAAGGACGCCCCTCATCTCACCACCCTGCCTAACCCTGCCCTACTTACTCTGTCTTGTCTTGCTTCGTCTTTCTTTTAGAGTTCAATGTAGACGAAATAATGAATAAGCTTTGAGTCCACCCAGCGAGCCATGAGAAGAGACCAACCAAAGACACCGGAACCCATGAGGAGCACGCTTGCCAACACCGACCAACCACGCATCTCCCACTCGGGGTACCATCACACCTGCTCTGCTATCTACAACAACAGACGACACATTTTTTTGGTGGCCATAAATTTCGGGTGCACCTGCAGGGAAATCAAACAACCATTCTTTGCTCACCTGATATCTGGTCCCCCCCCCCCCCTCTTTGTTCCCCGCTCAATTGGCACTTGATGGTCAGCCCTGTTATTTTCTAAAATTATATTACACTCCATCCAGCTGTGAGATCCAAGATTTTGTCGAAACTCATTTTTGCAAGCTGTGTGTGATACTCCGATCGCGCGTATTACCGGTTGTGTGTCCTCATTAAGGATATAGGTCTGCGACTCCCCTTGCAACTACAGTCAGTGTAGCTGTCCGGGTCAACAAGGTGATGTTAGTCAGTCTGTGCGAGAAAACTGTAAAACCCGTTTCTGAGAGGGACAAAATCTGACTGCTGTGGAAGTAGATGCATCGGTTTATCAAGTGAATCCTGTAAATCGAATAATCGGTGAGGGGAGGACGGAGTTTTGAAGGACGTGGGGGCCTGGGTTTGATCAAGAGAAGGGGGGGGGGGCGGGTGGGGCAGGTCAAATTGTGCGTGGAGACTATGAATCCTTCAAGGGGATAAATCTTACGGTTTCGGAAAGAATGCACCAGTTTATCATGTATATCTTGTTGTTATGTGATCAGTATCAGGTTATTTTAATTTCTATAATTTATTATGTGATCAGGCTATCCTCGAACCTGGTATAGGTCAGTTTCGTGAGTTCGAATTCCCCCGAGTGCATACTCCTATGTATATACTCGTTGATTTTTTTCTGGTCGACAATTTGACTTGCGGAAAGAACGAGAGCATGAGTTAGAACACTCGATGAAAAATCCGCGAGCAGTGGGATTGCTGATTCGTATGCGCGATAAAAATTGAAGGCAAGAACAGGGGGGAAGAAGGGACGACACCTATGACCACGGCTTGTGCAGAAGCTGGAAGGTATATGTCTGTGGAAAAAAAATGATATGACATTTCTACCACTAAATACTTCCCTTCATTTTTCTAGCCAGCTGGTATACCAGTCGTGGAAATAATAGATATATTAAAAAAATTAAAATACACTCCAGCTGTGATATCAAGGGTTTTGTCGAAACTCATCTTTGCAAGCTGTGTGTGATACTCCGATCGCGCGTATTACCGGTTGTGTGCCCTCATTAAGCATGTAGGTCGGCGACTCCCCTTGCAACTACAGTCAGTGTCGCTGTCCGGGTCGACAGGGTGATGTTAGTCAGTTTGTTCGCGGAAACTATAAAACCGTTTTTGAGGGGGACAAAATGTGGCAGCAGTGGAAGGAAAAGCATCCGTTTATCAAGTGAATCCTGTAAGTCGAACGACTGGTGAGGGGAGGGCCAAGTTTTTAAGGACGTGGGGGCCTGGGTTTGATGAAGAAGGGGGGGGGGGAGGGGCGGGACGGGCGGAGCAGCTCAACCTGTGCGTGTGCGTGGAAACTACAAATCCTACACTGTAAGTCGTACAACAAGTCGGGGGAGGGCGGAGCGTTCGAGGGGGTGGGGGGGGGAAAGGTGCGGGGGGGGACATAAAGGGTTTCTAACCAACACCATTAGGTCGCATAAATGTAGGGGTTTGCTATACGCGTGGTGCTAGGTCTAGGCGATGGTGCGGGTGGTGGGGAAGGAGGGGGCGTTGGAGGGGGGTATGAATGGGAGCTACGTCATGGATGGCTAGAAATATAATGACGTGATATCAATTGCGTAGAAGTGTTTATTACTCTGGCCGATTTAGATTGTAGGTGGGGCGTTTGAACAAAAGGGCGGGGCAAAATAAAGAAAAAAAGGGGAAGGGGGGGGGGCATGAATTGGAGCTGCGGTATGGATGGCTAGAAAACATATATATATACGTCATATTCATCCCCTTGAAAGATTTATAGTTTCCACGCACAAATTGAGCTGCCCCGCTCGCCCCCCCGCCCCCCTCCTCCCCCCCCCACCCCCGCTCCCTTTTGATCAAAACCAGCCCCCCACGTCCTTAACATCTCCGCCCTCCCCTCACTGATTTTTCGACTTATAGGATTCAATTGATAAACGGATGCATTTCCTTCCACAGCTGTCAGATTTTGTCCCCCTCAGAAGAAACGAGTTTTATAGTTTCCGCGCACAGACTGCCTAACATCACCCTGTTGACCCTGGTAGCTACACTTTAGTTGCAAGGGGAGTCGCCGACCTATACGAGTATCCTTAATGAGGACACACTACTACCCGAAATACGCGCGATCGGAGTATCACACACAGCTTGCAAAGATGAGTTTCCACAAAATGACCCTTGAACCGGGGATGCAAACCTATCGTCACCGGGTGAAGCTGGCTCTATAATATACGAACCCCAGCCAACTAGAGATCGGCCGGTCGGTGGCATTGGGGATTTCCACACCACTGTGCGGGGAGGTATCAACCCTGGTGATATATCCGTGTTCGTTTCCGGGCTGTCGGAGTTGTAGATATGTGAATGAATTATGATTCTGGCTATAGATCCTATCGTCTCCAGATGACGGTTACTTCATAAGGTACGATCTCCGGCTAATGAGCGACCAGCAATCTGACAAAACGGCCATACTAGGTATTATATGTTTTAATTTCGTCTAAAACTCGATCGAGCCTGAAATTCATAACTATCAAGTTCTTACTTCAGTGCTATTGTGTACCATTAATATTCCATCTATCGGACGAGAGTGGTGTGCGGCAACAAGTAAGTGGCAGCATTATCATAATAACATTCGAAGAATTGAAATACGAAGGCAGTGACACCGTGTTTCACCCCTAGAATACCGTCAAAAAGTCCCTCCACAATCACTATACCCACACAGTAACACAGTCGGTCTGCGAGCTTCGGATCTAGATATTATGGAATCATGCATGTAGCAGAAAAAGCTGGCTCGGTGCGTGCCTGTCGGTTACTACGTACCTGGTAGAGAACATGCCTCAAGCAATCGGCCATCCCTCTGCTTGCCCTGGATGCTTGGTTAAGTCGAAACGTCCAGAGACGCACTCGAAACGTCTCCTTGCGGCCAGAGTAGATGGTCAGTCTGCGTGGCCTCGGATTTATCCGATCTGAATATATATATGAAGATTGGAATCGGATTCACGCAAGAAACGGACAAACGGAGGAAACGACAGAGGAAGTAAGTAGTCTATATCGATCTCTTGGCGCTACTTTACGTTCTACACGCGTAGACTATATGTGGTGTGGTAACGGTTTTTACTCCCTATCAAATATTGAATCGAACAAGTCGAAGTGCTAACCTGCCCCACCTGGAGCATGGGTGCCGGCGAATGCCGCCAGCCATGCGGAGCCCTTACAAATAATATATTATTCTTCATACACTTATTTTTGTCAGCGCGTGACATTATAAGTCAACACCCCATTGCAATCTCCATGCAATTTTTTACGTCGAAAGTCGCAAAAAGGAGCTGCAAAACTCATCCCGCTCGCTGTTGCGTTTGACTCTAACCTGGACGAGATCGTACGGTCTCCCGCACTACTTGAATTTTGCGTGGAAGCTCGTGAAATCTTCCGTGGAAGCTTTCACCGATTCCATGGAAGCTTCCATGGAAGATGCGGAAGCTATGGAAGCTTCCATGGAAAAAATAAAGCGGTGGAAACTTCCATGGAAGATATAGAAGATGTGAAAGCTTCCACGGAAGTAACTTCCACGGGAGATTTCCACGAAAGCTTCCACGAAAGCTTCCATGGAAGCAACTTGCACGAAAGTTTTCATGAAAGCTTTCATTGAAGTAATGAAAGCTTTCGCGGAGGTTATGGAAGCTTTCACAAAAGTAACTTCCACGGAAGCTTTCATGGAAGCTTTCATGGAAGTAATGGAAGCTTTCGCGGAAGTAATGGAAGCTTTCACGAAGATAAATTCCACGCAAGCTTTCATGGAAGCTTTCACGGAAGTAACTTCCACGGAAGTCTTCGTGGAAGCTTTCATGGAAGTAATGGAAGCTTTCGCGGAAGTTGTGGAAGCTTTTGCGGAAGTAACTTCCACGGAATCTTTCGTGGAAGCTTTCGTGGAAGCTTCCATGGAAGATATGGAAGATACCAGGTATGGAAGATATGAAAGCTTCCACGGAAGAAACGTCCACGGGAGCTTCCACGAAAGCTCCCCCGAAAGCTTCCATGGACCTAACTTCCACGAAAGCTTCCGCCGAAGCTTTCATGGAACAAATGAAAGCTTTTGCGGAAGTTATGGAAGCTTTCACGGAATTAACTTCAACTGAAGCTTTCATGGAAGCTTTTCATTAAAGTAATAGAAGCTTCCGCAGAAGTTATGGAGGCTTTCACGGAATTAAGTTTCACGGAAGCCTTCGTGGAAGCTTCCGTTGAAGCTTCCATGGAAGATATGGAAGATATGAAAGCTTCCACGAAACTTCCATGGGAGCTTCCACGAAAGCTTCCGTGGAAGCTTCTATGAAAGTAACTTCCACGAAAGCTTCCATGGAAGCTTTCATGGAAGTAATGGAAGCTTTTGCGGAAGTTATGGAAGCTTTCACGGAAGTAACATCCACGGAAGCTTTCATGGAATCGTTCATGGAAGTAATGGAAGCTTTCATGGAAGTAATGGAAGCTTCCACGGAAGCAACTTCCACGGGAGCTTGCACGAAAGCTTCCACGAAAGCTTCCATGGAAGTAACTTCCACGAAAGCTTCCATGGAAGTAACTTCCACGAAAGCTTTCATCGAAGCTTTCATGGAAGTAATGGAAGCTTTCGCGGTAGTATTGAAAGCTCCCATGGAAGTACTCCATGGAAGTAACTTCCATGGAAGGTTAGGGTTAGGGTTAGGGTTAGGGTTAGGTTTATGTTGCTTGCGTGGAAGCTTCCGTGAAAGCTTTCATGGATGCTACCGTGGAAGTTGTTTCCGTGAAAGTTGCTTCCGTGGAAGCTTCCGCGGAAGCTTTCGTGGAAGTTGCTTCCGTGGAACTTGCTTCCGCGGAGGCTTTCATGGAAGCTTCCGTGGAAGTTGCTTCAGCGGAAGGCTTAGTGAAAGCTTTCGTGGAAGTAGCTTCCGTGGAAGCTTTCATGGAAGCTTCCATGGAAGTTGCTTCGGTGGAAACTTCCGTGGAAGTGGCTTCCGTGGAAGCTTTCGTTGAAGTTGCTTCCGTGGACGCTTCAGTGGAAGCTTCCATGGAAGCTTCCGTGGAAGTTGCTTCGGTGGAAGCTTTCATGAAAGTTTTCGTGGAATTAGCTTTCATGGAAGCTTTCATGGAAGCTTCCGTGGAAGTTGTCTCGGTGGAAGCTTCCGTTGAAGCTTTTATGGAAGCGTCCGTGGAAGTTGCTTCCGTGGAAGCTTCCGTGGAAGCTTCCATGGAAGCTTTCATGGAAGCTTCTGTGGAAGTAGCTCCCGTGGAAGCTTCCACGGAAGCGGAAGCTTGCGTGGAAGTTACTTCCGCGGAAGCTTTTGTGAAAGATTTCATGGAGCTTCCGTGGAAGCTTTCTTGGAAGCTTCCATGGAAGTTGCTTCGGTGGAAACTTCCGTGGAAGTGGCTTCCATGGAAGCTTTCGTTGAAGTTGCTTCCGTGGACGCTGCAGTGGAAGCTTCCATGGAAGCTTCCGTGGAAGTTGCTTCGGTGGAAGCTTTCATGAAAGTTTCCGTGGAATTAGCTTTCGTGGAAGCTTTCACGGAAGCTTCCGTGGAAGTTGTCTCGGTGGAAGCTTCCGTTGAAGCTTTCATGGAAGCGTCCGTGGAAGTTGCTTCCGTGGAAGCTTCCGTGGAAGCTTCCATGGAAGCTTTCATGGAAGCTTCTGTGGAAGTAGCTTCCGTGGAAGCTTCGCGTGGAAGTTACTTCCACGGAAGCTTTTGTGAAAGCTTTCATGGAAGCTTCCGTGAAAGCTTTCATGGAAGCTTCCGTGAAATCTTTCATGGAAGCTTCCACGGCGTGGAAGCGTGGAAGCTTCCGTGGAAGCTTTCACGAGCTTCCACCAAAAATGCAGATAATGCAGGTGGCCCAGATCGTACCAACATTGTTTAAAGTCCAGTTTTGAGAATTAGCCTATAAAACAAAGTTAATCGTGACCGAGTCTATGAACAAGGTGCATTTCGAATTGTCCTCAGAAAATGAAAATCGACGACCAATGTCGTCTCATCGCAATACTAAACCTTACCCGGGGGGTATATGTGAGATAATTTGTCAAGCTACACGACGTAGTATATACCTGGTAATAATTTTCTCCCATACACATTACATTTTCTTCAACAAAAAAAAATCTTTGCACTTTTCCTTGCCTCAAGCTTCAGCAGAATTTTGGGCCGGCCGTAGGAGGACATTTTTTTTTTTTTTTCTGCAACCGAGTTCGAATGTGTTGCTCAGCTTGATTGAAATCACGTGTCAAAAGTTCAGATCCAAATTTCAAAAATTGGGTGTGATATTGCCATATTGTCCCCATGAGGGCCTCTTGCCCGGCCCAGCTCGTATAGAGTCCTAGACCAAATATACTCGAAGATGGTCATCATGCTAACCGACAAGTTCCACACATTTGAGGAGCTTGACCGAAACTGACAGAAACGTTTTGCCTCGGGAAAATAAGCAACTCCTAACGTGGGATGACTCCGTAGCAACACGCCTGCTACGAGAGAGGTGGACCACTTTTTTTCTGACGTTCCTCATCCTGGGAGCTTAAGACCTCTCCCAAACACCGATTTGGATAAGGCGTATTATTTCCACGAGATGAAAACTCCCGTGGCGTAGATACACAACGAGAACCACGCAAAAAAATATGTCCAAACAGTGCCACCTCTGTCGCAGCAGGCGTCCTAACTGCTGCCCAGACCATCATCATCGCCCCCGTTCCCAATTCATAGCGAATTTATATGCATATTTACAAAAACAGCAAAGAACAGGTGACGTTATGCAGCAGGCGTCAGGGCAGCACCAAAGGGTCATCCCCAAGGCGTGCGTTTCTTCTTCTGGTTTAAATAATGTTTCTGACCGGCTTGGCTTCTCGAGGGGGCAACTATCGGTCAGCGTGAATATTTTGCTATTAGTTAGGACTAGCGCGTACACCAATGCCATACATACGGTAAGGTTAGGCGCATGAATGTTTTCGAAGTTCAACGTTTCGCGTGGGACATCGAGCTCCTCCTAAAAAAACAAAAAAACTCCGCCGCAAGTCCAGCGTGTGGTTTTGAGGAAATTAGTGGGGTATTAGTGCGTTTGACCACTTGCAAAAGGCTAACCAATAGCTTACCCAAATTAAGCCTTATAACACTCTCCCCCCCTGAAACGGCGGGATAGCAGTTCGGCCGGATACACGGGCGGACCTGTCAATATCCAATCCGTCTCATTTCCTGGAGATAGATGCCGGGGAGAGTATTTACAAAGTTCGACATGATGGGGAAAATATGAAAAATTATTGTGGAGTGTGGGGATCGAACCCACGACCCAAAAACCCATGGTGTGTCGACGACGCCATTTGTTGAGGAAATAGATGGGGTACGTATTATCAGTCCGTTTGACCACTTGCAAAAGGTTAACCAATAGCTTACTCAAACTAAGCCTTATAACAGTGGGATGACTCCCCTAGACGCGTGCTCAGATAGTGGTTCACCACTGTTTTCTAATACTACCCCTCACTTTTTGGAGCTTGAGACCTCTCCCAAAACGCTGATTTGGAAAAAAATAAAACTGCTACCGGACGAAAATTCCCACGGCCAAGGTACGCGACGAGAACCACGAAAAAAGGAAAAATGCATATTTATTTTCCGACGATTTTGGGATAAGGAGCCCCGTCATTCAGAAAAAAAAAAACAGACGAAAAGTGATATCTCTATCGTAGCACGCGTCCTAAATGGGTTCCCAATCCCCCTGCTATTGGAGAGACAGGTGCCTGTTTCGTCCTCTAACTGTTGTATCTACGACGGCGGTGTCCATACCTACATAATCGCGTCGAGCCATTCCACGCAATAGGTGTGCAGCAGATTCTAATAATTTTCTGAGCGGCTAACCTGAGGAGTTGGGTAAAAAAAAATCAAATCTTACCCGAGACATGACTTCGGAGGCATTCAGCCGCGCATCCCGACCAGCATTTACACGCGACGGCTAGTCCTGAATCAAATTGTACCCGTAACTTCTTGGACTAGTCGGTAGTTTAACGGGTAGTTCCTCGCCCGAAAAAGTCAACTGTAACGTTAACGTTAACAGTAGCATTAGCACTAGCATTAGCATTATTAGCATTAGCAGTAGCATTAGCATTGACTTTAGCATTAGCATCATCAAGACATTAGCAATAGCATCATCAACATTGCCACAAACCTTTTGCCTCGAGAGGTGCGACCCCTAGCGTGGTATGATTCCAATCCGAAAGAAACCCCACGGGCACCCAAAAAACAGAACGCGCAAAAGCAAAACGTAAAGTAGGTGTTCATACGTTTCGCAATAAACGGAGTATTTTCATGCAGGAATGCGATACTTGGTCACAAACCCTACCATAGACCGGTCCCCGCTGCTTGACTACGACAAACTGTGTATGGGCATCGGGTTATCCACGGGAGTTGTTCAGCATGCCGGACACACACTTTGAGGTGTACCAAGCCAGATAGTAGAGTTGCTCCTAGTACCTTTCGGTACATTACTTTTCACACATTTGAGTGATATGTTTGATCGGGGTGTTTAGGTGATGAGCTTTGGATGCGTTCAATCGGCGGTGCTCGCGCTGGGTAGCAGCACCGCCCTCCCTCGAATGTGACACTCAATGCCAGTCCCAAGCACCCCGTTGGCTTCGTGAGAGATGGAAAATACCTAGAGACGCATGGGAAAAGGTTTTTAAAACTGCGTACTGCGTGACCATCCCCAGCTCAGGCACCTGGCACGTACTACCTTTACCCTGTGTGCGACTGGCTCGTCATCACACCACTCTGCCCCTATATTATAGGTCCAGTCGAGCAAAAATGCTGACATGCTCTCTTGTATAAAGGATTGATTGAATGCGATTTGGTGCACTGTGTCTGTAGTATGTGAGCGCCGTAGCCGTATATCACCAAAACACCCCATAACGTTTTCCATATTGACCTTGGACTTGTCTACTCCACCAAAGCTAGGGGCAATCGGCGCTCGCCTCGCGTTTGCATCTGGTGAGCGTTCCTGTTAGACATTTTGTGAAAAAACATCGTTTTTGTTTTTGGCTGGATTGGTGAATTCCTCCCCGAACCTAAAAGCCGAACGACCGTGTCTAGCTCCAGCCACTAAATTGGGGAGGGCGACCTTTTACCCGGGCCGAAAGAGAGATCTCACAGCAGAAAGCCTGAGATGAAGAACCGCCCAGATCCCCTGTTGTTTGGGAATTTCTTTCCAGTTCCTAGCTACCGGATTTATATACATATCGAAGCCCTCGAGGTGCCAAACACAAGGGTACGGCAGCTGCCTCGAACGAAGAAGCTAAACCCACGTTGTTTCCCCCGGAAATTCTACCGCGTGCCTAGCTTCCTTGGGGATACATTGTCACGCCTGTTTCGGAGCGTCAATCCGCGGCCAAGCGTGCGATTATGGCATATATATCATTCTTGGAGTTCAAAATGAAGATAACACAAAAAAAGGCTACGTACGTTGCGGGGGTTACGTTTGGGGCCTTGTTATTTGAAGCTGCTCCGGATCGCTCCCGCGGCGACCCCCCCCGCCTCTCTGTTTCTTTGAAGCCTAAATGGTTCGTGATCAAATTATTTCGCAATGTGAATTCGCAACGCAATGAATGGTGAAAACTACCATGCCCCAATGACGGTACCGAAAACCCCAATTTTGACTGTGAGGTACAGAGTCACTCGTGCGCGTTACTCAAACCCGGCAGTGAAAGACGGGTGTCCCCTGCTACCATAGTCTCGCCACTTTTCCTCCTGGGGGACGTCACCCGCCTTTTGCATTACGAACTGCTTCCATCGACAACCAGGAGATTTCGTCCTCATTTTCGCACCTACCTTGCCTTTTTGAGAGTCAGAAAACGGAATGTGGCAGGGTTGCGGGTCATGGCAATGAAAATGTACTCACGGCTGGACTTGGATACTGGAATACATTTTGCAATGTTTTGAGGATATCTTCGAACACACGATTTTCCGCGTGCTGCGGAAAACATCCATGCTTGAAAACAAGCCGAGGCGTGATTTGTTGGTGTATTGTATATCGTCAGGCCACTATTTTTACGGTCAGACCCGTGGGTCGACACGGACCTATCCCGACTGGGCTTTTTCGAAGCCTTGTCGGCCTTCTTCGTAACGTGCGTCTTCATAGTGTTGTTCGTTTTTTGGATACCACGTAGATGGGACAAAAACCATAACACACTTCCACCTATACCTTACTCCTTCCATTACCACCCGTTTTTTTGGGTACTCATGGGATAAAATACCTGAGGATAGTGTGTTGTCTTCACATTGAACAGAAACTTCCGCCCACCTACACCCAGAATAACCACTGTCCGTGAAATTGCCTCCATCTAGGTGAACAAACTCCGTGGTCACAACCTGCAACACAGACATGGATATACATCGCCAATACAGTCTTTTTTTCATCCAAGCAATCCCAAACTCAATGACTACGAGAGAGAGGGAAACGTAAGCGAGCCAACACAAATGGCGACCTGCATGAAAAAGAAAAAAGGAAAGAAAAATACGTAAAGAAAGAGAGGAAAGAACTGCAGTGGCGAAAGAACGAAGCGTGTCCAGATAACAAGATGTTAAGTGAAACAACCCACAGCAGTACAAAAAAAAACAGACGCTTAAGCCAAAACAGACAAAATGCAACGAAGCAGATAACACCACCCCCAACAAGCGTCGAGGGCAGCCTCTGTGCCTGGTTGCAATGCACGGACTGTTTGAGTAGGGGCACTGTGGCATGGTCTATCACGAGACGCTTAAGCCAAAACAGACGTTATGCAATGAAGCAGATAACATCACCCCCCACAAGCGCCGAGGGCAGCCTCTATTCCTGGTTGCAATGCACGGACTGTCTGAGTAGGGACACTGTGGCATGTGGTTTATCACATGCGTTCTGGCTATGTTAGATTCCATACCGTCCTCGTCGTCCCGATAGCTCAATTCCAATTTGAGCAAACCTTTAGATGAGTCACCCCACGGTCTACTATTAATAGGGGTTGCACGTTGTGTCTACCATCTCTAGCCGTTTGAGCAGCTCAAGTGAGGAGAACTACCGAGTATCCCTAGACTATAGTCTTACGAGTACAATGGTTGTTCTAGGACTAGAGCGTTGAAGTACTCGTCGGATCCCGCTACCGAATGCCTTCGACGCCAGGTTTTGGTTGAGACATTGAGCTCCTCTTGTTGAGAACTCACTACTACAGTAGTTTCTGCTGCATCCCTGCGGGGTTGGACGGCTCAGATTACAATAAAACATGAGACATACTACAGCAGCAAAACGCATAACACGACCCTACCACTACCAGTAAGCGGGTTCCGGGTGCAACTGCTGTACGGACATGGTCATTCTACCTGGTCTGTCCACCTCTGATCGTATCCGACGACGGCGGTGTACATGCTGCCTTCATTGTCTCGGTACTCTCCAAGGGCGCGCAAAGTGGATTGAAAATGCCTAAATGAAAGAGAGCGAAAGCATGGATGGCAAGGGAGAACTGGTCAGCAAGAACCAAAGCACCAGCGGTGGAAATACCATCCCCCTTCCAAGAGGGACGAGACAGACAACACAAAAAACATGAAATGATAAAAAACACCACGGACAGGCAATCGACAGGCTCTCAATCAAGGACAAAAATGAGCGAGCTCAATGTACTCGCCGCAGTTTGGAGCGGAGTAGAGAGATCCTCTACCTGCTTGTCGGCCTGGTTCCTTGCTACACCCTCCTTCTATTTGTCTTCGACCGCGACCTCCCTCCCTCTCCCCCCCTCCGCGTCTGGTGTGGGCGGCCACGAATTCTGCTTGGCGCTCCGAGCTCGTTTAGTCTCCGCTTTGTGTCCCCTGTCCATGAACCGTTTGGAAGATGTATTCTGGTTCCAGGTTAGAGCCTCAAAATCCCTCCACATACTAACTTCAAGTAAAAAATGTCCCCCAAAAGGGGTTCCAGTTGTGAAGGGGTTTAAATCTGCCAGGTTCAAACCCTAAAACGCCCAAAGGTAATTTATACCCGGTATCGAGGATTATCTATGCACCTCGAACAGATGCACGTTGCATGATGTGTGTGCCATGAAGGCATTCTGCACTCGAAATTGTTTGTGCGGGTCCCCCTAGGAGGGCCTCTGCACCTTGCCCAACGTCCACTCGCTGAAGACTGCGAGAAGATCGAAAGCGCACCCACCCGTGTATACAATAAAATGCCAACCAGGTACGTTGTAAGGGTGTTGCAGAACGAAAACCTCAAGCCATTGCAACGGCGTTAGGTAGCTCGAGGAGTTGAGGACTCCGGTTAATCCGAAATCCGCACGACTGCGTACTTCAAGTACGTGTGCTCGTACAGTGTTTACGGCTACAGGATACATGCACAAAATAGATTGGTGCATTCCACAACTGTCAAAGTTCGTCCGCCTCAAGACACGGGTTTTATGGTTTCCGTTCACAGATAAATTGGCATCATCACCCGGTTCACCCTGGTACAAGCTAGTTCTCAAAGGGGAATCACCAACAAGATCCTTAACGAGACACACACCCAGTCGAGTCACACGCGCCATCGGACTATCGTACACGGCTTGCAAGATCTGAGTTTCGACGAAATATTCGATGCCACAGCAACTAGCTGTAGTGTATTTTTTAATTTTTTGGGTATTATCCGTCCATGTTGTATGGGATCCGTCTTCATGTGTCACGCTTCAACCTGCTGAACGTACGTTATCGATGCATGTGCCATGCTTCCACCGCTGCTTGCTGACGTCATGTGCCGAACGTCCACCTGCTGAACTCTGTACGAGAACGCAGCAAACTATCTGGCTTCCATAGCATTGTGAAGGCGCTGACCTGACGGGACGTGGTCCCTTTTTTAAAATTGATTGCTTGCGCATCGCGTTACTTTGATCGCGTTTCCGGAGTATTGAATGATTGGCTACTGACGAGTTGAAATACCGCACAGTACGCTAGGTTAAACATCCCGTCGGGGTGGTTTTCCATTTTCCGGTACAGACACCTCCCAAACAAGGGGCGCGTGGGCGGGGGAGGCGGGGGGCAAACCCAACACAGTGGCTTGATCAAGAGTTTGTCGATGTATGTTCTCGTAGATTCATCGCTTGCCTTGGCGTTCAAAATGCCCGTTGTCTTCCCACTGTCTAGTAAACCGATACGAAACCTTGTCCAAGGCGGCGTGTCGTCTTCCTACTACTCCTCTTGATAATGATGGAGGTGTTGGTCATCTAGTCTAGTAATAATACACGTACGGACTGGCCCCTTTGCGCGCCCCCCAGCTGGGAGCGCCAAAACGAAAGGTGATGGTGTTGTTCACGTGAATTGGTGTACTATTTCCATCCATCTACATCCAGCGCAACCAGTATCCGTGGTCCTCGCAGTACGTGGACCGTGCCGATTCCTCGCCTAGAGAGAGACGAGCTCTGTGGCCACAAGCTATGTATCAGAGACATACAACACGGTTTATTGTTTCAGTCGCAAAATATTGTCGGACGGGCATGCGAGCAGCGAGCTCAAATCACGGGACTGCAAAGCGATGCTTAAGCTTTTCTCCAGAAGCGTGGTCCGTGCAGAAAACAAACATGAAGTTCCAGCACCAAATTGAACATACTGAAAGGCGATTTTATTCAGGGTGAGAAGATCTGATCGAACATTTTCGAAAGTACTACTATTGATACAACATCCGGAAAACACTCACCACCAGGCGTAAAAAAATATGAATTTGTACTTTCCCCTCGAATCCTTGTTTACGATACAAAAGGAAAAAATAAGTAATAATAGCAACAGTATAATTTATTTTTGTGTTCGGGGGGCGCGCTACTTCACGACTGGCGTTTCCACGGAGGATTGCAACAATAATCTCGGGATGCACCAGGTGTGTACTTGTAACCCGCCAGAAAGAAAGGCCAAGAAAGAGGCCACAAAACGGTTTTGAGACGTGAACGCAAGGAAAGAGCATGCATGTACGCGTGAAACACACCCATGCACCTAGGAAAAAAAAACAGAGAGGGCAGAAAACGTTTTTTCTCTCGCAAATCTCTTAAGTTCAAAAATATCTCTCTATCTTTCAAGGAAAGCGAAATCGTGTGACGTGTTCATGTTTTTTTTGCAACTAACTTGCTGCTTTGGACCCTCGACAAGGCTGTAACTTGCAATATTTCAGGGTGGGTGATTGTTTTGGTTAAAACAAGTTTAGTTTTACCCTGAACTAGTGCTGCTGCGTTCGTTCGTTGTTGGCTCCATCAATCATCCGACTCGTCGTACTTCAAAAGTATTTATGAACCAAACTGCTCTTGGAAATGTTGTCCTGTGCACTGTGCACGGACTGTGATGGTGTCTGAGATTCCTCCGTGAGGTTTTTCGTGTATTATTGTAGATGTCTCTCCCAATTCCCAACAATGCGCGCCACAATTAAGCCATCGCGCCGGTGACGACGGCAAGTCGTAAACCATCTACCATATATTATAAAAAATGAAAATACACTCCAGCTGTGAGATCGAAGATTTCGTCGAAACTCATCTTTGCAAGCTATGTGTGATACTCCGATCGCGCGTATTACGAGTTGTGTGTCCTCATTAAGGATATAGGTCGGCGACTCCCCTTACAACTACAGTGTAGCTATCAGGGTCAACAGGATGATTTTAGTCAGTCTGTGCGCGGAAACTATAAAACCCGTTTCTGACCATATATATCATACGAAGCAGATTTGCGTATTTAGAAGGAAAAGAAGGGGTGTTCGCAAACAAGAGGCATTGATGAATAATATAAGACGTCAGTACCGTCCCAACTGGTGACCCTCGAAAACCATTAGCGTCTGGTCTTTTAGTTCAATTTCCACCGTGGCGAAGATTTTGAATTTATTTGCAAGAAAACAAGAAAAAATATAAGCAACTGCTGAGACGGTGGCGCCCGGGAACTGGGATAGCACACAGGAAACCCCCCCCAGAGGCCGATTTTTTTTTTTCCATGCTTTCTGTTTCGTTTTTTATTGGTGTGGCAATCGTTCCGAAGAGGCATACACACCCTCACATTAAGGCAAACAACGTAGCCTTAAACATCTCATCCCCCGCATGTATGTACCAGGTAGGTACAACATGTTATATTTTTTCGACGGTGGCGACACAGCAGTGGTGTGTAGAGGACATGTGCAAACATACGCTGATGGCAGACGTGGTGTTAATGACATCTATCTCATCAGCCGCCGTCAATGAAGTTGGTCCTGAGATAATCAATGGCTATCGAGATGGTACCGGGCGGGGTGCTGTACAGCAGTAGTACTGCAGTAACAGGGCCTAACCATGAATGGGGACCTCGTCAAAACAGGGCGCCCAAGTCCCCCCGTCTGCAACATTAACGCCTCTACGACTGGAAACCGTTTTGGGGAAAAATTATTTCAAGCTAGTACGGGGAGGGGTTTTTGGGGCTTCGAAGGGGTTAGCACACAGAAAGCAACCGCTCGCAGTGTTTGACTGCTGTTGTCGCTGCGGAGATTCGCCTGTGCGAGCAAGGATTATGCTGCAGTTTGGTCTCACAGCGAGGCAAAAAAGATACTGTGGTGGTACCCTAGTGGCACCACAAATGGGAAACCACAGTAGGTACCACAGGCACGAGTTTTGACACCGGATACCAGGTACCAGGTAGGATATATGGTGTCAAGGCTTTACCACACAGCTAAGGCAAACAGTTGTCCGCGCGCCGACCGATAAAACCTGCCGATCCTACGGCTCTTCGGGACCTCCTGCTCCACTTAGGAGCGACCTCATAGCTGCTTGGTACCACTCACTACGGTTGAAGAAGTCGCCTGTAGTAGGTTGCCTCCCAGCAGTAGTTTTATAGCATTATGGAAGACCTTGTATCTAGCAGGGTAGGAGGGGACGTCTGTTTATCGCCCCTTGTGTGTTCGGTTTTGTAAAGGATTCAGAATGGCCTTTCTGCACTCTATGGACGGCTTCTTCTATCTAGCAGGAAGGGGGGGGACGACTCTCTACCGTCCACTGTGTGCGGTATATATAGGAT
Source organism: Undaria pinnatifida (assembly GCA_012845835.1). Lineage (NCBI taxonomy): Eukaryota > Phaeophyceae > Laminariales > Alariaceae > Undaria > Undaria pinnatifida. The sequence continues at coordinate 9,269,579 of JABAKD010000015.1, read as the reverse complement.
TTAGTGCGTGTGCGTTCTGTTTGTAGAATATTTAGTATTGCGTTTTGGAGAGGCGGGGACGGTATTAGGTACCCCCCCCCCTGTCGGGACGCTCGAAGTTGAAAAAATTGTATTGAGTGAAGTGTCGGGAAAAAAAATACGGGGGCCGTCGGCTGAGAACGCCTTTCAGCGTGTGGGTATGCACAATTCGAGAGGCAAGTCGCCGAGCAAATAAAGTGCTGACCTCTTTCTCGCGGTAAAAACAAAGCCGCGAATCGAAGTGAGGGGACGGGAGGCGGGCCCACTATGTAGCCCCGGATCTGAGCTTCTGCTATTGTAAGAGGGAGCACGAGAGCAATGCGAAGATAGTAAATGGGATGATGCAATCCATATGTACAAGGTTCTCCTTCGGGAGGGGGGTAACGTGAAATCGCCGGGGCGCCGAAAGGCGAAAAGGGAGACACCGGTAGCACACGTATAACATGTTCCCATCTATTATAACGATGGTGTTAAGCGTCGTCACATAGTAAACCCCACTGCACTTCTTACAAGAAACGCGTTGCATAAGATAGCACATTTTGCTCCGAAGAAAGAGTAGTACTCAGCGGGAAGATTGTGATAGCGGTGGGTACACGTTTTGCTGTTGTGCGTGCAAACGAATTATTAGTGGTCAGGGGATGCTGTGTACCGCACGTGGAATAGTACTCGTTGCTATATAATAGTACGTCACATGTGTTTGCACCTGGTGGTAATGGATACGGTTGACCAGCCAATATCGGTCGCTCTTGGATGTTGTACAGTAATTAATTGGTTGGGGGCAACAATTTATTTCGGTATGTGTGGCGTACGGGATAGGATTTTCCATTGTTAGTTGGAGGTAGTGCCCAACGCTTTGGCACTGCTGTGCTTGAGGGGAACCGAAACCTTGATGTAGTCATATCGTGTATCCCCGTAGAACGTAAAGCTAGGTCGGTAGTGTTCCCGCCTGAACCCGCCACTACTTAACGTGTGTGATCAGAAATATATGTATATGTAAAGTATGATTTTCGTTTTTATTTGGCTCCCTGATTTCCGGCGACCGAGTGTTTCTTCTCGCACTTTCGGCCGCGGGGCAAGGTAGCCTGCCATGGGTACGTTATGAATCATGTCTGGATCTCGGCCGAGCTCCGCCTAAGTGTTTTTGTTCAAGTAAAAACGGTCCTTACACATTCGGACGCGTCTGGCAACCCCGCAAGAGAAAAATAACCAGACCTCGTCAAACCCGCTCACAAACGCTTTCGCTCCTGCCTCGACGAGCGGGAGAGCGCAGGCCGATTTTGCCCTCGTCTGCACTCACGCCCACGCACCAACGTCGAGATCCGCGGCCGAAACGGCGCAGGGCGGCACCCCCTCAAACCCCATACTTTTCCGACTCATATGTGTACTGCTACTGCTAACACTGCTGAATGTTGCAGCTACTGCTGCTGTTGCACTGTGCTGCAAAGGTCAATCGAGTCCGGGTGGTTGCTGCTACTGCTGCTGAGGTTAGTTGAGCAGCTGGCCATTTTTTTACGAACAAAGCAACGAACTTATTTTTCATGAGTTTATCAAAGTATCAAAATTTGAAAAACAAATTGGGGTGTTGCAAGTGATCTGCTCGTCTCAGGGAGTCGAATCGAAACCCCTTGCCAAACAGAGCCAGCCAAGCAATGTATAATGCGCCGAGCGCCGCCGCGAAGCTCGGCCGAGATGTAGAACGCTCTATAATGGACCCATGGCAGGCTAGCTTGCCTCGCGGCCGAAAGTGGGAGAAGAAACACTCGGCCGCCGGGGAGCAGCGAGCTAAAAAAAACGAAGATCATATTCTACACATTTACATATACGTCTACATGTATGTATACTATAAAAATTAAAAATGCACTCCACCCAGCTGTTAGATCGAAGATTTCGTCGAAACTCATATTTGCAAGCTGAGTGTTGAACTCCAATCGCGCGTATTTCGCTGGGTGCGCATCGTCATTACGAATATAGGTCGGCGACTCCCCTTAGAACTACAGTGTAGCTTGCACCAGGATCAATAGGTATGCGATGTTTATCAATCTGTGCGCGGAAACTATAAAACCTGTTTCTGAGGGGGACAAAATCTGACTGCTGTGGAACGCACCAGTTTATTTTGTGTATCCTGTAGTCGTATGACCGGTGAGAGGAGGGGGGCGGGTATAGAGAGGAAAGGTGGCATAGATGAATAAGAACGTGCTGCTCGTGTAGTGCTAGTAGGTGGTGGGGGCGGCGGGGAAGGGGGGTGGGGGCTAATTGAAACATGAAGACCATATAAATGAGCTGGAGCTGACCCATGCTACGTTAAAGGTGCACCCATTTTTTTCTGAGATTCGTCAATTTTGGGAGCTTAAGACCTCTCCAAAAAAACTGATTTGTATAATAAAAACAAAACTCTATATTACCGCATGAAAAATACCACATGGCTTAGGTAAACAACGAGAATCATGTACAAATAAAAAAACCTATTTCCGACGATTTTGAGCGAAGCACCCCCATCATTCCGAAAGTTGTTGAGGGCAAAAGCGCTACCTCGTATCCCTATCGTAGGTTGCGTGAGGTACTGATTTCAAGTAAGTAGATTATATAACCTGGGCGGGCAGCGTTTATGCTCTGGCGGGTTTTGATTTTTCGATGGGGCGAGGGTGGAGGGAGGAGGGAGGGTGGGGGGGTTAGTTGAGGGGCGGGGGGGTGGGGGGGGGGGAGGGCGGGGTGACGGCGGTGGATGGCATCAAAATATGCTGTCTGCATGCTGAATGAATGCAGATGCCCAATGTTTCAAAGAAAATTAAGGAGGTGGATGAGATCAAACTGTTGCACGTCGTCGAGTTGTTTTCACGTTGACGCTATAAATATTAATGGTTTTGGTTTCCGTATAAGTGTGATGAATGCTACCAATAATGGTACATATGGTATGCTGTTGTGTTTTTTTTCTGTATGTCCCCTGGTATGAACTAGTTAATAATCGTCTCTAGATGAATACACGACGACATCACCTCAGACCAAGGCTACGGTAGGGGGGGTACCCCCATTTTCACTGGTGTGTTTGAGCCACTCGCACGAGTAGCTCTGTACCCTACGGATGAAGATGGTTTAGGAACTTGGTTTGCCGCAGCTTAGATCACCTTTGCATTGCGGATTGATTTCGTCAATGTGAAACATAAAAAAAACGTAAGATTGCATAGATAGGAACAAAGGGGTTACTCGCGCGAGTGACCCCTAGCCACTGAAATAAAAGGCCCAAAAGGGGACCCCCCTACCGTAGCCTGGGTCCTCAGCTATAGACGACCATTCGGGACCTTACCCTTTCGGGTCCACCCGCCGTTCATAGCGTTAATATAAAACTACACCTGGGTATGTGTAACAGACCAACCATGGAGGACAATTGATGGGATAAGCAGATCAGATAATTGGAATATGACAATTTTGAAGTTCAAATATAGTAATAGGCCTACGGCGTATTGCCATGCAGGGATAGGGTAGTTGGACATAACCGTAGTATAGTAGAACATTCGACACAGCATTTCCCAATATGACGGCCACCATTTAGTGACTTGCATAGAAAGCTAGCCGTGCGCATATTGCTGCTATAGTCTATGCTTGTTTGCGAACAACTTTTTGGCTAACGCGTCCCAAATATGATGAGCTAGACTAGCTATGCATACATATATACAAGCGAAAAAACGGCGCGCTTGGCGCGCCTTTGTTTTCTTTTGGAACTGCGCCAAGCGCAGGTCGTAGATGGTATCATACCGTACAATGGCACTCGTCACGGCATCGTATCGGGGTGTCGCCGCTTTGATCTTTGATCCCGAAGTTGCTGAAGCAGTTAGAAGAGGTGTAAAAAACGTGTTGCGGCTGTCATGCCTGCCTGTGGTGCTGCTGTTTGGGTCGTTTCCCCGTCAACTGGAAGAATGGGCTTCGTGCTGGTGAATTGGGGTGAGTGATACTTTCCCCCTATCCTCCCCGGGTTGCAATGTCTCTATGTACGAGAACAAACCAATCAGCGATCGGCCAACGGCGTTGGAGTTTCCACACCGTGCGCGGGGCGGTGTCGATCCAGGAGGAAATCGTTTTGGTTCACGGAGTGTTGGAGATGTAACGATACGGAGGGATTCATGATCCGGACATGTGGGGTCCTATCCCTTCCAGGTGGCGCTAGCTCTACGGGCTAGAGCCAATCAGCGATCAGCCAGCGGGATTTGGGTACCCACAGCGCGCGGGGCGGTGTCGACCAGAGAAAACTTGGTTTTCGTCCCCGGGGCGTCGGAGTTGTAGAGATATTGAAATATGTCTGAGCCGGTGATGGAGACCTATCCTCCCCTAGTTGCCTCGGTATAGTGATCGGCCCGCGGGATTGGGCCTTCGACACCGTTCGGGGCGGTGACGACCCGGGAGACCTCGATTTTCGTCCCCGTGGTGTTGGACTTGTAGACATATGGAAGGATTTCTGAAACGGGAATGAATGCCAATCCTTCCCTGGTGCGTCGGGGCTGGAGGGTTTGTCCCGAGGGGCAACCCCCGCCGGAAACGTCTCGCCCCCTGATTGGAGATACGGTGGGATGTCTGAACAGGGGGTGGTGACCTATCCGCCCCCGGTTGCCCTCGCCCTACACGCCCCAGCCAATCAGCAAGTGGTTGTATTCCGGCTCACTGCTCAACCCGACTAGGTGCATAGGAAATCCCGCCTTCCTTTGTATAACTCTCCGCCCGCTCGCAGTATGTACTCACTCGGCTGTTCCTCGCGCCGTAGAGCATATCAGTCCACCCTCCCCCCTCCTCTGCTGCCTGCTACGACTGAGGAGCAGCAGGAGCAGCACAACTTAGTGGCACCCATGCACATTGCTTCTGCGTGTATGCTTGTGTGCTTCTGAATATATATGCGTGGGTGGGGTGTGTGCTGTCGTATACACATAACATGATCTATTAATAGAAGACCGTCCACTTTGTTTAGCAAAGCAGTCGCTCACCGTCGCAGCCACAAAAGCTGGGCATATCGGAGTATCGAGGCAGTACAGCAGCAGCGATACAACGGCAGCAGCGTTCTAAGCTCGTCTCCGCGTTGTGCCAGGAGTGGCGGTGTATGCGCGTGTGACTTGGGCTCAGCAACAGGAGATTGGTGTGTTTGACTGCGTCAGCCCTATACATACTTCCGTCATTGCTGCGTCGCCGCCCTACCGAGAAATATTCTGGTTAATCTCTGCAATACAGCCTTTGCCTCAGCTACCTCCGGAAGCAAGTGAAACCATAATGACCATGCGAAACGCATGTCACGGAACACTGAAACGCCGCACATGCCCGACCTGAGACCTCCCCTGTCATAAACCCGACGACCGCACCTCAGCTTGTGCCGCGCGCCCCGAGATTTTCACGGGTAGACAAGTTGAGAAAACCTTAAAAAACACACTGCATTTCGAAAGTGTTTGGCTCGTTTTGCAGATAGTTCTGGTGTTCGAAATTGCAAAATGCCCAAACCACCCACTTGAGAGTAGGGAGTGGGTAAGACCACGTGTTTGAATGTCGTTGCTTCGAGCCAGCTCGACATAACACTTTTTGCTACTTCAATAATTTCTTCGTATTATTTGTCCACTGATCAACCAATTTTCCCCGGCGTCCCGTCACCGCGCTCGTTTTGGTCGGTGTCGCATTGATTACTCACGATGGTTCTGGACATGGACTACGTGTCCTGTGCAGCCAACGACACCTTTACGCGCTCCCTGCTGACTTACCTCTACGCGGTGTCCGACGAGGACTACGACGACGACAATGCGGTGAGCAGCAGCAGCGGTCGCACAAACCGTCTGACGAGAGTGCATTCATTACACTCAGTTTTGCTTGGAATCAGACGACTGGCCGAAGTTCGCAGCTGACGTATTTGAATATTTGCTGATAAACCTTGTTGTGTACGCAACAGAAGCCCAGTTTTGTTTTTTGTCTTGTGACCTGAACGCATGAAAACGTTTAAGATACATGTACGACGTCGTACTGTACTTGAAAATCTGGCGTCGATCATCACCGTTTGGGGACTCCTGCGGAAATGTAGGCCCTTGTCGGTGTGCAGGAACCGGAGCTGAGTAGGCTAGGCGAAAGGAGCTGTAACACATGATGGTAGCCGATCAGGGACCAAGAGACAGGCCCAGGCCGGCTCTTGCGTTTTTTTTCCCACCCTCCTTTCGAAGGCGAGGGTTTCGCATTATGTGATACCTCCAGTTTCCACATGGATGACTCACTCGTCTCAGACCGCATGGGTTTAAGTTGGACCCGACTGTTCGTTAACGGAGGGAGAGGAGGCATTTAGGTGAAGAGGTCCGTTGGTGAAGCTGCTCTCTGCTCCTCCTGCTGGCCGCCTCTGGATGTTGCCGGACTTGCTGGCTGTCGCTGGCTGCTGCTGCCTGCTCTGTCTGTTGCTGCTGCTGCCGCTGCCTGCAACCTTGTCAGCTGTTGCTGGCTGCTGTATGCTGCTGCTAGCTGCTGCTGCTGGCTCATGCTTCTGGCTTTTGCTGGCTCCTGCTGCCAGGTGCTGCTGCTGGCTCTTCGTGCTGGCGTGTTCTGGATTCCGCTGGTGGATGCCGCTGCTGCTGACTGACGCGGGAAAATCTGTAAAACGACAACCAACCTCGCAGACAAGTCGATGACAGTTTAGAAATTCGTGCTGCTAGGGTTCCTCTCGACAGCTCTACCTTCTCACCTGGTGCGTCATGTGGACTGCATCCATCCTCCAAACGGTCCACGAGACTCAGGCAGACCGATATTTAACAACGGTAAAAAACCTAACCTTGTGCCTGCGGGGTTTACACGCATAGTCTATAGCTATGACAGGACTGTCACCAAGTATGTACCAAGTACCAGGTATAGACTATGGCATGTACTGTGTTACAACTCGTGGATCGCTTACCTTCTCAACATGGAATCTTTCCCTTTGAGGCGGAGGGGCCGACCCTGTTCCCCTGAGTTTCAACTACAGTAGCTCGCTTATGGCAGAATACTGCTGTCGATCTTTCGCTGCCTCCAGAAAAACTTTATCAGCCTGGCGGACGCGACTGGCATCTCTACGAGCGAGTACGGCATCTTGGCCGGTTACGGTTTCACCATCTCTTACGTGAGTGTGCGTCCCTGTACACAAAGGTACTGAACGATGTCCGCCTGTGATGTCGTCGCGCGCTGTATCGCGGTTGTGTTGTCTTGTGCGTACTATGGGTTGTGTGCTTCTGAGCGTTTAGGTTTGGACAGTTTTTGTAATTATATCGATGTGTTGACTATTCTATCGTTATCTTGGCGTGAGCACGAAAATATGCAGCGGGGGTACTCGTCCGCCTTCTGTGATGAGTTCTTGTATGTTCAAGCTCCTATGGCGAATGAGATCGCTGATTGTCGTCTCTGTGTACCCTTGTTCGATAAATGCATGCCTGCATGTCACCGTAACCGCCAGATTTATCTGCGGTGGTTGCCCCTGATGTCTTCGCGGACGGCATCACATTAGTGCGTCATTACTGCGTCTGCGATATGCCTAATACGGTTGGGAAGGAAAACTTGCAAAGTGTCATTCTATTTTAATACTGAACACGACATACGTTACAACCCGAGGTCAACCCGACCAACACAATGTGGGCTGTTAATCAAGAGGTGGCAAGAGCCATCCCACGGCGAGGGTGCAGCAGAAATTTTCTGAGCTCTCAACATGAGGAGCTAGCTCAATATCAACATCACCCGAAACACGACTTGGAAGGCATTCGCGTAACCCGACCAAGGTTCTATGCCATGATCCTAACAAAAAGTGTGCTCGTATAGCTGTTGAAGTAACTGGTAGTTCCTCGCTTGAGGAGATCAACCGGATAGGTACATTGTTGGTTATTCCAACAACTGCAACCCCTACCGTAAGATGAGTAGGATTGACAATGGTGGGATCGTCTTTTCTAACTTGAACTTACGTTTTCCAGAGATGGGTTGGCCTTGGGACGTGACGTTCCGTCGGCTTTAACAGTATTGTAACACGCAAACACCTTATGTTATCAACGTAGCACTTTTTCATCCCCGCGAATGCGGCGTCGACTAGGCTTGCTACGCCGCAGTCTACGTCGCAGTCGCATACCAGGTACCCAGTACAGCTTGGCACAATACTGCATGTACTGCTACGACTACTGTCGCTTCGTCCACTCCGCCTCTGCTGGAGACACGATAGCAATTGAACGACACCGTCAGGGCGCGTTTACTACTGTAAAGGTAGCACGTTTTCACCAAGACATTTCATACCGAAGGCGCTCTTCAACCTAGGAAGCAGTCAGCATCGTTGACATTTAATTTCTGCTGCGCGACATGATTCTAGGCAATGGGATTTTTACTTGCGTTAGAGACCCGTCCCACGCTAGGGGTGCAGCAGAAAATTTCTTGGCTCCTAACCTGAGGAGCTAGCTCAAGATCTCCCCCGAAACACGCCTTCGAAGACGGTCGTTCGCGCAAAACCCGACCAAGCCTCTATGCCCTACTGTAGTCCTAAAACACGGTGTACTGCTAAAGTTACTGCAGTAGATTAAACGGTAGTTCCTCATACCAATGCTACGATAGCGGGGTTACGTTGTTTTTTGGGCTTATTTTGCAGTGAACGAGAGTCACTCGGGCGAGTGACGGACCACCTGTTCCTTGGCAGTCTTAAGGTTTGGTGCTATTTTAATCTAGCAACATTAATCCACAATGCATTAGTTATCCACACAGCGCCAGCATATCGTAGTGTAAAGTCGTTTCATTAGTGAGGTGCAGAGTCACTCGTGCGACTGGCTTAGACCCGTTTGTGCAAAACGCGACAACCCCCCCTCCCGTCGCCTGGGTCCTCAGTAGAGGACACGTATTATGTCTATTTTTTTTGTCTATACATAGTGTGGGTGAGGTGTAAAAATCCCCATCAAAGGATCTTTAGAAGAAACAAATGGCTGAGCATGCGTCTCAGCGCCGGATATTACGCTCCATATTCTGTCGTTCAATGAAAAACGGGTTGCTGAGACAGGCCTTATCGAATACACCACCCGCGCTGCCCCCACCCAGGTGGTATTCGGCTTTGTCATGGGCCGTGCGGCCGACGTTTACAATCGCAAGCTGATCATCTTCTACGGCATGGTCATTTGGAACGTTGCCATCGTGGGCCTCGGGCTGTCGAACAACTTCGCCCAGCTGCTGCTGTCAAGAATAGTTCTTGGTATCGGACAATCCTTCGGCACATCGGCCTCGCTCTCGATGATCGCGGATTACTTTCCCCCCGAATCTCTGGGCCAGGTACGCACCTGCGAAGCTCTACACGGGTTTCCAAGACGGAGGCGAAGCGTACGGTAGGGGGAGGGGTACTCGTTTCATGCATAGTCGTATTCGTATGACCATAGCGGGAAGGGGTCACAGTTTGGGCTTGCCCGGGCGGCCAGAATATATATTTTGCGGTTATGTTTAGGTATTTTCCAAATTCGTGACATGCCTTGCCACTATAGAGCTCTTTTTACGCTGTGCCAAGCACACGTGTGTTTAGCTCCGGTTCTGAGTTCGGTGCAGCGTCAGTTAGTCTCGCGAGGGGCCTGGAATCCTTAGCTAACTTCAAACCTTCTTCCTTATTTCAACATCTCCCTTCTTTCAACAGGCCAGCGGACTATATACTTGCGGGGTTCACGTCGGAGGAGGCGTTGGCTCCCTGAGCATTGTCATTGCCGAGTTCATTGGGTGGAAGGGAAGCGCTTATGTGACCGCAGCCTCCGGCTTTCTGCTGGCACTCCTGGTGTTGTTCACTGTCAAGGAGCCCGTACGCACCCACGCAGCGGTTTTCACCGCACCCTCGAAGAAGTGTCTACCAACCACTAGCGCGGACATGTTGACGACAGCAAGCAACATCGCCGTGAACGAGTCCCAGACGAGCTTAAAACGAATGCTGGATCTAGAGCACGACCGTACGTACACGATTAAAGAGAGGTGAGGGCAATTATGACGTTTCGGTACGATATATGCAGCGAGCGTTAAGCCTCCTTTCTTGCGCAGCTTCACATGTCTCCCCCGCACTCTCTAATTTGATAAATAACGTAAGATTGGCCACGGAGAGCTGTCCTATGACAGCCTATGCAAGTAACGGAATATCTGTTTTCATGCCACACGGCACCGAGGGTGTTTTTCGGCAGTGCTTCAATCGAGGAGCTCCCGTCACAGGGAATATATGCTATGCAAAGAGTGACACCTTTGTCGTAGCACGGATTGACCCCGGGTAGCTATCCTATGATTGGCTAGGCAAACAACGGAATATATACATAGACTATTCAAGACGCATGGGACTAAAGGCGTCTTTGGCCGATTCTCGATCGAGGAGCTACCGTCACCGGGAATACATGGTGTCCAAACAGGGACACCTCTCTATGTCGTAGCACGCGGCGTAGCGGGGCACCAACATGTTTTCGGAGGCTCACTCGATACCTGTGCTCTACAGCACACGCACCCAAACACCCGTCTTGAAAAAAGAAAAGTACTGTTTTGGCCCGATTGACATGCCCGCATGTCGACATGAGCCTCGGTAAGGGGCATCATAGCGCCCGGTTATCCTGAAGCCCTTGTTCCCCACGTCAAGAGCAGAACTATTGCATATCGCACCGAAGTAACAACTCAAAAATCGAAACCTTATGGTGCCACTCGATCAAATCTTCCGTTGTTGGCCCAACTCGTATGTAGGCTTATGCACAACGAAGAGTAGTGCAAAAGTAATGGTTACATTACAACCGCATTCTTTTGGTTAGGGTTCCCCGTCATTTTCACAAAACATGTTGGCTGCCAAAAGGTGCTTTTAATACGTACCCCTATGGCTGCACGCGCCTGGTCCCGGCCCGAGGCTACGGTAACGGGCGAAGGACTCATTTTTCCTTACAGGTTTGTTCATTCGAAACGTCCCTATCGTGTACCAGTATACCTCGTTGACGAAAAACAAATCGTTCCATGAGCATGCCTGTCGTACGTCCTGGAAGCACATGTCGCGAATCCTAAACACGCAGTAGCTGTCAGCCTCTCGCATGAGTTACTCCGAGTCGCTGAAATAGGAAGCCCTACCAGTGACCCCACCTACCGTAGCCTCGACCGCTGGTATTGTCAAGCCTTAATAAGTTTCTAATTATCCGTGTTGTGGGTAGTGTTTACGCTGAGGAGCTCTAACAGTTTGAATTTCGGTATTCAAACTGTTCTACACCTTTATTGTAGCACGCCTCCTTAGTGCGGTTTTACTGGTTTGTAAGCTTCGAACCAGAACACAGTTCCTTACCTGTCGTGTGACGCTGCTGAGTCATCGTATGATAAAGGTGGCACGTTTTGGGCTAACCGTGTTCCTAATCGGTTATGCTCCTCTTATGTCGAACCATTGGTTGGTATCATTTTTTTACCGAGCATAATTGCCACGAGACCAGCGCATAGAAATGCTTTTCGAAGTTGCGCGTAAGATTGTTTTCGAAGTAGTGGTTCGGGGTGATATATTGAGCCCCTCATGTTAGGAGCTCATACCATTCTTAGCATCTGCTGCACACCTAGAGCGCGATGACTCTGCTGGGCAGAGATCGTTGCCTACTTGGTGGAGCAAGGTGGCGCCCTTATCGCTCTTTTTTGGTATACCATTAAAGACGAACATATATAGTATCGTACGCTAGCGGTTCCTCAAAAGTACCAGCCGGAAACATCGGCACCATAGCGACAGACCGGTACAACTACGCACACAGACACTACTGGCTGCTACCAGTGCACGCCAAGCGATTTAATGGGCACACTGTTCGCTGCATCCGACCTCCATCCAACCAACTCGATAGAGGGAATATGCCACTATAGCCTCAACGCGGTCCCTGTTCTCTCCGATGCCACCCGTTCTCTGAGCGTGAATCGCGACTTGAGGTATAGTTCGAGAGGTAGACTCATTTCCAACCTCTGCGTTCAGGCCACCTCCACTGCGCAACAGACCTCCTGCATCTCCCGACAATGCCGCGAGCGCATCATTCCTTTTGGTACTGTACATATCGATAAACAAAGGAAGCACAAAGGCGTACCCCCTTTACAAATTTTAACGTAGACACTCAGGGGAGAGCCTCTACTCCCTCGACTGAGGCTAACGTAGATAGGCTACCCAAAGTTTCTCTGCGGAGCTTGGACCACTCGCGCTCTAGGCTTGAAACAGTAATACCAAACAAGCCTTTCACTGGCGCAACGTGATCAACAATTAGATGGCGGTGTTGGTCACGAAACCGAAAGCATAGTAGGTAGCCACTCGCGACAATGACAAAGAGCCGTGAGCAAAGAATCGCCCCCTCCATCCCCTCGTACCACTTCGCACTTGGTGCATGTAATGTCTGCCTGGTGCCGGTGAAAGCCCGACGGGCACCATCCCGGCATTTTGCGGATGAAAGCGTCTATGGGCCTAAGACTAAAAACAGCCGTGGGCTGAGTACACGACCCCCCTCCACCCCCCCCCAGATGTAAGCCTTGGACACGGTAGGGTTTGCACCTTTGAGGGCGCGAGCTACGTATGGGGGGGTACGAGAATTTTCAACACCGGGGAGTCATCCCACGGTAGGGGTTTCACGTTATGAACCAAAACATGGTAAACCTCTGGCCGGTTGAGCTTATCAACAGAGGAACTAACGGTTAGCCCAATAGTTTTACGAGTATATATTGTATCATTTATAGGACTAGGGCACAAAAGCTTTGTGGGGTTACGCGGACGAGTGCCTTCGAAGATATTGGGCTTATCCTGTTGGGAGCTCCGAAACGTTCTTGTTGCACCCCGATAATAGCGTGGGATGGCTCTCGCCTAGAGGCCGCGATCCCGTGCAGCCGTATCCCTCACTGAAGAAGAAAATTTCTGAAACTCGGTTGGAGCAGGGGAAAAAGAGACGCACTATAGCCGGCGTCGATTATAGCAAAACAAACAAACGCGAGAGCTTAAGAAGCTGAACATTGCTAGGGTAGATACTTGCGTAAAGCCTGGACACGTACTGCAGTAGAGGTACCACGTACTTCATATAGATGCTCCTGAATGATCGGGTTCTTTGACCGGGTCCCTTAACCCCAAATTGGGTGAAATTCCTATCGTTTTTCGCAGTACGATTTCCAAAACCCCAGCCCGTGGGTTAATTAAACGGGTCGAACTTTTTTCTGATTTTTTTTCTCGCTGAAAATCAGTACGGGGGGTGACGTACATAGCCCTTGGATAAGCCAAGAAGCTTGAGGGGAAAATATGGGGTTGCACCTCTATCGTAGCATATGCTTCGAGGGAAAACATGACGCCACCTACCAAACTAAGCCGTGACCTGAGTCGAAGCGGTTTTCGCGGACGGATTTCCTCACTTTAGTACCTACCTGAAACTGTAGCATGCATCTACTGTTCGTTACACACCTTGTCCGTGGGACTACTTATTCCATTTCAGCTTTCAACGATCTAAATACGTTTTTCTGGGCGCGGGTAAGCGTTCCTGGAGTGAGTAGCCTCAAAAATGATCGTGGCTATCGATACGGTAGTACGCGTCCGCTCGAGCTTTGTACTCATCCTCGTGCGTTGACCTTACTGCGTCATAATTCCTCCTTCTCTTTCGTGCGTTGACCTCATTGCGTCATAATTCCTTCTTCTCTTTCGTGCCATCGGTTTCTCTGTGATGGTGTTGATGGTGGTGGTGGTGGTGGGGGTGGGGGTGGCGATGATGGTGGCGCTGGTGCTGGCGGCGACGATAATGGTGGCGATGGTGATGACGGCGATGACGGTGGTGTGGACTGTGGATACTTGTTCAAACCCCCCTCGACGCGAGAGAAGCCTGGAGCTGATCTTCGGGCAGCCGCTGTTCCTTCTGATCATTGTGGGAGGGATGTTCCGCTATATGGGAGCGTTCACCCTCGTTACTTACCTGCCCGACTTTTACAGTCAAGTCTACCCGGAGTACAACACCATATGTGAGATAGAGGGTAACGAAGTCAGTGGCTGGATTTGTTATTGTCAGGAAAGGGGGTATCTATCACGAAACAAAAAGGCACAAGGAAACGGGATCGCATTTTTCGCGCGCGAGTGATCTTTAGTCGACCTCTGACAAGTTAGGGCTTAGAAGCGACTCCCCTCCTATCTCCGTGACAACCCAACGACGTCTTACCACCGCCCCATATCCCTCTTGCTTGTATGGTGCACGCGATTCCTTCCCAGTCGGTGAAAATCCGACGTGCTCCATGCTGAGATTGTAGGTGTACGAGGGTTGACGAATATGCGACCCGCGGCCGCTTATGGAATCGATTGGTGCGCACAGTGTATGCTTGGTCGAGGAGAACCCAGCGTGGTCCCTCCCCGCATTGTAGGGATGCTGGGGTTTACGCTCATACGTCTACGGCCGTGCATGCAAAGAATACACACCCTCCCTCACCCCTGCCCTATTCTCGAGCGTACACCTCATTGAGCCCAATCGGACTACTTGAGTGATTCACGTCCGAAGCAGTCACCCAAAACGCAAGCATGTATGTGCCGACTGGCGAATGGCAATGTTGATGGAGGCTTTCAACTAAAACGCAAATGTGTAACTTTTGTTTTGCAGACAGCTACTGCAATGCAACTGTGATGTGTGTCGGCGGGGCTCTGTCGTCCTACCTTGGGGGATACGCGGCGGACAGGTGCCAAAAAAACGAATGACAATGCGCGTATTAGGACAGGTGTATCATAAGGTTTGCCTAGTTTGTAATGCTACATATTTTCTGAGTGGCGCGAAGACTCGTCAATGAGATATTTTGTTGAGTTTTACGTTCAAGTAACAAGATACCGGGGGCGGTGGTTTGTTTTTCTTCCAAATAGTTTGAGACATGTTCGACAGTAACTCGGCGGTAGTGGTGCATTTTTCGGACGACAAAACTGTTGCCGGTTGGGCTCCCTGAGTGAGGACCAAAAAAGCGAATAAAAATTTGTTGGGCAGATTGGGCGAGCGAACGCTTTCGAATTCGCCTTTGGGTTGAAATATCGAACTGTCTATATTTATGAGCGCAAAAACTTCCCCATCACCGCTTACCGTAGGATGACCCTCTGATGATATGTTGTAATTCAGACGTCGAACCAGACGATATGTCCTCGGGGTGTCATGATGATATTATTGCGTTTTTGGTGGTTAAATTCCTAGGCCATGGGACTTGTCATCCCAATTGGTTACTTTCCCCAAAATGACCCAGGCTAACGTAGGGGTGACACTTTGGAGGCCTTTGTTTGCAATGGCTCGGGGTCACTCGCGACAGTGCCCCCCCCCCCCCCCAGCCTTGTTTCTTTCCGCTCCTAAGCTTCGTGCCGGTTATAATTTTCTAATAAAAAAAAGGCAATGGCTGAGATGGTAAGTTACACCGCGCCATAAAAATTGCCTCTCAAGTGGTTTTGTCCGTGAGGTGCGGGGCTCCTTGCGCGAAAGGTGAAATTTCGTAACGTGGTGAATATATGTGTACCCGGACCGCCCCCTACCGTATGCTTGGAAGAATATTGAGGCATTCCCAACTGGATAATTGGGTCAAGGAACCTCGTCATTCCGAAAACGTTTTCGGGGTTTAGCAGCGCTGCCTCTATCGTGGCATTTAACTTCTGTTCTACTTGATCAGTCCCTCAGAGGAGGAGTCTCTGCGATCACAACAATGTTGGTCATGTAAAGGCTACCCCTCCTACTTCGTATCATACAGCGCAAGTCTGTAGGCCGTATGGTGATGCCGTTCGCAATATGACTTGATATTTAGGTGGGAGGAATCAGGCCAGAAAAGGGCGCGGATGTACATCCCCGCGTTCGGAACGCTCCTGGGAGTTCCGGCGTTCTTCATGGTCGTCACCGTCCCAAGCTTCTACGCCTCCATGTTCTTCCTGTTTGTGAAGTGAGATTCGGTGTGTTTGGTTGCTGTCGGAAGGGCGGCGGCGATTAGCGAAGGGCGACTTCTTTGGCTTGGCCACAAACAAATTGGAAGCTACCTTAGTCACAACCAATGCAACGTTACCTGTACCAATGGGGGCCCTGCTACGGTGGATGTTTCACGTTTGAGCTCACCGTCGGGGCTGCCCAACTCGGGATTTGGTTGCCCGTTATCTTTGAGTAAGTTGTGAATACTGCACCATGCTTCGAAAGATACCAAGCCCGCCATATTTCGATTTCTCTGACGGAGGCATGAGTTGCTTCAGCTATGATATATGCGTGTTGCCTGTGTTTTCCCCTGGGGTATTTCTCCACTCCAGAGTGACTGGGGCCTGTTCTGTGACCGCGGACTTGATTGTGCGAGTTAATGTGGGAGCAACGATTGCTCATTTGTCTTAGCTCTCGTGTACAAAAACGTTAATGTCGGTTTAGTATCGACCCTTTTCTGAGCGGCCTTGGAAAATCCAGGTGTCACCTCTACCGTGTATAATGTCCAGGCTTGTCGCGCATATGACCAAGTGGGCTTCTACATAGTTCTCCAGCCAAGAAAATCGAAGGGTTCTCTAGCGAGCGCAACCGAATTTGTCGCAAGGGGGGGCAGACCGCGATCAGCGTATCCAACGGTTGTATGGACCAATGCTGCGATAGGGGGGTCCCTTTTTTTTGTTGACCACCTATTCCTTCGCGGTTTCAACCATTAGGGGGGTGCCATTACAATTTTGCGACATTAGCCCACGAGGCAATAGTTAGCTACGCTACGCCAAGCGATCGTGTAACGTCGTTACGTCAGCGAGGTACAGACTCATTCGTGCGAGTGGCACAAGTCCCGTAGTAAAGAAAGAGGGTGTACCCCCATACCGCAACCTTGGTCTAATGGAGCACGGTTGCGAAGACATTTCTTTCCACACTACGAACTCTCCGGGTGCACGTGCGCGTATAAATATATGTATATATGTTCCCGGCCCTCTCGTAAGCAATAACCTCACTGCAAACGTGACTTACAAACAACGCGTGGCGACACAAGAAATCCGGCATCTTGGTGTCATTCAAGTTTTTGTTTGGCACGCCATTCCCCAGGTAAGATTTCTAGCCTGATCCATATGCCTCGATTTCTCATCACACGGCCAGAACTGTAGTCTATAGGTCGACGGGTAAAAAATAATCGCGTGGCACCCTCGCATCTATGACCAAACCTAACCGCGTCTTCCTCTTCTTCTGCGGTTTGGACGCGCCGTGCAATGTTCTCCGCAGGTATCTGATATCGGAGTGCTGGTACGGTCCCATCATGTCGGTGCAGCAGAAACTACTCCCCCCACGTGTACGGTGAGTTACTCGATGGCTCAAGGCTGCAGCAGTAGTACGGGAGTCACGATCAGCGCATTTTTGTTCGGCAACTCGGAACCACTCGCGCGAGTGACGCTCAAGCAATGCACGATATGGAGGTAGCCAATTTTTCCTAAATTATCCTGAACAACGGCGCTCCTTAAACTCCTTACCCCGAGGTCGTCCGAATGTCTACGATTTGTGTTTTCCACAGCAGTACGAGTATACGATTTTTGGTGCTTATCTCGAAGCCAGTTATTTTTGTGAAACCGACGGTGCACTTGCAGCATTGCATGCGCAACATCAGTTTGAGGCGAGGTAGGGAGCAGTTTATCGAGCAGCCACCCGCAGAAAGCAAAAATGAGCCAGTGCACCTCTACCGTCCCATGCGTCACTATTAGACTAGTCTATATATTAGTAAATCTTGTACGATTCACTATTATTATATTAAATTGCTCTAACAACGTTGTTCAGCAGCTAGCTGTGATTTCGACAAACTTATTAGAGTCGATTATCATATTTGCAAGCTGCGTACTTCACCGGTCCTCCGTTCTTTTGTACTATGTGTTCATGAGTAAAAAAAAACATAGAAGATGACACCGTATTATAATACATATGTCATGCATGATTGAACGTTACATCAAGCTTCTGTATATCTAGACTACTACTGCAGCAACGGTAACAACACAGTTGCTCGTACCAATGCCTGATGTGTGTGACTGCATAGAATAAACGGAGATGGGTAGAGTAGAACCGTAACATGATTGCCTGTCCCATTCTTCGATATGTTCGAGTTGAACCCTATCGGGCTCAATCTGCGAGTCTACTGCTGCGAATCTACTGTGAGTCTACTGTGGGTTTTCTTGGAGGCTACTTGGCATCCACTTTGGTGCACGATTACATCGATATTTTTCCATCTATCTTCACTTCTCCGCCTGCCTGATGGCACCCCGTCGTGTATCGAGAACCATCTCGCCGTAAGCCACCCTACACCAGGCACCTGAACAGTCAATCAAATTGATATCAAATAAAACTGCGGTAGAGCACACTACCAACCTATTACGCAGGGTATTTCGTGCCTACCTGCCGTCTGCATGATCGCCTGACAACCTCTACCAAACGCAGTATCATATATATGCCTAACCATGTAACGTCATTTAGCGCGGGCACGTCAAGCGCTCTTTTCAAAACGATGACGATTTGCACCTCTCCCCCTCGTGTTCAATAGTGTTGGCATAGCATAACCACATCACCTCGCTTGCTGTATTTGAAATTTGTATCTCTGTCTTACAATTAGCGCCCTCAGAGCCGCACATCGGCACGGTAAAAACCATGGGCATAAAATCGTACATGAGCTAATAATAATGTGAAAAGGAAGTCCAGGCAGATATGTTAAAATTGCGGTAGACCACACTACCAACCTAATACGTAGAGTATTTCGTACATACCGTCTGCATGATAGCCTCCCAACCTATGCCAAACGATGTATGACTAACGAAGTAACGTAATTGAGCGTGGGTACACCAAGCGTAACATTAGAAAAACTGACGATTTGCGCCTCTCACCCTCGTGCTCAATAATGGTGGTGACATTGCATGATCACATCACCTCGCCCGTTTTATTTTGCAATAATATGTATCCCTTTCGTATTACTTGCGATGTCGGAGCCCCACACCGGCACGGCAAAATCATAGTAGTTACGTGGTTGCACGTATCGATTGAAATATTCTATCTTGCGATCAATGTACATGAACAAGTTATTAAGCTATTAATAACATCAAATCTGCTAGAATAATGTGCAATACCAGGCAGGTGGTATAAAGGGATGTATTCTTGCTACAACCGTCAGATTTGTCCACGTCAAAGATCTACAGTTCCCGCGCACGTAGTGATATGTCCCGCCCGCCCACCGCTCCCCCCGATCCCTCTTGTTCAAACGCCTCACCCAAAATCAAAATCTGCCAGAGTAGTAAACACTACGAGCCAGCTGATGTCACCTCATCATTAGCCTTCTAGCCATCCCTGCCGTAGCTCCAATTCACCCCCCCACCCTTCTTTTTTTTTCCCCCCTGTTCCCTCTTGTTAAACGACCGACCTTCCTAAATTCGAAATCGGCCGGAGTAATAAAAACTTCTATGATACGCAACTGATATCACGTCGTTATCTTTCTAGCCATCTATGACGTAGCTTTAATTCACCCCCCCTCCCCCCAACGCCCCCTCTTTCCCCACCACCCGCACCATCACCTAGACCTAGCACCACGCGTGTAGCAAAGCCCAACATGTATGCGCCCCTACCCACCCCCCAACACTCCGCCCTCTCCTCACAGGTTGTACGACTTACAGGATACACATGATAAACTGGTGCATTCCTTCCAAAACCGTTTATTTGTCCCCTTGAAGGATTTTCCACGCACAGATTTAGTTGCACCCCCCCCCCCCCCCCCCCCCCGTTCCCTCTTGTTCAAGCCCATGCCCCCACGCCCTTCAAAACTCTCCCCTCCCCTCACTGGTTATACGACTTGCTGGATACACCTGATACAATGATGCATTTCCTTCCCTGTCAGATTTTGTCGCACTCAGAAACGGATTTTATAGTTTCGTGGCTCAGAATGACTAACATTACCCTGTGTGACCCTCAGGGGACAGGCCGGGTCGACATACACACGCATCCGTATACAACGGCAGCTTGCGCTGCCGGGGTTGTAACGAAGACCACTGATAGGGGACAGCTTACGCTTTACCTACAATGGGACCCGAAGGGTGCGCCAGCTAGCGTTGGGCTGCGAAAGCCACTGAGTTAAATCGACACACGACGCGTATGAAAATACGTGGAAGTGTGGTGAGCTAAGGCTTTATTTTTCCCCATCCGCCGGAGGATTAAAAAAAAAGAAAAAAAAACACCCTGTTGGCCCTGATACCTACACTACTGTAGTTCCAAGGGGAGTCGCCGACCTATATCCTTAATGAGGACACACAACCCGTAATACGCGTGATCGGAGTATCATACATAGCTTGCAAAGATGAGTTTCGACAAATCTTCGATCTCACAGCTAGAGTGTACTTATATTTTTATAGTAATATACCAGGCAATGCCTACTATGGCGTCTACCCTTCATTCGGGTTTGTCAGTATCAGTGAACAGAATGATTTTTGTGCGAAATCGTCCTACCTCTTTCGTGATGATCAAACATGCGACACGCGCGAACTGCTGTATATTAGTAACACTTTGACGTACCACGCAGCTTGCGAAGTTGATTTTCAATCATTCAATCGGTCGTACTCACAGCTGACGTTTTTCAATTTCTATTAAAAAAATATCGAAGAAAATATGGGAGGGTGGTTTTTTCATCGTTTGGTCGAGCGACATATGGGTGTTTATTATGTATCTGAACATCGCGGCGGCGTCTGCGATGTTTGCTACCTGATGATGACACAATAAACGCACAGCTGATGCATCTATGTGAAAATCAAAGAAGGGGATGGTTCACTCAATTCGACCTACAGCAGTCTACCACCAAAAAACGCCGTCTCTCAGCAGTATCCCTACATCTTTGCATTGGCCTGTGAGCTTCGGCACGTCGTGCGAGCGTTACGCGAACGTTGACAAGTCTCACGCGTGGGAAAGTAACTTGCTAGAAACAAAGGGATTTCTGACTGATGTTGGGGTGTTGTGGGCCACCTGCACTATCTGTAGTTTTGTGGAAGCTCGTGAAAGCTGCCATGGAAGCTTCCATGGAGTCGTGGGAGCTTCCGTGGAAGCAATGGAAGCTTCCATGGAAGTATGGAAGCCTCCACGGAAGCTTTCACGCTTCCATGCCGTGGATTCTTCCATGAAAGCTTTCACGGAAGCTTCCACGGAAGCAACTTCCCCGAAAGCTTCCATGAAAGCTTCCACGGAAGCTTCCACCGAAGCAACTTCCACGGAAGCAACGGAATCAACTTCCGCGGAAACTCCCATGAAAGCTTCCACGGAAGCTTCCACAAAAGCTTCCAGGAACGCTTCCACGAAAGCTTCCGCGGAAGCAACTTCCACGGAAGCTTCCATGAGATTTTCCACGGAAGCTTCCATGAAATCTTCCACGGAAGCTTCCATGATATCTTCCACGGAAGCTTCCACCGAAGCAACTTCCTCGGAAGCTTCCATGAAAGCTTCCACGGAAGGTTCCACGGAAGCTTTCACGAAAACCTCCGCGGAAGCAACGTCCACGGAAGCTTCCATAACTTCCATGCACCGCTTTAATTGCTTCCATGGAAGTTTCCATAGCTTCCATATTTCCCATGGAAGCTTCCATGAAAGCAGTGAAAGTTTCCACAACTTCCACGCAAAATGAAAGTAGTGCAGGAGACCGGTGTTGTTGGTGCTGAAAAGTCTCATAAGGACCATTCAACAAACAGCAGTCAGCAGGCCCGCCCCACGAGAAAAACTGAAGCTTCATGTTTTTTTGTCGCTTGGTCTGCGTGGGCGTTGCCTTATGAACACCTGAGTGCGTCAGGTATTCATTCTGCGCGCATTGTCCTGTCCGCGTCGATCGTTCGTTGTAATATGTGGCAAAAGCAGGGAAGATAAGCCCGCATCGCCAAACTCCTCGATTATGTATAGAGTAGAATGACGAGTACCAAAGTCGCAGCAGATGAACGACTTTCACTAGCCCCCTCAACAAAAGCTGCCCCTTCGTGTTTCGGTTGCATGGCAACGTGTTGCCGGCCTGAGTGGATGCCTCTTGGGACACAGGCTGGCCCTACCCTCGGACGTGGCGGGGCTGACCCTGACGGTGCTCTGTTGGTGCGGTTTTCTGACCTCTGTTTATACTTACGAGACAAACCAAGCCAGTAAACGCGGGAATCTTAATAAACGCCTCAGCACACCAGTTCACACGTTTCTTTTTCTTCTCAGCACACCAGTTCAAATTCGCTGAAAGGTCAGACGATTTCACGATCTACACAGACGGCGAACACCTGACCAAAATATCGACCCCTAGGTTTTGGTAAGTCTTTCTCGGTCGATCGTTTGGTCAGGATTTTACGTTGGCAAAGATCAACGTTACGGCAGGGGGGTACCGCCAATTTTAACTCCCGGATCAAAGCCAAAAAAGGGTATATCTCAGATCAAGGCTACGGTAGGGGGATACCCCCAACTTTCACTCCCGGTTCAAAGCCAAAAAAGGATATATCTTTGATCAAGGCTACGGTAGGGGGGTACGCCCAATTTCCATTACCGAGTCAACGCCAAAAAAGGGTATACCTTTGATCAAGGCTAAGGCTACGCTAGGGGGGTACCCCCAATTTTCGTCACCGGGTCTTGAGTCACTCGCGCGAGTGACTCTATACCTCGCTGACGAAAACACCCCCCTCGGCGATATTTTTGTTGCAGCCTAGATAACCATCCTTTTTCGTATAAACATCGAGACTGTTAAACAACACTGTTACACTGTGCAACAAGGAACAGGGGGATCACTCGCGCGAATGACACCGAGCCGCTGAAAACCAAGTGCCTAAAACAACATAACCTCCCTACCGTACCATTGATCGCAACCCTCTATTTTTGTAATATCGCCCGTTCCCTTTCTCTCTTTTTTTTTTCTCGGCCCTCCCGCTCGGTGTACATCGGCATCTGTCTAATTTGGTTTACCCTCTCTGCTGTCTGCTACGCAGCAGCAGCTGCACGCCTTTGTTCAGCCACGGACGTTGCTCTTGCGTTGTGCATATGTGTACGTCTTTGCGAGTGGAGTGTGCGCTGCCATAAGCCAACGAGAGGGTCAAGAAGAGCGGCGTTTTTTTTTGCGAAAGCTGCCGCTCAGTCTATCGCAGTCACATAATCGGGACCTGGTATGCATTCGTTCAGCAGCGACGATAAACTGCCGCCGTAATCCAAGGTCTCACCTTCGTGTACGTAGTCACGGTGTCTGCGTGTGGCTGGTGCACAGCAGCAGCAGGGGATCGAACCACGACCACCTTAAGTCATACACCCCAGGTATACTTGTCGGTTTCGTGAAATGCACTGAATTTGAATTGCTTGTGACGCTGCTACGCCACGCCAACAAAAGTCTACACAACTTCTGTTGTTGTGTGCAGGGTGCTGAGCCACGCGCACGACGAGAGCCCTAGCCTGAGTAAATATAAAGGGTGGGTACAATCCTATAATACAGTGCGGTCTTGGACGATAGTTGCGAAAACATAATACGGTGTGGGGGTGTAAGGCCTAGCTCTGCGGCTCCGGTGGCGCGAATGACACGGGAGATCTAGAACAGAGGAAGCTCACGTTTCGGCTAGAAAAAATTGAGTGGCCGAGTTCCTTAACCACTTTACAGCCCCGAAATCCTTCCCTATTCTAATTTAAAGTAGTTTTGTCCCAAGAACGGGTTTCCAGTTGTGAAGAGGCGAATTCGCCGGAATGTCCTTGCTTTTATCAGCTTGCTTTATTGCGGCTACACCTCACAGGGGTCACAGGATTTGGTCATCGAGTTGCTCTTTCGGTTTATCACAAGATCCGTTTTTTATGGAAAGATGTAGAGCTCCGCAAGCGAGGGGCCTAAGGGGAAAAAAGGGTTCATGTCTACCACTGCATGCGTCGATACGACAGAGGTAGCATGCGTTTTGGCTATATATATTGTCTCAATGACCGGGCTCCTCTTGATCCCAGATTCGTGGAAATGGTCATTGTTCTTGTTTGCTGCAGCCTGCCTTTTTTGTGGCTTACTTAGGTCATCTTCTGGGGTTTTGCTCACCGGCTTGCACGTTCGTTTACTCAAAATATCTATTTTTTGGACACGCGGCGAATATTTTCTGAAATAAATGAAGAGCACCCCAGAAAAGAAACCGGCGCACCTCCGCCGTTGGATGTCTCACGACCGTCGTGGAAACTCTGCAAGTATTTTTCTCGACATTGAACGCCCCAACCTTCACATCTCGGGGAGACGTCACGGCCGACTGTGTGTAGGTACTGTGTGTAGGTACTTAGTGTGTGCAATCAACATGACGCGTGTTACGATAGGGGTAACAGTTTCCGGCTGAAATCGTTTCTCAACACAACTGACGGGGCTCCTTAGCCCACGATCGTCGGGAATGGGTTTTCTTTGTACACAATACTCGTTGTATATACCAACCCAGGCCCGTGGGATTTTTCATCCAGGGGTAGTCAGTTTTTTTTTTCTTCTCTAAATCAGTTTTTTTCGGGAGGGACATTTCTTGAGCTCCAAAAGTGACGAAATCTCGGAAAAACTGTGGTGCACCTTTACAGTAGTAGCATTCGTCAGATCTTGTATTTACCCCCTTTTTGATGTGTTGAGCGAGAGCCGAAGCTTGCAGACTCCCACGTTCATGACTATATGGCAGGGGGGGAGGTTGTTCTTGGGGGCTATATTCGGCAGCGGGTCGGGATTTATTTACTCGCGCGAGTGATCGCCCCTGTTCCTTTTTTGCGGATTAAGCTTCCGCCCTTGTTGATCTCGCGTTATGAATCCGCAACGGAACGGTTAAACTACGCTGCGCCGAATCAATCAAATTGGTGGAATGTGCTTTCGTCTGTGAGACAGATTCCCTCTTGCGAACATGATGATATATTGTAATGTGATAGCTCCAACCCGGCCGTGGAAATGGCCCCCAATACCCTAGCCTTCGATGCACACACCCGAATCTTGGCTACGGTGGAGGCGAAATTCCGTTGGCCCTGTGTTTGCAGCTGCGAGGGGGTCACTCGCGCGTGTGAACCTTTATTCCTTTGCCTTCGTGCTGTATGTTTCTTTGCTACGTGGAACCGCCATGGAACGCGTAGTTACGGCGCACAACACAAATCGCGTACAGGCTGGTTCACGTATAAGCTCCAACGTTCTCTCCGCGGCGAATGCCGCTGGCAGTATCCATAATGCCGCTGGCAGTATCAGTATCCATACCGCTGGCAGTATCCAGTCAAACGGTGAATATTTGTATTCATACTGACCCCCATGACCAATGTAAGACTAATAGGGTGACATGGTCGGGTTTGTTTTTAACGGCCTCGAGCAGTCTCTCAAGAGCAAAAAAGCGTTTAGACCAAAGATAAGCCTCAACATTCTTCAAAAATAATCAGGCTTTTTCCAAGCGCAGTCGAGAAAACAAATTGCGACGCATTTTGCACCAACCGGTTAGAGGTACTGCCAAGGCATGTCTGTACAAATTGTCGCGCGAACAATAAAGGCTTCGACCTGCCGGTGTATAACGTTCAAAGAAGAATCTGGCGAAAAACCTGGACCCCATACTAAAACCGAGTAAAATGAAGGAAGCAACGATTATTACTCATCTTTACGCACGAACGTCCAAATGTCCACGCCGTTTGTGAGAGATAGACCCTGACATTTTGCACACGTGTCCTGCATGCCCCCATCCGGACGCCTGACCTCCGGGGAGTTTTCTTCTTTTTATTTTTCGCTGAAACATTTTGGTTTTTAAGGTGGGCCACATTTTCTAAACAATCTTAACTGACAAAAAATCAGGCGCAAAATAAAACGAAGCGAGGTCTTCGCAATGGCACATAGAAGACGTGTACAGATTTTCACGGTCGGAATCGATATAACGGCACGGACATTCGCCGCGGAATATATATATATATATATATATTTTTTAACGTGAATCAGCCTGAAAATTATCTGCATCACGTGAGGTACAGAAGCGCTGGGGCAAGTGGCCTAAACTCAGTCGTGCAACAAGCGTTGACTCTCCCCCCATACCCCGGCCATGGTCCCTGGAAAATATGTGCACAAGAGCTGTGTCGTGCAGCGATCCTAACCGGCAAACGTGTTTTAGATCGTGCAGATTACATAAAAATCCAGGGATCATTCTGCCTTGAAATATCGAGATAATTCCGACCTGTGCGGGGTGTTGAACGTTCCCTCTATAAATACCGTTCCAGACCAGCAGGCAAACCGCCAAGGGTTACGATAGCAAGGTACCAGCACATTTCGAGCCAAAATGATTCCGAGTGCCTGTCCACATCGAACGACTCGTGGAACGCCCCAACACCTTTGGAACGCCCCATTTGTTTCACCATGTTTTTCAGTCCGTATACCTAGGCCATGAGATCGATCATCGGGTAGAACGTGCCAATTTTGTATTATCACAGCCGGTATGCGAGCGCTCATCAAGGCTAGCGTATCGCAGCATCATACTCTAAATTATACCCCATCCTTCCCTGCCGGACCTGAGCCACTCGCACGAGTAACGCCCGAGCCACTCGCCCGAGTGGCTTCCTTTACTGACAAAACCACGTTTCGCGATTAGTTTGATACAGCGTAGCAAACCATCGCATTGTGGATGAGATAGACGCGTGCTACGATGGAGGTGCACAACGTTTTTTTCTTAATACTACTCCTCAATTTAGGAGCTCAAGACCTCTCCCAAAACCTGGTTCGGTGAAGACTGAAACCGATACCGGGCACGAAAACTCCCATACCCTAGGTATACCACGAAACCAATGAAGAAAAATTGCCCGCTCCCGACGATTTTGGGTTGAGGAGCGCCACCATTCAGAAACCGTTTCAGGAAAAAGTGCTGCCTCTATCGTAGCGTGGGTCGATTTCATACACAAAGTTTGTGACATCACCACACCTTATGGCCGCAACGAACAGGGGGGTCACTCGCGCGGGTGACCCCGAGCCATTGCAAAATAAGGTCCCGTAAAGAGGTACCCACCCCCCTACTGCGGGCTTAGTCGACCCCTCCAGTGCACGCCAACTGTGGCGTGCGCGCCAGTAGTATCGGAGTTCCGAGCGTACTCACACGCCATGCTCCACGTGCGCCTAACTTGACCGCAGGGGTGTGGGCATCGCGTGCTACACTTTCGGCGTCATGACCTCCGGCGGCCTCATGGCGTACGGGATGGGACTGGTCCTCGACGCCTACACCTCCGACGCCGCTATCAGGGTGAGGCATTAACTTATCTCCTCCCTAGCTCGTTTGTGCGTATTTTTCTCATCGATATGATGGGGGTGGGTACGCCTAATCGTTCATGCATCTCTTCCCTTAATAACCTCGATATGGCGTAGAACAGGTCAACGGTAAGGCGGACGTTATGATATGTTAAACCCCCACCTTCTCTGCTGGGTTTGAGCCACTCGCACGAGGGACTCTGTTAATCACGGGGAAGGAGACTTTAGGCGTTAGTTATTGCGCAGAGTAGCTCACAATGTCATCGCAGCTTGATATAGCAAAATTATAACCGCGCCAAAGCTTAAGGTCGCACGGCAACAGGGGGGTCACTCGCGCGAGTGACCCCGAGTGACTGCTACAAGAGAACCACAAACAAGAAGCTACTACCGTAGCCTGTGTCCCCACCTCCAAAAAAATGGAACAATTGTTGACCTCGACGAACGATGCCATTGCTTTGCAGTAGTTTTTGGGAATTCCATACCGTGAAACCATCAATATTGGTGTGCCGACAGTATTCGCCGGAGTTTTTCCAGAGGAAGATCCATGTGAATAAGAGAGCGAAACAGCCGCATGTGCCACCCGCCCTCTCATATGTAGCATGCACACATGTTCAGCGCGCATCTTGGTGCCGCAATTCTTGGCCGGTCCTGACCAAAGCCTGTGCTGTATGAGGGTGTAGCAGCCACTTTACGGGCCTTTTTTACCTCGACTCAACAGACACTCGCGAGAGTGGCTGCACCGCCCGCTGCTCCTTTGACTGTCATAGGATTTGGGGTTTTCGGTATCGCGATGCGTATAAACCATGAGTTCCTTTGCTGTATATCTACACACTGCCAAGGCAAGAAACACAACTTTAGTCATACTAAGACAGCCTAGGGGTTGCACGTTTTGAGCCGAAACGCCGAAACGTCTGACCGGATGAGAGGATGAGGAGATGAAGTTCTGGAAGGATGACCGCCGCAAGAGAGCAACGGCCGGTTGGTCAAAAAGTTTACGGCTAATACTTGTTTGTTTTCGTTTCAAGACTCGGGCGCAGAATCTTGTTGAGCACCATCATGGACGCGTGGTACCATAGAGGTAGCGCTTTTCGTGAAAAAAACATTTTCTGAATGACGGGGCTCCTTAACCAAATACCGTCGGGAACAACGACGTGTTGTTCACATCATTCTCGTTGTTTGTTACCCAAGGCTATGGGATTGTAGGCCATGGGATTGTTCTTCCGGTACGTAGCACATACCTGGTACATGTTTTGGTCCAAATCTGTTTTTGGGAGAGGTCTTGAGCTCGCAGAATCGAAGAACCTCAGAACAAAGGGGGTGCACCTCTTTCGTACACGTAGCACGGGTCGTTGCGCGAAGGGCAGTGAATCATACTGAGTACAACGGTCGGCCGGTGCACCCGTGGGAAGATGCTGAGCTCCAAGCACGAGGAGCTCAGTGTATTCCACCCGAAATATCCCTTTCAAGGCATTCGTTCTGGCAGTCCGACCGACACCTCTACGCGCTAAGTCGTCATAACAGGGATACTCTTAAAAACATCCGATGATTGACCGGTAGTTTCTCATGTGAAGAGTTCAACAGGCACCAACTTAACCGTTTGGCCGAGAACCCACAAGGCGAAACCCGTGTACGGTGGGATGACTCCGTTGTATCCTGTTGAAAACCAGTCGCTTCAGACCTAGTCTATAGGCTATGGCAGCTGTTAGCGGGTGAAGTTCTCTGTTGTTTTTCGAACCAACGTGTACCTCCCCAGGCGAGGAACATCAGAAAACAATGTCACGCCTGGCGCGTGCTGCGATACAGGTGGCACTTTTTAGCCTATATTTTTCTGAATGACGGGTTTTGTCCTTAACCCATAGTCGTCGGGAATAGACAATATCTGTTGCATGGTTTTCGTTGTGTGTACCCAAGCCACGGGATTTTTCATTTGGTGGCAGTAAAATATTTTCTCTAAATCACATTTTTGAGAGAGATATCAAGCTCCCCAAATGAGGAACCTCAGAAAAAACGTGGTGCATCTCTATCGCAGTACGTGTCGCCTCTGAACCTTACATGGCGTGCGCGTCCGTAGTGGATATTGTCGCCCTGCTCGCTATCGCCGACATTTGATGTGCACGACTGACATTTTCGTGTCCTCTTATCGTTGCTCGCCCCGAGAGCCCCATATGCGCAGTTGGTCGAGAGGTGCACGAGTCTTCTGACGTGTAGGTGGCACCTTGCGGGAGTTGTCTGCATGATGAGGCTTTTTATGGCCTGAGTTCGTCGGACTTCTATTTTTGGTTCGATTTTGTTTCCGGGAAGACCCGTCCTACGATGGAGATGCACCAACCATTGTTTTTTTCTGAGGTTCCTCACCTTGGGGGCTCAAGACATGTCTTGACCGAAGAACCGGTTTCGAGAAAAGAAATAATACCTGCTGCCGGACACACATATGACATGGCCTAGGTATGTAACAAACATCATGAACACCAATATCGTCCTTAGTTAAGACGATTAGGGATTAAGGAGCCGCGTCAATCACACACCATTTCAGACTCGGAAGGTGATATCTATGTATCGAAGCACGCGTCGGAACAGATAATTCCTCACCTGAGGATCTTCAAAATTAAAAGTTACATGGTGCAACTCCATAGTAGCAGCATTCGTCTTGCCGACATTTTTCCATTTCCTGTGTGTCCGAGAGTGTATCACTCTACCCTTCATTAATTTTTGTTGTTTGTGCCGTTTCAGATGGTATCGATCATTGGTCTCGCATGGACTCTCAGATATTTTTCCTTACAAGTTTTGAAGCCGTATATCTCCCGCACCCCCACGATGATAAACGCCACCGCAGAGTTGCAAAAAGCCTTTCCCGTGGCTCCTCCCTGGATGAGATATCGATAACTCCCCAAAAAAACTGGTTTTGAGACAAAGAAAAAGTGAAACCCGATTACAAAACCCATGCCCTACATACAGTAGATAGATGCGTGCTACGATTTGTTTTTCTAATTTTTTTGGCGAAAATGGTGTGTGAATGACTGGACTCCTCAACCCAAAGTCGTCGGAAATAGGCGGGTCATTTTTCATGATTCATGTTGTGTACCTGGGCCATGGCACCTGTTCACCCGGTGGCAGTTTTACTTTCCTCCCCAAATCAGATTTTGGGAGAGATCGTAAGCTCCCAGATTGAGGAATCTCAGAAAAAAAGTGCTGCACCTCTATCGTAGCGCACACGTCAATAGGTATACACCAACAAACAATATTACAAAATATTATAAAAAAAATTACACGACGACGTTGGGTTAAGGAGCCCCGTCGGTCAGAAAAAATCGTAACAGCTTAACGTGTTGCCTGTCGCAGCCCGTTCTCCTTCCCCCTCTTTGGCCACAAGGCTTTCCCGGATGACAAACGAGGAATTACAACTGAATCTCTAGGTCGAACATTTGTTTGACGCTCGTTTATTGCAAACTAGTTTCACGTCACACCCTATCTTTTGTAGCACTACCACACTACGAGGTATGTATGTAACAAAGCTACGGCAGGGGGCGGTACCCCGGTTTTTCACTGCCCTACCGTGTTTTACCACTGGCACGAGGCACTCTGTACCTCGCCGACTGAAAGACTTTGGGCGATTGCGTTGGCGCGGCGTAACCTGCCTCTCCATTCATTGAGCATCCAAATGGTCAACTTGAAACATCCCGGAGCTGAAGAAGACCCGAGAGGAACAGGGGGGTCACCCGCGCCAGTGACACCAAACCCCTGCAACAAGGGAAGGCCCGAAAAGCGACCCAGCCCTTGCAGTAGCCTTGGTCTATGGCCACTATGGCCACAGTAGCGCACCTAATTGGAGGGTACTGCAACAACGAAAGGCCCCAGAAGCGACCCAGCCCCTACAATAGCCTTGGTCTATGGCCACTATGGCCACTATGGCGCACCTATTTGGATGGGATTGTCGGGTACTGCACTTTCATTTTATCTGAAAAAAAACAGTGGCTTTTTAATTTGACACGTGCCGCTGCGATAGAGGTGCACCACAACCTTTCTGAGGTCGTTTCCATTATGCAATTAAGGAGCATAAGACCGCCCCCCCCAAAAAAAAAGCAAAAACTTGATTTGGAGAAAAATATAACTCTTCTACCGGATGAAAAATTCCACGGCCTACGTATAGACTACATATGCAAGGAACACGAACGAAAATGGCCAATTTCCGACCGTTTTTGACTAAGACACCCCGTCATTCAGAATGCATTTTGACCGAAAAGTGCTACATCCACTGATACCGTAGCACACGTTTGGGTCGAACGCCTTTGACGCGTGGTACGATTAAGGTGTGTGCACCACTTTTTTTCTGAGGTTCCTCAACTTGGGAGCCTAAGACCTCCCCCGAAAAACTTACTTTAGAAGGTAAAAACTAAACCTGCTACCGGATGAACATTCCCATGGCATGGCCTAGGGATACAACGAAAATCATGCAAAATAATCAGCTGTTTCCGACGATTTCGGGTTGAGGAGCCCCTTCATTCAAAGACCATTTCAGGCAAAACGTGCAATGTACCCCTATCGTAGCACGCGTCTCTTACAACTGTGGAAACCCATTTACCCATTTACTTGTGGTTAGTACAGGGGGGAGTTACTTGCACTCTGTACAGGGAGAGGATTCGGGCGGCTCTTAAATGGGTGAGTGTAGTAGAGATCTTCAAGCGAGGAGACAAGGAAATGGTAAGTCTCCCCTCCCGTACTAAAGTGGCAACACGCATATTTGCTACCTTTTCACACCCCACACACGAATCTTACAGTGATTTTTCTCTCCCTGTTCCCTTCCGTCTCCCTCTTTGTTTGCCACTATTTCAGATGGCGCTGATCATAAGCGTTTGCGGGCTGTACGTGCCGAGTGCAATCTTCTACTTCATAGCTTCGAGCTACATGCCGGAGCTTAGCGTGGGTCCCTTGAAGGGGAGCGAGGTGCGCCAAGCAACACAGCAAATAAGACCGTAATGCCGCATGTATTGTCCCGGTACAGATCACGACCTAGATCGTCTACAGATCATTTACAGATCATGTGTCAGATTACGTTACGAGATGTTCGCGCACGATCAATCTCTAGTCTATACATGATAAGCGCGTATTATCAACCCAAAAAAATATCTGGAAAACATGTACTCCGGATCGTGCAGATCCCACGGCCCCCACCGGCTACCTTGAGCTAGACGCGTTGGTTTATGCCTTTTGACGCGAGTCTGATTTACGATACGGTATTTGGTGTGTGTGATGGTAGCATCTTCGGAGATACTGTGCAACTCATTGTTTCCCAAAAGGGTACAAAAATTTGGTATGTGAACGTGACTCCAAGGTCGCGTACGCCAAAATGGGACAAAGGGGAAAGCCACCTTTGTCACTCGAGTACTCCGGCATTCCGGCACTGCAGTACCCAGGTGCTCTATTATATACTTTCGACTTCTTCTCCATTCCCCGCCCGATGGCGCTCCGGGTATCGTGACTATTGTTCCCGCCAGTCTGCCTGTGCTCCAGACCACCTGGGTTCATCAATAAGATAGTCCTTGGAATATCTACAGATAACCAAGTGAGGACCGGTGATCTGTCCGAAGTGCCCAATGGATACACGCACTGCCCGCCCCCGCCCCCCGTACATGCATATGTTTGGGAACCTACTACTGTGGCCGCCTCACTAAGACCTGTGGTACGTGCTGTATACAGCAAGGATAGCGTTGCCCGTTTACACCACCAACGGTCTGATCGAAGGGGCTACTCAACGAACAAATTACTCCAGGAAGCCATATTCTTTACTTGTGATTTGTTTTATGCCTACTGTAGGTCGCCTTTATGCTGTTTTTCGCGTTGTTGCTATGGTCGCATTCTTCAATATATGTTGGTACGGTTGCGTGGTGCAGTATCTATGTACGGCAGATCCCTCAGAGAAAGCTTTTGCTAGAATACTTGAACCACCCAACTCCCACGCGGTGTCATGGTCCAGATCGGTCATGCAGGTAGTCTTCACCAGATACCTGTCTTCTCTAGAAGGCACAGATCAAGGGCAAGAACCTGATCCATTTGACCAGTGAACATTCGAAGGAAAGCGGGATATCAATAATGGGCCTGCCGCTAGACAGGCTGATTTGTATATGGTGCAATATGACATGCTGTGATGGGTGTATGACGTGAAAATTTACGAATATTTGCTGACAATTTTCTCGGCGCGTCGTTCAATGCGTTACTTGCGTTGCTTCTTCTACTTGCTGTTGTTCAATGCGTTACTTGCGTTGCTTATTCTGCTTGCTGTTGAGTTTCTTATCGCGATATGACACCAACGAATGTTTACAGACATCTCTTCGTAGTGCGTCGTGCATTGGGCTGATTACGGTTCATTTCGCGTTTACTCCCACCTTCATTTTCGCGATACGACATGCACGAAGATTTGCTGAGAATTATTCTCTGTGAGTAGTTCATTGTGCTGCTTGCATTTCTTGTTTTGTTTGATGTCGCGTTTTTTCTCGATACGACATCTACGAACATCGACAGACAGGCATTCGTAGTACGTCGCTCATTGCCCTACTTGGGTTTTGTTTCGGGTTGTTTCTCGCGTTCCAGATCACGATTTGACATTTGCGAATGTTTACCGCGATATCTTCTCTGTTCGTTGCTCATGGCACTGCTTTCGGTTTTTATATTGGCCCTTATCACGATTTCTTATGCGGTTTCTTGCGTTGCTCGCGTCACGCGTGCACGCAATATCTCTCTCATTCTTGATATCGCTCTTTCGCAGAAGCAACCGCTGTTGAATTTGGACTGCCCCGACCTGGAAGCGAAACCTCTTGCTGCAAGCTCTAACTCGAGACACTACGGCGCCGCGCGCAGCAGGAGCGTTATTCGGTAGACACCTTAGGTACTAAGGTTATCACTGTACAAGGCGCATTCTATACTTGGTGCACGCATTTGATGCACAGCCGAGGTCGTGACCATCGACGCTCGCATTTCCACAATATCCGGGCGGCGCATGCAGGGCTTCCGTCGACCAGGCAGACACCTTGTGCATGAAGCGTGAAGGGGCGCCGTGTGTACGTGTTGGCCGCGTCGCATGAGGGACGGGCTGTGATCTACTAAGAGTATCACTTGCGAAGCAATTCATGTGTATTCGGGATTGCGATAGACACCGCCGCCATGGATGGATTGATTTCTTGCTCACGCCGCGCCCCTAACGTGTGCACTACAAACTGCTATTCAAGCTACGTACAACGCCCCTCGTGCGAGCGACGAGTCACCACGCGGTGTAAACGTTGCCGGTTTGAGGGCAAATTTTTCTTCTGACCTTCTAACCTTGTAACCTTGATGACCGGTCGAGCTCCTCCAGCGTTGGAAACATCGGTTAGCACGATATTGTTCGATTTTTTTTTGTTTTAGAACACTAAAGCGCTTAGAAATGTTGGCTGTGCCGCACAAACGTCAAGTACACGTTTCACCCCTTCGCGTCAGTGACATATATATATACACTCATCGATGAAAAATGAGAGTATAACTTTATGCTTGCATACTTTTATAAATATTTGTTTCAATCCTACAGGCATCCCCCAGTTGAGGACAAGTGGTGACGGGTGTTACGATGGAGTTGCACCTCATTTTTTGCGAGGTGTTCGGCAATTTGGGAGTTTAAAACCTCTCCCAAAACCAGTCGGGCGAAAATAAAAGTGCTACCGGATGAAAAATCCCATGACCTAGGCACAAACCACGAGAACCATGCGAAAAAATGGCGCGTTGCCGACGATTTTAGCTCAAGGACTCCTGCCATTCAAAGACCGTTTCAGACGGAAAGTGCTACCTCCGTCGTAGCGTGCGTCTGGAACGATAAAGATTGAGCACTTTATATAGTTGTTGTATTTTCTGAGTGCCATACCCTTGTTTTGCATTCAAGGAATGTTTTTTCATTCCCAGGTCATGGGTGATTTCATCGGGGCACTATCAAGTTGTTGCACTTTCAGCTTAGAAAAGAAATC
Source organism: Undaria pinnatifida (assembly GCA_012845835.1). Classification (NCBI taxonomy): domain Eukaryota; class Phaeophyceae; order Laminariales; family Alariaceae; genus Undaria; species Undaria pinnatifida. Next base: position 9,234,465 of record JABAKD010000015.1, on the reverse strand, counting down.
CCCTTTCGACAAAGATATGGCATTCCGAAAGTGACAACCGTACCAAAACAGGTGCTGCACCAACACGGTGTCATGCACAACAAGTAGCTTGAGAGGAACTGCCCAAATTCCCATTGAATCTCGTTGGGGTGTGTTTTACGAAACAAATGTCCTGTGCCTACAGGTCATGACGTGGCTTCATTCGTTTCAGCGTGCAGAGGTATAGGGCGCATGGGGAGTCTCCGCTTGTTATAGCGTACGGTTATAGGGCGCATGGGGGGTCTCCAATTGTTTTAGTGTGCCGTTTTTCGAACTGATCTGGGCGAGAATCATAGCGAATCTGGGGAGGATGTTGAGAAAATGGATTACGGCATAACGGTAGGGGTGTATGTGCACCATCACCGAGGCTACGGTGAGGGGGATCACTTTTGTGGAGACTCGGGCGAATGGCTACCCAAGCGATATCCTAGTCATCATATTGTAGCGGTCGTTCTTGTTGCGTCAAACGTTTCTGATCAGTTGAGCTCCTCCTCCGGGGGATAATATCGGCGTGCGTGCTGTGTATGATCACTTATGATCATTTTTGTTTCAGGACCAGCATTCAAATGTTGGTCACGTTGCGAACGAATGTCTCCGAAGAGTCCGTGTTTTCGGTTGGTGAGCAATTTAGCTGGCTCTTCATGTTGGGAGCTCAGAAAATTCTTGGAATATGCTGCACCCCTATAACGTGGGACAAGTAAGTGTTGTGCAGGATGTGCATCTTGTGTCTTTCAGTTTTTGGTGATATGGTTTTCACCACCAGGGCGACCATGCACGGATTCATTGCTACGCGGCGCCAACAAAACGTATTGTATCTTACGTTCGGTTTGAGTGGGGCTCACAGCCAACCGTGCGAGTGGCCTATATGATAAATACGTGAAAACGAGGCTACAATTAGGTAAAGGTGTAACCTTGGTCCCCAAAAATGTACCATGGTAAACATGATTAGCAGGGCACACATCTTGAGGTAGAGCTAGCAAGCATCCTGGGGGCGAAGTAATTTCGCCTTTTGACGGGTCTACCTCAACAACAATGATTAGACTACCCAAACGTCGTCGGGTGTAGCACTTTGTGTGTTCACATTGTTCTGGTTTGCCACGCACGGAACTTTTCATTGAGGTTTCGTTTTCCGTTTCTTCTCGAAGTCGGCTTTCGGGAAAATTACAGAGCTCCGCCGAAGTAAGGAAGGGACCTCAGAAAAAGCAACCCCCCGCACCCCGAACGTAGCATTGTATCACGGTATACCCAGGGGTGGGCGGCGAGGGTTTGACGGTCGTGAACAGGGGGGGGGGGCAAAAGGCTACCCGAATACAGGGGGGAAGTGTACGGGTAATCACTCGTGGGGCGGGCCTCTTGGTAGCGTCTCCGGGCCGACATAGGCTTTGCCTATTCGGCGACGGGACTCCGTAAGTAATGACTAAGCTGCCAATTTCGGCGGATGGTGTATATGTACCACGTGGTTCACGTTTTTCGTTGGCCGCGGGACTTGTGGTATCTATTTTATAAAAGTATGTGTTTCCCAAGTTGGTGCGGTGTAGTGGAGCATGGAAGGAGATTTATACCGAGTAGGCTATTTACCTCGGTCGTAGCATTGATACGGCATGCCCAGGGCTTGGGGGGGGAGGAGGGGGGTAGACGGTCGCTAGATGGGGGCGCGGGGGATGGGGCCAAGGCCATAGGGTACGAAAGGGGAATGCTGATAACTTTCCAGGGACTTTTATTTCAGCGGCTTAAGGCCGCTCGCGCACGCGTGTTGAAGACAGAGATGGCACGCTTGGCCAAACTAGTTCCCCCAAGGCTATCCTTCATCCCAAAGCGTCGGAATGTCTTTATTCTCGGTGTCTGTAAAGAATGCGCCATGTACGATACAGGTGCAACAATGCACCATTTTTGTTTCTTGGGTTCCTCAAATTGGGGGCCTAAGACCTCTCCCAAAATATTTTTTTGAAAAAAAAACAACTATTACGTACCAGATGGAAAATCCCATGGCCTAGGTACAACGACGAGAATATAAAAAAAATGGTTTGTTTTGGACGATTTTGGGTAAGGAGTCCCTTCATTCAGAAACTACTTCAAACAAAAACGAATGCTGCCTCTATCGTAGGACTTGTGCAATATTCTCATAGAAACCTGGGCCACGGGTGTGTACGTCGGATTGAGCTTTCAGTTTGCCAAAAAAGAAAATGAACATTTTTTGGGGTGACCGTACAGAAGAGGTGGTTAAGTGAAGAGCCCCAGCATGAAAGAGGAGTATCTCTACCGTGGGACATGTGTCCGAGCTTCTTTACGGTCACCGTGCTCGTGGATTTCCCCTGTCATATCTTCCGGCTTAGAAGCACTTGGGCTTCGGGCGGTTTCGCCATGTATGCAGCTCTGCGACGAAAAAATGTTATCTTCGGCAACCAAGCATTACATGTAGTCTAGAGTTGTAGATCTCGGGTTTAGCGAGAGACAGCGCCACTCGAGCGCGGGTGGTCTACACTAGTGACAGGACAAAACGGGGGGTATATTTTTTTATAGGTACTATAATACCGTTGCGTTCGTTGGTCCACGCTCTATGTAAGGAGGGCTTAACACGGTGCATATTTTTTCACGGTACACGGGCTAGCTACGGTGAAATTAAAACGTTTTGTTCAATCAAATCATTGGGACTGCGGGCCTCCTTAAATGTTTTGACTACAGGAGCTCTCTCGCTGTTTTTATTTTGCGCGATACGATATTTTAAAGAAAGCGATAACCTACGCTGCACGAAATAAACTGTTAAAGTGATTGTTGATCGTGAGGTACAGAGTCTATCATGCGATTTGACTCAATCCCAGTAGTGGACATGTCGGTACCCGCCCTTCCGTAACCTTGTCCAAGGCCTCAAAAGGGCGGTATCGTGTAAAGTTTGAACGAGTGGCTACTGTAACATCTCGTTTCTTTGCAAACTTTAGTTGGTAGCTTCAGTAGCAGTCGAAGCGTGAACAGCGAGGACAGTTTCTGGTTTACAGCTAGCTGCTCCCGGAAATGATCGAAAACGCTGTCTCAGATGTTCGGCTGGTAGCACCAATGGTGAGGTCGAGATGGTGCAGAAGAGAGCAGTGGTGGTTGTCTTGGCGTAGGGGTAGAGCAAATGCGCCCATGTCCAAATACGATTTTTTGTCAACGATCACATTGATCCCTCTCGTAGCTGCTGATCCCCCCGACAATAGATGCCTGCTAGCCCTGATACGATCGTGCCGGGAAACTGTACCGAGTTCTTAGAGCCTATATGGTCCAACACTTGAACCACCAAAAACCCTTGACCAACGCCATAAAGGCGATGGTTTCCCGCTACGTTGATTGTTACAGGAGGGTCCAGCTGTACGTAGTGGTTGTACTTTTGAGGTCAACGGTACTCATCGCCCCCTTGAAATTATTTTCTTAGTTGAACTCAAACGAAACGTGTGTGTCGGTGTTTGAGCGAGGGACACACAGAGGCCTACACACTGAGGGTAGTGAGGGGGTACCTCCCTTACCATAGACGTGGTGATTTCGTCTCTATTAAAGCCAACGTGGTGAACAAAAATTCCCCTGAAAGCTTTTTCGAACTTATGTGTAGAAGTTGACACCTGGAAAGCACGTGAGCGTTGTTAGCTGGTAAAATGCGACGATAATCTACCACCAATCAAATCGATTGACGAACCCCATGCGCGATGGAGTTGAACGCACGTGCCGAGGGAGAGAAGGGAGAAGATTTGTGGCCACGGATTGTCCAGAAGGTCAAGGAGGATAACCCCCCTAAGAGCTGAGCAGCAGGATCAATTAACGTAATGACGAACGAACTCAATTACAAAGGTATCACGATGTCATCACAATGCCCCTACGAGTGGCTTGCCCCCTGTCCCCCACCCCCCCTCCGCCGTGTAATCGGGGGGTGGCAATGGCAACTGCTCCGAGCAGGATAACACAATTAGGTCAACGCATTCGGACTGGTTACGCTTCTCAAATCTGAGGGAGTACCCCTTGTGTTGCTACAATAACAAAAGTTGTCTGCTTTCCATTAGAATGTTCTCGTAGCACACGTCCTACGGATCGTAGGCGTGTTCATCATGTTTTGTCGCAATTATCGTTCGGGCGGAATACAGAGCTTCCCAGGTTAAGGCAATGCTGTGCGATGCGTGTACGGCTGAAGCTAAAACTGTTCCCAGTTAGAATACAGTAGTAACGAACTGGGTAGTATCGTTTTCTATTGAGCTGTAGAAATATAGCCTACGACTTCGAAACCCCTGCCGTGGGATTTTTTCATGTTGGAGTTTCACTTTCAGTATTATAAATTCCTCAAATCAATATTTCGCGTGAGGTGTAAAGCTTCTCTAGCGAGGAGATGAGGGAAACACTGGAGTTACCCACATTTTTGTGAGGTGCGTCGTGGGATGTGTGGGGCAAAGGGGAGGGTACTCGATATTAATGTTCGGCCGTAGACCAAGGCTACGGTAGGGGGGGTACCCCCATTTTCACTGGTGTGTTTGAGCCACTCGCACGAGTAGCTCTGTACCCTACGGATGAAGATGGTTTAGGCGCTTGGTTTAACGCAGCTTAGATCACCTTTGCATTGCGGATTGATTTCGTCAATGTAAAACATGAAGAAAACGTAAGATTGCACAGGAACAAAGGGGTTACTCGCGCGAGTGACCCCTACCCACTGAAATAAAAAGCCCAAAAGGGGACCCCCCTACCGTAGCCTGGGTCCGTAGTCGTATGACATTAGCTATTATTAGACCCTCGCGTCCCAACCCTGCCGGGGCGGAGCATGACGCGTTTTCACCGACTAGCGCAGAGAGTCGTGGGGGGCGCGAGGAATCATTTTTGGCACAGCTACCATACCACACACCGAACAGAGTTGTCCACGTATATTGTTCGAGAACGTGGAGGACAGGTTTCCCTGTTTCTTCACTCTCTCGCTGATAATGCTGACGCCCTTTAGAGTAACTGCAAAGTAAAGGCTGCACATAGGTTTGTGCGTTAGGGTTGAGCCCTCCTCGAGTGCGGAACTCTATCGGTTGGGGTGTGATATTGCTACGAGTACGATTGTTTCAGGACTAACTAATAGACACGCTGGTCGGGTTGCGGAAATGATTGTCTTCGAAGTAATGTTTCGGGTGGTGGTATATTGACCTCCTTGTGTTTGGAGGTGTGATCACTCTGCTGCACACCCATCGTCGGATGGCACATGGCTACTGGAGAGGTGCGCCATTCAATTGATGAGGTTCTACATGCTATGAGGTCTATACAGTTTACGAGTAGGGTCCTCACGAGATCCACAGATGTTGAATGAGGGTGTGCGGAGTAAGACGTCTAACCACGGGATTAAATGTTGCTCTAGAGTAGAATACACATTGGGTACGACATTCCACCAAGTAACGTGACGGCGACTGATGATGCCATTAACACCACGTCTGTCTGTTCACTGCGTTCGTTTGTGCATATCCTGTGCAACACTCGTTGTGTCGCCACTGTCGACAACATTCAATATGTCGTGCTTGGTGCACATACATAGGAGGGATGTGCGATACCAATATCACTTTTGTACGCGTCATTCCAGGGTGTTCCAACACATACATATACGTGATACAAGGTTCCCCTCCGGGAAGTGCCTAGGGGAGTGGCGCGAAGACACGTAATTATTATCACTGCCGGACGCAATGACCGTTTGTTTGTACATACACAAAGAGCTCGCCCGGAGAAGAAATCAATTCGCGTTTTACCCACAGTGTGTCTTGGGTGTCAACAGCAGTGCTTTTAGAACTGTTTGGGTACTTGAGGTACACATGCTCACGACCGATCTGTTGTTGTTGAGAAAATACAAACAACACACTAAATTTTTACACCGTTTGGTGTGTATAGTTTCGAGAAGAGCGTCACACGTTGACGTCTAGGTTAGGAACCGCCAGGAAGTGAGAAGGGGCACGTGTGGCGTGGGATGCGGCCTTCTGAAGAATACTACGTAAATAGCACCTATTGAGAACGAGGGAGCAAGAGGACAATCGTGACAGGATATGGCAAAAGCAACTCGCCACCGTAAGAAGAGTACACGGCATGCACACATGGTCCTACCACGGTAGTAGCGTTTTGCTCGCCGTATGTTGTCTGCTGCTGTCTATCATTTGCGATCCTCGCAAAAAAACAGAAAAATACTCGTTGAAAAACTTCTTATGTGGACGTAAATGTATATACTAAAGATGGGTTGTTTGGTATATAAAGTACCGGGAATTACCACTTTTGAAGGTTCCTATGTACAAAAGAAACGTGTGGTATGGTGGGGTGACGAATGGCAGGCTCCGACACAAGCAACTCGCTGCAGTATAGCGAGACACGCCACGCGCACGTAAATCGTGTTGCCTACCGCTGTTGCTGTGCGGCAGGGTTGTAGCGCTGTGCTCTCCGCATGCTGTCGGCTGTCTGTTATCTACGATCTTACATAAATGGTGTTGCCTACAGCCACTGCAGTGCGGCAGAGCTGTAGCGTTGTGCTCTCTTGGCATGGCACGATTTTATATACGAAATACACCAACTTGGACATAAATATAAGAAACGTTTCATTACTAATATGATATTCAAACGATCCTTACACTTTACGCCGGTATGTCACTTGACACTTGACAGGAGCAGCGGTATCAGGAGCAGCAAGAGGTACCGGCGTACAGGCGGGTAGAGCATCGCAGGCTCCGATCGAAGCAATCAGCTACTGCAACAGCAGCCACGCGCGCAGAGAGTTGCAGGCTGCTGCTGCTGGGGAGCTGGACTGCTGCTGGGCCGCAGGATCGTAGCGTGGTGCTCCGTGCCAAAACAGGGAAAAACAATGTACGTGAACGAAGCACACCAACCTGAACATGAAAATAAGGACCGTGTTCGTGTACTCATATGATATTCAAACGATCCTCACAATTTACCCCGGCATGTCACTTGATCACTTGACAAGTCGACTGAAGAAGCAGCAGTAGCAGCAGCAGAAGCGAGAAGTAGTGGCGTAACGCGGGTAGCGCGGGCTCCGATCAAAGAAATCAGCTACTACAACAGCAGCCACACGCGCAGAGAGTTGCAGGCTGCTGTTACTAGGGGCCTGGACTGCTGCTGGGGTTCAGGATCGAAGCGCGGTGCTTTGTGCAGAAAGAGGGAAATACGCCTACGTGTACCCTCTACGAGCAGAACAACGCAGTTTGCATCCTAATCTTTCGTGCGTACACGGGGTTAAGAGATGCAGAAACCCAAACCCCGGGGATGTTGCGGAAACCCGGGGATTTGCCTCAAGTGTGCCCAAGGGTAAAAAAAAATGAAAAGGCATGCAACGCGCGACACACGGCACGGATCGCGCCCAAACCTCCGGCAACGTGACCCCGACGGTCGAATTGTGCCCACCCCATCCGACGTTTCGGACAAATGTGCGATAACAAATAGATGAGGCCGGAGAAAAAGAGAAAATGTCAATTATACATATATTATATAGTCTACGTATTTACAGTATTTTTATGTACCTGATACATGGTTTAATGTAAAATAAGAACAATACGATTGGCTTACGAAAACAATACTCCGGAACCGTTTTCTTCTATTCCGAGTAATCAGTTGTACCCGTAGTAAATGTTTTGGACGAATGGGTCACGTAGTAGCAGTTGTTGTCGTTGTTGTTGTTGTTGTTGTTGTTGTTGCTGTTTCTCTCACATTAACTTGCATAATAAAGTCCGTGGTCACAGGACAGGCTCCAGTCACTCTGGAGCTGAGGAATACCCCAGGGAGAAAACAAAAAACAAACCAAAGGTGATATATACGCTTATGAATAAGCTGGCGCAACCCATGCCTCCGCCAGAAACATATGCAAAGTGAAATAGGGAGTCAGCCTACGATGTACCAGGTCCATGGTGGTGCGCACGTCTCATTACTCGTGCCTGAAAAGACCGACTATACCGCTTGCCACCCAAAAAAGACTACCACGTACAAATTACAGGAAGTAACTATCACTACGCATACGCAGGTCAGACGCAAATCAATCGGAAGAGAGAAAAAGAAAAAGAAAAAGGGCGAAAAAAGAAGGAAAGGAAAGAAAAGACAAGAAAAGCAAAAAGATACAACACAAGAAGAGAAAGCAAGGGAAGGGAAAGACAAAAACGTCATACTAACAGACCATAGACACTGACTAGTAACGGCATTGGGCTCATGGAGGGTACCACGTGCATCAATGGCACTGGGGAGAAAACTCCACAAGGAGAAATAGTCACAGCGGCCTTACACTATCTTTCCAGACGATGATATGTTGCGCAGGACGCCACTCCTCCCGCGCCCCGCTCCCCCCTCCTTCCCTCTGCCCCCCCCCTCCCCCGCCCCCCCCCCCCCCCCCCGCCCCCCCACCTCCCTCCCCCCCCCCCCCCCGCTCCACCCCTCCCTCCTTGCCCCCTCCCTCTTCCCCCCCTCACCCTCTCCCCCTCCCCCTCCCCCCCCCCCCCCCCCCCCCCCCTTCCCCCCTCCGACCTCCCCCCCTCCGAATCCCCCTCCCCCCTCCTCCCTCCCCTCTCCCCCCCCCCTATCCCCCCTGCCCCCCTCCCCTTCCCCCCCTCCCCCCCTCCCCCCTCCGCCCTCCCCCCCTCCCCCCCTCCCCCCTTACCCTCCTTGCCCTCCGCCACTGTTCGAATCTCATTCCAAAGACCGATATATGCTCCTTTAGATGAGGCAGCCAGTCCTTCTCTTTCCCCTCTGAGTAGCCCTTACCCCCAACAAGCTCCTCAAACATAACCCTCTGTGGCAGACGTAGTATATGATCCCGACGTGTATTGTAGCTTGTGCGTCATACCAGTGGCGTAAGTTTTTCTCCCTGCCGTAGTTTCTAGTATTTATGATATATTTGTACACACAATTCGTAATACGCCCGATCGGAGTATCACACAAAGCTTGCAAAGATGAGTGTCGACAAAATCTTCGATCTAACAGCTGGAGTGCATTAATATTTTTTATGATATATACCAGACGGGGTATTCTGTTTTCATCTATTCCTGGTGACCATGGTTTCAAATTATTTTCGGAACACACAAGTTTCAATTGTTTCAATCAAATGACGCACTCTCAATCAGGCACTTTAAACTCAATAACGCCAATACATTAGAGACCATAACAACTAATACAATCGCGATGTTGGGCGTTTAGAGCCCAATGATGTGCACCTGGATGGAGTTTTTTCCCGTGCCGGAAGTCGGGCGATACTTTCACCACCCGTGCTCCGCAAAATAGAAACACCTGCGAAAACTCGCATAGGGCATTTTTTTCCCGCTCACGACCGCGATATTTAGTGTTCTTCTTGCTGCGCAGAGCCGGAATTGTTGATTACCAGACAGAATCGGAAACGCACATACTCAAACGTGGCCTGCTTCTCTGCGGGCGTCATCCGATCATCACCGCGCCGAAATGGACTACAACAGCTGCGATGCCGCGGGGACGGGGTTGATTGAATGCATACGGCAGGCCGGTTCTCCGGTGGCCGGGCAGAGGGGGATGCCCGGGATGCCCAAATTCAGCAGCACTAGCGCAATATCCGGTGCTGCTCCCCGGCTGGGTTGCTTCCTGACGGAGTTGCTCCAAACCCGTGCCCCCAACTCGGCAAGCTCTTCACCCTACGCGGCAACAAGCGGGTAGAGGTTGTCCGGCCGGACGCATTATGAAGAGGAGGTATCACTTGGCAGCCGCTTCATTTTAGTGCCATCGCTGGTGCCATGGGTTCTGGTCCGGGCTCTAGCAACGGCAATATCCTAAGTTGTTTGAGAAATCTAAACTGCGAAGCACTGCTGCTGCTGTTGCTGCTTCTGCTGCTGCTGATGCTGCTGCTGCTGTAGACTACACGTCGTACGAGTAGCCATATACCGAATCCCGCCAGCAACGGATAGGCGCTTCACGCGACGTGCGGCCTGGCAAGCCGGTGATCGTGAAGTCAGGCGGGCTTCGGGACTATGGCCTCAGGTGGCGACTCCGTATCTAGAGTGCACAAATCTTGTTGCACCTGTTTTTTCAAAGAATTCTATCTTTGGTCGAAAAAGCAAAACCAGCACACTAGTTCCATAGTCTATAGTTTACAGTCTTTATTTGAGGTATCGTACTCGTCATATTTACACTATTTCCAAGTAGTTTGTAGTCTTTTTCGAAATAGTTTGTTGTCTTTTCAAAGTAGCGATTGGTTATGCCTATGCCAATTTCAAGTAGTCTGCTTTTTTTTTTTATAAAGCAACGCACTGGTCTTCCGCACACAAATTGCAAGCAGTTTGCCGTCGCGTCTTTAAAAGCAGTGCGCTGATTATCCGCACATGAAAATTTATTTTGCACTTTGCTTTCGAAGTTGTATAATTTTTATGCGCAACCCCCCGCCCGGAGAGGGGGGCTGGCCCTCCGCTGACTCCCTCAAAAGCACGCGCGGGTGGGTGGGAACTTAAACTAGTCTGTATCACACCTTGGACCTGTAGCTCTGACTCTGCTCCCCCCTACGCGCTCCGCGTGCAGGTCGTCGCCTACCCAGCTGGGCCAGGTGTACCCAAGGCTATCACTCATACGACCATGAATAGCCGCATTGATCTGATTGGTCAAACTTCTTACGTACGTACAAAACCCGTATTTTCTCATACTTCGATAATATTCTGCTCTGCACTTTGCTTCGAATTTGTATAATATTAATGCGCAACCCCCCGCCCGGAGAGGGGGGTTGGCGATGAGAATACCCCGGGGCTGCCCCGCCGGCAACCCCCTGCTAACATCCGTATACACGAGTCAACTCCCAAACCAACTGGCGACATCGAACTTTCGACGCCAGCCTCCAGCACAACTGGTAGTAGACCCGTATTACGGATGTCGTCTCGCCTCCCCGCCCCCCCCCTACTCGCGAGTCGTAGAATGCACACGGGATAACACACTTATTTGTAATTCCGCGTTTGCCTAGGTGGTCAGATCTAAGGGTGGATTAATTCACCCCCACTTGGTGCCCTGCCCCGGCTGAACCCCACCGCTAATTTCTTCTTGGGCCATAACGCTTGCTACCCAACTGGCGTCCTTTTCGTGACTACGGACATACGTCTTATAAGCATTGGACGCCCATCGGCCCTCACGCTGCAACACCTCCGGTGTTGCACCCCCCGCCGACAAGTGCGTTGCGCCTCGAATCCTCAGGGAGTGCAAGGCGTACTCCTCCACACGCACACCCGCCAACACAACCACTTTCCGCTCAAGCTGTCGTTGCTTGATGTTGTGTCCATATGGACCATCTGCCGTTACCAATGCCAAACGCAACCAAGGGGGCCGAAGAGGGAAGAAACAAGTAACAAGACATCAATTGGATCATGAGATCGACGCCGCCGCCACCTTCCCCCACTCGCATCGACGGACCCTATCGCACACGCGTGACAACCGCCCCTTTCCGCAGTTGGTCACCCTTCGACCCGCGAAACCGAACCTCAACACGATCTGCTGTTGACCACTGCGCAACGGTAAGCTGAATATTTCCGCGAAAGAAGGCAACATGAGCACGCCGCAAACAATAAGTCTCGGGAACTCGTAACCGGGTTTCCGCAAACATGCCTGACGCGCAAGTCAAGAGACAGAACGAAGCGCACAGGGCAAGCCACAAAACACGACCCCCGGCACGCCACGAGGGGATCAGTTTCTCGCCCGCGAGCAGCATATCCCACGAAACGGACCGCCGCACGGTTGCTTGGCTGCCAACGTCAGCATGCAAACGAGCGGCGCCTTTAAGGGCATTAGCAATCACGGGATGAGCGGTGTTGATCTCAAAACCTCTCGAAATACGGTGAAAGAACTTGATCGCTGACAAATGGCTCTCAATAGTTGCCGACCGCAATATGTTGGTCGAAAAGGCATACGCGACGTACTCAAACACATGCCAAACGTTAGCCATGCCGTCTCGGCACCGATCGAGTAACACTGGCAAGCCACAACGTACCCGATATTCTACCCATGCGCCAAAATGCCCCTGATTTGTGCGTTTAGACGAGGCTGCAATGGCGTGTCGCATGAGTTCGAGGCCAACACCGAAGTACATGGGGATATGCCCGCGGCCCCCAGATCCTGCTCCCGCCACGGAACTTCCGGTCGAACAGCATGCAGATTGACGATGACGGAAGCGCGATCCCAGCGTGAGATACCGTCAGCGGCAACGTTAAAAATACCCCGTACGTGTTTCGCGTCAAAGTGCCAGCCATAAGATAATTCGAGCACACCAAGGAGCCGCATCAGCGCGCCCGATCTTGGCTCCTTGCTACCTCGACACCGCCGCACCCACTCTACGGCTACTTCGTTGTCGCCACGCAACAACACGCAGTCCCCCAACGCGGCCGGGCGCTCGGCACATAGAGATGCGAGGACCCAAGCGGAGACGACCATACCTAGCAGTTCGAGGACGTTAATCGATATATCGTTCTCGCCTGCAACTGACTTGATCGACCCACAAAGGCGAGATCGTTCCCCGGCGTCAAGATCTTTTCTCCAATATACCCCAGTTTCAAGGCAGAAACCCCCGACAGCGGTTTTGGATGCATCCGAAAATAGAATACGTTGGGAGGGGCGCTCAAGAAAATGATACATCGGAGCCGACAAGGTTCCACCGCGCGCGTCCAATTCCTCCTCAACAAACCACAGCCAAAACTTGAGGTCCTCGTGAAACTCGGGTCCCGAGACGAGGCACCGCCCAGGGTTGGCCGTACGAAAACCAAAATTGGCTCCGGCAGATATGCGCGGCATACCCACCGAAGCCAACAAATGGTTCACAAAAAACGGCCCCCGGACGCACAGCAAAGGAGATATGTATAAGGAAGCCAACGAGCTGCGACACCTGCCTCGCTGAAGCAGATATACGAGACGAGGGCCACTCCGCAAGGAAATTTTCAAGCTTGAGGCGCTCATGGCACGGCAACGTAACCGTAAGCGCCTCAGTGTCAATGATCGAACCCAACACCTCCAGTTGCGTGTCCCAGTCGTTGATTTTTCTGGCGGACAGGAGGGGTGGATCAGAGAAGCCACGTTCGCCCAACAAGCGAAAATGGTCCGATGCCAGCGACTGGACAGCGCGCAAACAACGGCGACCGTCCGGCCACCATTGCACTCCGACGAGAATGCCATCGTCTACGTAATACCTCACAAAGAAGTAGTTCCCGGCGTTGCCACCAGAGCCAGACACAGGTCCACAATCGCCCGAAATAGAGACAACTGGAACCCCCCGCGGCGGGGAAATTCGGACGTGCGCGACGGCAGCAGCCCCTTATTGGGAAACATCTGCGCCTTGAAACGTAGAGTGGGTGTGAGCATGATCGAGCGGGGATGCCATCAACCCCCAAAACCCCGGGCTATTACGCCACCCAAATTGCAAGCGTAAATCCACGACGACGCGATCACGGACCACGTAACCGAAAACCGGCGCACCTACCGGGTCAACCAAAGCCTGTCGAAACGCATCTTTGACGTCCATACGGCACAAGAGGATTCGAGCATTACTACCGTGGGTCTGTCTCAAAACATCACACGTAGTAAAACCTCACGAAGCACGTGGCCGAGCTCGGACGGTGGCGCGGAATCAAAATCCGTGTCACCGTTAACACTGGTCCGACCCCCTGCGCGCGCAAACGTGAGATCGTGAATAGTTCGAAATTTGGGTTCTAGAACGACGCTAAGAGGTGAAATACGAAGCCCCAAAATTTCGCCAGCGAAACGCATATCAAATAACAATGCGCGGCCGTACACGACGTCCTCGCAAATCTTTCTGTGGATCGCGACGTCGTGTTGTGCGATTCCCGGGTGATTACCATAAGCAAGTTCAGCGGTCAGATCCCCCCCCCCTGATACGCCCACTGGTGCGCCCGGCGCCAACACGCGAAGTAGTAAGGAGGTAGAGGGAAATTTCTTGACGGATGCAGACCAGTGCCGTACGGTAGCCACGTTAATATGCGACGAAAACAGTGAGGGGCCGATGGTGGATGTAAGTCGGGCAACGCTGCCCTGACACTGTCTCAAGAGGGAGGAGCTTACCGATGCGAGATGACCGAAGCTCGCGGGGCCTTGGTCGGCCATCGACTGCACCACAACCGCCCAAGCATCCAACCAAGCGAGTCGCAAGGCACCCGAACGTACGACATCAACCGCCCCTTGTACACGCAGCAAGTCAGCCGGAAAATCACGCACACGCACACAAGTAACCGTACCTTTCTCTTCGAAGGGGACCGAGCCCGGAGCCACCGCCACGCGAGCACGCCCCACACCCCCATCGCCAGCCAGAGCTACCAACGCACGCCAACGCAGCCCCTCCCGTTCCTTACGGCTGCTGCTGTATACTGTGTAGTCTGTGTTGCTACAATATTCATTCTGCAGTCAGGCGACAGTACGAGGTTTTTTGTTCACACACTTCTACTTCCCAGCTTCTGGACAAACCGTGGTCACAGGTATCGTCCCTTCTCCCCCCCGGTTCTTGCCTTCACTTCTTATCGCGCATAAGGTTCAGCAATCCCACTGCTCGTCGATTTTTCATCGAGTGTCGCTAACTCACGCCCTCTCGTTTTCCGCAAGTCTATTTGTGCACAAAAATAACTCCCCACGAATTTACAAGAGTATGCACTCGGGGGGATTCGAACTCATGAAACTGGCCTGTACCAGGCTCGAGGATAACCTGATACGCCACCGGGTCGACCGGAGGTACAAGTAGCTGATACTCGACCTCGTGAAAAAAACTATTTTTTCACAACGAAACTAACGGAATTCAACAGCAGTGGCATCAGCAGCGTCGACGGTTTGATGAATGATGTCTCGATTTCGTGGCTCTGAGCCCCGGAGTGATAGCGTCGCCTTGAGCGATTACCTCCCTTGGGGGAGTGCTAGCCCTTTGTTTGTATCGAAGGAGAATTGACTTGAGGCATTCGTCGTCCGCCGATGGCAAGAACCTCAGACGAGCTAGGAGAATCCCTCTGCTGATTTTTTTCGTGGACCTCAAGATGACATGGAGCTCCGTTGACCGAGAGTGGCCGTGGGTGGTGCTCGCATGTTTCCGTGTACCAGATACGATGCTGCCCATCATTGTCCAGTTCCACGAAAGCATGCGAGCTCGCGTGCGTCCGGATGACGGTGAACTCAATGAATGGCATGCCGCCACTCAAGGATTGCGGCAAGCATGTGTACTGTAGTCGCTTCTTCGCAATGTATTTTCGCCGCACAGCGACCCACTTCGTTCCGCAAAGTTTGAGTGAGGACCCAGTGTAAGGTTATTAGTGGGGACACAGAGTGTCCCCTGCAGATCTGCCAACTTGAGCAGTTCCTCGGAGAGTACTCACTTTCTTTTCCTTCGTAGAGACGTAGGTTTATTCGATTCCACCAGAGCCCCGGATAGCTTCTGCGATCGGAGACATGTGCCTCCGATCTATTTCCTAACCTTCCAGAATACAAAACGCCAAGCTTATCATACAAAACCCATCGAAATGATCTCAAATTCGGATCATTACAGGCCCTTCGAGACCGTATCTTAACACTAGCCCAGCATGATGAGTCGCATATGCAGAAATACGGGAGATTCGGGGAAACTCCAGTTCTACGAACTAGACCCTAAGTCGAAGATGCGGCTACTCAAAACCCACTCCCACACCTCTAACCGTCTGGCTGTGGAGCCAGGAACACCCGAAGAAAAACAGTTGAAAGGAACGCAGACCCTACACCAATGTAAAGGTCACCCATCAACAACCTGTGGCGTGCCGCCGGTGTGGCGAGGGGGGGAAGAAAAGGCTCTACGGCAAACCAATCACAAAAAAGGTACTATAGCGAGGGGAGCCCTCGTCGATATGGAGGGGAACACAGACGCTAACACAAGGGAGACGTCACGCGAAGAACGTCCCGCGGGCCATCGGCATGGCGGGGGGTTAGACGAGGAAACGACCAATACCCGGGATGGAAGATGGCAACACCTACAGCCCCGTTAGGGGGGGAAGTGACTGTTCGAAATTTAACAAAGTAGAACAATTACAACACACGAAAGGTAAAATATGACACACAGATCCGTACATACCCCTGTACCACGTGACGCGCGAGCAGGGTACCCTGGTTGTCCCCCGGCACTGGGCTGAGGATGGCGCCGGCAGGGCGAAATTG
The DNA here is from genome assembly GCA_012845835.1 of Undaria pinnatifida. Lineage (NCBI taxonomy): Eukaryota > Phaeophyceae > Laminariales > Alariaceae > Undaria > Undaria pinnatifida. Next base: position 9,218,322 of record JABAKD010000015.1, on the reverse strand, counting down.
GACAATGACGAAAAGGCGACAGCGCTGCTCCTCAGATAGCGGCGTTTTACCCGAAACCTGACCCGGCACTGAGCAGGGGATTCGGCAAGACAGAAAGAAAAATTATTGGAAAAACCGCCCCAAAACCGGACGAAGATCCTCAGGGCACTACGAACAACTCGAAGACACACCCTTAAAGCTCACAACCCCAGACCTTGAAGAACTATCGAGGAGCAATGGCGGCTTGAAAGTCACCTGGCCACGACCGCGCCTCGAGATTCATCCACGTTGCGTTGGATTCCCCGAGGAAACGCACTGGCGATGTGAACTTGCAAGCACCAAGAGCCTCGTACGGCTCCCGTTGAAGTCGTGTAGCGCGCCGAGGGAAGAGGGAGTTTAATCGGTCCCGGGTCGTCCAGAAAGCGGACCGGGTATACCTTGTCCTCGGTAGTGCTCGCGCTGATTTTTCCTAGCCACCATAAACCATCGTCTCCCTTGTACCAAAAGTGGGCTCCCTTAGGGAGTACTGTGACGTGGTAGCGACGGGCCAATCGGCACAGGGAACACAGGCGTAGCCCGGCGCTAGGAAACGTCCCCCGTTGTTGCGGGAGAGCTCCCGCTGTACCCCCCCCGATCCACACTCGGCGGTACAGGCGGTTAATTTGGCGGGGCTGGTCCGGGGTTCCGGCCCAATAACGAAAGATGTGGGAGCGGGAGAGGTGGGGGTTCATTCCCCGCTCCCAGGAAGGTTCGTAGAGTCCCGCCCAATGCGTCTTGTATAGCACCGGGATGACGCCACCTTGCCCCCGTACCGACTGATGACCAGCGATCTGCTCCACTTCCTGCCGTTGGAAGGGAGTCGAAACGTCGTTTGAGTGACGTGGTACGGCGGGGACTTATAGGAAATTTGTTGAGCACGTACTGCGTCAGCCCCGCCGGTAGGAATTTCGGCATGTCCCCGCTGTCGTGGGGGTTGGCACAGGGTTTGAAGCGCTCGATGGCCATACGCCGACGAGCGTCCGATCGGGGCAGTTCGGAAGGGGATATCCCAATAGGGGAGGTTGATCTCAAGCGGCGAACCGTGCGGGGTCTCGGCGGCGGAACAGGGACCGACGGCCAGGACCTGGTACGGGCCCGTCCCGTTAAACGCGAGTTTGGCCTTGAGTACCTTGGGGTCGGTGTTCGCCTTCACACCCTGGCGGATGGTAGAGGCAGAATTGTACGCCCATGCCCAAACACCCACAGCGAAGTTAGGTGCTGGACGCTGGGGAAGTGAAGGGTCGAGCTATGTGGTGGATGGGCAGGAGGGTCGCCTTTCAGAAAAACAAAATCGGTCAAAAAGAGTGCCGCCGTACCTCTATCGTTGTTGCTGTTCTCACAAAAACTCGCATAATCATGTCCGTGGTAACAGGACAGGCCCCAATCACATTGAAGTGGAAGAACACCCGTATCGTACCGTAGTGCTCACACGTACACTCCGAGGGCGGGTTGGTTCACCTCGAGGAAGACTTCGGGGAGGGCGGGTTGAAGGTTGAACCACTGGCATGTGTACGGAGGTCAGTCGGTGGTATGCGAGGATGCAGGCAGTGTGTCCAAATCAACGGAAGATAACGCGAAGATGGCCGTCATTGTGACCGTTTTCGTATCAGCAGGCCGCACCGTGCCCCAAAAAAACGGAGACAACGCTGCTCCGCATAATCAACAACGTTCTCCCGGCCCCATCGCTCGTTGTCGAAGCGGCGTCCCAGAAGTATATGTGCAGACGATGCAAAGTTCGTACCTCGGCGCGGTCTTATAAACGCAAGCGTCGTCATTGTGCCATAAATTAATGACGGATCCGACTCGCGTGGGCATCCTACGATCGTGTCAAGCGGGAGCTGTACAATATGGAAGATGCTTAGGACCGAGGAACGCGTGATACCATAGAGGTAGCACTTTTTGGCTACTTTTTTTTCTGAATGACGGGGCTCCTTAACCCGACATCGTCGGAAATAGGCCTTTTGTTTTCATGATGCTCGTTGTGTGCCTAGGCCATGTGGGATTTTTTATCCGGTAGCAGTTTTACTTTTGTCCCTATCAGGTTTTGGGAGAGGTCTTAACCTCCCAAATTGAGGAACCCCAGAACAAGGAAGTGGTGCACACCTGTATCGTAGCACGCGTGGAGGTGATGGACACCCTGCTGTACGGGCGTGTGGCTCGGAATCTTGGCCACGGGCACTTCGCTGACCTCCGAACGGCACACTAAAACCTCCTCCTAACGGATATTGGCTTCCAGTGCCGACAATGCGGCGACCACCACATATCGGCCGCCAAGACAACTCAACACAATGTGAGAGTGTCGAGACGACCACCCGCAAAAGCCCTCTCTCCTCTTTGCGGGAGACGTAAAAATGACGACAACTGAGCGGCTGACCCATCGCGTGATGTTCGGGACGATGGTTGGTGTGGGGACAATCCGGGACCAGGCCGACCAGAAAAGAACTGGGCCCAATCTGTAGAAACCATATCAAAGCATTCAAAGCCACGAGGTGTAAACGGACAACCCGTCTTTGCTGATAGGAGTAAAGAGTGTGCTATGGTCGAGGGCGGCTAAGAAGAGTGGAAATAGGTACCGGGGGGTCGTCGACGCGGCGGGCCGCTTCATGACGAAATGGCACACAGGACTGAGTCGGACAAGAGCTGGCCAATCCACGCAACAGTGGACGCCTAGAACATCAACAAGGGGAAACCTGGGAGGGGTACCGACACAGCTGAGGGTAAACCTCGAATCGAAATTGCACATGGTGTGCCAAGATTCCGGTTCGACTAATGTGTGGAGCGTGTTCAAGTACAGAAATGCCCTAAACCCTGTAGTGAGTGGTAGGTGTTTTGCTTTGTATTTTACGTCGAGTTCAACGGGGGGAGCGCGAACGCGGCAGTAATAACTCTTGTTGTCTGGCTTTCTTTGATCTTTTTTATTTCCCCTTTTCTCTCTTTATTTCAGTGTTTGAAGCCAGGCTAAGGTAGGGGGTACCCCTTTTAAGCCTTGTATTTCAGGGCCTTTTCTTAGTACGCAAAAGGAATTCAATATACAATTCAAGAAACTAATCCCGCCGAGCGAACTTTGAAGGAAGAATTTGCCGAAAACTGCATGAAATTCCAACTTGACTGAACGATTTAGAGTAAAGTTCCATCCAAAACGACCAGGTGGTACGATCGGCCTACCAACACCGGGCAAAACGACAGTACGCGGGCACAACCCACACGGCAGTACGCACCAGACACTGATCGCTGTTCGCCGTGCTTGGTAGCGGTAGACATAACCCAACATTGATGCGGAGGCACCAATGGGTAGCTGGGGAAGCGTGACGCGTACTCGCATCCTCAGAAGTAGGTCCGAGTGAGCCAGCGTTACCGCGCTTTCTTTCCACGATGTGATCTCGTTCTCTGCAGCTGCGTGATATCGTATTCGGGGCTAATTTTGTCAACCACCGTCGCTATCCCACAACGCTGTCGCCGAAGCCTCCACCGCCACCGCCACCCACGCCGCACGGCCGCCGCCCCCGCTACTGCTGCTGCTGCTTTGCGGCGGCTGTTGTGCTGCTGCTGCCGTTGGTGTCTCCTGCGTTTGTTTCTAGAAAAAATAATAAAGAGCTGGCTGTTCTGTTGTTGTTGTGATGATCGCGATGATCGAGCCAGGCTGAGCAGCTGTACCACAACTATTCTGGCGGGGCAATCGCCACTGCCACGTCCGCCCCCACCCCCGCTTCCGCCGCTGCTGCTGCTGCTGCTGCTGCTGCTGCTGCTGTGCTGCTGTTTGTCTGATGCTGGGCCTGCACCTGTCCGTGAGTCTAGGTGCTACCACTCACCATGTCTAAATGCAAAAGTTGATGTTGCCTCTCCGCTCCTCGCCTGTGCTATGGAGGCCGTGTAGACTATGCCTTTTCTGCGATTCGTGCACCGCAACACAACAGAAACCATGCCGGAGTGAATCTGGCTTTTTTGTAGCATGACGGAGGAATTTTTCGTCAATTATTTTAACGCAAACACTCAATTAGTCCCTTGCTTCCCCTCCCCACTGGCCTTATGCCGGTGTCTTCTTCTTTCTGCTGCTTCGTCCGTGCAACAATTAGCTGTTTCTCCTCATTAGCACGTAGGGTTTTTCTTTTCCAGTCGTTCTGACGTTCTCGCATCACATTCTTCGGAACCCCTGGTGTTTCCTTGTTTCCTTTTCTCTTTTTTTCTTATGTTTTGGTCTGGCTTGTTTTGTTGTGCTGTCGTGCCCGGTACGCCGGCATTTCACTTGCTTTATGTGCATTAATAATTGCGATTTTTTGGTTGACCCTGTCTCACACATAATTTGTATGTCTCTAGGATGAAAAATTACCACGGACGCCAGGTATACTCAACACACATAACAATCAATCTTCTGGCCGTGCTACCGTCGGTGCTGCAGTTTTTTTTATGATTCTGGGAAGGTGTCGTTGCAGAACGGACAAGAATCACACCGCAGCAAACATCACGGTAGGGTATCAGTATACATGGCAGGGAGCCCAGCGACCGGTTCCTACCCTCGACGCTGACTACCGATTGCGGAGAGACTGCTGTGCTGCTTTGCCGTGTGGGTGACCGCGGCGCGATTTCTGTCACTCTCGTGTGCTGATGATGTGCTCAACTGCTGTTGTTGATGATGTGCTCAACTGCTACTGTTGATGATGTGCTTAACTGCTGCTGCGAACAACACAACAAAACGTTTGAAGGCTCTGATAATAATGATGTTTGATGTATGCGGGGAATTCATCTGGGTTGGGTTTCATGCCCGAGCAGGGGGAGACGGGACAGAGAAAAAAAGGATATGAAACGACACACCCTGGGACGGATTATCGATCACCACGTCATGATGTGCAGGAGCAGATATTTAAGAGCAAGATCTTTAGTCTAGTCTTTCTTGTCTATTCCCGATCTTATCGATCTTGTGTGTAACATACTTCTAAGTAATAAATTATGAAACTCTTGAGTGTTCCCGTGGCAATTTCTGGTCATCCGGTCGATGTCTCGCGAGCCACAAACTTCTGGCTGGATCGTCTAGCCGGAGACCAAGGGTTGCATCTGTTCCGTTCTCCTTGCGAGCTCGGAAGTGGCCGATACACCGATCGGTGGTGTAACATGAAAACGGCCGCGCAAGCAGGGCACCAAAGACGGTTTGAGAGGGTAACTCGAGGCTTCAAAAAGGTGGAGACCGGGTGGAGACCGGCTGCCTAAAGGGGGAAGACGGGCTGCCGCCGGGTGAAGAAAGACTCACCGTGTCTTTGGTCTGCCTTCCTTGGTGTCGTCCTGTCTTCCATCTCCGAGCTTTTGAAATTCAAACTGTTCGCGGGTTTTCATGTACGGGTGTGGCTTTTTGATTCTTGAGCAGACCGCTCAAAATTCAAAATCGCCGAAAGGCCACTTTACTGCTGCTGTTGGTAGGCTGCAAACAGGCTTCGCTGCAGGCCAGGGGTAGAGCCGGGAGAGTCTTCCGCACCTATGGCGTTGGCGTAGGTGGCGCATTTGGTGCGCGCTGTGTTCGAGTGTGGGCCTCGCAGCTCGTTGGTCTACGACGAACGTGAGACGAGCCTTCCGATTCGAAAATTTGTTTGCTGGCTGTTACGTGTTCGTATCAAAGAGCTAAATGTCGGGCCACTGCGGGCACTCTGGATCACGCGTCAGCCTGTCTGCCGTGGGCAATCACGCAGAGCGTCCTCTAGGAACCTGGAAGCCTCTTCGGGAGAGCGCTTGAGTGTTGTGGATGCCGCCTGGTGTGTCCGGGATGTCCTGTGGTAGATTATGTGTGCCTCCCTGCTGTGTTGGTGTCCTGGCTGCCTGGTCGTTTGTTAATTTCTTTATGCGGGATTCTACGATGGTTTTCTTCCCTCGCGAACCGGTAGTTATTATGTACTCCGGAGTATTTTTTTTCCTTCCCCCCACGGGCCAGATGACTATTCAAAATCCTTAATGCAAGTAGCTGATGTGTCAAAGTGTGGTACCGTGCGAGTATGTTGATAGGTCAGGCGGACAAGAGACACGGTGCGTCTTGCTTCACACCAGGAGGCAGTCCGTCTCCACTCCTCGGACAGCCCTTCACAACTTTTGAAATAACCGATCTCCACCTTTAAAGCCTCGATTTGCCCTTTCAAACCGGAAGGCAAAAGGATTAAACTCGTTTTCTCCTGCTCGCCCGATCGTTCCGCATGTTACACCAACGATGTATCTGCGACTTCCGGGCTTGCAATGAGCACGGCGCCGAGGCAATCTTATGTCTGCCGCAAGCCGATGCAGACAGACGTTGGTTCCACGCCAGACATATCCCGAAAGTTTCATGGTTAGTCTAATAAATGATCCACAAGATCGGCAAGATCGACCAGAGGATCGGGAATAGATCTTGCCTTTTAATATCTAGAAAATGAATTGACGACTTGTCCGAGGTGTGTACTTTTGAATCGTTTCATGTTTTATTTTCTCTGTCCATTCTCTCCCCGCTCCGGCAAGAACCCCAACCCACCCAAATTCTCCGCTAATATCAAGCATCATTATCACCAGAGCCTATTTTTTTTTCTACTTTGTTCACAGAAGTTGAGAGCGTCAAGAAGCACGAGATATACAGAAACCCGCGCCGCAGTCACCCACACAGGAGCTGGACAGCAGGCGTCCACGTCGTGCCCAGGGCTGAGGGTGGGAACCGATCGCTGGCCTCCCTGCCATGCATTGGTACCCTTTTGTGACGTTTGCGGTGAGTGATTCTCGGTACTGCAACAAGAAACCTCTAGCCATACTCCCAAACTGCCCAGCAATCACAAAATGCATCATCAGCACAGCCGGCAGAACGACCATAATGTTGATCGTAATATGTGTGTTGTCTTAACAGTAAACCGTTATTTCCACCCAACGGCATCAGCACACACCTAGTGTCCGCGAATATATTCTTCATCGTAGAGAGATACCTCGTACAAACTGTGTGGTCACAGACCGTGAGACAGACTAAACAAAAAATCGAAAATGATTAAGGTAGATCAGATTTAATGCTGGCGTATCGGGTACGAGAAAGCAACAAAACAAGTCAGATCATAAAATAAGAAAAAACAGAATAACATAAAAAATGAAACAACAGGGTGTCTGAAGAATGAGATGCCAGAAGGTCAGAACTGCTGCAAGAAAAACCACACACATCATACATGCTGAAACGGAACAGATAACTGCACGGACGAAACAATAAGAGGAAGAAGATGCCGGCATAAGGCCAGAGGGGAGGGAAAACCCGGGACCAAACAGAGAAGCAAGGTAATTAAAAGAATGTAAGCAAGCAAGACCACTATTAATAGTATCATTGCTGCCGCTTTCGCGCTCCACTCTTTAAACTCAAAGAAAACAAACAAAGCAAAGCACTATCGCTCACGCTATGGTGTAGGGCTATTGTTGCACGCGGTCGGACATATTAATCAAAGTGGTACCTGGCCACATGATCTACTAACTCGATTATTCATTCGTAGACAGCTGCATCAGAAGTCCCCCCCCCCCCCCCCCCCCCGCCCCGCCCCCCCAGGCGTCCCCTTTGTCCCTGCTCTTGGCGCTCACTGCGGCGTGGTGTATCCAGTTATCCGCCCTGCCCCTGTGCCATCTCGTCATATATCGGTGCACCGCGTCGACGGGTCCCCGGTACAAGTTGCGAGTCTTCTTACTCGCCCTCTGCCATTGTCTATACTACAAAGCACGAAAGGGGGCTAGCCGTGGACCCCTTTGGGGCTTTGAATAACCTGATATCGTCCGCTAGGAGACATCCGGCCCAGGTTCGGTTTTGGTCGGGGCTAGTCCCGGGTTCTCCCAACCATCCATCGAACCGAACCTAACGCGATTGGTCAGTCGTCCGTTGTACGGCTACCGTATAGAGGCGGGGTCGTTCGCGGGTGGTCGTATCAACACTCCCACATTGTGCCTCCTTGAGAGCTTTGGCGATTGATGCGAGGTGGTCGGTCCGTTGTCGGCGCTGGAAGCCAATATGCTCATGAGGAGGTTGTGGTGTGCGCATCGGAAGTTAGCGAAGTGTCCCTGGCCAAGCGTCCGAGTCACACCCCCGTACAGCAAGGTCTCCATCACCTCGGCTTTTTGCAGGCGCACCTATAGTGTGAAGATGGCATCCTCAATATTGTACATCTCTCACATGAACTGATGATAACATGCCCACGCGAATCGGATCCGTCGATTACTTTCTGACATATTGTCGGCGCTAGCATCGATGTGAACGCTCATGTACAGAACCTGCATCGTCTGCATATACCTTTGGCCCGCTGCTTCAACGACGAGCGGTCGGATCGGGAGTACCTGGTGGGGTATGCGCAGCAGCAGTCAGTACCATACCCAAGTTTCTGAATATTGAAAACAGGAGAACAGCACATCGAGACTCTGCTGCCACCACGAGCAAGAGGCTCGGCGTCTGCTTCCGACAAGTCCCCGTACCTCCCTTCCGAGGGTGGAACGATATCCATGGCATAGGTTCAGCACATCCACGCTTGTCATACTACGGAACGTGCTATCAACATACTCGCACGGTAGCACACTTTGACACATATGAAATGGATCGTATATCCCAACCGTAAGGAAATATAACGACTGTTATTGGCAAAAATAATAGTGTCATGAGTGCATTTTCCAAACAGAAGATACCGAATCTCGCATACACGGGAGAACAACACCTCGAGACCTTCCTGCCACCACGGGCAAGAGGCTCGGCTCCTGCTCCCGACGAGTCCCCCTGCCTCTCTTCTTAGGGCGGAGCGGTCTTCATGGCCTAAATGCAGCAGGCCGCCCCTCATATTACACCACGGAACGACCTATCGACATACTTGTACGGTATGGATATGGAAAGGATCGTATCCTAGCCATAGATAAATACAATGACGGTTACCGACAAAAGAAAATCGTGACATAAATGAATATTCCAAACAGAAGATATACCACATCTCACACACAGAAAAACTTCGAACCCCTCCCGCCACCACGAACTAGAAGTCGGCTACTGCCCCCCGATGAGTCCCCGTGCCTCCTTTCGTATGAGGGAACGATCTTCATGACATAAATGCAGCACGTCCACACTCATACTACGATACGAGCTGTCAACATACACGCACGGTAGCACATTTGCACACATATGAAAATGATCGTATCCTAACTGTAAGGAAATACAATTACGGTTACTGACAAATATAATCGTGACGAGAAGCGACGTTTCAAACAGAAGATACCGAATGTTGCACAAACAAGAGAATAACACCTTGAAACCCTCCTGCCACCACGAGAAGGAGCCTTCGCTTCTGCCCCCTACGAGTCCCCATGCCTCCGTTACTAGGGCGGAACGATCTGCATAACGACATAAATGCAGCACGCCCCCACTCATATTATACTACTGTACGAGCTATCAACATACTCCCTCGGTATCACACTTTGACTCATATGAAAAGGACCGTAAAGAAATACAACGGCGGTTACGGACAAGAAATCGTCGCAAGAACGCATTTTCCAAACAGAAGATACCGAATTTCGCACATACGGGAGAACAACAACCACGAGCAAGAGACTCGGCTTCTGCCCCGGACGAGTCCCCGTGCCCTCTTCCTAAGGCGCAATGATCTTCATGGCACAAAAATGCAGCAGGCGCCCACTCATATTGTTCTACGGTACGAGCTATCGACAACCGCACGATATCACACTATGACACGAATGAATAGGATCGTACCCTAATCGTAAGGGTATCAATGACTGTTGCTGTCCATACAGATCGTGGCGTGCATGAATTTTCCAAACAGAAGCGACCGAATCTCTCACACACAGCAGAAGAACACATTGAGGCCCTCCTGTCACCACGAGCAAGAGGCTCGTCTTTTGCCCCCGACGAGTTCGCATTCCTCCCTTCCTAGGAGGGTCCTCTTGTAGCGCGTTTCCTATTGTGTGTGGGCCACACACAGCTCGTCGTTCTCCCAAGAAGAACGTGAGAAGCGCCTCTGCTGATTTGAAAAAAAATTCTCTGGCCGATATGTTCGCACATACATAGAGCTGAATATGCGGCTCTTCGGGTACTCTTGGCGACGCGTCGGCATGTCTGCCGTTGGCCATTCCGCAGATCGTCTTCAAGGAACTTAGTTGCTTCTTGGGACAGTGATCGAGTATTGCGGATGCCGTCTGGTTTATCAGGGATGTCCTGTGGTAAACGCTGTGTGCCTCGGTGTGTTGGTGTCCAGGCTGCCTGATAGTTTTCTCGAAATTTTATGTGGAAATATACTCGTAAGGGTTTTCCCCTCGCAAACTGGGTCTTCACCTTATATTAATCAGGTTGTTAATTTTTTGGCCCCCCCTCCCCACAGGCCAAATCACGAACATTATATTTAATGCAAGTAAGTTACAATTGTTGGAGCAGTTGTGTCAGGGAATGTTATTATCGCTCTTGACGATTCTTGTGAGCTCTTGAGAGCTTTAAAGGAGGACGGAAAGGTCCATAGCCGGTGGCATGGCACTTCCCCGTGTGATAACAACCAATATATTGCATTGTGAAGAAACGAACTCCGAGCCTACGAGGGGGGTCCTCGGAGCTGACACCACCGGGCTCGCGGCCGCGAGTAGGTATAATTCAATTCAATTGAGTAAGTTCTGCTTACTGCCAAGAACTTGACCAACTTGCTTTTCAGACGCTGGGTAGCTCTGTTTCGCGTGCTGGTGTGGGACACAAGCAGGAATAGGAGCGCGAGGGCAGGGCGCTAGCAGAGTCCACTCTGCAAATTAGAGCAACCCGAGAGGTCAGCCGGAGCCGGCGGAGGGCTAGAGCCGGAAATCAAGGTGACGATCGGGAGAGATAAACCGCCTAGGTTGGGTGGTGAAGTTGTTAACTTCGAAGACATGCGCGAATTTCTCGATGCGTACTCGGAGAACGAACAGCAGATAAGAATCACGAACTAAGGTAGACGAGACTGCGGGCTCCCGAGAAGGCGAGAGCTGGTAGATTCGGCGACCCAGATGGCGGTGGCTGATGAGTTCTGCGATGGCAAACCCTGCGTGGACCTCTCTGAGGAGGAGCTCTGGCAAGGGCTTAAAATGTATGTTCGTGTTGATATGCAGCAGACGAGTCATAAGGATTTCTGCCGCTAGATATCCCGTGTGCTGTGAATGATGGATGCGAGCGTACCGGTAGATAGAAGGGTGTTCATGCAACAACTTACCCTGCGGTAATACCTTTCTGACAGCAGGCTTATGGAGATGGTGAAGCCCGGCGGTCGGCAGTACACGCTAAACCATGGCAAGGTACTATTTGAGGCAATAGCGTCGGGAAACGAGTCATTCGGGTTCCGCTGCAGAGTGGAAACGAAGTTGTGATTCGATCTGGTAGCTCATGATCATGACGCCTTGTTTAATAGTATTGCCAAGTAGCAACGTTACCAAGCCGAATTAATGGCAACGATGCTGAACGTCGGCAAGCGGCAAAAAAGCGTGACGCTGGGTAGACAGCTGCTGCGGCGACCAAGCTGTAGGGACGTGCTGTTGACGAGCACGACTTACTCTAGAGTGTGGGCAATACTGCTGATGTTAATGCAGGGCGCAATCGTCGGTACGACAGCACCGAATGTTTTGTGTGTGGCAAGCAAGGTCACAAGCAGCGGGACTGCTCCCAAAGCCGGCACGGTAAGGTGGGAAAAGGCATCCATGGCCAGAGCCACGGCCAGACCCGCCATAAAGCAGCAGCAGTCCACCCGCGGTTCCGTTCAGCATACCGGAAGTAAGACCACCGCGATGTCCCCTCCGTCTGCCATCCCCCGTTCTGTTGGCCTCAACCGCGGTGTTTACAGAGATGAACCTGCTATGCCTGTAGCTTCTACGCAGAAGGATGACGACTTCGTGTACATTTGCGTACCTCGAGGGGAGTAGATGGCGCCATTGGATAGAGGAATCACGGAGGTGGTGAAGCACGATGTTTCCCACAGCGCCGGGTCACAGAATGGAGTCCTAGTCTTTCACTCGGGTCCGATGCACCTGCCGCAGCAGTGTCGCGAAGATTCCGGCACCAGTTCATCCACGGGTGTCTTGATCGTGCATCTTGGCGGGTGTGGTGACACAGGCATGGGTTCAGGCGTGGGTTCGGCAGAGACCCGCATTCGGAGACCCCGACGCAGCATTTCGCGGGTTGCCTTGCGTTTCCTGGTGCTTTCTCGGCTGCTGAGGTTAAATCGGTCATGGAGTTTGGTTCGGGCATGACAGAAGCGTTAGAGGAGCTGGTAGAGGCGCTGTGGGGACAGCCGGGGATGACGGAAAACATGTTAACGCAAACGTTAGCTGTGCGTGCGCATGTGGTGACGTCGTTGGGCCAGGGGTGTGATATTGAGACGCAATCGTGTCTGCTCCACTAAACGATCGAAACTCTATGTGAACCATTACGGTTTAGCATGCCACCTATCGTTCTCCTTGGGGGAGGCGTTATGGTTATTATCGGGCAAAAGACGGAAACTCGGCATCGACGTTATGGCGCGGGCCGTGGTCGCGAGTCGGTACAACTATTTCATACTCGTCGTATATATCTGAATGAAGCTGAGTGAGCAGTACTAACCGGGCTGAACTGTTGAGATGAAACGGCAATACGTAGCAGTACAGAACCGTGCGTCGGGAAGCATGCGTGGTATCGAGCGCCGAAATACATCGAGTACAAGCAGTTTCCGCAATACATAGCTAATGCGAGTTCTCGCAGTTTCTAGTCTCGAAGTACGGCCGGCGCGCTGAAGATACCACAGAGGGTGCATCAGGGCTGCAGCATGCGCGTACAGGACGTTTGATTGCAATATTCTTTAGCACGCTGGAGTTGTTTCTGTCGCACTTGCGCTGCGCAGCGGATACGTTTTACGGTAGGCGTACACCGTTTTTTTTTAGGTTTCTGACTTCGAGAGCTCTATATGTACCTCCCACCGAAAACAGTTTTTGCGAAAGTTGGGACTTTTTTTCTGATGAAAAACCTCGTGGCCCTCTTGGCATACAGCATGCCAAACGATGATTTTTGTACAGCGGCAATTATTTCACGAACCCTTTGGGGTAAGGAGTCCCACCAGGCTTTATATTTGGGGCCAAAACGTACTGCCACAATCGGAGAACGCGTCGGTGGTGGAGTACAGTAGGGTGGTCGATATAATAGATTCCACAATATGATACCGTAATACGTAACTATGAAGGGCCATCACCGTCGTCTTGGCAGCCCTTGGCATAACTGCGATGAAACTTAGACGATGGCGAGGTGTATTCCTAATGCACAAGACAATAATCAAGGCTGCCTGTCCGCCTGCCTGTCAAAATTGTCTTGCCCCTCAGACCGTTCCAGCCTCGCCTAGCCGTATGGGTAGGGGGGGTGGGCGACACAACCAGCAGAACACCAGGTCTTGTGCCGCGCCGAGCCGTGGCCATAGCGTGCTGAGCATTCCCGACAGTCCCGAAGCAGTACTCACAACGATCAATCCATCAATGAAGGAGCAAACGCCGACCACTCACCTCAAACGGTGTAGAAGCCTCAACACCAACGGCGAATTGCTGATAGGTTGTCACCCATGGCGTGAACGCCGTCAAGGGAGGATAGAGCACCATCTCCGGATCAGAAATCCTTAAATTAACATAAACCTGCACCCCGGTGACAAAAACAATTATCTGACGGGCCGACACCGCCCCTCATGGTATGGAAACTCCGCCACCATCCGCCCTGATTGCTGATTGCTGATTGGCTGAGGCTCGTAAAGGCGACGAGATGAGCAATTTGCCACTAAGGCCAACACGACTGCACAATATTCCCCTGGTGCCAACGCAACATCACCATTTTCCCTGGGACCAATGTGGCGCTCACATCGCAGCCGGAAAGGATACGGTCCCATCCTCTGATGGTAAGTACCATTACACAAATACACACTTCCAACAACCAAGGCACGAAACCATGTATTCACCCTGTCGTTACCGTCCCTCACGGTAGGGACTGATTACTGATTGCCTAGGGATCATAGAGCCAGCGCTGCGAGAGTTTCCTCTCGGGTCAACGTCGAGGTTTCGCCGCACCCGGGCAGGTTAAGGCACCATCCACGGGTCAGAAATCCATCCAACAATGTACAGCGCCTCAACAACCCGTTGTCAGAAACAGTGATTCCCCGTGTCGACACCGCCCCGCACGGTGTGGAAACCCCACACCTAGCCTTTTGTCGCTGATTGGCTGGGGACCATGAAGCCAGCGCGCTGCGAGAGTTGTCCCTGTGGCCAACATCGAGGTTTCGAGGCAACCGGGAACGACCACGTCCCATCCCCGGATCAAAGACTCTCCAATTCACCTACAAATTTAACCGATGGGTCTGAAAACAGTGTTCCCCCGGTTAGATACCGCCCCGCGCGGCGTGAAAACCCCGCCTCCATCCACTTTTTACTGATCTTGCCGGCGTGTTTGACCTGCGCAAAGATGACCGTGCCCAGCAGCGGTTCTTACAACTGCTGATATGCATTTCATGACACGTACACCAACACTGCGACCCCGCGACAACATACGGGAATATGAGGACCGCTACGACTTAATAGTTACGCTGCAATGGTCCTTACTTTTCGTCCAAAGTAGTGGCACATCACAGCACAACATGAGTACTCTAGAAATCCGCCATACACGTAAAAATAGCAGTATAGTGGAAACTACAGCAATAAGTTTATAAAATAGATGTGATGTTTTGCCTAGCTCAAGATTCACCACCTAGAGTATAAATACCAATACTTACCATTATAGTGGACAAAAAATAAGACACCTCCCAATCAAAACTCACTCATATTGTATATTACGAGTACCAACAACGCCGCTTGCAAGGATGAGTATTGACCTGAAATTCGTCAAACTCACGGCTGACGTCCTTGAAAATTAGATATAAAATACCAATGTGGGCAACGTGCATCTAGCGCTAGTACTAACTAAAATTTACGCGATACCCATATTAAGAGAGAGATAGTCACAGAGGTAGGAGCGGTTGGCTACAGAAGAACACGGGATCGCCTGAACAGAGGAAATGAAACGCTATTGAACACACGGTACGGTATATGTTTACAAACGTTCGCACGAGGTGCGTCAGTTGTGGAGCTCTGTATTCCCACATACACACAGTTTAAGGCAAACAAAGAGCCACGCATCCTCTGCCGACCACCGTTCTTGCTGAGGGTCGGGTTGCGGTTTTCGAAAGCTCTTGCTCAGGAGTTAAGAAGGCACTCAGGCAACGGCAAAGAACTACAACGCACAACCCGCGGAAGAGCAACACAACACACGGCTAAGAGAATCGGGGTTCGCTCTGCGGATTGCGTGATTCGAGTGTTTGGCACTGTTGAAATCTCCCTAGTACCCGAAGTATCAAGTAAGTCATCTCAATTCAACCGCAGGGCAACTCTTGCGAGACAGCGGAGTATCAGACCCATGTGACCGCCTTATTGGGCGAAACCGCTTTGTTCCTTACAGGTTATGAGTGCCGTTTACAATGACCGCCAACCAGTTTTATCCCTTTTTTGGCGGCATTCCGCCTTACGGAGACCACCGTACCGCGGGATCTCTACTGCAAATGTTTGAAACAGGTCTCACACCAACATCGAAACCACGAAATTGCAATCACCAGGTATAAACAGTGCCAATGTTGACACTCCTTCCTTTGTTCACACTGTCCGACGGGGCTAGAGCCGTCGCCCAAGGTCTCGCTGGGATAAGTGGTCCCGCCTCCGGCAGAACACGCTAGAACCTGAGCTAAATAGATAAAATCGAAGCTCTAGTGCGCCGTCTCCCGACTACCGTTCCTGCTTCGCGCAGTGCCGATGGTGTTCGGTCGCGAGTTGGCCCTGTCGCTGCCTGCGTCCGGGCCGTCGTCCTCTCTGGGTCACAACAGCGGTTCGGTCTGCAGCGAAAGCGAGGACGAGAATCATAGCAGCAATGTGCACACGGATAAAATCAATATTTGCGCAGGCGCTGCGCAACATATTCAGTAGCACAATCTACTAGACTGCCCAGTCACTGACATAATCAAGAAAAAGCCTGCCAGACACGGCGTATATGCCGCGAAAGTAGGTTACAGAACGCGTTGTCCGTGCACAGCGACGCATGCTGATGTAGAGGCACACCGTTTTCTTTGTGCGGCTCTCTTTAGTTGACCATTTTCATTATACCTCAACCTCAAACCTGTGATGTTGATCTAAACGAGTACGACCGGATGAGCAAAGCCGTGGTCTAGGTTTACCGAGCAATCGGTTTTGAAAAAACAACAGAACGGTGTTACAACGACAGCAGGTTAGCATCCTTCGTCATTCGGATACTAAGTTCAGCCAAACCATGCCAGCTACCTCTGTGAAATCCAACGGTAAGGGTTGCATTTATTGAGCCAAAAAAGTCATACCTCTGGCCGGTTGAGTTCTTCACGTGAGAAACTAACGGCTTGGTCCGATAAATTGACGACTTCACCTTGTTTTAGGACAAGGCCACAGAGGCTTGGCCGGGTTGCGTGAACGAATGCCGTCGAGTCATGTTTCGGGTTGGTGAGATATTGAGCGAGATCCTCATATTTTGAGCTCGGAAAATTCTCGGAATCTGCCGCATCCCTATAGCGTGGGACGACCGGCAAAAACGTAAATACAGACGTGCTCGTGGGTACGAACGAAACGCCACTTTTTGCTGGTTTTTGCGGCGACCGATACTCGACGTGGCGGTTATCTAAAAAGGTCCAATTTGAGGGCGGAGTTGGACCAGGAGGAATACGGATCGCGCCTGCCAAGGCCGTAAAACCAAACACTTCACCCGTTTGGCAAAGGTGTCGGAAGGAGGTTCGCGCTCCGTGCTTGCGCAAGTGGATACCCTGACTTATTGTATTGCGGAGTCGCAATTTTTTCGGTGAGCTTCTGAGTCATTCCTCTATAGTGCGGTAGGGGTTGCACCGTCTGGGCCAAAGGAACATTTGAGACCTTCAGGCCGCCTCAGATCATCCAGTGAGGAACCGCCGGCTAGTCTAATGTTTTCTCGAGTAATATAGATGTTTTTAAAAGACTAGCGCATATATAGCTGTTGGCTGGGTTGCGCGATTGAACACCCTCGAAAAATATTTTCGGTGAATGTAATGAGCTCCTCGTGCTAGGAGTCCAGAAAAGTCCGCTGCACCCTACCATAGGATGTGTGTTACAACAGTTGCTTGTTTTCATCGTACAGTGGTACAGGTGTGCACAATTTTCTTTCGGATCATTTCATCGTATTCACCTAACGAGCTCTATTCTCCGCCCGCAAATCGAATGGGGCGAAACGAAAGTCCTAAACGATCGGGACACACTCCCGCAGCGTATTATGTTTAGTTGATGACAAGTGGTACGACAAAGGTAGCCATTTCTGGCAAAAGCATCACATAAGTGACCTGTGCTTCTTACACCCCAAATTTGTCGGAGTTTTACGATTTTGATTCACAATTTGTACTTTTTTTATTACCTAGGCTATCAAATGGAATTGTTCATCGGGGCTGCACTTCTTGTTTTTCCCAACATCGCTCTTGGGTGGGAAACAGAGGAGGTCTTGAAACTAAGAGCCAGAAAAAAAGGTGGGTGCACATCTCTATCGTAGCATCAGTCTGATAATTAACGAAAAGTCGTTTTCACACAAAAATTGGCGAACAAACCATTTGCGGTCGAGGAGCCCCCGCAGTTCAGGAAACCGGTCACACGAAACGTGCTACTACATCTGTCGTAGCACGTGTCCTGTTACACTGCGTCAACAAATTATTTGGTTCTTAAGCCCGAGTTGGTGCGGAGTACAGCGCTTCTTGTCAAAATGGCCTCTATTTGAGGTAATGACAAAGGAGTCGTAGTACTAATAATATGTATACTGCTTTTATACCGTAGCTCGGGTCACCTGTGATGCCATCGACTCTGTGCTCGGACCGGGGTGTTCCGCATGAGGCAAACTGGACGAGACTAGGTATTGTCGGAAAATGTCGGCCACAAAGAGGACCAGCTTCTCTCACGGTTTTGTGTCACGGATCCGTGTCTCATCATTCTGAAAAGAGTTCGGCCAAAAACGTGCTACTTCGATACAATAACTCGTCACCTGTTGTATGCCTGCTAGTGGGCTACTACTATATGATCAGTAGACCACGACGCCAATATACCGCCGTTCATCGGGTGGCTTGTTTTTTCATTTTTCTCAAGTCATATATTGGGATTGGGTGCATGGACCACCTCCAATGAGTAGCTCGGGAACACTACTGATGGGGTGCATCCCCGCCGTCACAGGTGCCAGCCGTAACGTGAAGAAGCCTTGTAGATGGCAAGGATGACGAATGCTATGGCAGAGGTGCACGTTGCTATATGTTAATATCCTTCCTCAACTACAAACAGCCCACGGGCAAATGTAAGGTCCCCGCCGATGAACACTAGTAATCCCATGAACTAGGGATACATAGAAATATGCGCCCCCTCCCAAAAAAAAAAAATCCGACGATTTTGTGTTGGAGGCACCGTCGTTGCGAAAACGTTTTGAGAGCAACAAAAGTGCTACATCAGCCTATAGTTTAGTCGTCAACCTTTAGTATAGTAGAACGCGTCAACTATTTGAACGCAGAAGCATTCAACGCCCGGCGTAGCACGGTTCCGTAATGAGGACCGTTTGTAGCGGGACGTCTACGACGGGTTTTCAAAGTGGCGTACATGAGGGGTGAGGGGCGGGGTACACTCGGTATTCAGTCATGGCCGATGTCGTATGGTCATTGGAATTAAACTTCAATGCCGGAACGGAGAATGTCGGGTTAGCAGATGTTGCTTGCACCAAGCGCGAAGTGCCGTGAGGTGTTCGATGGGTCGCATGAAGGGTCAGCTGCATCTTACTAGGACCTGCACTCGTGAGGCGGACTTGCATATGGATGGAAGCTTCAGTAAGTTAGTCTAATTTTCTGTATGGTCACTTCCAGAGACAGCAGTGGGAGTACTAGACTATATATCTGTGTCTCGGGTGCCTTGCCATGAACACTACGTGATATGATCATTGCCCTGGTGCGCAGTGAAGGTTCTCCACCTCGCACTAATGATCAAACTTGACCGTCGACCTAAAAAATAAATCGACGGCACCCTGGTGGTCTAGCTCATGTAGTGCGCGCCATGTTTCACAGTGTAGTTGCCAACCGACGCCGACCCAACCAATATTTATCAAAACAATATCATATAAGCGAGGCGGGTGGGGGCAGGGGGGTGGCCTGCTGGCAACGTTTGTAAGTTGAGTTTTAGGATGTTTTCCAGCGCACCTCGCTTCCTTTGAAAGGGCCCGAGTCCAGCTTTGGCATGAAGAGCGATGCAAGCAGATGGAAAATTGCACTCGCCAGGTAAGTCCCGCAAACACTTAGAATTAGTGTGACCTGAAATTCACGAAGAGAGAGGGACAGGAAGAGGGAAATTGTGCTATTAATGTACCTTACACAGATATGCCGAAACAAAGAACAGTTAGCATCAAAAGGTGATCAGAGAACCAACAGAGAAACGTGGACAACGACACTGGGACGAAGGCGGTATGTTCCACAGGCTCACATGGACAACAAAAAAATTAATGGGCAGGATGAACGTGACAGAAACGCCGAAACAGAAAAAAACGATATAATCAAGACACCAGAGAGCAGGAAAAGGACACAGGTTGAACCGACAGATCATTGTAAGAGATTGAACATAGGTTGTTTTTTGGCGTCAGTTAAGGCCATATTTGCAACAGTCGGATTCCGCCAGTCGAAAACGGCCTTCTTCGAAGACGGAACTTCATGACTGGATATTTTCTCGATTGGATTCTTCGGGTCCTTCTTCTTCTCGTCAGTCGAGTCGATTTTATGCTTTTTTGCTCTTCTTGGAGGCGATTGGTGTTCGGGAGCACCTCTGTATGGCAGTCGAGAGCCGGTTGGCAGCTCTGTGCTTCGCGCGTTCTTCGCAAGAAATGCGTGCTTCGCGCACGAAGAACCTTCGTCCAAGCGGATTTGTGGCGGTAGGCTTAGCCGAAA
Source organism: Undaria pinnatifida (assembly GCA_012845835.1). Taxonomy (NCBI): domain Eukaryota; class Phaeophyceae; order Laminariales; family Alariaceae; genus Undaria; species Undaria pinnatifida. Next base: position 9,198,310 of record JABAKD010000015.1, on the reverse strand, counting down.
GCCGCCAAAGCTACGTTCGTGGCGTTGCACTCAGCCGAGAACCGCCAAAGCTACAGCAGGAGTAGCCATTGTTGGCAACATGGCATCTATATCGCGCGCTGCTGCCGTCGTGTGATACACCCTGGCGGGGAGAGGAGCTAAGAGCCCGCCACGCTGACTCGCGGCGAGAAGCAACAACAGTGATAGCCAAGGCAGCGTCATTGCTGCTGTATGATACTGTAATATAACACCTTTGAGAGTGTGAGTGTGCATTTTATGGTGGGATTAGCGATGAGATGAGTTCAAAAAGCAGGTGTAAAACTTTCTAGACTGAGTTTTTCGGCAGGCAGATGTTTTCGAGTGGATCCCCCAGCCGGAAAATTCAGTCGTGAAAAAATAGAGTCGAAGAAGCCCTTTATCGACTGTGCAACAAAGCCCGATTTGGGCTTCAGTCGAAAAAGGGCGTTTTCGACTGACAAACCCGACGCTGTAAGAAATGGTCTAAGGAGCCGGGAGTTTGTCTTTGAACTTTGGTTGTTTGTTCTGGATTTTAAGGTATCTTTTTCGGGTTTCGCAGTGGGTTTTGGTCATCCTGAAATGGCAATCTTCGCTTTCGCTCAAGTCCGAAGTGGAGTGATGATATTAGTTTTGTGATATTTCCATTGGTTGACCTTATTTACGAAGTTGTACGTGTGGATTTGGTCTTGTGTTGTAGTCTGGGTAATCTTTTATGGGTCTCAGAGATAGTAGATGCCGTTACAGTATGTCCGATATTATATTGTGCCTACTTAGTGTAGTGAATATATTCGATCTTGATACTTTTTGGCTGATTCGCATTACTTGAATCCCATTTAAGAGCATGGCGTCACATCATATCGAATACACAGCAGGAAGAAGGTGTTTCCCGCGCTCGAACACTCGACATCTGGGATGAAAGAAGCAAAATAATACACCAGGCACAAAGGTGTACGTGGAAACATCCGGCGCCTCCTGTGGCTCTCGGTCCCGTCTCAACCGTGTAAGCTGCACTGTGGATACGGCCGGAGGGTCAGGTTTAGGGCTTCGGTTTTATGCAACTCAGTGTCACTCGCGTCGTTGACCATCATCGCCGTTTAGCTTTTGGGGTTCACGGCATGTGCTGTCAGGGTTCACGAAAAGCACCGTCACCAAACTGTTTGTTTGCGACGCCCATGAAATATTTTATGTTATACACCAATTTTGAGTGCGCTGAGCTCGATAGTAATTTTACGGGATATCCACCCTCACACTAGCCTCGGTCTCCCGTCAACGATCTACGGGAAAACACACGTGCTCCGGGGAAAACAAACAATGTTTTTGTCACCGATTCCCCTTTAGAAAGCTCTATACCTCACCGAAAGGCTTATTTTGAGTACCGGAAAGGACAGCTATCCCACGGCAGGGGTCCAGCAGAACGGGCTTGAGATCCGAACATGGGGAGCGCATCACGTCACCGCCATCGCCTTAAACACGGCTTCGAAGGCACTCCTTCATGCAAACCTAGGGAGATTACATGCCCTATAGTCTAGTCGTAAAACAAACTATTATCCTAAAAATATTCGACTAACCGGTAGTTACTCCCTTCAGGAGCTCAACCGGACACATGAAATATGGCATGACATGACATGACATTACCACAAACGGTTTCATCCATAACGTGCAAATGCTACCGTGGAATTACTCGAACGTGCAACCCCTTGGCCCTACACCCACGGTCTAGGCATACAAAAAATCATCCAGTTATGTCCAATACAAGAATGACATTATTTCTAACAAGTTTGGGTCGAGGGTGACCCCATTAAGACAGAAATTATTTCTTCCGAAAAACGCTAACTCTATGGTGTCCAGCGTCGAAAGCAACGCCAATCCCTATGATACGGTAGGGCAGTGTGCGGCCCAACGTTAAGCCCAAAACGATGCGGCAGGTTGTAAGCTAGGACAATGCGGGAAGGGAGGGACGACAAAGCGACGTGAGCGGTTGAGATTACACACCTTCATAGCGTAGTCGGAGGTGAAGTGGTCGAGTACGAGTCCAATCGCGTACGACATGAAGCTTGCTGCACTCATCGTGAATAAACTGTAGCACCCAAACCCCACGCCCCTATGTTTTTTCGCGCGAAATTGCGCAAAGGTGGAGGGGGCATCATGCGTCACACCGAGGCTACGACGAGGGCGGTATACGTCGCAATTTTCATCTCGATCATGCAAGGAACGTTTCAATGTCGGCGAAAAATATCAAATAAGCGAGGAATAGATAAACAAATCACGCGAGTGTGTCCGACGAGCCGCCGAAAAAAAAAGGCCGCAAATGTGTCCCCGCCACCGTTGCAGGCGCCGTGGATACGTCTCCGCAGCTAGCGTTGGGCTGCGGAAGCAACTGAGTTAAATCGACACACGACGCGTATGAAAATACGTGGAAGTGTGGTGAGCTAAAGCTATATTTTTCCCCATCCGCCGGAGGAAAAAATTTAAAAAAGTCAATCGGAGAACAACGAAACTGTTTGCGATTTTCAAACTCTTACGGGTTGGAAAAATTTGTATAAATATATTACAAAATCTGTCAAACCTAGACACACCAGGGCAACAAGCCGACAAAAATGTTTTGATACAAATCCCCCCTAAGAAGCCAAATGGAAACATATTTCAAAGATAGACCCCCTGTAACGTATTGCTGATATTTCGTGGATTGGGTTAGCCCTTGGATTGTGACCGTCGACGGTTTCAACACTGCTCATAGTATGTTTTTCTTACCCAGAGGCCTCCCACGGTAGCGGTGCAGTGCCGCAGAATTTCCTGAGCTGCCGTCACGAGGAGCTAGCTCAACATCATCATTATCATCATCATCATCATCATCATCATCATCATCACCCGAATCATGGCCTCGACAGCATTCGGTCGCGCAATGCGTTAACCAACGTTTCTAAGCACTGGTCGTGAAACTAATAATAAACTCGTAAAAATATTAGAACAACCGATCACCTAACACGTTGGCCGCCCGGATCTTTGGGGTGGTGGCCTGTTCGTGTTTGCGAGCAGAAAGCACTTCCTGGTCGAATAGTGTCAAGAGCGTACATCCAACATACCTCCCAGCCCTAACCCTAACCCTCAACCCCTAAGTCTAACCCTAACTCTAACCCAACCCTGACCCCGACCACAACCCGAAACCAAAATGGGACATAAACGGGTGAGACACACACGGTGCGCCGCTTTTAGAAAATGATGTATTATTCCGATCTGTGGACCACCACATAGCCCTCGACCAATCAATGAGAGACCGTCAAACTCACCCTCCAAGATCCGGGCAGCCATATGGTTCGGTGTTCTTGCTAGAGATCCTTGATTGGGGAACTTGGCCGTCCAGAAGGTCAGCAACATTAGTTTACGGAACACCTGCAAGCTACCGTGGGATGACTCTCAAACTCCCATACCAGGTCAAAGATCGTTAAGTACATCGAAACCACCCATACGTAGGGGGAACTTCGGGGCGTTCGTCCACAAGTAGTTGTCTAGACGACACACCAAGCTTACACCCGCCGCTGCTCTTTGTCCCGGTCGGAACACTCTCCACGCGTGGCGTCAGTAAATTCGGATAGTCGTCCGTGACTGCGGCGGTGGGTGGAACATTCCTGCTAGGCCTAACAAAGTAAGCAGTCAGCAGCTAGCAAGCGTCACCACCGTTTGTTCGCATGTTCTAGACCACTTTGGCAGCACCTTCTCGGGAAAATATCCGCTTTTTTTTGCCAGCCACAAAGTTGAACTAAGCACAGCCAAGTTGCCGCCACGAAGTGCAAGCTCTTTGCACGCACATAATGCGGGGCAACACGCACCGCTTTATCTCCACATAGCCGCGGATTGTTCTTGGTTTGGCCAGAGATGTCACATATGCCCCTCCTTGAGCTCTCCCGAAGGTATCAAACAGCAACTTCCTTGTTTTCGAATGTATTACAGACGTTACCATACGTATCACATGCATTTCTCCCGTGCTGTTGGTTATGTCCGCGACTATCGGGGGAATATTCAAACCTGGGTCCAGTTCCTGAGGCGATATAAACCCCGCGGATAACAATGAGCTATTATTGAAATGGAGCCGAAAGGCACAGGATGCGACAGAGGTGCACAACTTCATTTCGAACGCCCTTAACCCGATGTTCACCAACAAAACAACGATGCTTTTTTTTTTTGAACTGAACTTTTTTCAAATGAACGTGCAACCAGACATGAACAAAATCATGGCCAAGGCAGGCAAACAAAAAACATACTCTGCACCGTATAGAATGACATTCGGACGATATTTGGTCAATCAGAAAATACAAATTTCCCCAATAAGTGCTAGGTCTATCGTACCACTGGCCACAAACTACGGTACCATAATGGTTATCTTCATGTAATGTTTGTTACTTACTTCATTTGCGCAGTGGCTCGGGGGGGTCACTCGAGCGAGTGACACCCTTGTTCCTTGATTTCTTTCGGCTTTTGTGTCGTTCAGCATGTTCGACGCGAACCCCCAACCGGATAGTGTGATAGTATGATAGTACGATATGGTATGATTGTATAGTAAAATGATAGTATCATATTATCATTCCATGATAGTATGATAGTATGATGGTATGATTGTGCGATAGTATGATAGTATGACAGTATGACAGTATGATAGCATGATAGTATTATAGTATGAGTGTCTGATAGTATTGCAGTATAATATTAATAGTATGTGTGGTATGATAGTGTGTGCGGTATGATAGTATGATAGTATGATAGTATGTGTGGTATGATAGCTCACACCCGGTCGTGAAAAACGAGGTATGATAGAGTATTCCCTAGCCTTGATCCACGCGGCCAAACACAAACACGCCTTTACCGTCATACCCTTCTTTCTGGAAAGTAACTTAGGGCGTTCTATCCCCGCTTGCGTGCTTCTTTGCGGTCAAACCCCCGTATCAAACGCCCTTCCATCCTATATACAACGCCGGCGTTAAGGGACGAGGCCATCGGTCGCCCTGGACGAACCCCTCTCGCACGGCGTGTAATACCCGACCCGATCGGTTGATCGCTATATATATGTAAACTCACCGCGCCCGTGGGGGGAGATGTTTCTGCAGCACCGAGAGGACGGGGCCGTGCCAGCACTCTGCGAACAGGAACCTGTATGGCAGATATCCATGAAACGCCAAGCATACACAACAGAACGATTCTTGATTGGTCGAAGCAGTCATTCAACGGTAATGGTGGCGCCTTTTCTGCCTAACGTGTACCACGTGTGTGACGTGTGTGACCGGCTGAGCTCCTCAGGCGTGTATGATAATGATTACGATAACATCTTTCGTTAGGACTAACCCAAAAAAAATTCAGTTCCAAGGGTTGCGCGAACGAGTGTCTTCAGAGTCATGTTCCCGATGAGATACGGAGCTTTTCATGTTTGGAGTTCAGAAACTTCTCCTGCACACCTAAGGTGGGATGACTCCAGTTCTAAAACAATTATACTCAGCAAAGTATCGGACTCAAAACTGACCTGTGGTTTGCTCATTCGAAGAGATTGAACGGCCACAAACGTTTGACCCAAATTCGGTAAGACCCTTACCGTTGGATGACTCATGAGCAGCGCCGCAAATAGTGCTCCAGCATCACTTTGCAGTTGGACACTCGAATTCAGAACGACGCATGCTACGATGGATACCATTGTTTTTTGAACGTTCTCTCTTTGAGGCGCTCAATACACTTCCCAAAGCCTGATCTTGGGGGAAGCCTTAATTGGTTAACACACCCGATGACCAATCGCACGGTCTAGATACAGTATGTTTGACGTTTACGGAAACAACATTCGTTCATTTGAAAAAAAAACGAAATATTACCGACGACCTTTGGACAAGGAGCCCGGTCATCGTGGAAATGTTCAGGCCAAAATGTGGTATTCCTCTATCGTGGCATCATAGCCAAGAGCTCCATGGCCCGATACACACCATGATACCGACGTGCAGGAGTGGCTCTTGAGGTCATGAAAAAAGAGTGCCTAAACATGACCGGTAAATAACTAACGTACAGAATAGCCTGGCAAGGCGAAGATTGCCACCATGGTCGAATATATGGCGTGGTAGCACTGGCACGTGCTACGACACTAGAGGTAGCACTTTTTTTTTTGAACGGTTTCTAAAGGGTGGCATTCCTTAACCCAAAATCGTCGGGAATAGACAAATTTTCTACCAAAATCGTCGGAAATAGACGATTTTTCCACATGATTTTCCTTTTATACCTACGCCATGGGATTGTTTATCCGATATCAGCTTTTATGTCTACCAGATCGCATTTTGGGAGGGTTTTATACGCTCTACCGTTGAGGAAACCTCGGAGAAAACGTGGTGCACTTCTATCGTAGCACGCGTCCACTCCAGCAGCCAACCAATACCTTAGTGACAAACCAGTTGTTGGCATGGTCCTTCTATAGTGCCTGCATGTGCCAGACGGACTATCACTACTGTACGGCTAACGGCGCACTACTCCGCATGCTACCACTAGCCGTGTTGTCCAGCTTTGCCACGCGAATTCACAGGCGTCACATAGTGGCCAACTGGCACCCTTTAACCCGCACTATAGACGGATAATGTTTCCGTAACGTACACCGCAGCACGTGTCCACAACTCAACCGGCACAATAGAGAGGCCACGTCTTCTGTAACCCCGCCCCCCCCCAAATACATATATATGTGTGAACACAAACTCACTCCACCAAGAGGAAGAACATGGAGGCGTAGAAGCTGGGGACAACGATCACTAGGAAGAATACCGGAGTACCCAACAGCGCCCCTATCGCGGCGATGTACATTCGAGCTCTTTTCTCGCCCGCCTTCTCCCACCTGACTTTCATAGGCAGCGTGACACGTCGCGTCCCGTCGAAACATGCCGGGCGGTCAAAATCAATGCGACAGACGGTCGAAAAAACATGAAGCTCGGTCAAACCTAACATCACGGACGGGCACAAGCAACATGATGGGCGTTTAAAACAACATGACGGACGGGCAAACTGAATATGACGAACGGTCAAGCCAATATGACGGAAGGTCGAAACAGCCAGGAACGTGCACCGTCGCAGACTTGATGAGGTGCATATATATATTAAAAGTTGCGGAGGAGGCTTGGTCGGGTGCACACAATGAGCGCGACTTTCCTTACAAGGAAAAGTTGAGGAGATGGTCGTATCACCCGTGTGCTATAATATGATAAGAGATGGCACGGTTTTGCTGAATTTGGATCCAAACGACTGGTTTCTTGATCCAAATATCGGCCAAACAACGTACAAAGCTCTTGCGCAGCGTTGGCAAACCCCAGATTCTATAAGCTTGCCAATGTGACAGGGCTTTTGGCGCGTGCTACTCTAGACGTAGCACTTTTTTTTCGGCAATCGTTGTTCTAAATGGCAACAGGACTCCTTGACCAAAAAGTCTTCCAAATTCATACACGCCACGGTAGAGCTGCACAGGTTTGGTTTCTAAGTGATCCTCTCTATGAACCCCAGCCCCAACTTGCAAAAACGATGATTTCGAAAAAAAGCTGAAAGTGCAACTCGATGAGCAAATCCATTGGCCTAGACTGTACCAACATATCATATAGGCCGAAAACGTCCAATCCGACGATTTTGAGCCAACAAGTCCCATCCTTCACAAAAAAAAAACAGCCGAGAAGAGTTTTGCTGCCTCTATATCGTAGCATGCCCCAATTTCGGTACCCCCATGACATGTTTTTGCAACACTTTTCGTGGTATAATAGCGCCATGGCCGTGACAATCGCGCCCCACTTTTATCCCCTCGTTACTCTCGGATCCTGAAAAAGGCATACCGCTCCCCTGAGTCGTTCTACGGTAGCCCCCCCGACATTTCCATAACGAAATGTCCGGTTTTGAAACCATCTACCGGCCGGATCTCCGGAAATACGGTGGACCATTGCCACCCCGCCGTCATCATTCGACAGTCGTTCTCGGAAACAAGAAAAAGTATCAACATATTTCTTTCGTACCACCCTTCCTTTTGCCGAGCAGCTATGAAACGTTCGGTAAAGAACATCGGTTTTGAAATGGGCGTATTGCCAACTCATCTCCCCTCAAGTGAAAATCCTCGGAAAAAAAGTGGTGCACCTTTACGGCAAGATGTGTCCCTCCGTTAGAAGCCGCCTAGGGAGTGGGCTTCTTTGAAAACAAGGTGTGGCGACTTTGCTAAATCGAAAGAGTAACGGTAGCAACAATCGAAGCAGTAGATTAAGCCGCGTTCGAGTTCGGCAGCAACCTTGCTCGGTACGCCGTCGACGAATGTTTACATCCCCTGGCGAGGGGTGTTTCGGTAGGGGATAACAGAAAAATCCTGCGTGTTTCGGTAGGGGATAATAGAAAAATCTTTATTAGAGGCACGCTCTACACCTCAGACGCACGTGCTACGATAGATCTAGCATTTTTAGGCTAGTTGCTTTTCCGAATGACTGATGTTTTTTGTTGTTTTTCAATATATATATAATAGTATACGTAGATTATGGGTTTGTATGTTCAGCGCGGATTGCACGTAGGGCCCACTCGCAAATCGTTTGGGAGCCAGGCTACTATAGGGGGGATGTTATCATGATATCATCATGATGTCATCCTCATGTTATCATAACCTCCTTTTTTACTGCCGGGTTTTAGCTATCATATGATATTGTGTGACATGATATGATATGATATCGTATCATATCATATCATATCATATCATATCATATCATATCATATCATATCATATCGTATCGTAGCATACCATATCATACAATAAAATTTCACATCATATCATATCGTATAATATCGTATCATATCATATCATATCATATCACATCATATCACATCATATCATATAATATCATACTTTCATATTATAAAAAATAAAATTACACTCCAGCTGTGAGATGGAGTATTTTGTCGAAACTCATCTTTGCAAGCTGTGTGTGATACTCCGATCGCGCGTATTACGGGTTGTGTGTACTCATTAAGGATATAGGTCGGCGACTCCCCTTGCAACTACAGTGTAGATATCAGGGTCAACAGGGTGATGTTAGGCAGTCTGTGCGCGGAAACTATTAAACCAGTTTCTGAGGGGGACAAAATCTGACAGCTATGGAAGGAAATGCATCAGTTTATCAAGTGAATCCTGTAAGTCGAATATCCGGTGAGGGGAGGGCGGAGTTTTTTTAAAGGACGTGGGGGCCTGATTTTGATCAAAAGGGGGGCGGGAGGGGGGGAGGGGGGGGGGGGGGACGGGTGGGGCAGGTCAATTTGTGCGTGGAAACTATGAATATTCCTTGTGGGGGAGGGGGGGGAATGTGGTGGGGGGGGTCGGGGGCGGGGGGGGAGGGCTTTAGGTCGCATAGATGTAGGGTATATTATCATACCACATACATACCATACATTCCATACATAAATGTCATAATATCATATTCACTCAGACCAGTGACTCTGCACCTCGCTGACAATAATACGTTAGGCGATTATGTTGGCCCGGCGGGACCCATCATCCTTTTGCCGATTCAAATCGTCAACTAGAAAGGAACACGGGGCTTAAACAAAAATCGCCAGTTGACATGGCGGTCACTCGCGCGAAGTCATCCGAGCCATCGCAAGAAAAATAGCCCAAAAATAACCCCACTGTCTGTAGACCTGGTCTTTGGGTGACGAGTTGACGTGTTGAGGTGTACGGCTCAACCGAGGAGACCAGAAAAAAGAAACGGTGCACCTAGTCCATTGCACCTATTCCATTTCGCAAGAGCTTTTGGTTTTCACTCAAACATACGATCAAAAATAATAGATGACGTTTAATCGGAAAAACGTTTTTACATGGCCTAGGTTTATACAACAAAACAAAAAGTTACAAAAATATATACATTGCGAAGAATTTCGATTCACGGCGCCCCGTTACCGCGGGAATACGTTAGCCAAGACGTTTCCATCACGCTTCTGACCCACCATCGCGGCTTGCTCCTCGTGCCGCCGATGCAGTGATGGCCATATTTCTTGTCTCCTGGTCCTTAGCGCTACCCCTATAAACACTTTTGCGGTGTAAAAAGGCTCAAAAGACGTAGCTCGGTTTCCCCCCCAATCAACTCACAGGCCATGTTCGCGTAACCCCCCCACCTCCCGCACTCCGCTCTCACCTCTCTAGGAACTGGTATACCCTCTCTACGTACTTATCGTTCCGAAGAACACATTGGCGGCTCTCCTTAGTGAGGGTATGTGCCAACCAGCAGTACCGGCAGTATACAGGATACCGGTACTGCTGGATATAGGGCCGATACTACATGTGCGCTAGTGCATAAGCAGGGTCCAGTTGCGCAAAACGATTTCGCCGGCACTACACCGGCAACAGGCACTATCCAACCGGCACTACAGGGAGAACACCCGTCAATGCTGTGTAGGGATGCTTCTGCGTTCGTCCGTTACCCGTGGTTGTTCGTGCTCACCTGTCGGCCGCTAACCCCCCGAGGTAGGAAGACAGAGCTCCGCCGATAGACACCACGGAGGCGTTCAGGTAGCTGTCTGAAATACACCAAAGTCGTGACGGGTATATACATGTGAAAATAGCCATTCATTGTCTCTTTTTTTTCGACAGATGCTGCCGTAGAGGTTCATCGGTTGTATTCTGAGGCTGACAACTACTTGAGAAGTTATATACTCTTAGTACTACTACTACCTCACCCAGAGCTCAATGGAGGAGTAAGCTGAACGTTCAACCCGACGAACTAAGCCGTCCGGAGACGAGCCATACGAGGCAATCAGAAACCAAACGAAGTATAAAATTCCGACGAAATTCGGTTAAGGTAGCCCGTCCCTTCAGACGCCTTCGTGGCTGAAAAAGTGCCACACCTGTAATAGAACGCGGTGTCATTAAACCCACATCATAACGTACAACTAAAACGTCGTTTCTGGTCTTAGTCGTGCTTGTTGTATCGGCGTTAGTGATCTTAGTCATTCTTGTCGTGTCGTCGAGACCCCGTGTTTCGGTTCTCGTTAGGTCGTCAACTTTGATCGTTTCCCGTGAATACGGAGCCTTCCGCCCTCTAGTGTGACGGTGAAAGCGCGCTCGCAATCTTGTCCCCGCACATTCTGCGGTAGGGGTAAAATCGTTGCTCTTCTGGGATACCCCTTTTGGTAGTTCTCTGCATCAGCCACCCAACCTGAGTTTGAGAAAATATGTATGTGGGAGAGACAAAGGCTGCAGCAGGGGGGATGCCCCCGTCTCAACTGGGTCTGAGCCACTCGCACGAGTGCCGTAAGAGTGTATCTCGCTGACGAAAATACGTTGGGCGCGTTTTACGTAGGGAGCAGCGCAGCTAGCCATTGCATTGCGGATTCAAAACAGAAACGTTTAAGGGCACGAAAAGCTCAAGACCGCAAAGGAACAGGGACGCCACTCGCGGGAGTGGCCTCGAGCCACTACTGCAACAAAAAGGTCCCACAAATTACCCCCTTTACCCTAGCCTCGGCCGCGACCGGATGGACGCGTACTGCGACACAGGTGCACCATTTTAGATCCCCACAACTTGAGGAAACCTGCCTGAACTAGAAATATGTTCGCCAACAACCATATGTTCCGCCCCTCCATCTCAGCACACGTTTGCGTTCCGTGCTGTAATGTCCCTTCCTTCTCTCTCACATATGTTGTTGTAGTCTGGATAGATCTGGCTGTAAAAGTCGGGAAGGTACGAGACGACGACGTGACCCGCCATGTAGCGGAACATCCCGCCGAAGATCATCAGGATGAACAGCGGCTCCCCTAAGAAGTGGGACAGGCTTCATGCCGATGCACAGCAGCGTGTTTCCACACGTATCCGTCACGACAGCCCCCGCCACCACCACCGTCAACACCATCATCATCATCACCATCGCCATGACCGTCACCACCCCCGCCGTGACCATCATAGCCACCGCCACCACCACCGAGAATAGGGCGACGCGAAAGTAAGGCAGATCATTTCCACACGATTAGAGTGGGTCACAAAGAGGAGGATCGGGGGGGAGACCAGACTGGCGTTGTCATCCGCGGTCGCGCTACCAAAAGACATCGGTAGAGACGCCACTCCACTCTATGGCCAATGCTACGGAACGGGGGATAAACCCATTTATTCTTCCGAGTTTGAGCCACTCGCACGAGTGACTCTGTTCGTCATGCAAGAAAATACTTGAGACGTTTGGTTTTACGCAGCGTATCTTACCATACCATTGCGGATTCACATCGCAACATTATTCATATGCACGAAAGCTTAAGACGTCACATAAACAATGGGGGTCACTCGCGCGAGTAACTTCGGGCCACCTCACACAAATTGCCTAACGGTTACCCCCCTGACCGCAGCCTTGAGCCTATCGATCAGACCCAACACATCTCTTCAAGAATCATATCTGTATACAGCGGTGTGCTCTAAGTAGAAGTTCTTCATGGCAACAACAACGCTGTTGTGTATTTCTTCGCTCTGCCGCCGGTCATGCCTTTCATCACTCGCGCCAGTAACCCCGGGCCACCTTACACAGAAAGCCCAACGGTGACCCCCCTGACCGCAGGCTTGACCCCATCCATCAGACCAACACGTCTCCTCAAGCATCATATGTGTATACAGCGGTGTGCATTAGCTCCAAGTTCTTGATGGCAACAACATCCCTGTAGTGTATCACTTCGCTCTGCCGCCGGTCATGCCATTCATCGGAAGTATCGGGATGAGTGAAAGCCCCCCCGCCCCGATGCCCGGCTGGGTTTTTACCCTGACAAATCTCTGCGCTAAGCAGACGCTTGCTACGGAAGAGGTAGCACTTCTCGGTACAAATATTGATCTGAGTGGAGCCGGACACGTGCTGCGACTACGGCAGCTCGTGACCCTCTGAGGTTTCTCGCTTGAAGCGCTCTCTCTCTTAATCTGATCCAAACCATATTTGTATCGGAGTACCTGGTACAAGAAATCCTGCCCGATGTCAAGTCCAATGATCTAAGAGATGCGTAGAAACGATTAATAAATAATCCCCAACAAGAACGATTTTCGTCCAACAGTGGCTTGAGGAGCTCCATCAGCCATACACGTTTGCCACCAAAACGTCCAATATGCCCCCAACATCACCCTCGCCAATGCAAAAACGCTGACGAGCGCCCAAATGTTTGAGGCGCCCCTATTAAAAGTAGGAGCGGCGCTTCGTCTCGATAGAGGTGCGACTCAACGGTTAGACGACTAAGGTGCCAAGGAAAAATTGGATAACCCCCCCCCCTCTCAACACCCTTTCGCGCCGATCCCCTCACCTCTGCCTGACTGTTAAGTTTCTATCGCCGTCGGCGTCTGGTTCGCCTCGGTCTCTCCCTGGAGTATCAGTCAGAGTCGCTGCGGGGGCGCGCACGGACTCTTTGACGGTGAATAGAACGATGAGCGCCAACACGAAGCCGATGGTCGCGACGGAGTAAGCGGTGGCTCTCCAACCGATTTCTTCCGCCATGGCGATGCTCAGGGAACTAAGGCCGTTTCCTAGGTAAACCCCAGCTACGATTATTCCGTTAGCCTGTCGAAGGGAGCACGCGAACAGCCAGACAATGGAAGAAACGAGGGGACGGGTAGCAGTGACACAAGCTTATCGTGCAGGACGGTTAGTTTCTGCTGGTGTGGTGCGTGACCTGTAGCCGAGTGGGTGGGGGTGGGTGGGGGTGGGGATAGCCACTTAACGTGATATACGTTTCCAGGGATTTTCACCCCCTCTCCCTCCCAATCATCGGTATCTAGGTGACAGCATAATTACTTCAAGGGCTCACCAATGTGGAAGCGAAGTCATATATGTGGATCGTACGTCTGTCATTAACTGGTAGGACGCAACGTTGCACAATTTACGAATACGAGGTACCGCTGGATTTGGTACACTGTATTCACAGAGGGCGGGACTACCTGGGCCTTGGATTCGGCGGGGAAATAGCCGGTGACGAGCGAAAACGAGGCCGGCATGAAGAACGACCCTCATACGCAGTAGTGGTTTTTTGCCAAACCCTCCAATCTCGTTCGTCATTCAACGTCGCAAAACAAGATGGAAACCCCATCATCGCATAGTTTATAGTTTCGGGCTGACAGATGCTGCGAAAGGAACAATGCCTCACTCCGTCTAGGCTCGAGGCGCTTGAGGAGCTAAATACCACACGTAGGACAATACGATATTGAAGATGCATATTGACCGGTCAATACGTGCGCTATTTTCGTATCGATTGGTATTGACAACATCAGCACTGTGCCGAACAACATATCGATACGAATTGGTGAACGCAATACTTCATGCCACCCAAATATCGATATGCACAGCAATCGCCAATATTCTTACCACACGGGTCTTGATATCTCTTGATGCACGCAATGCCATGAACGGCCGAATATCGATATGAATTGATCAAACCAACATTTTCACGGTGGACCTATCGATATGATATTGGTGTTACAATACGCTTCAGGGTCAAATATCGGTATGCATTGTCATGATCAAAGTCTGCGTTTTGTGCGTGTCGATACATGTTGTTTCGCCTTAGATAGTGCTGATGCATATTGGCCGTTTCAATATGTTGACAACCCACGTATCGATATGTAGGTATTGTTTAATCCAATATGTGAATTTCTTTCGCCAAGCGTACCGTTCTTTTTTATGCATGTTCGCTCTTCCTAGCAGCACATTTTATTAGCGCCTCGAAATGTGGTGATCTGTGCCTAAAAATCGGCAACCTGACGTCACTATGTTCTTCGCTGGCACGTGAGTTTTGGTGGCGTGGCACGCAACAAGTATGGACATGTTGTGAAGCCAAAAAAGTACGACAAGCGCTTGAAAGGAGAAAGGCGAAGAGTTCCACGCTGAAGACAGCACAGCGGTATCACGGTGCCAAATTTTGGTGACGCACCTGAACAGCCTTCAACGACGAAAAATTTAAAGCATACATCTAACGCTGGGCGGTCGGCGCTACACAGCTTTCCTCGTGACATCAATCTCGAATGCACAAGCTCAGGCCAGCCGCCCCTTTCCCTTCCCCTCCCTGCGGAACGACAAGCGCTGAGCCATGGACCAATAAAACGGATTCTCGGCGGCCGCCCGCAACGAAGACAAGCACGCTCCCCGTACTCTTAAAACCTGACACACGATAAGCGGGGTGCGGTGCTGGGCTACCGCCCTTACGTACGCCGCTTGAAAACAAAGTATTGATTGTTCGGAAAACACCTCTACCCCGGCACAGAAACACCCACACCCTAAAAAATCTCATGGCACATCTCCAAGTGAATCCCCCCCCTCGTGCCCTGAACCTCGGTACTGCGGGTCGGCAGCTACCCACGCAGGGTCGACCGTATCGTCGTCTTCGTCGGAGTGCTGTTCCTCCGCGTAGTCCATATCCTGGACCTCGTGTAGCAGTGCCGGGTCCTTGAACCGTTCCAGGAGAGCATTCTGCACAGCGTCATCGGCGAGTTGGGGGATGTCGGGTGGGATACTGTCGTACTGCGCCCGCAAATAGAGACACATCTCCAACTGAGCGAGGTCGAGGGAGCCGCGTTTGCGGGGCATGAAAAAGTCCGCGATGCAGAAGTCTCGCTCCATGACACCCGCGGAGGCCGGCACACCGTAGAAAAAACAAAATAAACCGCCTACCATACATATGATAGAGAATTATAGTGGAAACTACAGTAATAAATTTATAAATAGATGTGATGTTAGACCTAGCTCAAAATCCCCACCTGAAATAAAAATACCAACACTTACCATTATAGTAGACAAAAAATAGGACCCCTCCCAACAAAAATTCACCCATAGAGTATATTAGAAGTACCAACAACGCAGCTTGCAAAGATGAGTATTGACCTGAAATTCGTCGAACTCACGGCTGACGTCCTTGATTTTTTTTTATAAATACACCACAGCTTTTGATTCAATTTCAAATACAAAGCGTTTTCACGTGATGCGCGGTTTTATATTAATATTATTTTATTTTTCACTATAGTGGCGGGTTTTGGTATACATCGGGAGTGTGAGTAGTAGTGGTCTAATAGATACCAGGGTATCATGTTAAAGTTCCACCTTGAAAAAATAAAATAGAATAAAATAAAATATAGTAAATTAATATAAATAAATGAATAAACTAAAATATGCTGTCACCATCACATTTTACATGGAAAAGTCCCGCCCTTATAAACAAACAAAACAAAAACAAAGACAAAACAAAAAAAACAAAAAACAAAGAACAAGAAAAAACAAGAACGAAAAAACAACGGGAGTCGGTGAGCCTCGAACCCACGGTTTTAAATTAATACGCTGTCACCCTAACATAGAAAATCCCACCCCTTACAAAAAAAGAAAAAAAAGACGGGAGTCGGTGAGCCTCGAACCCGATTCTAAATTAATACGCTGTTACCCCGAAAAAGCATAAAAAAAAAAAACCACCCGGGAGTCGGTGAGGCTCGAACCCGCGATCCTAAATTAATACGCTGTCACCCTACTTGTAACATAAAAAAATCCTACACCACGAAAAAAAAACGGAGTCGGTGGGCCTCGAACCCACGTTTCGAAATTGATAATACGCTGTCGACCTGTAATTCAATCCAAACTTCGCACTCATTGCGTCCCAACCCGCCCCACAAAAAACATCAAGAAACACATCCCGAAATACATGCAGAATCAAAAACAATCAAGACCGAACCAAAAAGAAAAAGAGGAAAACGCACATCTCGCTCTCTCACGCGTAAACCCTCCCTTCACAAAACAACACTACGGCACACTGCAAGCCATTTGTGTACTTTAAGTGAGTGTTGCCGTGTTTTATTATTTCGGATTTCATAATGAAAAACACACACGCACAAGGAAGCAAGAGGGACAAGTCTCGACGTCCCACCTCAACATATCGGCGACACCCAATGTGT
This sequence comes from Undaria pinnatifida, assembly GCA_012845835.1. Taxonomy (NCBI): domain Eukaryota; class Phaeophyceae; order Laminariales; family Alariaceae; genus Undaria; species Undaria pinnatifida. Next base: position 9,181,409 of record JABAKD010000015.1, on the reverse strand, counting down.
GCTGACATTTGCAAGCATTATCATGTTGGCAAACGCAATACGTATCGATGACTCAGTTGACGTTGTATTGCGGCCGGTAAAATATTTTGAATGCCACAATACTGCACATATTACTCCAACAATATGAATTGGCACCTGATTCCTTTCACATATTGAGAAACCAATATCGTATTGGGATATTGATTAAAAGATACTGACGCGAACGATACATGCACAATGGATACCAAGCAGAAAATATTGATAATCCAATACACACCGGCGATATTGGTCATGCTGTTGGCGTTACCACAATTCATATCGATACTCCTCGGACTCAGCGGCTGTTGGTGGCAATACGTATCGAACCATCCATTTTACACATATTGACATGTCCAATATCATATTGGTGTAGATATTGTCCAGGGTATAAGGAGGTGAGAAAGTAAAGGGTGTACTTGTATGCCAGCCGGCTCTCAGCTACCCAACTTACAGCTTTATTGTTGAGCTTCTGCACTTGGAGTTTGTCGGCAGGCGCGAGGACAGCAAGGGTGTGGCGTGTATATTTGTCGTCGAAGAGGCTAAACGGAAAAGCGTGGCGAATGATGAAGCTCTTCACCAAGCTGAGCGCGTTCCAACGCGTCGGATCCGACTGGTAAAGCTGGCTATGCTTCACCTGCTGCACACTGTCCACCGCCGCTTGCTTCCAGTTATTTCAATCAGACACCGACAGGGACAGCAGTGCGGCACAAACTAACCTCAGTACAGCAGTTAGAACCACATGTATGCATGAACATGTGCGACATGCATGATGAACGGCACTATTTTTAACGAAGTACGGAGTACGTTGCAAGCACAACAAACATCATACTTCCGATGTGCTTTTGGATGTCCAGGACGACACAGGAAGAGGAGGAACACACACTGACCCAAACCAAAAAAAGACCACGCACAAGTATGTGCTGCACTCACTTCTGCTGCTGCGCGGCGCTGGTCTCAGACGTTATGGAGTGCTCTTGCTTTAGGTGGTTCGTCGCACCCGTTGTAGAACTCGAGGAAATTTTCAAGGTTTTCGCCGTGGTGCGGCACCCCTGGCTTGCGAGGCAGGCGTACACCTGCTTCCTAACTGGTTCCAACTTCTTCCCGTCCTCGGGCTTGTACTCCAGCCTCACTCCGTAGAAAGCTGTGAAGCTAGGTTTTCCTTTCACGTTGGGTATGTCCGCGATCATTAAAGCTGTTGAGGGAGCGTAGCGGAGAACGGCGTCTTTCACGTCCGCCGGAACGCTGGTCGGGAAATTCAGCTTCGCTGCAATCCGATTTCTTGGCCCCTCAGAAACCTCACCATCACCCTGGCTAACAAAGCCGGACAGCGTTGTCTGCTTGGTGGATGCCGGCGCGCTGCCACCGCTGCTGCTGCCACCTCCCGCTGATTGTCCGTCGTTGGCGCAGTTAACAGTTGCTCATGATCGCCTTGTGGTGGTTTGTTGGCACCAGGATCGGGTGCGGGGGGAAGATCTACAAGCAACATGCTGCGGCATCCGAGGGTGGGATGCCTTTTCGACCTTGTGTATTTGCCCAAGTTCCCTTCAAAATGCAAAACTGTTCCGACTATTGACATTGTGGTGGAATGCGAAGTGCAATATGTGATATAACACGTGATACCCAATATCCAACGACACCAAAAAAATTCCACGTGTGTGGTGGCATCATGCTGAATCTCACGAAAGACATGCAGCAGCAGTATTGCTTCGTGCAATATGCGTTGAAGTGACAATATGTTTCCCAAATCTCATATCGATAGGTACTGGGGTGGTCAATACTGTTCAACCATCCAATATCGATCACTATTACTCAAACAATATTAGAGATTTTGCATCTATCAATACGTATTGCCGTTATCAATATGGAAACAACAAAAAAATCAATACTGGTTGATATTCCAATATGCTATCGAATGAACTTATTGATGTGACTTGCGACGTCAATACAAGTCGATGTACTCATTCTGATAAGTGTTGTTTCCGCAGGTATGTCAGCAACTGTTGACTTGATATGTATATTGCTCCGCACAGTATGTCTGCAGAAGCGCTACCAATACCTATTGGGGCGGCCAATACGGCGGACACGGCAATAGGTTCGTATGCGTATTGCAATATGATATTGCATATCGTCCAGGGTGAAATACATTGCCCAAAGCCTGCATGCAATAAAACCAATATAAATCCCAACCCCAAGAGCATATGCATGCCTTGGACACTCACGGAATAACGGCTCGAAACTGCAAGCGATACTCCGCTGATGATATTTCATAGTTGCTCAGTAGAGGAGCCCTGTTGAGCCAAAATATTCTCCCCGGATTGTGCCACTCTTGTTGTAGCGCACGCATCGGTTTTCTCTCGAGTAAGGATTTTTGTTCCTGTACCTGGGCCAAGGATTCCGCGGGGAAGTAGTCGGCGATGAGCGAAAAAGAGGCGGGTACGGCGGAGGATTCCGCCATGCCCAGGAGGATCTGTGACAGCAGCAGCTGGGCGAAGTTGTTCGATAGCCCGGTGCACACTGTGGCGAAATTCCAGACCAATGCGCTGTAGAAAAGTATCAGCTTGCGGTTGCAGATGTCGACCGCGCGGCCCATGACAAGGCCGGACAGTATCTGGGTGGAGATGTTTGGGTGGGGACGTGGGGGGAGGATATGAGGGGTGGTCGAAATAAGCTTGGCGGAGGAGGCGAACTCATCCATGAATATAATAAGTACAGTAGTGCCTTTTTATCCGTCGGTACATGATTACAGCAGTCCATCTGGTGGTGTACAATTATGCGTTCGGCGTCACTCTCAGAAAGACGTGGTCACAGATTGTACACTGCAATGCTTCTACCCGGAAAAGAAATGGCTGTGCTGGTCCAGCAGAAGGGTGGGGAGGAGAAGGGCCGTCAGCGGCGGTCGTGGCAGGACCGGTGTCGGTACCGTTCGTACTGATATGACGTGCAGTGGCAAACAACGACCTCTGTATCAACGAAGTTCAGGGTTAGCGAACACACTCGCCCGCTTCCACACACCCGGCCGTAGGAAGGGGTGCAATGCCGATGTTCATTGCTTGTCGACAGCGGCGAAACATATGTATATAGTCTAGACAAAAAAATATATTATATATATATATGAGACGGGCGGAGTGACTGGCAGACACTGCCAACATCTTTACAAATTTTCAGATAGGCAAAACAAGTCAGCAATCGTGGATGTTAATGTAGCCCAAGCACGTATCAATAAGGGTGGGGGGACTAGCTCCCTCCGTTTTCTTCAATTCTCGATGTATCTAAATGATCGTCGCCGAGACATCTTCGATGCCAACTAAAGGCTCCAAGCCGAAACACCCATAATAACATCATGCGCACAACGTAACAACGTGCATGTTCGTTGTATCCAATTACCAAATGAGCTACTCAGTCACGTGACCGAGTATAGCTCAGCGGGTAATGTTGTAGTCTATAATGTATAACCAAACGATATATATACAACCCATCCCAACCTCACCCCCTCGAACACTCCACCCTCTCTTTACTCACTGATTGTACGACTTACCCCAGGATATACATGATAAACTGATGTATTATTTCCAAAAATGCCACATTTATCCCCTCGAAATAATGTATAGTTTCCAGGCACATATTGAGCTGCCCCCCCCCCCCCCCCGCCCCCAATAATATACTGGTGCCAAAACCGTCAGATTTATCCCCTCGAAAGGGTTTATAGCTTACATGCACAAATTGCCCCTTCCCCCCCCCCCCCCCCCCCCCCCGCCCCCCTCCAAACCCGCTCGCTTTTGATCAAAACAAGGCCCCCGCTTTCCCTTCACAGCTGTCAGATTTTGTCCCCCTCAGAAACGGGTTTTATAGTTTCCGCGCACAGACTGACTAAAATCATCCTGTTGACCCTGATAGCTACACTGTAGCTGTAAGGGGAGTCGCCGACCTATATCCTTAATGAGGACACACAACTCGCAATGCGCGCGATCGGAGTATCACACACAGCTTGCAAAGATGAGTTTCGACGAAATCTTCGATCTCACAGCTGGAGTGAATTTTAATTTTTATAATATATATATATGTTTTTCCGCTTCGTTTTATTGCATCTTGCCGACAACGTAAGATGGATCTACCAGGCTACCAGGCTACCGCTTCGCCTCATACTACAGTAGTGTTCAGTAGCACGTTATCATGACGATTCGCAATGTCTCCAGCGCGCACGCTCAAAAATACAAATAAGAAGTCGACGAAAACCGAGCTCACGACACACGTTGTTTGTTGTTGTATAAAACCACCCACTGAGCTGTACCCTTAAAGATACTGGAGTACATGTCGAGGGAAGAGCCCCGGAGGCTCATGCGACAAAGTCGGCGAGATTCAATCAACAAATTCGCAAACATATAACCAACACCAAGTACGATCGTAGCTTAGTGGGGTGGTGCTATGAAACCAACAAAAGATGAGTCGCGGGTTCGATTCTCGCCGAGACTTCACGTATACTTCTTTCTAGCGTGCGCGGTGGGGACAGTGCTGTGAAATGTTTTGATAGTGTGCTCCTGAAAAATACTGTAGTACGTGAGCATGGTAGAGCCCCGAATACTGCTTTTACGAAGTCTGCGAGATTCTGTGAACAAATTCGAAAGCATGTATATTGCTGGCCATATGGCACTGCCTACGAAGCTATTCAGCAGTCACATGACTCAGTAGCTCAGCGTGTGCGTTCTTCAGGTATAACAGATATTTCCACCTGACTATATCTGGCACAACCAGTGTCTGTGCTGATGCCCCATGAAGAAACGAGCTCCTCTTTGGTCACCAACTACGAGGCAGAGGTACGAATTGCTAAAACACAAGGCGATTTTGGCCATGCAATGCCAACCACCATGGAGCACGTGGGCATAGCACCAAAATTGTAAGAAAGCCAGCACAGCAGACTGTTTTGAGCAACAAAACCAAGTGGTTACTCGTAGTGCAATATACCCAACAATCACTCACAACACATAACACATTCCGAACATAACACACCCACAACACACGGTGCACCACACCCACCACGGCAAAAACACGTATCGTGACTACTACATGTAGAGGGAATATGGAGGGATGCAGACTCACGTAGGACAAGGTGAAGCCGTAGCCGACGAGAACACCGTATTCGCTCGTAGAGATACCCGTTGCATCCTCGATGCTGATGAAATCTTTCTGAGAACAGCAGGAAAAAGAGGTCGAAAAAAGGATAATGTTGCACAGAACGTGTTATGGCTGCTACCGCCATATATCGAGAGCGTGGCATACTTTGAGCAGTATTTTATATCACCTATAGGTGTATATGTATCTGGATAAAAGCTTTACTGCAACCCCGATGTAGATACGCAACGAAACACGTGTCTATTAACAAGAAAAATGAACACCCCGGTACCTACGACATCGAGAAATTGAGGGCCACCTGCACTATCTGTATTTGTGGTGGATGCTCGTGAACGTTTCCGTGGACGCTTCCAACGTTTCCATGAAAGCTTCCGTGGAAGCGATGGAAGCTTCCATGAAAGCATGGAATCTTCCACGCTTCCATGCCGTGGAAGCTTCCGTGGAGTTTGCTTCCGTGGAAGCTTCTGTGAAAGCTTCAACGGCAGCTTCCACGGAAGCAACTTCCACGGAAAGCTTCCACGGAAGCTTACATGAAAGCTTCCACGAAAGCTTCCACGGAGGCAATTTCCACGGAAGCTTTCACGGAAGCTTTCATGAAAGCTTCCACGGAAGCTTCCACGGAAGCAACGTCAAAGGAAGATTCCATGAAAGCTTTCACGGAAGTGACTTCTACGGAAGCTTCCACGGAAGCAACTTCCACGGAAGCTTCTATGAAAGCTTCCACAAAGCTTCCACGGAAGCCACTTCCACGGAAGCTTTTACCAAGGAAGCTTCCACGGAAACAACTTTCACGGAAGCTTCCGTGAAAGCTTCCACGGAAGCTTCCGTGAAAGCTTCCACGGAAGCAACTTCCACGGAAGCTCCCATGAAAGCTTCCTCGGAACCAATTTCCACGGAAGCCTATAAGAAAGCTTCCGCGGAAGAAACTTCCACGGAAGCATACACGGAAGCTTTCACGGAAGGAACTTCCACGGGAACAACTTCCACGGAAGCTTCCATGAAATCTTTCACGGAAGCATCCACGGAAGGAACCTGACCCTGACCCCAACCCTAACCCTAACCCTAACCCCAAGCGTCCATGGGAAGTTAACTTCCGTGAAAGATTCCATTACCTCCGCAAAAGCTTCGATTACTTCCATACAAGCTTTCGTGGAAGCTCACGTAGAATTTGCTTCCACGGAAGCTTTTACATCTTCCATATCTTCGATTAAAACTTCTACGGAAGCTTCCATGAAGACTTCCGTGGACGTTACTTCCATTAAAGCTTCCATAACTTCCGCGAAAACTCCCATTACTTCCATGAAAGCATCCATGGAAGATTTTGTGGAAGTTACTTCCATCGAAGCTTTCGTAGAAGCTTTCGTGGAAGCTCCCGTGGGAATTACTTTCTTGAAAGCTTTCATATCTTCCATATGATCCATGGAAACTTCCACGGAAGCTTTTGTGAAGGCTTTAGTAGAAGGTACTTCCATAGAAGCTTCCATAACTTCCGCGAAAGCTCCCATTACTTTCATTAAAGCATCCATGGAAGATTTCGTGGACGTTGCTTCCATGGAAGCTTTCGTGGAAGCTTTCGAGGAAGCTCCCGTGGAAGTTACTTGCGTGGAAGTTTTTCATATATTCCATATCTTCCACAACTTCCACGAAAGCTTCCATGAAGGCTTTAGTGGAAGTCACTTCCATATAAGCTTCGTAGAAGCTTTACTTCCATTGAAGCTTTCATGTCCTCCATATCTTCCATGGAAGCTTCCATGAAAGCTTCCGTGGCAGTTACTTCTATGAAAACTTCCATAACTTCCGCGAAAGCTCCCATTACTTTCATGAAAGAATCCATGGAAGATTTCGTGGACGGTACTTCCATGCAAGCTCATGTGGAAGCTTTCGTAGAAGCTCCCGTGGAAGTTACGTCGGTGGAAGCTTTCAGTTCTTCCATACCTTCCATGGAAGCTTCCGTTGAAGTCACTTCCATGAAAGCTTCCATAAAATCCGCGAAAGCTTCCATTTCTTCCATGAAAACTTCCATGGAAGCTTTCGTGGACGTTGCTTCCATGGAAGCTTTCGTGGAAGCTCCCGTGGAAGTTACTTCCGTGGACGCTTTCATATCTTCCATATCTTCCACGGAAGCTCCCATGGAAGCTTCTATGAATGCTTTCATGAAAGCTATGGAAGCTTCCATGGAAGCCTTCATGCAAGCTTCCACCGCTTCAATTGCTTCCATGGAAGCTTCCATGGAAGCTTTCATAGCTTCTATATCTTGTATGGAAGCTTTCATGAAAGCGGTGAAAGGTTCCACGGAAGCGTTCATGAGCTTCCACGCAAAATGCAAGTAGTGCCGAAGACCGGGAATTGGTCGAAACTCGCCATTGCAAGCTGTGCGTGGTATTACTTGAGAAAGACAGTGGCATTTCCACAATACTGCTGCGCGTAGACCTTCAGAGTAATAGAAACGATCAACCAGATCAACCTCAAACACCTGTTGGCAAGTCTGGGATAACCTGTGGTAAGGCGCGTGTCAACAATCATGACTACTACCAGGTATAGGTTAGTGGAACCGCATAATAAATGTTGCGTGTTCCTGGGATCCTGACTCGAAGGCAGTATTATATTTTTGTTTTACGGCTTCGCAGCAGTTGATGCAGGCTAGACGAGCAGCAGCAGCAACATTAGCAGTGGCACCAGCAGCATCGGTCTCATCTAGTAGGCACACAGAACCTTTGCTAGTCGGTCTGACGTTTACTTGTCATTCTCGTCCACAGCGGTGTCACTGCCTTTGCGACACGCGACACCGTTCAAATGTGTGCTACGATTATGATGGTATCAGTAGCTTGTTTAGGATGAACTGTTCATGACTGATGCAGGCTCTTCAAATAAGCGACTATCCCCGTGTCGTTCGTGTGTCATTCGAGACTTGCACCAAAATATCTGCTGCATATATGAGTCATGAAAAGGGCTACAATATCTGAGGCAGCCCCTTTTTGGCTGATAAGTGATACTGATGACGGCGCCCGCTAACCCAAAGTTCGTCCCAAAAAATAGAGGTTGGTGTTTCTTAGCCCTACGAAGGTTTGGTGTACGTAGGAGTAGGCTGCCAATGTGTTCATCGGGTTTGCCCGTTCACTTTTACCAAAATCTGTTTCTGGGTGAGGTACACCATTAGTATAGAGTTCCTCATCACGTTACGAGCCTCAGGAAAACAATGGTGCACTTCTACGGTGGCATGTGGCCCATGGATAGACAGGATGGGGTGGTTCGTTGTGATACCCTTTAATTTTCATGATTTTTTTCGTTTTGGTTCAAGAACGAAATTTTGGGTGAGGCATAAACAGCTCCTTGATTCACGAGCCTTGGCAACGTTTTCGCGAACCCCTCCCGTAGCATGCGGTAGCCGCCCTCCTCACCGTGTTGTCGTCATCGTAGTCCCCGTCGGACACGGCGTAAAGGTAGATCAGCAGGTAGCGTGCCCATATGTTGTTGGCTGTATTAGGTTCGCGAGCGCGTCATAATCACGATAGAAGGCGAACAGCAAGGAAAGGCAACACACGATCAAACCTTGCAAGCATGAGGCTAAACTGACAATTCTTGACCTAACAGCTGGTCAACGAAGTGTACTTGTTATCAACAGAGATGAGAAACTGGGAAGGATGGGAGTTGGCGTTTTTTGGGAGTCACAAGAAGTACAACCATATGTGATACCTGTTCTTGCCGGTGTAAAGACCAAGGCTTAATGCCCCTGTGATATGTCTCATTCTCCTACCTGAGGTTTCAAATGCTTTTAGTTGTTATCGTTGAACGCCGTTCACGGTACTCTTGATATGCGCTGTGATTCGGTTGTCGTAGGCTATACCAAACGGTACTTAATGTACGATTGGACGTTCACCGAAACCGCATCGCACTGCGCTGAAACCTTCTAACATTTGACGGTATTCACCGCGCCGCATCGCACCGCACCGCACCCCACCGCACCGCACCGCACCGCACCGCACCGCACCGCACCGCACCGCACCGCACCGCACCGCACCGCACCGCACCGCACCGCACCGCACCGCACCGCACCGCACCGCACCGCACCGCACCGCACCGCACCGCACCGCACCGCACCGCACCGCACCGCACCGCACCGCACCGCACCGCACCGCACCACACCGCACCGCACAGGGCCACACAGCACAAATAGTTTGGTGTCCTCGCGTGCATATTTCTCGTTTTGCCCGTTCTAGTAGTGTGGTTGACATAGCATGGTAAACCACCTTGCCGTGTTTAGGCTACGCATACACGGTATTAACTGTTTCATTTCATCGAAACCGAGTGGCACACTAGAACAGGGTCGCAAGGATGAAGGATACGCGCCTGACGGAAATGTGTTTGCATCATAGAGTTCCGGAGTTCAATTTTCAAGTGTATTGGACTTTTTGATTAATTGCAACTCATAAATATATCAAAGGGACCAACTGCCTAAAAGTGTCTATACCCCTAGGTATAGTCTAGAGGCGTATATAAGTCATGCACCCTTACACAAAGTATTGTTTTTTTAATAATGAGGAGCACACGATGGAGCGAAGCGACATCGTTGCGACGAAGCCTCCCGGTATCTAATGGTCACCCGTGTGCAGTTGCCTGCGAGAAAATTGTGAGAAAAGTTTCTCACAGGGACAGCTATTTTTAAATCTAGTTGACTCTCGTCCCTCGTGAGCAGTGATGCATACTATTTGACATATCTAACCATTGTACTCTCGGGTTGTCAATAGGGGGCGGCCCGAGCGGTATTTCGTATGGGATAAGGTTAGGGTTAGGGTTAGAGGTAGTTAGTAGGGTTGGAAAATGAAGGCTATTGTCCTGCACCCCTTGTGTATGTTCGTGTGTGCATCCAGTAGCATTTGCAACGCACTCGCCGCACTAACCATACCTGAAAAAGTGCCAAATATATTTCGATGTTTGAGGTTGTCCGCACATCTTTGCCCAGTTTTTCAAAACGCGCGGCGAAGCCGTGCTGGGTCGGAGCCCTAGCCTGGATAAGGGTTAGGGTTAGGTCGGGTCGACGCCCTCTCGCGATTTAAAACAATATGAAAATGGTAATGGTGGTGGAGGTGGAGGTGGAGGGAATCGTACTTGTGCTGTTAGTCTTCCCACCATGGAAACAGAAGCACCAAAGAGGACCGATCTTATATGCATTTCTGTCCCCCATCTGTGCTATTTCGTCGTGTGCGACCATCATCGTCGTGCGATATTATCACCACCTCTACCACCACCACCACCACCACCACCATCATCGCCACCACCAACACTACCACCACCACCACTACCACCACCACCACCATCACCATCACCACCACCACCGCCACGCCGTACTCGGTACATACTGCTACGGCGGTCGTAGTGGTGGCGATGGTGGAGGTGGAAGTGGACGTGGCGCTAGTGACTGATGACGTTTGTGCAGTGTGTTCTTCACCACGCGGGGACTATCACGATAACCTCGACGGTCTATACCTCTCATCACGGCGTATCAACCCCGACCCCATTGGCATAATGGTAATTGGCTGGTAGGCTTTCACCCAACAACCTCAAATTATTCGACCGACTCGGAGTTTCTCGCATACTTCCATATACGGCAAACCGTTACGATGGGAACGGAATTCAACCACCTGGTTGCTTGATAGGTCGCACAAAAACGATTTAGAGCCTATGTCAGGTTGGCGTGCCGAGCAATACCCTCAAAATGAGGATGCGAGAAACACTTGAACAGCAACAACAGACTTGAACAGCAACAACAGCACCAAGCGCAATACAAATGAACGGATTAGAGAGACTTGTGGTTGAATTACAGCGGTACAGATGCTCGCAGAGTGAGTGTCTCTGCGTAGAGCCTGGCCGTGGGGATACTTCCTGATGGTATTCTAGGGTGTCGCTGCCTTCGTCATTCAATTCCTCCAATGCTATTACAATGTGCTATTTGTTGCTATCTGGTGGATAGGGTATTAGTAGTGCGCGATAGCACTGAGAATTTGGCAGTTGACAATTTCAGTCTCTAGTTTTAGACGAAAAATAAGAACATATATTATTACCTAGTATAGCCTTTTTGTATGATCGCTGGTCGCTCATTGGCCGGGGATCGTGCATAAAGTTACCGTCATGTTCGGGACGATAGGGTCCTATCCCACGATCATAATCCAATCCACAAATACATATTTCTAAGATAAAAATACACTTCGGCTGTGAGATCGAAGATTTTGTCGAAACCTCTCTTGGCAAGCTGTGTGTGATACTCCGATCGCACGTACTACTGGGTGTGTGCCCTTAATAAGGATATAGGTCGGCGACTCCCTATGGAAATACAGCAGGGTAGCTTGTGCCAGGGTCAACAGGGTGATGCTAGTCATATATAATTAACTCCGACAACCCGGGAAAGAACACGGATATCACCAGGGTTGATACCTCTCCGCACAATGTGGTAAAAAACCCCAACCACACCGACCGGCCGACCTCTGATTGGCTGGGGGTCGTATATTATAGAGCCAGCTCCACCCGGGGACGATAGGGTCCCATTTCCGTTCCGGATATATGTCTACATCTCTAGACGTTGGACAAACCAGGGAATCGAAACGAGTTATCTCGGATCGTCACCACCCTTCACGCTGCGGAAACCCTAACTCCGTTGCCTAAAGTCGATGATTGGTTCGAGCTCCACGGCGGCACCCCACCCTGGGAGGATGATAGAGGCTCACCAACCATGGGGGGCAATTCCGTCGCACATGGGGGAGATAGGGCCCCATCCTCGGCTAAGAAATCCTCCTTATGACCAAGGCTACGGTAGGGGGGGTACCCCTATTTTCACTGGTGTGTTTGCGCCACTCGCACGAGTAGCTCTGTACCCTACGGATGAAGATGGTTTAGGAACTTGGTTTGCCGCAGCTTAGATCACCTTTGCATTGGGGATCGATTTCGTCAATGTACAACATAAAGAAAACGTAAGATTGCATAGGAACAAAGGGGTTACTCGCGCGAGTGACCCCTAGCCATTGAAATAAAAGGCCCAAAAGGGGACCCCCCTACCGTAGCCTGGGTCTTATCTATACAGCTCCAACAACGCGGGAACTATAACGATGCTCTCCCGGGTCGATACCTCCCCGCATGGCGTGTCAACCCCGACCCGATTGGCTTATTCGTGATCGAATGGTAGGCTTTGACCCAGAATTAGTTCACAGTCATTTTTTTTTTCTTCTCGACCGAGGTGTTCTAGCATACTTCCGTATATAGCAAACATTTCCAATGCGAGGGCAATTTGACCAGCTCTTCGCATAATAGGTATCACAAAGAAACGACTAAAAACCTATATCAGGTTGGCGTGCCGAGCAAGCACGATCAAAATGAGGATGAAAAACACGTGAAAAGAAACAACAGCACCAAACGCAATATAAATGGATGAATTAGAGCGATTTGTATTTAGAATTTAGATCCCCCCGGTTTTAAGCACAATTATGAATAAAAAAGGGGTGTTCAAAGCAAAATAACACATACACTTAAACACTGGGTTGCATGCTGCATCTAACATCAAACCTTCTAGAATAGTAAACATTACAAGCCAGATGATATAAAGGGATGTCTTATTGCTTCAATCGTCAGGTTTGTCCCCTTTGAGAATTTATAGTTTCCGCGCACATATTGAAATGTCCCACCCCCCGCCCCCCCCCCCCCCCTCCCCTCCCCCTCCACTGACCTCTTTTTCATAACAAACCCCAACCCTTTCCCCCCCCCGCCCCTCCGTCCCCCGATCCCCCCCCCCCCCTTCCGCCTAGTCTGTCCAAACGCCCCACTCACAATCAAAATCGGCCTGAGTAATAAACACCTATACGCAGTTGATACCACGTCATTATCTTTCTGACCATCCATGACGAAGGTTTCAATTATCCCCCCCCCCCCCCCATCCCCCTCCAACGCCCCCTCTTTCCCGACCACCTACACGATCGCCTAGACCTAGCACCACGCGTATAACAAGCTGCTACATATCTTTGATCTCACAGCCGAAGTGTATATGAATATTATTTGTGACCTAAACCTCCTAAAAATCCCCCCCCCCCCCTCTTGCTCTCCCTTACTCAAACGCCCCACCAAATATCGAAATCCGCCACATTAATAAACACTTCACGCACAGGATATCACCTCATTATCTTTCGAGAGCCATCCATGCCGCTGTGTTCCTCCCCCCCCCCCCGCCTCGAACGCCCCCTTCTTCCCCATCACCCGCACCTTCGCCTAGACCTAGCACCACACGTATAACAAACCCCTCACCTAAAGCCCTCCCCCCCCCCCCCACCCCCCACCCCCGCCCCCACCCCCGCCCCCACCCGCCACCCTCCCCCCCCAACCCATCCCAACCCCACCCCCTCGAACACTCCACCCTCTCTTTACTCACTGATTGTACGACTTACCCCAGGATATACACGATAAACTGATGTATTATTTCCAAAAATGTCACATTTATCCCCTCGAAATAATGTATAGTTTCCAGGCAAATATCGAGCTGCCCCCCCCCCCCCCCCCGCCCCAACCCCCCCCCCCCCCCCCCCCCCCGCCCCCAATAATATACTGGTGCCAAAACCGTCAGATTTATCCCCTCGAAAGGATTTATAGCTTACATGCACAAATTGCCCCTTCCCCCCCCCCCCCCCCCCCCCCCCCGCCCCCCTCCAAACCCGCTCGCCTTTGATCAAAACCAGGCCCCCCCTTTCCCTTCACAGCTGTCAGATTTTGTCCCCCTCAGAAACGGGTTTTATAGTTTCCGCGCACAGACTGACTAAAATCATCCTGTTGACCCTGATAGCTACAATGTAGCTGTAAGGGGAGTCGCCGACCTATATCCTTAATGAGGACACACAACTCGTAATGCGCGCGATCGGAGTATCACACACAGCTTGCAAAGATGAGTTTCGACGAAATCTTCGATCTCACAGCTGGAGTGTATTTTAATTTTTATAATAATCCTAGGCCATGCGTCGAAAAAAATGTTTTTACCGTGTATGCCTCAATATCAAATTTTCGACACTTGATTGTGTTTATTTTTCCCCGATTTCTCTTGCTCAAACACCCCACCTAATATCGAAATCCGCCACAGTAATAAATACTTCCACGCCGTGGATATCACCTCATTATCGTTTTAGAGCCGTCCTTGCCGCTGCTGCAACCCCCCCCCCCCCCCTGCCCTCAACGCTCCCTCCTTCCCCACCACCCGCACCATCGCCTAGACCAAGCACCATGCGTGTAGCAAACCACTACATCTATGCGACTTAAAGCCCTCCCCCGCCCCCGCCCCCCTCCACCATTCCACCACGCCCCCCCCTCCCCCACAAGAAGGATTTATAGTCTCCACCCACAAATTAAGCTGCCCCACCTGTCTTCCCCCCCCTCCCTCCCCCCCCGCCCCTTTTGATCAAAACCAGGCCCCCATGTCCTTAAAAGCTCCGCCCTCCCCTCACCGGTTACACGACTTGCAGGGTTCACTTGACAAACTTATGCATTTCCTTCCACAGCTGTCAGATGTTGTCCCCCTCAGAAACGGGTTTTAAGGTTTCCGCGCACAGGCTGCCTAACATCACCCTGCTGACCCTGATAGCTACACTGTAGTTGCAAGGGGGGTCACCGACCTATATCCTCAAAAAGGACACACAACCCGTAAAACGCGCGATCGGAGTATCACACACAGCTTGCAAAGATTGGTTTCGACAAAATATTCGATCTTACGACTGGTGTGTATTTAAATATATATAATAGCTCGAGGGTTTTTTAGTTCTTCGAGCGCTTTCTTCGAGAATCGGTTTCAACGCCCTTCGCCCTTCGTCCCCCCTGCTTGCCGCTGCGTGAACGCGTGCGGGGGCTGAGAGAGAAACGCGAGAAATAGGCACGATCTTGGATCATGCGGGCATGCTCGGGCGTTTCTTCAAATCTTGACAAAGGGAGTGGTAGTGCGCAAATACAAAAGTAACTTTTCAAAATAATGATACTTGCAGCACTGGTAGGAATTACGTTTGTCAGCTCTTCCCATTGCTGCTCCGAAGAGTCGCTGTCCGTGTTGCTTTGCGGTCCAGCCTCGAGTGAGTATTAACGCTTAGAGATGCCCGCGGTGGATGGCGCTGCCGCAGCCTTCGCGCGTCGCTCTACAGCTTTGCGTCTCTCCGTGTCATGCCAGTTCCGCATGAACAACTCGGCTCCCTCCTCTACTCGTCGAAACCATCTGCCAGCTTTGTGAGCAGCCTTTTGCCAGCCTTCGAATTCCATGTCAAAGACCGACACATCCTCCTTCAGATTATCCATCCAGTCTTTCTCTTGCCCTCCTGAGTAGCCCTTACCCCCAACAAGCTCCCCAAACATCACCCTCTGTGGCAGACGCTTCTCCCCCATACGTGCTACGAATCCCGCAAACAATATCCTCCGTATGCGCACTATCGCCTCTACGTTGTCGGAATCTGTCCTGGCAAGCGCGTCGGCGTACGATAGGGTGTGGTTGTCGCGATTCCGTTTCCGCCATCCAAGGCATCGGAGGAGCATGGAGCGGTGAGCCCGTTGCAGCTTGTCATAGTCAGGCTTTTTCGGGCTCGACGTCATGCAACCGGAAATCAGTGTCTCAACCACATCAGCTTCCAGCAACCGCACCTTCAACCCTAAGCGCACACCCGGGCGATCATAGATTTCCATCTTGTACCGCTCGAAGCACGCCGGCCTCTCTGAAAACGCCGCGGTATTTCAATGCTAAATTCTCTGTCTGCGGTGATAGCCCCGCCCAAGTACACAAACTCGACAGTTTGTTTTGTATACCTGGCTGGCTGCATTGATTATGAAGGACACCTCCCTCCCGCTTTTAGTTTCCAGGCAAATTGCCTCTGTTTCTGCCTCGGGTACTGTAAGCCCGAACAGCGAACACGGAGTCACGATCACCGTCATCATCCTCTCCAGTCCTTCTGATGATCGCGATATGATGCCCGCATCGTCCGCGTACAGCATCCCCCACGATATTTGCACCTCATCCCCTCCTTCCCCTCCCGCCCGTCGACTTTGCCTGTGCGTGAAGTGCCATTCATCTCGCCTTCCTCCTTTCGTTGGAGCTGCACCATGTTGTCCTTGATGGCGGCATCAACGAAGAAGCCTTTCTCGGCCACACGCAATACCGCCGTGATAAACGTGTTGAACAACAGTGGCGCGAGCACGCATCCTTGCCTGAGACTTTGCCCCACGTCGAACTTATCCGAGCACTCTCCATCATCCAGCCGCACGCACTCTTGCATACCGTCGTTGAATTGGCGGATGACGGCGAGCATTCTCGGTGGCACGCCAAAACGAGCAAGGACATCTCATAGAAACGTTCGGATCGCGTAGTCATATGCTTTGGTGGGGTCGATAGAGCACAAGTACAAGGGGGTGTCCTTCTTTCGCACCAGTTCCTGCAGTCGTTGTACTACGAACATCACGTCAACCGTCGAGCGTTGGAGTCTGAACCCACAATGTTCCTCCGGCTAAATGTTCTCGCGTTCGCATTAGTCACTCGGGCGACACGCGATGACTTTGAGGAGTACTTTGCCGGCGTGAGCCACGAGGGAGACGCAGCGATAATTGACACACTCAGTCCTATCTTTTTTATTGCGAAGCACCTAATCGATGCATTTTTCCATTGTTGCGGTACGCCACCTCCCCTCCACACAGCGACGATGACATCGTGGAACTTTTCGAGGGGTTTCAATTTTTCTTTGTCGGCAAAAACCTTCGAGAGCTCGGCCGGAACATCATCGGGTACCGCCTTTCGGTTCGCCAACGCACGGACCGCCTCTTCTTCGTACCTAGACGGGACATCGTCCAGTAGTCTCCACGGCGGGCACTGCTAAAGCTCGTCCACAATGCTCGGATAAAGAGTCGGCGAGTTGGTGTCAAGTAGTTTGTGAAACCACCCTACCCACCGCGCGCGGAGTCGCTATACGGCTGCTTCGGTGCCCACCAGGGTCGTTGCTGCTGCCTCTACTTTTGTTGATGTACACCCCCCCCCCCATCGACGCCCATTGTTGCTGTGGTGCCTCGCCTTGCAGCAGCTGCTGCTGCTGCTGCTGTTGTGCGTCCGTGCCATGCGGCCGATGCTGTGCCCACCCCTGCTGCTGATGCCGCGGCGGCGTTCCTACCGGGTGCCACGACGCCTGTGATAACCCGGCAAAAACTGTGAGCTGCCTTTTATCCCGTCCCGCGCCTGCCTTCTGCCGACACGAACTCCTTCCACCCGACGATTGGGAGCCCCGAGGTTCCAGCTCCGGAATTAACAATCGTCGTGATAAGGGGCGAGACATGTTGCATGGAACGGGTCTGCTCGCGGTGCCTATCCTGCCTGGCGACGTAAGACTACCCTACTCTCCCTGGCTGGTGACATGCGACTACCCCTACTCGACCCGTGCCTCCCCCTACCCAACCACGTGTGAGATCCGTCGCGATCCTGTTGTCCAACACCAAGCGAGAACTGCGCGCTTCTACTCGACCTACCCAGGTTAGCGAGCGTATTCCGACGCCCTCTACTATCGATTGGTGTTGTCGACCTCTTCGCTGCTTCCTGACAAGAACAAGAAAAAAAAACAAAAGTCTTGACCCCTGACGTCCTTTGCCCGGTGCCACGGTCCTCTTCAGCTCGTGCAGGCCTCCGACCGTTAGCTACCTCTTCTTTGTTACCCCACTGCACCGACGATCCCACGCTTCACACAGCTCTACAGGTTCTTGCTGACCTCTGACACTTCGTTATCATCTCGGCCTCATATTCATGTGCAACTTTCATCTTCTCAATTATTACCTCGTACCCAACATCCCGCTATCCTGCATGGAAAAAACCCGCGAAATTTCGTCTGTCTACTGTTACATATTTTTACCCGGTACCCCCAAACACCAGGTTGCCCCAACGACAACCTTCCTCTTTTTCCATCCCACACCGGTTAGCCTCTGCATGATTCTTCTTCCGACCTAGACGCAACACAGGTCCGGGGTCCGGGGCACGAAGCAAACCCTTCTCCCTCCTCCCGACTGGCGACATGGTACACGCGCTTTCCTTTCTATCGCGAGAATAACCGAGCACTTTCTTCCATCGTCGTGGACTCGCGTCGAGCTGTGCTTTCTTAACTCGTGCCAGTGCACCAGATTCGAAATGTTTGTTGAAAACGTTAGGTATGGTTTTAGGGCGACGGCGTCCGGCAGCTTTTAACCCTTTTAGAGCCCCTAACCCCTCCCTATACTAAACCCAAGTAATACCCCTCCCTATACCAAAAACGGGTTTCCAGTTGTAAAGGGGTTAACGCGTGTACATAGGCAGCACCGTTTGAGAGATACCTGATACAATATAGTCCCAGCAGCAGTGGCCCATATATGGTGTCAGCTAAACTCAGCACTATCCTGGGCACCGGCACTATTCTTGGGAATAGCTGTTTGGTGGTGTTACGAACGGACATATAGGAATAACGATAGCCAAGCCCAAGCGATTTCCTCGGCGTTGTACGAGTATACATGTAGTCCATTAATAGAGTTGGTAGAAGAGAGTTGTAAACCCTTCACGTGACACGACCCCCCGCAATTTTCTGTTTTCAGGCACGGGCGTCGTAGCTGCGCTGCAACCTGTAAAAAAACTCGGGAAGGCGGGGCGATCATTGATATTTGTATTGTGGTTTTTGGTTTAATTGCTCTTGTTTCACTGCATGCCGGCGGGTCGTCACTCTGACAGCACCCCAGACAAAAGGAGCGTTCGTCTGTGCTCACGATTACCGTGCGGTTCGCACGGGGCCGGCAGAACAACCGCTGTGATTTGTAGCCACGAGTTGGTTAGATGTCGGAACGGGGGAACTCTATTCGGTAGTTGAGTGTGAATACCCGCGGCCATGTGAGTTCAGTTTGTGTACTGGACCTTTTCACGTGTGCGCCTTCCTCTTCGTATCGCGCGTTTTAGGTGGGAAAGGGTGGTATTTCCCGGACGAATTTTAATTTCATTTGGGTTTTCGGATCTTCCTGGAGCTCCAGCACCTTTGTGTGACCACGGACTCTAGATTTTTGACAAGAGTTAATGTGAAGCAACAACATAACTACAACAACAGCAACCAAAAACAACAACAACAACAACAACAACAACAACTTGGTAAAGATCAGCGGAACTACTATCCAACCGGCCTTACTGAGAGTCCCCCAAACTGATTCAAGACTGGTGTGCGGTAGAGACGAACAAAAGTGGTCTGTTCGTGTTTTGGGTTTGGTTCCTTTTTATAAAAAATATTTTCAAGGACGTCAGCCGTGAGTTCGACGAATTTCGGGTCAATACACATCTTTGCAAGTTGCGTTGTTGGTACTTGCAATATATTTTATGGTTGAGTTTTGTTAAGGGAGGGGGTTGTTATGGGAGGGGTCCTGTTTTTTGTCCACTATATTGGTCAGGTTTGCTTTCTTTATTTTGTTTGTCCTCCGGCGAATGGAGAAAAATACACTTTAAGCTCACTACACTTCCACGTATTTTCATACGCGTCGTGTGCCGATTTACTCAGTTAGTGTTGTTTTCTTTACTTTAGGTGGGGAATTTTGAGCTAGATCTATCATATCTATGTTAAATTTAATGCTGAAGTTTCCACTATACTGCTCTATCATATGTATGGTAAGTGAGTGGATTATTTTGTGTTTTCTTTCCCCCGCTTTAACATCGGGAGGTGTACGAATACAGAGTATTACCAGTTATCTAGTATGCTAATATGAATACAGCATTGTAGAATAAAAGTCGGCTACTCCCCAGAAAATATCTGTGGGACACGAACCAATGGTTCCAAATCGATATGCTGTCATTCTAACATTTTAGGCCATTTCTTATGCAGTCGGATTCCGCCAGTCGAAAACGGCCCTTTTCGACTGGACTTTTTCTCGACTGGATTCTTCTTGTCCTTCTTCTTATCGTCAGTCGAGTCGATTTTATAGTTTTTGTGCTCTTCCTAGAGGCGGTTGGTGGGAGTGAGTAGGGAGTACTGCTGTACAGCAGTCGAAATCGGTTGGCAGCTCTATGCTTCGCGCTTTCTCCGCGAGCAACGGCTCGGCGAACCCTCGTCCCAGCGAGTTGGTGGCCTTGGGCTTAGCCGAAGACCGCCAAAGCTACGTTCGTGGAGCTGCATTCAGCCGAGAGCCGCCAAAGCTACAGCAGCCGCAGCCGTTGTTGGCAGCATGGGATCGAGACCGCGCGCTGCTGCCGTCGTGTGATACACGCTGCTGGCGAGCAAAACTAGAAATGCGCCACGCTGACTTGCTGCGAGAAGCAACAGCTGGAATAGCCAAGCCAGCGTAAGCGCCATGTATGACACTGCAGTGTGGTACTTGGTATGGGTGTGTGGCCGTGTGGGTGTGTGTTTGGTGGCGGGATGAGCGATGCGATCGGTTCAAAAATCACGTGTGAAACTTTTTCGACCGAGTTTTTCGACTGGAGGATCCAGTCGAAAAAAGTTGAGTCGAAAAAGCCCTTTTTCGACTGCGTAAGAAAGCCCGATTCGGGCTTCAGCCGGAGAAGGCCGTTTTCGACTGACAAATCCGACTACATAAGAAATGGCCTTACAAAAGTATTTGACCAAGGCTACGGTAGGGGGGGTACCCCCGTTTCCACTGGTGTTTTTCAGCCACTCGCACGAGTGACTCTGTACCTCACGGATGAAAATGGTGTAGGCCAATGTGTAGGCAGTTGTTTTGGAGCAGCTTAGATTACGTTTGAATGGCGGATTGATTTCGTCAATGTAAAACATAAAGAAAACGTAAGATCGCAAAATAGAAAGGGGTTACTCGCGCGAGTGACCCCTAGCCACTGAAATTCAAGGCCCCAAAAGGGTCCCCCCTACCGAAGCCTGGGTAATTTCCAGGACGTCAGGTATGAGTCCGACGAATTCCGGGTCAGTACTCAAATTTTCAAGCTGCTCGTTCGTACTTGTAATATACTATGTGGGTAAATTGTTCGAGAGGGGTCCCCTATTCTTTTATTGAAAAATGTTTTTCTTCACTACAATGATTGGTGTTGGTATTTTTACTTTAGGCGGGGAGTTTCGAAGTGCAGTAGGTGGCCCTTTATATTGGCGACCGAGGCTACGGTAGGGGGGGTACCCCATTTTCACTGGTGTGTTTGAGCCACTCGCACGAGTAGCTCTGTACCCTACGGATGAAGATGGTTTAGGCACTTGGTTTGGCGCAGCTTAGATCACCTTTGCATTGCGGATTGATTTCGTCAATGTAAAACATAAAGAAAACGAAAGATTGCATAGGAACAAAGGGGTTACTCGCGCGAGTGACCCTTAGCCACTGAAACAAGAGGCCCAAAAGGGGACCCCCCTACCGTAGCCTGGGTCTGGCAACCTGAGTAGTGAAGTGCCCTGAAAAGTGGCATACAAATATCCTGGCAAAATCTCAACCCGATATAGTGGCACTTTTCCACTATTAAGGACGGGGCCCTCAATAGTGGCATGTTGGGCATCTCACACACCCAATAGTGGCAGCTCCAAACAGCGGGCCCCTACTACTGCTGGACCACACCTGCCCACACGCACCCTCAGCCGTGGGCGCCACACGTATCATGCCAGCCTGCGCGGACCTAGAACTGTGTACAAACTCCCAAACCGACCACTTGGAGGGAAAGACGGGCACGGATGTCGCCTTGGCTGCGGTGGCCGGCTTCATTAAATATGTGGTAAACCAGAGGAGGAGGGCGGCAGAGAAATACACCGCGTCTGCAACCCGTGCATCGCCAAGAAGCAAAAGACACCCGAGTCCACAAATCAGCCTAAGCCTGCCTCGAAGGCCGTAGAGGAGTGGGCCGGGTTGGAGGAGCAACCCGAGTTTGCTGACACTCTGTCTAAAGACTCAAAAGAGATCTTCATGGAAAAGGTTACAACACGTACGAGGAAGAGGCGGACAGTGACGACGAGCCAGACAACGCCAAATATTCTGAGAGCGCAGGGGTTGGGGGGAAAAAGGCGCCGCCGTCGTTCGCGGAACTGGCTGAACGTTTTAGTCCTCTAGAACAGTACGCAGAGTCGTGTGGCATTGGCGAAGCCGGGCATTACCTCCGCAAGGCGAAGATGGTGTTCTTCGCAGCGCATTCCGCCAGACCGGAACGGCAGATGGACATTAGAACGTTCGCCGACTCCTAGTGCAATCAGTCGGCTGACGCCTACACCAAAAGTGCTCGTACGTAGTTGCAGAGCATAGTGGCGGTTGGGTTGATGCGCCGGGGTAGAGAGCGTTTGGCTCTTGAAGCTTGGTTGCTTCAGTTGTTCACGTCTCTGCGTTGCTGTTGTCATTTCTTCTGCGTGTGTTGAACCCCATGTTACATGGCCCGCCGGACAAAACATAAATGAAGTGCCTCCTTCAGTACGTTTGGGCGTGGTTTCGGTGGTCTGCCTGCACTGAAGAATGAAAAATAGGTTTTGACTGCAGAAGGCTCGGCGACCCTTGGATAACCAAGTGTCATTTCATGTGTTTCATGCGGATACTGCTGCACACAAATGCTCAACCACGAGGAGTGCAGCAGTACACGCCTTTATCCGCATGTAACAGCGCATGGGAGTGTAGATCCAATGAACCGCTGTTGATATCGTGAACATCGAAGCTTCTTATTCGATATAGTGGCAATATTGCTACAATTGGCCTTGCAATGGTGGCAATAGTGTCACTATGTCGAATAGTGGCACTGCCCCAATAGTGGCACCATTTGGTCTTGCCCCTATATGCCACTATAAAGGGCCACCTACCGTAGCTCTAACATCATACCAAGTATGTACGAGTATCTATTTTATTCATTTATTTCCGTCGTTTCCACTATATTGCTTACCATATGTATGGTTGGTAGTTTGCGGCGGATGGATGGCTTGGTCAGGGTTGGTGGTACTTGTGGTTACGTTCGTAAGTTTTCTCTACCTGGGGGTGGTCTTATCATTTTGTATTTTTGCACTACTCATAGTGGCGGGTTTTGGTATAGATCGGGAGTATGAAGACAGCAGTAGTAGCGATCTATTAATTAAAGTAATATATATCATGTAAAAGTTCCACCCAAAACGAAACAAAACAAAACAAAACAAAAACCAACAAACAAACAAACGAACAAACGGACAAACAAACAAACAAACAAACAAACAAACAAACAAACAAACAAACAAACAAACAAACAAACAAACAAACAAACAAACAAACAAACAAACAACAAACAAACAAACAAACAAACAAACAAACAAACAACAAACAAACAAACAAACAAACAAACAAACAAACAAACAAACAAACAAACAAACAAACAAACAAACAAACAAACAAACAAACAAACAAACAAACAAACAAACAAACAAACAAACAAACAAACAAACAAACAAACAAACAAACAAACAAACAAACAAACAAACAAACAAACACACGAACAAACAAACAAACAAACAAACGAACAAACAACAAACAAACAAACAAACAAACAACAAATTGTCCACAAGAACAGAAAAAAACGCTGTCACCATAACATTTTACATGTGAAAGTCCCACCCAAAAAGAAAAAAAAAAAAAAAGAGAGTCGGTGAGCCTCGAACCCACGGTTCTAAATTGATACAAAAACAAAACAAAACAAAGCAAAACAAAACGGGAGTCGGTGAGCCTCGAACCCATGGTTCTACATTGATACTTTGTCACCCTAACATAGACTTATTTACAAATATCTTTGTGCTGAAAGCGCTCGGTTGGTGCATCCCTGGCATCTCTGGGGTCGGACGGTCCAGCTTACTTGCGGAACGGTCCAGCTTTTCTTTGATTTCTTGCTCCACCTGATATATTTTTGTTACATATATATATACATTGATTTTTTTTATGGGGATCACTTTTGTTTTCGGATGATTTTTATATTTTTCTTGCCTGATCCTTTTTTGTTGCAAATATACATCGATTTTTTTATGGTGATCACTTTTTTTTTCCGATGACACCCAAATTCGAACCACCGAAGACCAAGTTTATAAGCGGACAGTCGATCTACTTGACCACAACGTCACATTGATGTATTTATTTTATTTTTACAAATAAGATTGATAAATAAATAGCAAGTGTCGATTTATCATGAGGATCGTTTTTTCTCCGATGACACCCGGATTCGAACCAGCGAAGGTCGCGATTATAAACAGACAGTCTATCTACTAGACCACAATGTCACAGCAGCAGTAGCATCTATGAGTACCATTTTTTTATGTGCATCTACTACTGTGTGTTAGCGAAACATACTCGTATATGTACCATGAAGCTTTTGCAAAGTTGAGTTTCAACCATTCAATCGGTCGTATTCAAAGCGGACTTTTTCATTTTTTTTTATTTTAAAATTTAAAATACACTCTAGCTCTGAGATCGAATATTTTGTCGAAACTCATCTTTGCAAGCTGTGTGTGATACTCCGATCGTGCGTATTACGGGTTGTGTGTCCTCATGAAGGATATATAGGTCGGCTCATGATATAATAAATAAAAGTATGTTATAACACTGCGACATTGTATACCCTCGAGATGAACTGTTGGAACGCGCAACCCGCCCCCGCCCCCCTCCGCCCCCCCCCCCCCACCCCAACCCCCCCCTAACGATGAAACAGAAACGATGAAACAAGAAAAGTATGCCATTACACTGCGAACTTGTTTACCCCCACGCTAATTTAATTACCCCCCCCCCGCCCCCCCTCCCTAACCCTCATCAACTTACGGTTAAAAATAAATATACTCAAGAAAAGTATGCCCTCCCCCCCCTCCACCCCCCCTTCTCAAGTTACAGGTTTACCCTCCCCCGCTGCCTGACCCATTAAACATAATTTGCCACAGGTTTACACACATGAAAAATACCCTCGCGATGAACTGTTATAACCCCCCCCCCCCCCCTCCCAACAATGAAACAGAAGCGATGAAACAGATAAGTACACCTATACATACCAACGCTTTCTTGTCAAATCCCCCCCCCCCTGTCCCCCCCCCTTCCCCCCCCCCCTCCTTCCCCCCCCCCCCTCCCCCCCACCCCCCCCTTTTTCTTAAACCCTAGCCTCACTCCGTATTTCGATTCAACCCACACCGTGTAGCAAAATAAAAAATACACACATAGCCGAACTATGAAGAGTAACGGTATCATAAGTGTATTATGATACCGCTACAACCCATAGTTGCCAAGGCTGGTTACTGCATGTCTATCTTCAGGGATAAATATGCGTTTGCCCATACTTGACAAAAGCCACGAGGGGGAACGTTGAAATTCCCAAACATCCCTCGCAACTTCGTTTCAGGCCCCCTGAAGCAGTTTTCTCGGCGTACAAAAATACGTTTTGCAGATATATACAACAGCCCCCCCCCCTTTCCCCCCCTCCCTCCTTTCCCCCCCCCCCCCAACCACTGTACATCAATATATATATTCGAAAACACGATTCTGATACAATACGATAATGAAGTCGAGAACATCGAACAAAAAGTACGTGTAGAAAAAACCACGTGGTTGCAAAACAAACAAAACAAAATAATATGTATTCGAAAACACCACCCTGATACAATACGACAACGAAACCTAGAACATCAACCAAAACGTACACGTGTAGCAAAAACTACGTGGTTACAAAATAACATGTATTCGAAAATACCGCTCCGAAACAACACGATAACAAAGTCTGGAACATAAACCAAAACATATACGTGTAGCATCAAAAACGCGGAAAGCACCACTTTGAAACAATACGATAACCAAGTTTAGAATATCAACCAAAACATACGTGAAACAAAAACCACGCGGACAGACGACACACTGAAACCATATATACGTCCGCATACGAACAACAGTCCAAAGATGGAACCCATATACCCTGGGTTCCAAATTGAGGTCCCTACGAGCCAGAAACATCAGATAGTCCACATTAAAGTCTTTACACAAACCGAAAAATGCGTCACAACTGCTCGTTGCCAAATGACAGGTTCATCAAGAACGCAAGAACAAACAGAACGAGAGGCAGGGTAATCGAAGCAGCGCAAATCATTATAGCATTCGCCCACCACATCACCTCCTTTGAAATTGGTTTTGGGCATCAGCGAACTGGGTCCAACGCATGCCCGTAGTGTGTTAGGTGGAGTGAGGAGCGGTAGTAAAAATCAATTGCGCTGCTCGATAACCTGTTCCTGACCGTCGGTATACTGAATAATCTTCGGGCGCGTCTTCTCTGTGTCAGGTGTGTGAGGAATTTCTTTGTCGTTTTTCAAGCAAGCGGTTGCGTTGGCATATACTACCTGGCTTGATGTAAAGGAAAGGAACACCACTCAGCGATCATCTACTACATGTTAGGGCATGTTTTCATGAACACCACTAACAAGAGCACCAGACATGGACACGACATCTACAGGACTACAGCATCTTCGACGACAGTGGGGAGAAAACAGGACGTATAAGCGTACACTATATAGAGTCTATAATAATGTGAAAAGTAAGTACAGACAGGGATGTTAACACTGCGGTGAACCACACGACCAACCTATTACGCAGGGTGTTTCGTGCCTCCATCCGCTTACATGATCTTGCCTGACAACCTCTACCATTCAAAACGCAGTGGAATGTGCCTAACGAAGTAAAGTCACCCTCGCGTTCAATAGTGTTGACATCGCATGTCCACGTGAGACAACCTTTACGAAACGCAGTAGCATATGCCTGACGAAGTAAAGTCACCCTCGCGTTCAATAGTAGTGACATCGCATATATATGACGTTGCATGCCCACATCAACTGCTGTATTTGTAAGATGTATCTCTGTCTTAGAATTGGCGACCTCAGAGCCCCACAGCGGCACGGTAAAAATCATGGACGTGAAATCGTACATTTCAGACAATAATAAGTTGAAAAGGAAGCACAGGCAGACCTGATAAAATTGCGATAAACCACACTGCCGACCCATCGCATACCCTCCTGAGACGACCTCTACGAAACACAGTACCATTTACCTCACGAAGTAAAATCACCCTCGCGATCAATAGTGATGACATCGCATATATATGACATCACATACCCACCTCGCCTGATGTATTTGTAGGACGTATCTCTGACTTAAAATTGACGACCGCAGAGCCCCACATCGACAAGGTAAAATCATAGGCGTGAAATCGTACATTTATTTGAGACAAAAATAATTTGGAAAAGGAAGCACAGGCAGATGTGTTAAAATTGCGGTAAACAACCTTACCAACCCATTACGTAGGGTATTTCGTACATACCGTCTGCATGATCGCCTCCCAACCTATGCCAAGCGAAGTATTACTGACGAGGTAACGTAATTGAGCGCGTGTATACCAAGTATGACTAACGAGGTAACGTAATTGAGCACATGTATACCAAGCGTTCCTTTAAAACTGACGATTCGCATCCCTCCCTCTAATACTCAATGGCGGAGACAGTACATGGCCACATACATCACCTCGCATGCTGTATTTGGCAATACGTATCTCTTTCGTATAATTAGCGATGTCAGAAAATAATGGGAACTGTATGATGATGGTGACAAACTGTGCATGACCACATCACCTCGCCTGTTGTATTTGACAATACGTATCTCTTATAATTAGCGATGTCAGAAAATAATGGTTTGCACTTTGCTTTCGAAGTTGTATTATATTAATGCGCAACCCCCCGCCCGGAGAGGGGAGTTGGAGATGGGAATACCCCGGGGCTGCCCCGCCGGCAACCCCACGCTAACATCCGTATACACGAGTCAACTCCCAACCCAACTGGCGACATCGAACTCTCGACGCCAGCCAACAACCAACGACGAACAATCGTTGGCAACTCGAAGAAGACATACGAGGCAACCGCCTATAACGTGCAGCATATAAAAAAACGTGCACACGCGTGTAATAAATATGCTATAAAATATGCACGCCTGCACACACCATGCACATTAAACAAATATACGGATAATTCCCCTCTCCCACACTTTCAGATTGCGCGCTAATTCCGAGCCGATGCACTGCCACAACGTTCGCTGTTAACTATCAACATAATATCTGCGTAAAACAGTCATACTTAACCCCACCGCACGGAGGGATACTCAGATATTACACATGCTGAAAAAAAACACAACAACGAACACCCCTTGCACCACGCTATAACACTGATGCGGCTAGCACCCACCGCAAACCTGCGCAATCTACGAAACCCCGTCGCATCTTCAGCGAAAACGGGTACGTTTGCCGAAACAGTAACAAACACGCGCAACGTTACTGCGACCGATTAACTCCCCCTCCACTGACTCCCTCAAAAGCACGGGCGGGTGGGTGGGAACTTAAACTAGTCTGTATCACACCTTGGACCTGTAAGCTTTGACTCTGCTCCCCTACGCGCTCCGCGTGCAGGTCGTCGCCTACACAGCTGGGCCAGGTGTGCCCAATGCTATCGCTCATACGACTATGAATTACCGCATTGATCTGATTGGTCAAACTTCTTACGTACGTACAAAACCCATATTTTCTCATACTTCGATAATATTCTGCTTTGCACTTTGCTTTCGAAGTTGTATTATATTAATGCGCAACCCCCCGCCCGGAGAGGGGGGTTGGAGATGGGAATACCCCGGGGCTGCCCCGCCGGCAACCCCACGCTAACATCCGTATACACGAGTCAACTCCCAACCCAACTGGCGACATCGAACTCTCGACGCCAGCCTCCAGCACAAACTGGTAGTTGACCCGTATTACGAATGTAGTCCTACCCCCCCCCGCCCCCCCCTACCCTCGAGTCGTAGAGTGCACACGG
Source organism: Undaria pinnatifida (assembly GCA_012845835.1). NCBI lineage: Eukaryota > Phaeophyceae > Laminariales > Alariaceae > Undaria > Undaria pinnatifida. The sequence continues at coordinate 9,152,481 of JABAKD010000015.1, read as the reverse complement.
GATAACACACTTCTTTGTAATTCCGCGTTTGCCCAACTAGTCAGAGCCCATCGGCCCTCACGCTGCAACACCGCCGGTGTTGCACCCCCTGCCGACAAGTGCGTTGCGCCTCCAATCCTCAGGGAGTGCAAGGCGTACTCCTCCGCACGCACACCCGCCAACGCAACCACTTTCCGCAAAGCTACCGTCGCTTGATGTTGTGTCCACATGGACCATCTGCCATTACCAACGACACACGCAACCAAGGGGAAGAATCAAGTAACAAGACACCAATTCGATCATTAGATCGACGGCGCCGCCACCTTCCCCCACGCGCATCGACGGACCCTTTCGCACATGCGTGACAACCGCCCCTTTCCGCGGTTGGTCACCCTGCGACCCGCGAAATCGAGCCTTGACATGATCCGCGGTTGACCACTGCGCAACAGTAAGCTGAATATTTCCGCAAAATAATGCAACATCAGCACGCCGCAAACAATAAGTCTCGTGAACTCGTAACAGGGTTTCCGCGAACATTTCTGACGCGCGAGTCAAGAGACAGAACGAAGCGCACAGGGCCGGCCACAAAACACGACCCCCGGCACGCCACGGGGGGATCAGCTTCTCGCCCGCGAGCAGCATATCCCACGGACAGCACGCATATTAACGAGAACAGAAGCGCGATCCCAGCGTGAGATACCGTCCGCGGCAACGATAAAAATACCCCCTACGCGTTTCGCGTCGAAGTGCCAACCAGAGGACAATTTGAGCACACCAAGGAGGCGCATCAACGCGCCCGATCTCGGCTCCTTCCCGCCTCGACAACGCCGCACCCACTCTACGGCTGCTTCGTTGTCGCCACGCCACAACACGCAGTCCCCTAACGCGGCCGGGCGCTCGGCGCACGGAGATACGACGACCCACGGGGAGACGACCATACCTAGCAGTTCGAGGACGTTAATCGATATATCGGTCTCGCCTGCAACTGACTTGCTCGACCCGCAAAATCGAGATCTTTCGCCGGCGTCAATATCGTATCTCCAGTAAACCCCAGTTTCAAGGCAGAAACCCCCGACACCGGTTTTGGATGCACCCGAAAACGGAGTACGTTGGGAGGGGCGCTCAAGCAAATGATACATCGGAGCCGACAAGGTTCTTCCGCGCGCGTCCAACCCCTCCTCAATAAACCATCGCCAAAACTCGAAGTTCCCTTGAAACTCGGGTCCCAAGACGAGGCGCTGCCCGAGGTTGGCCGTACGACAACCAAATCAGATCCGGCAGATATGCGCGGCATACCCACCGAAGCCAAAAAACGGTTCACGAAAAACCGCCCCGGACGCACAGCAAAGGAGACATGTATAAGGAAGCCAACGAGCTGCGACACCTGCCTCGCTGAAGCAGTTGTACGAGACGAGGGCCACTCCGCGAGGAGATTTGCAGCTTGAGGCGCTAATGGGACGGCAACGTAACCGTAAGCGCCTCCGTGCCAATGATCCAACCCAACACCTCCAGTTGCGTGTGCCAGTCAGTGATTTTTCTGGTGGACAGGAGGGGCGGATCAGAGACACCACGTTCGCCCAACAAGCGAAAATGGTCCGATGCCAGCGACTGGACAGCGCGCAAACAACGGCGACCGTCCGGCCACCATTGCAACTCGACGACAAAGCCATCGTCTACGTAATACCTCACAAAGAATTAGTTATCGGCGTTGCCACCAGAGCCAGAAACAGGCCCACAATCACCCGGGATAGCGACAACTGAAACCCCCCCGCGGCGGGGAATTCCGACGTGCGCGACGGCAGCAACCCCTTTTTGGGAAACATCTGCGCCTTGAAAACCGAAATCAGATCCGACAGAAATGCGCGGCATACCCACCGAAGCCAACAAACGGTTCACGAAAAACCGCCCCGGACGCACAGCAAAGGAGACATGTATAAGGAAGCCAACGAGCTGCGACACCTGCCTCGCTGAAGCAGATGTACGAGACGAGGGCCATTCCGCAAGGAGATTTTGCAGCTTGAGGCGCTTATGGGACGGCAACGTAACCGTAAGCACCTCCGTGTCAATGATCCAACCCAACACCTCCAGTTGCGTGTCCCAGTCAGTGATTTTTCTGGCGGACAGAAGGGGCGGATCAGAGACACCACATTCGCCCAACAAGCGAAAATTGTCCGATGCCAGCGACTGGACAGCGCGCAAACAACGGCGAATGTCCGGCCACCATTGCAACTCGACGACAATGCCATCGTCTACGTAATACCTCACAAAGAAGTAGTTCCCGGCGTTGCCACCAGAGCCAGAAACAGGCCCACAATCACCCGGGATAGCGACAACTGGAACCCCCTGCAGCGGGGAAATTTCGACGTGCGCGACGGCAGCAGCACCTTTCTTTGGGAAACATCTGCGCCTTGAAAATCGAAATCAGATCCGGCAGATATGCGCGGCATACCCACCGAAGCCAACAAACGGTTCACGAAAAACCGCCCCGGACGCACAGCAAAGGAGACATGTATAAGGAAGCCAACGAGCTGCGACACCTGCTTCGCTGAAGCAGTTGTACCCGCTCCCCCGCTGGCCCCCGGCGCCGTCACCGCTCTACCAACGGCAAGCTCAGCAGCCGCCCCCCCAGGTGTTGGCCCAACCGACAGGAAGGGACCGTGTCCTCATCCAGAACCAGCGCCGCCACTACCACCCCCGGACCCACCGCGGGGCTCTGAGCGCAGCACCAACGCCCGCGACCCACCAGCCGGCGCCGCCGAACTGCCACTGTCGCGAAGAGCATCAGGTGAAGTGGCGTCGGCCGGGGGAGCCGAATGCAAGAATTTGCAGTTGGAGACGAAGATCGTCGTTTACCATCTTGGTCATGACAGCCCGCGCCGCGGAGCCAGAGAGCAGGATAATATTGCTGGTTGCTTGGTTTTGCTTGGGTGTGCCGGCGTAGGTCGGCAGACGCTGTCGTGAAGGCGGCATCGATCGTTGCCACCCTCTCCCGGCAATGGCGGTCGCCGTCGCTGTCGAGGGAAAACCCACCAGACAGGACCGCCACAAGAACCTGGCGCAAGAAATCGAGGCGGTCAGCGACCATCAACAGGTGTTCGACCATCCCTTCCGCGCGCGGCCCGTACGCACGAATGTCAAAGTCACTGATCGCGCGGAGCTGGGTAGCCACGGACGTCGTGACGTTGACGTCCTCGCCTACAAAGGACTGGATATCCGCTGCCGAGTCGCCAATGTTGGGAGGTATGCGCCCGCGGAGCACCCAATGTTTTCTGGACGCCATCTTTTTCCATAGCGCAGTGTCGTCAGTTAACTGCGACCTCTGGACGTGGCGCTCCCTCGCGTCCCCACTGTCCCGCGGGGCCGGCTGCTGATCGGCAAAGTTGTCTATGAACTGCTGGAGCATGGCCTCGACGTGCTCGGTTTTAGACGCGCCACCAGCCACCGCATCCTGCAGGGTTTTAAAGGAGGCCAGCAGTTGATCCATCGTCGACTTGAGGCGGAACACATCTCCGTCTATCCGAGCAAACTCGCCAGACACCTGCCCTTGCCAGCGCAGCACTTCAGCCTATATTACTCCCGCAGCCTCGGACACCGCGGGACTGGGGCTGAGCAAAGATGGTGCCGCGGTGGCAGACGCAGCAGTAGCAGCAGCCGAAGCGGCTGCGGCACGGCGACCTTCGGACTCAGCTTGCACAGCAGCCAGAGCTTCGGCACGGCGTTTGCGACCCCAGCTTGCACAGCGTCGACAGCAGCATGAGCCTGGACTCGAGCAGCAGCCGAGGCGGCCTGATTAGGACCGCGTACAGCAGCAGCCACGAGAGCTTCAGCCTCCGGTGACTTGCACTCTTCCATCGTCGGGGAGTGCACGAACTTAAACTAGGCTTAAACTAGAACTTAAACTAGTCTGTATCACACCTTGGACCTGTAAGCTCTGACTCTGCTCCCCTACGCGCTCCGCGTGCAGGTCGTCGCCTACACAGCTGGGCCAAGTGTGCCCAATGCTATCGCTCATACGACTATGAATTACCGCATTGATCTGATTGGTCAAACTTCTTACGTACGTACAAAACCCATATTTTCTCATACTTCGATAATATTCTGCTACCCACAAATATTCTAGAAAATATTCTAGCTTTCGATCGACGTATCATACAACAACAACTTATGAAGATTACACACGTTATTTACTGCACTTGAACACTGGGTTGCATGCTGCATCTAACATCAAACCTTCTAGAATAGTAAACATTACAAGCCAGATGATATAAAGGGATGTCTTATTGCTTCAATCGTCAGGTTTGTCCCCTTTGAGGATTTATAGTTTCCGCGCACATATTGAAATGTCCCGCCCCCCCCTCCCCCCCGCTTTCCCCTCCCCCTCCACTGACCCCTCCTGTTCATTAAAAAAACGCCAACCCTCCCCCCCCTCCCCTCCGTCCCCCGATTTTCCCCCCCCTTCCGCCTAGTTTGTCCAAACGCCCCACTCACAATCAAAATCGGCCTGAGTAATAAACACCTATACGCAATTGATATCACGTCATTATCTTTCTGACCATCCATGACGTGGTTTTCAATTATATTCCCCCCAACCCCCCCCCCCCCCCCCGCCCTCCAACGCCCCCTCTTTTCCGACCTCCTGCACGATCGACTAGACCTAGCACCACGCGTATAACAAGCTGCTACATATCTTTGATCTCACAGCCGAAGTGTATTTGAATATTATTTGTGACCTAAACCTCCCAAAAAATCTCCCCCCCCCCCCCCCCCCCTGCTCTCCCTTACTCAAACGCCCCACCAAATATTGAAATCCGCCACATTAATAAACACTTCACGCACAGGATATCACCTCATTATCTTTCGAGAGCCATCCATGCCGCTGTGTCCCCTCCCCCCCCCCGCCTCGAACGCCCCCTTCTTCCCCATCACCCGCACCATCGCCTAGACCTAGCACCACACGTATGACAACCCCTCACCTAAAGCCCTTCCTCCCCCCCCCCCCCACCCCCCCCCCCCCACCCCCTCCAACGCCCCCTCTTTTCCGACCACCTGCATGATCGCCTAGACCTAGCACCACGCGTATAACAAGCTGCTACATTTCTTTGATCTCACAGCCGAAGTGTATTTGAATGATATTTGTGACCTAAACCTCCCAAAAAATCTCCCCCCCCCCCCCCCCCCCCCCCTCTTGCTCTCCCTTACTCAAACGCCCCACCAAATATCGAAATCCGCAACATTAATAAACACTTCACGCACAGGATATCACCTCATTATCTTTCGAGAGCCATCCATGCCGCTGTGTTCCCCCCCCCCCCCCCGCCTCGAACGCCCCCTTCTTCCCCATCACCCGCACCATCGCCTACACCTAGCACCACACGTATAACAAACCCCTCACCTAAAGCCCTTCCTCCCCCCCCCCACCCCCTCGAACACTCCACCCTCTCTTTACTCACTGATTGTACGACTTACCCCAGGATATACATGATAAACTGATGTATTATTTCCAAAACCGTCACATTTATCCCCTCAAAATAATGTATAGTTTCCACGCACATATTGAGCTGCCCCCCCCGCCCCCCCCCCCCCCCCCCGGCCCCACCCCCCCCCCCCGCCCCCAATAATATACTGGTGCCAAAACCGTCAGATTTATCCCCTCGAAAGGATTTATAGGTTACATGCACAAATTGCCCCCTTCCCCCCCCCCCCCCCCCCCCCCCCCCCCCTCCAAACCCGCTCGCTTTTGATCAAAACCAGGCCCCCACGTCCTTCAAAAATCCGCCCCACCCCCCTCGCCGGTTATTCGACTTACAAGGTTCACTTGATAAAAGGATACATTTCCCTTAACAGCTGTCAGATTTGTCCCCCTCAGAAACGGGTTTTATAGTTTCCGCGCACACACTGACTAAAATCATCCTGTTGACCCTGATAGCTACACTGTAGTTGTAAGGGGAGTCGCCGACCTATATCCTTAATGAGGACACACAACTCGTAATGCGCGCGATCGGAGTATCACACACAGCTTGCAAAGATGTGTTTCGACGAAATCTTCTATCTCACAGCCGGAGTGTATTTTCATTTTTTATAATAATACGACGTATCGATTTTTTCCAGAGGATCATATTTTTTTCCCGATGACCACTGGATTCAACCAACGAAAAACAGGCTTATAAGCGGACAGTCTATCTACTAGAAGACCACAAAGTCACAGTGATAAACTTAAATACCTAGACCTCGACCCCCTCGGAGGTCTCGCTCGGCATATCCTCTCCCTTCTCAGCCCTTCTCAGCCCGTAATTGCCGAAAAGAAAATTAGTTGCTGGGGCAAAGAACCGTCCCGAAGTTCCTTGCCTTCCTTGCTTTCCCTATAGTCTAATTCTTAGCTCTCATTCTCTGATCTTTTTCCGTCTTGCTCTCTGATATTTTTATTTCGCTCTTTCAGCAACTTTTTTTTTGTACTTTTTACATTTGAAGTTGGCCAATTGCTGGCTGTTGAGAGGGAATTGCCGTTGACGGCTGCAAACAAATTAAATTGGAAATTTGCCGGATCGGCAATAACAATTTGAAGTTGAAATTTGCGAAGCGGACCAAGGCTAGTGCGGGAGGAGGCTCCGCCAACAGTGGGGGTGGTGGAGGTTCAGGATCAGGCGTGTGGACGCTGGTCGGGCGAGAACGGGACTCAGCTTCTTCTGGCAATCCTGATTGGCCGTGCCCGAGCAAGGGTTGTGACGGCTTCCTCATCGCACGAAATAGGAAAAACAGGAGTTCCCAGTACGCTGTCTGCGACACCGGCAGGAGTGACGAGCCTTCCACGTGCCACGCTTTTCATAACCTTAGCAAGAAGCACTGGGGAAGCGGCGACAACCCTCGTGTGTGTGACTGGTGTGACGCGGACACCTGTGATTCACCTTCGATCGGCGTCCCTAACTAAGGAGCTGAGAGCTTGAAGAAACGTGAGTTTCATTTCTTCGTGTTGTTAGAATTTGATGTTTGCTGTCAGCTACTATACTACTGATGATGTTGAGAGTTTGTTCCCGTTGTCAGTGTGTTCAGCGCCGTGCGACATAGGTAAGACACCAGTTGTCAACACCCTGTATTTTCGGTAGTGCTGCGTTGAGTGTTGGCTGAGTGTGCTGCAAGTTGTGCGCAATAGACTACCAGTATGTGGTTTTGGGTGTTGGCGAACTCAAGCGAATCCTGTTTCCAATATTGATGCACATTGAAATTTACATTGTTTGACCTTGTGTGCCTGTCTGCAACGTCTGCTGTAGCATATGTGTGCTACACCAGCGTGGTCGAACTACCACACAGTGTGGAAGCTGTGCTTGGGGACGCGTAGCCTGAACAAACTCAAGTTCGCCTTGGTGGTCACGGAGGGCAGTCCCGTCGTCGGGGTAAGCATGTTGTACTAGTTGTCTACGCAGTTGTGTGCTGTGATTCTTTTTCATGCGTACAAACACACTTTTGCATGTACGAGTACGTGTACGGCGCAGTCCCGTCATCGGGGTATAAGCGGCAATTGTACAAGTACTCAGGTCTACGAGTAGACCTATGCAGTGACGCTGTGTGATGCGATTTTTTTTTCATACGTACAGCCAAACACACTTCATGTATGTACGACTACGAGTACGGGGCAATCCCGTCATCGGGGTAAGCGGGTGTCGGACAAGTGGTCCATGCAGTGACGCTTTGTGCTGTGATATAAACCCACGTTTAGGATGTACGACTACGACTACGTGGTATCTATACATGTAAGACGCAATGAAAACGGGCAAGTCTCATCACGGGGGTCAGCCAGGGTTGTAAAAATGGTCCTTGCAGTGATAAATAACACAGCAGCATGATACCTCAGCACCAGTCGCAGTACACACTGGAGGTTGATATATAGCAGTAAACAGAAGCTGAAGTTAACCTGGGTGATGCTGGAGAGCAGTCCCGTGATTGAGGTTAGCGAGTTGTTCATGTAGTGACGCGGTGTACTACTCCTGTTACTCATTTTTCATACAACCACATGAACTCTTTGTATTAACGAGTACAAGTAGGGTGCGCAACCTCTTCAGGAATCGCAGTACACGTCGGTCGTAATAGTGTTGATAGCAGCAGTAATAGAGTAGTACCGAACAATATATACAGCAGGTACTGTCTCTTACCCTTCGTTGTCGGTATTCCGCCGGTAGGCCTTATATAGCAGTATACCGGGGCTTACGCTTACCAGTTGCGAATGTGAATCCCGTTCGTTCCTGTCCCAGTGGTGGTTTCATAGGTGTTAGCAACGTTGTGGTACCAGGCAGGGCTTTGCCTAAAACGATCGCTTTCATTACAACAGTGTTAAATTGTACGACTTCCTTTCAAACTTTGGAAATCGACGACAGCTACGTGGCCTTACTGTTTTGAACATTTACTGAACGCAAGGTATTCCCATCCGTTGTTGTCGTTTGCAGAAGCCCTGCGAAGCAGCCGCCGAGGGCCGCCAAGTCGGCGAGGACGTAAACACGAAGTGCACCGGCGACATCAAGGTCGGTGACCTCCTGAAGAAGGCAGGCAACCACTTGCTCGATATACATCCCGCGTTCCATTCCCACGATGCCACGAGGGCGTTCGACATCGAGGTACGTTCTACTCTTATCTTGCGTCCTGTGTGTCACGAGTCGAGACATCCATGTCCCTTGCTCAAGACTAGGGGATGGCGTGCGGATATAGTCTATGAAGTGCGTCTCTTTTTCCAAGTACCAAGAGCAAGTACAACAATACCACAACAATTACTAACAACGAAAGGAGCTCCAATAATTTGGATGGTTACGACGTCTGCTGGAGAGAAGTACCAATACTTTTTTACACATACTTATCGACGTCCTCCCGCCATGCTTCAACGTTTGTGGACAGATCCACAAGATCATCGACAAAAAACAAGAGTGCAAGGTGCTGGGTACCTCCGCTGAGGACGAAGAGTCCAAGCAAGCCTGCATGCTCCTTCGGAAGCAATGTTGACAGCACGTTCTTTATAGAACGTTAAGTTGTGGTTTATTATACCAGCATCGTTTTTTGAGAACTATGCCTAAATGCGTGCTCTTCGTCTTTCAGGAATACAAATGTACTTCACATGTTTGCGGTGTGTGCGTTCAAGTTCCTGCTTCCAGCATGTTTTTTTTGGCACTGCGCTCCTTTACATCTTAAGTTGTAGTTGTCCTGTCTCTATCCTTGATAAGCGCGTGCCTGGTGTTTATGCACTGCGATAATTTATTATTTGATGATCGACTTAGAGAGAGCTATTAATAAGTGTACAGGTGCTACCTGAGAGGTGGAAGGATATGCCAAGCAAGTCCTCCGACGTGCCCATCATGGACTGGGCGAATGGATGATAATAACAAACTCATAATCATAATCGTCTCTATCCTGTACCGTTGTGCTATATATGGACCTCTTGGCATTTTAAAGTCGCCAGTTGCGCCATTTGTGCTTCTTTTCCGCCTTCCTACTGAATGCCCATTCCTCCTTCCGCAAGCGTAGCGGGCGGCGCCCAGCCGCCCGCGATCGAAGCCCTTGTATCTATTTTTTTTTTTGGGAGTATTTTTTTCCCCCCGATGACACCGGGATTCAAACCAACAAGGAGCCCTTTAGGCTTATAGTACAAACCGGTACAGTAGGTGGGCCTATATAGTGCGGGTTATAAAGTGCGCCCCTGCCGGTATAATTCGGGTGAAATCGCTTGGCACAAAATTCGGGCCTATATAGTGCGCATGCCGCACAATAGGGGCACAGGTCTATATAATGCGGATTTGGACCACCTCACACCCGATATAGTGCGGGTTTGACGTCACCCCGCCTTATATCATGGGGTCAAACTGACCACGAACCCGCAGTGCTGCGGTACAGCAGTTCAGTACTACAGCTGTACAGTACCCCTACCACCCGGCGGACCCTACTGGCAACACGAACAGCAGTGTAGAGGCTCACGATGCCGTGTGCAGCAGGCGAACTCTGCCATATTTGGAGAGTGAGGACGACGACGACGTCGAAGGCGTTCGCACCGAGCCACCGTCGTATGCGGAAGTTCTCCAGCACTTCGCCGCCCTGGAAAACTACGCAGAAGCGTCTGGCATCAATGAGGCCGGCCATTTGCTCCAGAGGGCACGGATGTTGATGATTGCAGAGCATGCATCGAGGCCATCTCGCCAGACTGATGTCCGGGGGTATTTTGACACGTGAAACGATTGGCGTTGTTCGTTTTTTTTTGGGGGTGGGGTGGGTGGGGCGCGGGTCTACGGAGTGCCTGACTTTCATGTGTGGTGAAGTGACTCGTACGAAGTACAGTAAGTCATAGGTTGGCGCGTTTCACTTGTTCGTGCATTAAAACCAAGCCCAAGGGTATGCGTGGTGTTGCGTTGTTGCGTATTTTCTCGTAGCCACAAAGGTAGAGCGTACAAGAAGTACGAGTAGAGACGTATGTTTGTTGTTGTTCCAGTTTCCCGCTTTTTTTCCCTGAGAGGATGTCACCGTTTGGCACGTTTATGTTTCGTTTGCAGAGCTTGCATTTAGTAGTCAATTCATTCCTCTACGAACTTTCATCTCAACCAACGATGGGACTTCGCACACACAGACGGGTGGTGCACTCAGACGTGCGAGCGCGTCGTCATGAGCAACCACGCTGTACCCGGGTGCAGCAGGCCTATTCAACGCTGCAACAGGCTGTCCTCTTCTCACCACGTACAGATGCATGTATCGACAGCTTGTTCACCTTCGTACACCTTGCCGTTGGCTTTGTTCTGTGCTTTAAACAAGTGAAATCGCGAATAGAGCTCTAACCCGCACTATTGAGTTGATTCTAGTCGCGAATTGTGCGGGTACCCGCACTATAAAGGCCTGAAATCATATAGTGCGCGAGGTCGATATAGTGCGGGTACGGAGCCGTGTCACATACCCGCAATTTATAGGCCCACCTACTGTACTACTACACCAGGTTTGTACGTACCATCAGGTACTACGCTGTTGGATCACAATGCACGCCTAGCTCAAATCAGTCCGGCTTTATACAGCCCAGCAGGGCAGCGTAGCGCCGTGGGGAGCCATGCAGTGCGGTGCCATGTGCCCTTCGCTGCGGTGCTGTGTCGTGCTGCGCTGTGTGCTTTCTTTCGAACATAGAGCAGTACCGGGTATAATACGTGTTGTTGTGTACTACTGTTTTTTTTTTTCTACATGTATTTGATCTTTCACGGCCCCCTGTTTTTTCCCCACGCAAGGTACCCCCGTACTGCCGATCAAAACGTAACACCGGCAACAAAAGCACACAGCACAGCTGAGCACAAGAGGGCAATTTGCCCTGCACAAGCAGCCCTTGACATTATCAAATCGATGTTCGCACCACATCATGGGCCTCTTCTTTCTGCCCCCTTTACATGTTTTTAGGTGCGTTCTTCCTTGCTTTGCGCGAGCGAGCGGGCGCGTGAGCCGCCCGCGAGGCGGAGCCCTTGTAAATATACTTTTTAACTTCTTTGTGCTGAAAGTGCTCGGTTGGTGCATCCCTGTCATTTGATGGGTTGGACTAATTGCGGAACGGTCTAGCTTTCCTTCGGTTTCTCGCTCGGCCTTTATTGCTCTTGTTTCTGCTCGTTTTGCCATTTTTTTCTCAACATTTTAGCTGCTTCCTGCAAATCTGGTTTTTCTGCCGACACGATTTTGAACCATTTCGCAATTATTTCTTTCTTTTTGTTTAGTAAAATTTTGACTTTCGACCATTTGCCTCTAATTTCCCGCCTGTGCATTACTTGCGGAACGGTCATTCTTGAGCTTTGCTTTGATTTCCACAACATGTTTTGTACTTGGCACGAAGTTTCATCAGCTGACATATCGCCCAGCACCCCACCGCAGCGCCATAGCCCAGCAGCGCAGCGTCGTCCAGTGCCGTGCCCTGCGATGCCCTGCCGTGCCCTGCAGCTCAGCTCTGTAGCGCACCGCAGCGCTAGCTCAGCAGGGCGCAGCGCTGTGTGCTTGGCCGTGCTTTGTCGTGTTTCGCCATGCTGCGTGTTTTGCTGTACTTTTACTAGTTCGTACATACATGCCAGAATAATTTGAAGTACAGTATCATACCACGTACCGGTGATATTAATGCTACATACACCAGGTTTGTACATATTACGTTGTTGGATCATGAACAATCCACCCCCAGCTCTGGTCAGTCCGGATATATATGAAGCTCAGCAGCACAGCGCAGCGCAGTGCGGTGCCGTACCCTGCCCATCGTATCGCGGTGCTGTATTGTGCGGCGCTGTGCCTTCTTTTGAGCTGTAGCAGTAGTAGTAGTACCCTGTATGATACAGGTACACCAGGTCTATGTACGCGTTGTGTACTCGGGTTTTTGCTTTCTTCAGCTGAATGCCCTCTCTCGGTCCCCATGCCCGCCCCCCTCCCCCGCAAATAGCATATATATATCCCCCCCCCCCCCCTTCCGCCTAGTCTGTCCAAACGCCCCACTCACAATCAAAATCGGCCTGAGTAATAAACACCTATACGCAGTTGATATCACGTCATTATCTTTCTGACCATCCATGACGTAGTTTTCAATTATTTCCCCCCCAACCCCCCGACCCCCTCCCTCCAACGCCCCCTCTATTCCGACCACCTGCACGATCGCCTAGACCTAGCACCACGCGTATAACAAGCTGCTACATATCTTTGATCTCAGCCGAAGTGTATTTGAATATTATTTGTGACCTAAACCTCCTAAAAAAATCTCCCCCCCCCCCCCCTCCCCTCTTGCTCTCCCTTACTCAAACGCCCCACCAAATATGGAAATCCGCCACATAAATAAACACTTCACGCACAGGATATCACCTCATTATCTTTCGAGAGCCATCCATGCCGCTGTGTCCCCTCCCGCCCCCCCCCCCCCCCCCCCCCGCCCCCCCTCCCCCCCCCGCCTCCCCCCTCCAACGCCCCCTCTTTCCCGACCACCTGCACGATCGACTAGACCTAGCACCACGCGTATAACAAGCTGCTACATATCTATGATCTCATAGCCGAAGTGTATTTGAATATTAGTTGTGACCTAAACCTCCTAAAAAATCTCCCCCCTCCCCCCCCCTCTTGCTCTCCCTTAATCAAACGGCCCACCAAATATCGAAATCCGCCACATTGGTAAACACTTCACGCACAGGATATCACCTCATTATCTTTCGAGAGCCATCCATGCCGCTGTGTTTCCCCCCCCCCCCCCCCCGCCTCGAACGCCCCCTTCTTCCCCATCACCCGCACCTTCGCCTAGACCTAGCACCACACGTATAACAAACCCCTCACCTAAAGCCCTTCCCCCCCCCCCCCCCCCCCCCAACCCATCCCAACCCCACCCCCTCGAACACTCCACTCTCTCTTTACTCACTGATTGTACGACTTACCCCAGGATATACATGATAAACTGATGTATTATTTCCAAAACTGTCACATTTATCCCCTCAAAATAATGTATAGTTTCCAGGCACATATTGAGCTGCCCCCCCCGCCTAAACCCCCCCCCCCGCCCAAACCCCCCCCCGCCCAACCCCCCCCCCCCGCCCCAACCCCCCCCCCCCCCCCCCCCCCGCCCCCAATTATATACTGGTGCCAAAACCGTCAGATTTATCCCCTCGAAAGGATTTATAGCTTACATGCACAAATTGCCCCTCCCCCCCCCCCCCCCCGCCCCCCTCCAAACCCGCTCGCTTTTGATCAAAACCAGGCCCCCCTTTCCCTTCACAGCTGTCAGATTTGTCCCCCTCAGAAACGGGTTTTATAGTTTCCGCGCACAGACTGACTAACATCATCCTGTTGACCCTGATAGCTACACTGTAGTTGTAAGGGAGTCGCCGACCTATATCCTTAATGAGGACACACAACTCGTAATGCGCGCGATCGGAGTATCAGACACAGCTTGCAAAGATGAGTTTCGACGAAATCTTCGATCTCACAGCTGGAGTGTATTATAATTTTTATAATATTATGTACTGCCGTTCAGAACGTGACATGATCAAGCACACAGCACAGCGCAGGGCAATCCCCTCTGCACAAGCACCTCTCGGCATTATTATCAATCCGATATTCGCACCAAATAATTGCGGGCCTCTTCTTCCTGCCCCCTTTACATATGTTTCAGTTACATTGTTCCGTGCGCGAGCTTAGCGGGCTTGTCAGCCGCCCGCGGAGCGGAATCCTGTGCTTGTTTTTGAACCACAGAGTACCACCAGGTATTAGGCGAAGTACCAGGTGCCAGGTAACGGTAGTACGTGCGTGTATTCGTCCTTTTGCTTTCGTCGTTGCTTTTGTTTTCCATCTCGGTTCTCTTCGATATTTTTTCTTCGCAAATTGCACCCGCACTTCTGCTGACCAGAACGTGACATCGCCAACAAACAGCACAGCAAAGACAGAGCAATCAGCTCCGCCCGAGTAGCTTTAGGCATTATCAAATCGCTAGTTGCACTAAATAGTGGGCCTCTTCTCTCTGTTCCCTTCACATTTAGTTGAAACTTTCCTTCCGCGAGCGTAGCTGGCGTCAGCCGCCCGCGGAGCAGAGCGCTTGTATCAACTACCGCTATCATCGGTTCTAAATTGATGCAAAAACAAAAAAAAAACAAAACGGTAGTCGGTGAGCCTCGAACACACAGTTTTAAATTTATACTCTGTGACCCTACAATCAACTTTTCATGTACGCTGGGAAGCAAATTATGTTTTATTACAAGGGCTCCGCATGAGCGCCGGCATTCGCCGGCGCCCATGCTTCGGGTAGGGCAGGGCAGCACTTCGACAACTTAAGGTGTAGCTGTCCGATTTGGCATGCATTGAACTTTAAAGTAATGCCAAGAGTTTAATACGAACATGGGATTATGAAAGTCATGCTTTGACAAAAGAAAAAACGTAATATTATACCTTGAAGTACAACAAAGAAGGCAAGGAAAGGCGAAACAAACTATGTTAAATGCGCCGTTAAGTAAAAGTTGGCGTCTGTCAAACAAAAATACCGAAAAGAGTATTATTAAGAACCTGCGCCGCCTCTAGGCGAAACAAAAGGGGTCTTGGCATTAATGAAGAGACTGCACTGCTGTCCCCGTGGCAATGGAGGTTCGAAGTCGACAGGATGCAAAGTCGGTTTGCATCAAACGTCGACATGAGGACATGTCAGCCGGCGAGGTTTTGGAAGAAGATTGCTTTGTTTGTTACGTGAAGGCTGCCGCATTGATTGGTCTGCGTGGTCGCGGGCGAAGAGGAAAACGTAGAAGAGGAGGGCGATCTCTCGTTGAGGCGGCGTTGTCTAAGATCGGTGCGGGGATGTGTTTGTTGATCCCTACAAAGCGTAGAGGGCTTACCCGTTGAGCTGACAATAGTGGGGTAGTAAAGTCACCGGTATGAAGACAAGTATAAGACGTACATATATAAATTAAGTTGCTCCTAGCCAAGGCGCAGCGTGGAGTGCGCTCGCCAGGAAGAAAGGCGGATAAACAGGCGGAGTATTTCCACCATCCCGATATCCCGCTATTATGTAGCCAACTTATCACTGGAAACCCCTACAATACTCAACCGTCATCATATCCGCATCATATCCAAGCACACAATCAACAGCCTCCCTGCTTCGTAAATGATACGGTATGATGCTACATTGTCATATCATCAGGGTAAAACGATTCAATGAAAAAAATGCGGTCAATCAATACCCTCCCAGTACCTCCGTGACAAGAAAGAAATATTGCAACACCATAGTCCTTAAAAAACACTCCATAAATCTAGAGATACAATTCAGGGACAGTATTCAACATCAATCTTCACGAACCTAAGACTTGAGTCGTAAAATCCTAAGCCCAAATACAAAAACCCAAATCCGAAATTCATGGACCGAAAAATCAAATCCGAAAACTCAAACATCGGCCTTATAATCAGCATTCAGCCTTGCCTTATAAAACGGTTGTCAGCTCCATAGAACAGGGGTGCCAACAAGTGTGATTGGACAGCAGTCTCAAAACTCACTTTCGAATGAGACAAACGCCTCCCGGCTGGGTACATACTAAAAATCCATTCAAATTCCAAACGCTCAAATCCCGAGAAAGATAATGCCATACTAGACAACGCAATCGTGAAAACAGTAATGTTTCAAAAACAAAGAAATAGTTACTTGCCTCCCTAACTACCATGCACTCTTTAAAAGTACGAAAATCCAGCTAGTATATGTAGAATAATCCGTCGAGAAACAATTCAAATCAGCTCGCGAAAAAGTTAGTCGCCCTCGGGTTCAGACGTATCGAACTCGTCGACTTTGAGACCTTTTTCCTACTTAACGAGCCATAATCCTCTCAAGTGGTCAAGCGAATCCTTCCCCGCACAAACGTTAACAGGTGGGCGTGACCCCTCTATGCAGGATGAAAACTAAACGGTTTGGCTCAGCTGGGTATCATTACGGGGCTAGTTGAGGAACCCATAGACTGATTACGCAGGGATGACCCCCGGTAGTTTACCGAAAAACCGTTGCCGTCCCCGAACCACAAAAACAATATAAACTGGACGATTTGGCTCAGCTGGGTCTCATTACGGGGCTAGTTGAGAAAACCATAGACTGATTACGCGGGGATGACCCCGGGTAGTTACCAAAAATCGTCATCGTCCCCAAATCCCCCCAAAAATATAATCTGAACGATTTGGCTCAGCTATCATTATTAAACAGAAAAAAACGAACCTAGCGTACTAAATCATGACATATTCCACCGTTCTCCCAAAGTCAAATGTTCATCACAAAATCCCGGTGAAAACGAAAAACTGGACCGGCAAGTGCCTTCGTCAGGAAGTCTGCGTGTTGCTGTTCAGACTCTACGGCGACAATGTCAAACTCTCCCCTGAATACAAGCTCACGGAGGAAGTGGTGCCTAATGTCGATGTGTTTCGAATTCGACGCGCACACCGGATTATGAGCCAGGTGCCTTGCCCCCTTGTTGTCCTCAAAAACCGTGATGCATGCGGGACCAAGGCCAGGCAAAATAAAACTCCACACGTACCGCAAGAAAATCACCTCCTTGATGGTGTCTGCTAGTGCTACGTACTCGGCTTCTGTGGTCGAAAGCGTCACGCACTTTTGAGTCCTCGAAAACCAGCACACGCATGCTCCTGCGCACATAACAGCCCCACCGGAAACCGACCTCCTATCAGTGGCATTGCTGGCGTAGTCTGCATCCGCATACGCAACCAGCTCCAGTCCCTTACCTCTCTGAAAAGTAATGCCAAAATCACTCGTGAAAAAAACATACTCTAAAATGCCAACCGCTGTCTTCCAGTGCATCGCCCTGGGCGAGTTGGTGTACCTGGCTACCGCTCTCACTGCGTTCGCAATATCCGGACGTGTCTGATTGGCAAGCCACATCAAGCACCCTACCAGTTCACGGAAAGGCCAGTCACCCTCAGGTTCAGTCGCATCGAACTCTTCGAGTTTAAGGCCCTTTTCTAACGGGTTTCTTCTGCCCGAGCTAACGCCGAACTTCAAAGCTGTGTTTTCAGCGAAAGCTTGCTGCGAGATCGTTAAAGTGCCAGCATCCCAATCTCTAGAATACCGGCAGCCCGCATACCACCTCAGCTCGCCAAGGTTGTTAATCGGCACTAGGCGGTTCAAGTCTTCGCAGAACTGATCGCATCTAGCCTTCCGTCCCACTGTGAAGATATCGTCCACATGAACTACTGTTACTATGGAGACAGTTCCAGACTCGACCAAGCGCAAGACACACGCGTCTGCTAGACTCTGCTCAAAACCAAGACTCTTCATGTGCGATAGCAAGTGGTCGTGCCACGATCTCGACGCTTGTTTCAAGCCGTAGAGACTGCGGTTCAAGCGTACTACCTTACCAGACATCTCACCACAACCCCGGGGTAGTGGCATAAAAACATCTTCGTCTAGGTTTGACTGAACAAAAGCCTGCTCTGCATCGAAATGACAAAGATCCAAATCTAACTCGCAAGCAATGGCACCCAACAAGCGGATGCAGGACGCCGTGGGCGTCGGGGCAAATGTCTCAAAGAAATCGATACCTTCACGCTGCCCGCAACCCCTCGCTACCAACCTCGCCTTAGCCCTGGTCGCAAAGCCAATCTCATTCGATTTCCAACCGTACACCCACTTCGCCGAAAGAACATTCAGGCCGTTTAGTTGCTAGATCGCGCCAAAAGTACCCGCGTTCTCCAAGCCACCATATTCTTTCTCCATGGCCTGAATCCAGAGATCAGAATATTCGTCGGTGAGCGCTTCCGAGTACGAGTTCGGCGTCAAGAGTTCACTCACCGGGCGCGAGGGTAGAGGAGGGTTCTTGTGAGGTGGGGCTTGATGGTACAGTACATGACCAATACCCTCTCGCGCAGCCATCAAAGACAACAGTCCATGTTGTATACCCCCCTGATTGCGCGCGGTTTGCCCCCTGGTGCGTCCCAGTTGAGCTACACCGTCATTTACAGTCTGCGATCTGTTAATTTCTGCCTGGTTGCGAGCAGTCTGCGCCCGCGTGCGCCCCAGGTGTTGTGGCTCGTCACCATCACCAGCTCCTGAGAACTGGTGTGACAGCGGCAACGACTGTGACTGAGGCGGCTGTGCCAGGCCTGGTGACGCCCTTGACGTCACCAGCGACGGCTGCGCCGGCCCCGGCGACGCCCTTGACGGCACCACCGGTGACGGCTGTGTCGCCCCCGGTGACGCCCTTGACGTACACACCGGTGACGGCTGAACCAACGCCTGTGACGCCCTTGACGGCACTGGTCTCGGCTGTGACGGCACCGGTGACGACCTTGACGGCACCGGTGACGGCTGTGACGGAAACGGTGACGGCTGTGACGGCACCGGTGACGAACTTGACGGCACCGGTGACGACCTTGACGTCACCGGTGACGTCCTTGACGTGACCGGTGACGGTTGTGCCAGCCCCGGTGACGTCCTTGACGGCACCGGTGCCAGCTCATGCCATACCTCCCCGTCTTCCGGGGGCATCTGCGCCTCTTGCAAACTCGGCCCAGATGACGGGGTGTCCTTGGCCCATGCCGCAGGCAGCAACCCAGCAAAGGCTTCCCGCGGATGCTCCCAAGTAACATCACGGGTGTACGACCGGCGGCCGGACACAAGTAACACCTTGCAACAGTCCCTCGGGTGGTTGCTACCGCTGTTCAAGAAAAAGCAAACCTGTGCCTTCGGCTCAGATTTCAGCGTCCGCTTCACATGATAAAAGCCTGGCTTTAGAAAGGGGAGCAGTCGCGGGAACGGTGCCCTACCATACAACTTTTGGTAAGGCGACAACATGCCCGGCCTGTCGCTCACCCTCGCCGACACGTTGATGGCATCACTCGCGTGCACGCACGCTTCCGCCCATAGAGGCCCTGTCGGCGGCAGAGACACGCCGCCGAACAGGCGGGGAGCCTCCAGGCAGGACGCCATCGCGGCCTCCAAGACTAGGGCAATCCTGCGCTCGACCACGCCGTCGTACTTTGGAGAGTCTACGGGCGTGTATTCTCGGCGGATACGGTGGTGGTCTAGCAGCGTCACGAACTCACCCTTAGTGAATTCAGTACCGTTGTCTGAGCGTAGGCACTCCACAATGGATGGGGTGCCCTGTGCCCGAATGTCAGCCAGAAAACCAGCGAAAACAGCGGGCACGTCGGACTTCTCCTTGAGGAAGTAAGTCCATCCAAACCGAGAAAAATCGTCCACAATCATCATTAGGTAGTGGTAACCACCAGATTACGCGGGGCGCTTTCCGGACAGGTCTACAAACAGACGCTCAAAGGGTTTGGTCGAGCGACTGTTGGTGGATCTCGGAACTGGCATCCTCCTACCCTTGGCTTCGGAACACCCAGCGCAAGGGACCAACTCTCCTACAACTTCTACACCATGTTGGCGTGCCGTCTCGCGTAGGGTTTCAGCATGTGAGTGGGCTAGCGCAACGTGCAGGTCGTTAATATCGATCCGTTGCTGCTTGCCAGGGACCAATACTGCGTTAGCCATGGGGGGGTCGGTGATCCTAGTTGCGGAGCAGTATGAGCCAGCCTCTCTGCGTACGAACGAAACACTCCCCCCAACCATGTGAACCCCCTCGGTGTCCATGGTCACACGACACTTTGACATCACAGCGTGTAATGAGAACAAGTTAAACTGGACTCCAGGCACGTATGCCACGTTCGTCAGCCGTACATGCGTGTCACCACCCTGGCAGTGCATCGACAGAGACAGCTTGCCAAAGCACTCGACGCCCATCATCGTCTTGTCACCTATCACTAACCTCTCCTTACCTACCGGAGGGGGCTTACAGTCAAACATCCCAGTGGGGTCCCCCGTCACGTGATACGAAGCACCAGAGTCGGCAACCCACTCATCTCTACCGCTACCCCCAGAAATGTCACAAGGCGTCTCTTTCATTTCGGAGGGGTATTGGATTGGTTGAGCAATCTGCGCGGTGAGAACGTGTGGGTCGTCAGGCGTGCTTCTGCTATGCGTGGATTCCGCTGCCCCTTGAGAGTCATACGGGGAGTGGACGGTCGAGGGGGCGTACGGTGCTGCTGCTGCGGCAACGTACTGCGGAGCATAGCTAGTCGGAGCGTAGTCACCAGCTCCATAGGGCTCATGTATGCTCCGGCCTGCCAATTTCCGTCGTTAGACGCTGGTGGGGGGCCAAACGATGCAACGTGCGCGCCTAAATAACCTGAGCTGGGTGGGTAATTTTGCGCGACGTGTGCGTGTGCGTGCGCAGTGCACTGAGCGGCGTAATGCCCCGGTTGCTGGCACTTGAAGCATAGCCGGGGAGCTATCGGGGTACTTCTACGTGGCGGTCCCGATCCTGCCGGTGGCGGGGGTCTCGGTGGTAGTGCACCAGGCGGAGGTTGAACTGGTACATATCCCATCGGAGGTACATTACCAGCGTTCCCAAAAGGGGCAAACCTCGAGTCATCCCAACGCCATTGCCCATATACCGGATCTAAACGGTACGGTGGGCCCACTACACCGCCATCGCCACTTTGGTGCTGCTGCTGCTGCTGCTGCTGAGGCGGCTGCGGCTGCTGTTGCTGCTGCTGCCGCTGCTGCTGCTGCTGCTGCTGCTGCTGCTGCTGCTGCTGCTGTTGCGACTGCTGCTGTTTCGGTCTGCTTTTCTGTTTTGCTTTCGGGTTCCTCCCCATCCCATTGCCCCCTGCACCGGCTGGTTGTGCACCGCCAGCGTAGAGAGCATGTGGGTCATCTCCCTTCGACTGACCCTTACCCCTACCAACATGCTGCTTATGCGACATGTACGCGTTTCGCACTACCTCTTCAATGTTTGAACGAGTCAGGCCAGGGCTAGACAACAGGATTTTCTTTTCCACTTCATAAGACGCTGAGAGGTTCTGGACAATATGTACATTAACGTCATCATCATCCTTTGTCCCCCCTAGCATTGCGAGCTTTTGCAATGTCTTGTCTATGCGGCTCAACTATTCTACAGGTTCTTCGCCCTCTGCCATTGTGATGGAGTCGAACTCCTGTGCTACCCTTCGTTTTTCCATTATCGTCTTTGGAGCATAAAAATCGGTCATGACTTTCCACGCTCCGCTACGCGACTTGGTCTCTAGCATCCTGGTTAAACACGGGGGGTCAGAGTCCAAAGCTTCCAGCAAAAACTCCCAAGCCATTCTAGCATACATGATTGTCGAAGCCGAGTGCCTCAACAGCAAGTCCTCATTCGTGAGGGAGTCATCCGCTACTCTAACAGGGTTGGGTGTCTCTCTGTAGGCATCCCTGCATCCTTTTATACTAGTGAACGACGTGAATTTCTCTTTCCAGAGGGGCCACGTGTCCCTATTACTATTAAACTTGGGGGGACGGTTGCTACCCAAATACCCGCCCGGATGGGCCAGACCTTGCACAACAGGCGCAAGCGACGGGGAAGAGGCTGGGGCTTCGCGTACCTCAGCTCCCGGTGTGGCTCCTTCCAGGAGAACCACTCTCCTCTGGAAGTCTGCCAGCTGTTCCAAAATGGCGGGTGTAATCCCGCCTCTGCTCCCTTGGGCTTCACTCGAATCGGTGTCCCCCATGGCTGCGGCTGATTCCTCCAGCTATCTCTCTTCCGCAGAAGAGCCCACGTCATTCAACACCCTTTGCTTCGAACAGGGATAGTACCGCGTACGTTACGCGATAATTATCGTGTTTGTTGATCCCGACAAAGCGTAGAGGGCTTACCCGTTGAGCTGACAATAGTGGGGTAGTGAAGTCACCGGTATGAAGACAAGTATAAGACGTACATATATAAATTAAGTTGCTCCTAGCCAAGGCGCAGCGTGGAGTGCGCTCGCCAGGAAAAAAGGCGGATAAACAGGCGGAGTATTTCCACCATCCCGATATCCCGCTATTATGTAGCCAACTTATCACTGGAAACCCCTACAATACTCAACCGTCATCATATCCGCATCATATCCAAGCATACAATCAACAGGATGGCTTTGCTCGTACGGGAGGTTGGCGTAGCGGTTCTTCTCTGTTTCTTCTCGGGAAGGCGGGATATGTGTGTCTGCTGTCTTTACTTCGTGGGGGCTTTCACGTTGTCGAAATCGGACGCGTCCCCTGAATGCATAATAGCCGGAGTGTCTCTACCATGACGACTGCTGATAGTGCCGTGCGTATTTCCTAGAGACTGACATATTACTTACTGGTAGTACTAACAATATACCTTTGCAACATTTTTTATTCTTCATCCCATGTATTATCCCCGCACCACTCTCGCGCTCCCTCCCAGTAATAACTCAGATCCGGGGTCACATAGCGGGCCCTCCTCCTCCCTCCCCACTTCGGCACGTGCTTTAATTTTAACCGCGAGGAGAATCCAGCATCTTCTTCCCTCGTCGACTCGCGTCGAACCAACCCCACGCTGCTAGGCGCTCTCAGCACTTAGTTGATCCCTGTTATTTTTTGCATTTTGGCAAATAAAGTCAAATCTCATCGTGGTGGGTGTCGAACTCAAGGACAACCAAACGTTAGTAGTATTCGAGGGTAAAACCACTATTATTAATAGACCACCGGGGCGGCCGGCTGACAATTGATTAAAACAAAACAGGATCTTTGCATAGATATTACATTCCCTCCCCCAAATTGTATGATATTACAATGGTTGACGCGATATGTATAGCATAAAGCGCCAAATACCTAAATATCAGCGTACGCGGAGTTTTAGATATCATGAATAACGAACGACCGCGACGGCAGAGCACGGCAAAGCATAGCGCTTCGCTCTGCTGAGCTCGCGGGGCGCTGCTGAGCTGAGCCGAAGGGCATCGCAGGGCACTGCACGGCGCTTCGTTGCTGTAAGCTATAGCGCTGCGACGGGTTGCTGGGCGGTGTCGAGCTGATGAGCCAAGCCCATATCCCAGCCGAAGATCTCAACCGATGAAGCTTCGTCAAGTACAAAACAAATGGTGCGAATCGAAGAAAAGCTAAAGCTGGACCGTTCGGCAACTAATGCACAGGCGGAGAATTAGCGGCAAATGGTAGGAAGTTCAACTTACTAGACAAAAAGGAAGAAAAATCGCGAAAAAGTTCGAAATCGTGTTGGCAGAAAAACCAAATGTGCAGCAAGCAGCTGAAAGGTCAAGAAACAGGCAGTATTTCCGTTGTTGTTTTCTTGTCGTTCTCGCATAATCAAGTCCGTGGTCACAGGACAGGCTCCAGTCACTCTGGAGCTGAGGAATACCCTAGGGGAAAAACACAAACCAAAGGTGGTACACGCATAAATCACAGCTGACGCAATTCATGCCTCCACCAGAAACATATAAAAGTGAAATCGGGAGTCAGTCTACGATGTGCCAGGTCCATGCTGGTGCATACGTCTCATTACTCGCGCCTGGAAAAACCGACTATACCGCTTGCCGACTACCACGCATATATTACACGTGGTATCTATCACTACGCATACGCACAACAGACGCAAGTCAATTGGCAAAAAGAAACAAAGAAGAGAAAGGAAAGGAAATGGGTGCATGGGGCCAAGAAAAAGAAAAGGTAAATACATTTTAGGGGGTCTACTGGCGAGTCTGCCACCAGAACGATGCCACGTGGTTTTTCGACGATCTACAGCAGTACTTCAAACGACTTCCAATACACCCACCGAAGCACGGACTACCGGCGAATTACGCGATCGACAGCTGGCTGTGGTTGTCACGTGTCTCTGTGTTGGGGGCCCCTGTGCGCTGCCCCTTGTTGGCTCTTGTTTGGGTAAAACATGCGGTGTGCTCGATGGTCTCACGGCAGCAGCACACCAGAATCAGAACGTCCGCTCGTACGACGTATCATTCTTACAGGAAATGCAATATTCTTCTCTCCATCAATATGAACATAAAACGGTTGTTATATATTGGACAGAGTGATGCGTGTACGACTAAACTTGCCAACGGCACTCGTACTGCACTTTGAGCTATCTGCTGTGGTTCTGATTGCTACTAGTTGCTTCAGTATGTGCTAGAAGTTTCGCCCTTCGGCTACTGCTGCTGCACCTGATGTTGTGTGTTTGCCAATGTTGTCAGTTGGCGTTCATGTTCGTCGTACATACTGCTGTTCTCACCCAGTACGTACGGGTTTCCTCGTATCTCGACAGCACGACGACGAGCTCAAAACAGAAGGGAGGTGACATGAAATAGCGTGGACAATTGCCACATAGAAGCGAGCACAGCGGGATAGTTCGCTGCGAAACAACCGCACTCGTCCATGCCTACAGCAGAGGCTGCCCGGAGTGTCAGCGGCCATGCTAAAGCCAGGGCCAAAGGCCGAAGAGACGGCTCTACCTGCTTGGTTTTGTCTCGAGGTTCTGTTACATGAAAATGTCATGACTCCATGGTTTGGGAGTTATTTTGTCACGAAACGTTTTGCGGTCGGTAACTTGTGTCGCGAAGTTGTTGGATATCGTCGGTAACTTGTGTCACGTTTTAGGTGAACCCACACCAAAAAAAATGAATTTCCAGCTGGCAAAACGAGCAGAAACAAAAGTAATAAAAAGGCCGGGCAAGAAACCAAACGAACTAGTAAAAACGTACAGCAAAGAAACTACGATCGAGAGTATGCCACCGCAAAATTCCAAACATTATCACGTACCGTTTGGAAATGATGCCAATTTATATAAATCATTCAGGCGTTGCAGCCATTAAGATTCAACCATTTTTCCAAAATTCCTCCTCGACACTCGCTCGTCTCGCTCGGCACCCGTCCGCGTTCACGTCGATGTGCGGAACGGACACGGCAGGGCGAGGGGCGTTGGAGCCGCCCCCCGAAGGCGGCGTTCGAACCAAGCTATATTCGACGGAGAATTCCAGTTCCGCGAATCGCATACTTAGGCCGAGACAAAAAACTCCTGACCAAAATACATGACACCAAGGAATGATTTTATATATATCCCCCAATAATATACTGGTGCCAAAACCGTCAGATTTATCCCCTCGAAAGGATTTATAGGTTACATGCACAAATTGCCCCCTTCCCCCCCCCCTCCCCCCCCCCCCCCCCCCCCCCCCCCCTCCAAACCCGCTCGCTTTTGATCAAAACCAGGCCCCCACGTCCTTCAAAACTCCGCCCCACCCCCCTCACCGGTTATTCGACTTACAAGATTCACTTGATGAAAGCATACATTGCCCTTCACAGCTGTCAGATTTTGTCCCCCTCAGAAACGGGTTTTATAGTTTCCGCGCACAGACTGACTAAAATCATCCTGTTGACCCTGATAGCTACACTGTAGTTGTAAGGGGAGTCGCCGACCTATATCCTTAATGAGGACACACAACTCGTAATGCGCGCGATCGAAGTATCACACACAGCTTGTAAAGATGAGTTTCGACGAAATCTTCGATCTCACAGCTGGAGTGTATTTTCATTTTTTATAATATTTATAAATCATTCAGGCGTTGCAGCCATTAAGATTCAACCATTTTTCCAAAATTCCTCCTCGACACTCGCTTGTCTCGCTCGGCACCCGTCCGCGTTCACGTCGATGTGCGGAACGGACACGGCAGGGCGAGGGGCGTTGGAGCCGCCCCCCGAAGGCGGCGCTCGAACCAAGCTATATTCGACGGAGAATTCCAGTTCCGCGAATCGCATACTTAGGCCGAGACAAAAATCTCCTGACCAAAATACATGAAACCAAGGAATGATTTGATATATATTTACTTGGCCTTATTTCCGCTCTCTCAATGTTTCGGTTTAATTCTAGTACGAACATTTTTGGTTCAAACAGCAGTAGCTGATCGCACTAAATATTAATCTTTATATGTTACCAATTATATTACTGAGTCATGTCATCATGCAAAATTTGTTTCCCCGCATGGGGAATAAATTTCATCACATGTTGGGCCGTTTCTTATACAGCCGGATTTGTCAGTCAAAAACGGTTGTTTTCGACTGAACCCCAAATCGAGCTTTCTTGTACAAACAGTCGAAAAATGCTTTTTGTTTGTCGCATAGTATGGAACCTGGTCTCTCACGGGGTCCCGGAGTCGAAGTGGTGAGGGTGGTCCCGGAGGTCTGGTACTCGTCGCGGATGGTCGGTAGTCGGAGCGGAGAGGTCGTCGCAGAGCTGAAGTCGAAGCGGAGAGGGCGTCGCGGTGCTGAGGTCCCTTGACGATCGTTCTCAACAGCGAACGCGACTGATAACCTTTCTTTCTTATATGTAGCAAGGAGATGCTAAGCCAGAGCTAGAGTGACGGTGGGCATATGCCCTTCGTCATGCGGCGGGATCATCTTTCGGTGGCTGACCTTCCGGGGACGGGTCAACGCCGTCTATGACGGGTGACGCCGTTTGCGACCCGGGATCGTGTATTGCCTGACCGGTGACGTGTCCTCTCGCGCATGCGTGTACGCGATCTACGATAGGTATCTACGACCCTGTCTTCCACATCACCCCCCTCTGTATTCGCTGCAAGCCCATCTTAGCTAAGGATGGTTTTGTAGCGGTCATCGGGAGGATGACAATTTTAGGAAGAACGGGGTGTCAATTTATCGGATCGAGACACAGCAGCTGTTATATGCGTGCATCCACTCCTTATAACTGACGTGTTTAGCAAACACGGGTGTGAAACACCGGGCCAGCGAAGATGTTTACATTTTCGAGCTTGCATGCTGACAGCGTGTACTGGAGTTGTATGGGGTTTCCAAATATTATCTCAACGCACGTATTCCGTGTGGCCACACGTACTGGTGCGCCCCTCGTGGTTGCTGTTCTGGGAACCACGGGCAGCGAAATTGTTTAGTGATTTCTCTTTTGTGGGCGGGTCCGCCTAGATATTTTCACTCGGAGTCAGCTCAGTTAATCTAGGTGAATCAACGTGTGACTTCGTTTTAGGTGGGGTGGAGTCGCGTGAAGCTCCTTTCCCTGTGTGTTTAGTGTTCGAACAATTTTGTTTGTGGCTAGACGGTGGTGTTGCTGTTTTGTCCCGTTTGGAACGGAGTGCCGGGCACGGGCGTGAATTGTCACGCTTCTTACAGCCTCTCTCCGTTGGGTACAACAATTTTCTTAACGTCTCCTTGCCCCCGGCTATTCCCACCGGAATGCCGGGTAGAGTGCCCGTCAGATCATGGTCGACACGAGTGTGTACTGCCATGCCTGCTGGTGCTACTCTCATCACCGTTGTTGACTCTTGTGCTTACAGCTGAGTCAACTGTGTTAGCCAGCTTGTTCGTTATTCGGTTACGCCGCGGAGCATCTGAGAATCTATTTTGCGCTGTCTCAGTTCGTGCTCGTCCCTGCCTACTATACGCTTCCGTTTCCCGAGAGAAGGGAGGGGGGGCGGAGCAGGTGAGGTTATCGCGAGTTGCAAACCCTTTTGGGCTCGGTATGCGGCGATCAATTCGTGACATTGGGGTATTTCGTCCGCGCGATATTCGAGGTCGGATTCAGGGCCGTAACCTCGGAGTCTTAGGCGGTACTTGTAGTTGTGGGGGCTTGGTCTGCCAGGTCCCCTTTTATGATCTACTACCCTGTCTACGAAGTAGGACTCAATTTTGGGTTGAGCCGCGTCTGGATGGTCCAACTCGGGTAAGGGAATGGGCTTCCCTAAAAACAATTCCGCCAGCTTCTCAAATTGAGGTGCGGGTGGTGTTTCCCGTTGATGGTAGGGCTTTATATGGGCTAGGTGGACTGACACTTCTCGGGTGTCGTTCGTTAGTCGTACTCTATACACCACTGGTGATAATTGTGAGCAGACGACATACGGTCCTCGCCATGGTAATAGCAGCTTTGGGTTGGGCCCATCCGAATCCTGGTACGGTCTGTACACGAGTACTTCCTGTCCAGGTTTGAACACCGGGTACGGTTTAAGTTTGCTATTTTGTTCTGCCTGCTTGTCTGCACGCTCGGTTAAGTTTCGGCGTGCGAGCTCAAAGGCGATTTGCAAATTGTCCCGTGTGTTTTGTGCGAGTTCGTCGGTGTCTGCTGTTCTTCCTACATGAGGAATACCGAGGATTATATCGACTGGGAGTCGGGGTTGTCGTCCGAACATTAAGAAGAATGGTGTCTCATGCATCGTTGCACTAAAGCTAGTGTTGTGCGCTAGCTGTACGAACGGTAAGAGAGTGGCCCAGTTGCTTTGATCGATTGCACTGTGCATTGCTAGCATGCTGTGCATCGTTGAGTGTACCCGTTCGGACACTGAATTACCCTGCGGCCGGTACGGCGTTGTGCGGGTCTTTTTGTATCCGAGTATTTGTTGCAGCTGGTATATCACCTTATTCTCGAATTCGGGGCCTTGATCACTATGCAAGGTTTCTGGTGGGCCGAAAATGCTGATTATTCTCTCGATTATGGCATTGGCTACTGTTTCGGCCGTTTTATTACGTACCGGCAGCAGTACCGCAAACCTCGTCAGGTGGTCCATCATGGAGAGAACGTATTTGCATTCGATCCCTGCGGCTGAAGTTGATACCGATTTGTACTCTACTAAGTCAACCGATATTCGTTGAAATGGCCGCTCGACAGGTAAATGGCCTGTCGGGAGCTTGGGTCTGTTGTGTGCTGTTTTTCGTCGTTGACAAGCTTGGCATTTTTCGCACCACTCTCGTACGTCGCGGCTGATGGTGGGCCACCAATATTTCTGGCGGATTTTTTCATAAGTCGGGCGAGATGCGAGGTGTCCTCCGGATAGAACGTGATCGTGGTAGGCGTGCAGAATTAATCCAACAAGGGCCTCCGGTACTACGAGTTGATCGCGGAAGGTGCTTCGTTTTCGAAGATATCCCGGAAGGTACGATTTAAACAACAGCCCGTCCTGCACTGAATAGTAAGACATGGTTGTTTTCGTTTCTTTTTCGGGTAATGGTGCGTCTGCGTGCTGTATGTAATCGATGTACCGCCCGTACTCTACCCTTTGTGCTGAGCGGAGTTTTTCTTGATCGACGGACATGAAAACATTTGTCGCGCTCACGAATACTGATTTCACACTAAAGAGCTCTTTATCGCTGCGTACTGGTTCTAGGTTATCCAGTTTGTCGGCTGAGATCTGATACGGTCGGGGGACACGAGCTGTTTGTAGCTTGGGGTCATCTGGTACATTGCGGCAAATGGGCGCGAGGGACGGCACAGCTACTTCTTGCTGGTGCTCGAACGCAAACATTCGTGAAAGCGTGTCCGGTACGACGTGCAGTTTGCCTGGTTTGTGTTGGACGGTGAAGTCAAAAGACTGTAATGCTATTGCCCAGCGTGTTAACATGTTCGATGTATCTTGCATTGAGTATAGGTATCGCAGGGCCGCGTGATCTGTCACACACACAAAATGTCGTCCCCATAAATAAGGTCGCCAGTGCTGGATGGCCAAGACCACAGCATAACATTCTTTGAGCGTAGCGGAGTAGTGGCGCTGGCTGTCGTTGAAGCGTTGACTAAAGTATGCGATTATAACGAGGTCATCGTCTTTCTGCTGGGCGAGGAAGGCACCTGCACCTGCTTCTGAAGCGTCAACGTGTATCGCAAAGTCTTTAGAATAATCAGGAAATTGAAGTACGGGCGCCTGAGTGAGTAATTGTTTCACTGTTGCGTACGCCTGATCGTGTTCTGGTCTCCAACGTTTTGCGACTTCTTTGGCGGCCTCTTTATTCGTGAGGGCTACCAGGGGTGCTATGATACCGGCTAAGTTAGGTATAAACTTGCGTACAAAGTTAACCATTCCTAGCACTGACCGCAACTCCTTTATGATTTTAGGCGTCGGCAAGTCAACTATAGCTTTTACGCGATCCTCACCGATCCGAATACCGTCGGCCGTCAGTATGTGTCCTAAGTATTTAACTTCTCGGGGGCCAAACTGTACTTTCGATGGTTTGAGGGTGAGGCCGGCTGCTTGCAAGGCTTTGAACATATTTTCGAGTAGCTGTAAGTGGCCTGTCCAGGTAGATGAACAACATATACAGTCGTCCATATAAACCAAGAGCCCACTTTTTGGACCAAAATGTGCAAAAGCTAGTGACATGATTCGCGAGAACAGAAACGGCGCGTTAGCTATACCGAACGGTAGGCGTTTGAAAACCCACTTTCCGTTCTGCGTGACAAAAGCAGCTTTATCTTGTTCGCTCTCTGCTACTGGTATTTGGTGGTAAGCATTTTGTACGTCACACACAGTTATATAACGTGCTCCTCCGACCGTGTCAAGGTGGCTTTCTAAGTTAGGCATAGGCCACGATTTTTTGATCAGATTCTTATTTATGGTCGACCTGTAATCTACGCAGAACCGTGGAGTGCCGTCTGATTTTGCGACAATAGTTACTGCGGAACCCCAGGGACTAGGGCGCTGTTCAATGATTCCTTCTTGTTCCATCTGGTTCACGCACTTGTCGATAGTTTCCTGTACGCGAGGGTTTGCACGGTACGGGGTTCTATTTACAGGCCGTGTTCCTGGTTCAAGAGGAAACGTTGCTTCGGCCAGGGTACATTTACCTAGCTCTTGAGGCGACAAGGAAAAAACGCTGCGATATTTCGTGCATAGAGTCAGTACTTGTTCGCATTCGGCAGGTGTAAACGTGGTTTTATCAAATGCTCGAGTAAGTGCTGCACGAAGCTCGTTACGCGTGGATTCCGTTGTCTTGCTGTCTGTTTGAATTGCACTGGTCGTTTTGTTCAGGGCTACCGATACGGGCGCAATGTGGCCTAGTAAGGTATTGCGTTTCAAGTATACGTATTGGTGGGACGGGTTCGCGATCTGGACTACTGCTGTTTTATCAGCGGCCGACCAGTGACTCACTGTACGAGCAATTATCATATTTTAAAAAGCTTCAGGTACGGCGGACGATTCGATGTCTTCGAACGTGACGATGAGTGGTTCAATGAGTGCAGCAGTGGTTTCTGTGGGTGCTGTCGCTGACACTACTTGTACTGCCATCTCACTCTCGGGGGGGATGCAGCATTTGTGTCGCAACAAGACAGGCACCGACTCTACATCAGTGTTAACTGTGACCACGGAGCACTGAGCTGTCGCAGTGTTCTCGGGGCGCGCTGTAAAGTCTACTCTACGATGAGATGCTTTGATCGTCACTTGAGAGGTTTTGAATGACAATTGCTCTGTACTCCAGTCGAGGACACCTCCGAAGGCGCCCATGATGGTGTTATCGAGTAGCATAATGTCTGGCCCTAAAGAGGGCAATACGAGCGCTTCGACTGGTAGGGTAATATCTCCTAGCGTAAGTTGAAAGCGAACATATCCTAAAATTTTGAGAGGCGACCCATCAGCACTGCTGAGGTTGATCGCTCCCGGGGGCACTGCAAAAAATTGAGTGTCTTTCATTGTGGGATGTGTCTGTACAAAGTGAACAGGTATGCATGGTACATCGGTCGCGGTGTCAATCGTGACATTGTGCGCCGGATAATCATTAACTCTGGCGTTTACTCGTACGCGCTTTGACGTAGAGCTGAGAGCTGTGGGATATCTGGGATACCCACTCATGGCAGACGCGTGGAAAGCATCAAAGTGCGTTTCCCGGTTAGCGTTGCATGATAATAAAACATGATGTTTAATTTTCTCATTTAATTTGCGGGACGCAGCAGAAACATACAACGCTTGTGGTACCATGGAAGGTGAAAACGTATCATTCCGACGTTGACTACTCTTCTCGACTCTGCTTGCTGCTTCTACGGCCGGTCCAACTCCACGCGGTACTGCTAGAACACTCGGAACCTGCTGCTTATTTTCTAAGTCTGTTACAGTATTCGACTGGTTGTCTGCATGTACTTGTTTCGCATGGGTACTCGCCAGAGGGGTGGAGCTCTTTGTTCGGCCACACTTATCCCTCCTCTTACTACTAGGTCTACCGGCACTTGCCACGGCTACGCTAGCTGATCGTGCTATCGTTTCTACCGCGGGTTTGGTGATCCTAGTTTGCCTACTCCCCGAACCGGTTTGAGGTAACCGGCGCGGGCCCCCTCACGGTTTTTTGGTGACTACTATGCCGTCCCGTTCGTGCATTTTTGCTAGCCTGCAGTCCGGGCGCGAGTGCGAGTTGCGATGGCGACACATCGGGTAGTCGCATGCGTCGCTCGACGCTACTTTAGACTTCCTGCTTCTACCCGCCTCGCTACTCGGTGACCTGCCTCGCTTGTCGGATGGGCCGTACGTGGCCGGTTCGAAGGTCACTCGGCGTTCCCGGCCTCGCGCCGCCGTCAGGTTGGACGTGATGGCTTTTTCGAGTTTGGCCATCGACGTCATCAGCTGTCGGTTGGGTCCAGGGGATGTGCCGGAGACAGCCGAAGCATACGTGGTCGGGGAGGGGGTTGGGGCCGCGCGTAAGGCGTTGGTCTCATGTTTCTTGGCGCGAGTTCGTGAGGCTTGGTACGTGAGGGAGGGGTCTTCGCGGATAAGTTCTAGACGTACGTGCGGAACTAGGCCGGCTTCGAAGGATGCCATGAGCGATGTTTGCCATGCATGTTGGTATGGCGAGACGTTGACAGGAGCGGTTCGTTTTGCTTCGGCTAGGAGGCGCGCGTATGCTTGAGTTACACGCAGTCCGTAAGAGTCGACGGATTCACTACTGCCTTGCTTTAGGGTAGAGACGGTGCGAGCGAGGAGGACGATGCGGTTCACGGGGCTAAACAGATTTGTGAAAGCATCCACCCACTCCTTCCAGTTGCGTGGTGCTCTGACGTCTCCCGCTTCCGTGGTCAGTTGGGCAAGATCTTTGTCTGTGCGCCACTCTAACGTACCACAGTGGATTTGGTTCATGGTGCTAGCTGCGTGGTCGGCTACTAAGTATGCCAGGTATCTCACGGCGTGGCGATCGATAACCGAGTCCGAGGCGCCGTCAGGGACGTGCAAGCGAATGTGAGCGTGAAAGAGCGCCATGATTTCGGGCACATCTTCAGTTGGCAACCCGTGCAACTTGAGCGAAGCGGGCATATCCGATTTTTTTATCGAAAATTTTGGGTCTTCGTTGTGGTTGTGGGTTGGGCTCGGGGGTGCTACAGCAGAGGTTATACGTGCTGTGCGAGGTGCTTCTACAGCAGAGGTTGTACGTGCTGTCAGGGGGTTTGTGGGCAGTGCTTCTACAGCAGAGGTGTTACGTGCTGTCAGAGGGTTTGCGGGCAGTGCTTCTACAGCAGAGGTATTACGTGCTGTCGGGGGGTCTGGTTGAGATTGGTCAGGGTGAGAGGTACGGCTGCTGTCAGAGCTACTCGACTGCTGTTGTATAGGCGTAGCAAGAGTCGTGGAGTGTTGCACGCGTTCAAAAACAACGTCGAGGTTTTGCTGCGGCTGTGGTACTTCTCTCACCTCATCGACCTTCTCGTCGGAAGACCCACTCACAGGCTTCCGGCTGTCCGGCAGCACCATCTCCAAGACCCACGCCGGCGGCGTGGTGCCGTCGAGCATGCATTTCTTAAGAAACGCGGCGGTCTCGACGCGGACGGGGTCGTGGCTCGGGAGGGCGCTTGGCGCGGCAAGGATGTCCTCTGCTAGGCTCGAGCCCTCCTCAACGGCTGATGATACAGGCGTCGTGCTCGGCGCACCAGCCTCATCTGCAGCGTCCCGCTGCTCCTCGTCGTCTACGGCCGGTCCGCCCTGGTCGGTGGGGGCGAGGGCCGCAAAAGAGTTCCCCGCCAGTGCGGGAGTCGGTTCCTCCGGAGAGGGCGATGCCTTGCGGGCTTTCCCGCGGCTCTTTTTTGAGCGAGCTCCTGAGCGTGGCATGTTCTGTTTCTATTTTTTTCCGACAACAACTTTATATAGGGTTTTATATAGGTTGTTCCGACGGTGGTCACCACTATGGAACCTGGTCTCTCACGGGGTCCCGGAGTCGAAGTGGTGAGGGTGGTCCCGGAGGTCTGGTACTCGTCGCGGATGGTCGGTAGTCGGAGCGGAGAGGTCGTCGCAGAGCTGAAGTCGAAGCGGAGAGGGCGTCGCGGTGCTGAGGTCCCTTGACGATCGTTCTCAACAGCGAACGCGACTGATAACCTTTCTTTCTTATATGTAGCAAGGAGATGCTAAGCAAGAGCTAGAGTGACGGTGGGCATATGCCCTTCGTCATGCGGCGGGATCATCTTTCGGTGGCTGACCTTCCGGGGACGGGTCAACGCCGTCTATGACGGGTGACGCCGTTTGCGACCCGGGATCGTGTATTGCCTGACCGGTGACGTGTCCTCTCGCGCATGCGTGTACGCGATCTACGATAGGTATCTACGACCCTGTCTTCCACAATAACTCTCATCTAAATTACCGTAATCAAGTCCCTGTGGTCACAGGAAACAGGCTCCAGTAAATCTGGGGCTAAAGAATAGTCCACCCCAGGAAAAACACATAAACAAAAGCGGTGCACGCATCTATCATACTTAGTAGTGGTTACCCTCGACTACTACCAGCGTTGGTCCTTGGGTTCGATCCCACCGCCGTGGTGAGATTTCAACGTATTTGCAAAAATGCAAAAGAGGTTAAAATCTCGAAAGCGCCTAGCACCGGGTGGGTACGCACAATTCGACCCGAGTCGACGAATCAAGTGCTGCGTTCTTTTCGTGATAAAATAACGAGGGCGCGTACAAGCTGGGCCGGCCAAGAAACCCATAATCCGTCAGTCGGGCATATCTTTTGAACGACAGAGTGACCCACTGCAAACTTAGGATATCCTCGTAATCAGATAGATGCAGTGGTCATTTTAAGCCCTCCAGCTTGAGAATCTGCGAAGTTGGCGCCGAAAAAAGTGTTTGCCACTCACGTTTCCAAGTTTGAGCATTTTTTCTTTCATGATCTGTTTGCGTTGCTTTTTCTAAAGTTGCTCGAAATACAAAGTGGATGGAATTGGCTTAATTTTTCTGGGCATGTACATCTTGGCACGAGGAGTAGAGACATATGCTTTTCATTTCATGGGTCACTTTCGTTCGAAAGTTATGGATGAATCCCTGAATTATATGTAAATTTGTATGCAGAGGCACTTCGGTGGAAACTTGGCCATGCACCTCTCAATTTTTGAAGTTAAAACCTGCAATTTTGACACGTGATTTGGACCGAGCCCACCAAAACTGTACTTGGCAAGATAAAAAAAAAAAAAAAAAATCTGCCGACATACGGCCAGCTAAACGTTTTTCATGATCATGAAATGGACGAAAAGTCAACAACGGATTTCATTTTTGTTTTGAGCTCGCCAAGTAGTGTCTTCGGCGAGCCTGTTCTGAATCGCATGATAAAATTTCAGGTTCGAACTAGAAAAACTGCGCGGAGCACAGCGATATTTGTCTATTTTGAGCGTCTTGGCCGGCCCAGCTTGTACTACTCCTGTTGTGGGGAGGGGAGAGAGGAGGGCCCGCTATTTGACCCCGGAACTGAGAGACGTCTGGGAGAAAGGGCGAGAGTAGTGCGCGGATAACAAATGGGACTGAGAGACTTCTGGGAGGAAGGGCGAGAATAGTGCGCGGATAACAAATGGGATCACAATTGTATAAAAAACAGAAACAGAAACACCGCTTGCCACCCAGAAAAGACTGCCACGTATGTGTGTGTGTTCTTCACATTAAACCGTTCTTCTACTCGTCGACATCCAGCACACCCAGTGTCCGTACTGATTCTTCACCCTAGAAAGATCAGCTCTGTGGTCACAAGCCACGACACAGAGATAATGCATCGTAATGCATTCGACAACGCAATGTCATGCCCTAGTACTGGGTACGACTGGCACAACATACATACGTCAGCAACAGAAATGTACCAGGTATAGACTATGGTATTTCATGCATATGCACGCATATGAACAAGTATATATCTGTAGTTGTAGTCTATAGCTGCTGATAAGAAATTGGCACGGAATTCACGCGTTTCGGCTCTTGTCGCCTCATGCTTGACTCACCGTACACAAACAGGAGGACGAGCAGTACGTAGCGTGCGTACGCGGTCGCCGCCATGCCGAGCGGCGTGTCGATCCCTCGTCCGCGTTTACGTGCCATATGTTGGGTGTGACCTGTGACTTGCGTGAGCCTGTCGGGGCGATGAGCCTGGATGACCACTTACTATCACGACGGGCGCTTACGATATTTGACGAACTAAAAAGATGTCACGTACCTGGAATGATACTACTATATTACTGAGTGTATTGTGCACTAGCCATACAAAGATGAAGCCAAAATATTTAGACTAGTACCTTTCGTATGTACCACAAGCATTTCAGTCACGCACCCATAAACCAATTGCCATATAAATACTGTGATGTGCGATATATATGTTTATAATATCTATATGTTTTTTTGAGCATAGATAAGTGAATCGTATATAATACCTACCTGTAGTGTGATACGCCTGGTATACTTCGAACTACACAGCAGTAGTATTAATAGTAATTATATACCAGTTATATGGCCATAATAGTTGGAGAGTTTAGACAGACAAAGCTGCGCAGCCATAGATATTTTTATGATACGAGTAATCCATTATATACGCCTCTTGCAAGATGTACACGACAATCGAGTTTTCCTCGGAATTTTGTTTTCACCTAGCTACCCGTCACAACACACAAAGTGTAAGAATGCCGGCGCAGTCTGAAGTTTGGCGGAACGAAGAGGAAATATCGGAGAACCGGGTAGTATAGGGGGGGGTGGCTCTAGGGGGAGGAATGGCGGGAAAAAGGAGGACCTCAGTAGCAACAACGTAGCACAGCAGCAGCACACCAGCAGCGAGCACCGGACACAACAACCGGTAGAGGTAGAAGGAAGTAGCGCCCAAGCAACAGCGACAGCAGCAGCAGTAGCAGTAGGGAGAATCCCGGCGGCAGTGGCATAAGAGGTAGAGAGGCGACACAGAGAAACACCAATCGCGCCACAACACACAAAAAGTGATTTTGTGGCCGCAGAAACACGATTCCTTCTGTGGTGACACACTACAAGCCACTCGTAGAGACTTGTATATGCTCGATAAATGCTCGAATCGTATATGTGAGACAATAATTATGTGAAAAGGGGGTACAGCCAGATATGTTAAAATTGCGGTAAACCACACTAACAAGTTATTTCGTAGGGTGTCCCGTACACATACCGTCTGCATGATCGCCTCCCAACCTGTGCCAAGCGAAGTATGACTAACAAACTAACCTAATTGAGCGCGTGTACACTAAGCGTTCCTTTCAAAACACAAACGATTCGCATTTCTCCCTTTCCTTCTCAGTGTCGGAGACATTCATGACCACATCACCTCGCTTCTTGTATTTGGCAATATGTATATCTTTCATATAATTAGCAATGTCACAAAATAAAGGTACCCCTCTTGTTCATAAAAAAAAAAAAACCCTCCCCCGCCCCCCCCCCCCCTCCGTCCCCCCCGCGTCCCCCGATTCCCACCCCTTTCGCCTGGTTTGTCCCAACGCCCCACTCACAATCGAAATCGGCCTGAGTAATAAACACCTATACGCAGTTGATATCACGTCATTATCTTTCTGACCATCCATGACGTAGTTTTCGATTCTTTCCCAGCCCCCCACCCCCCCCCCCCGCCCCCCCCAAACGCCCCCTCTTTTCCAACCACCCGCACGATCGCCTAGACCTAGCACCACGCGTATAACAAGCTGCTACATATCTTTGATCTCACAGCCGAAGTGTATTTGAATATTATTTGCGACCTAAACCTCCTAAAAAATATCCCCACCCCCCCCCGCCCCCCCCTCTCGCTCTCCCTTACTCAAACGCCCCACTAAATATCGAAATCCGCCACATTAATAAACACTTCACGCACAGGATATCACCTCATTATCTTTCGAGAGCCATCCATGCCGCTGTTTCCCCACACACCCCCGCCTCGAACACCCCCTTCTCCCCCATCACCCGCACCATCGCCTAGACCTAGCACCACACGTAAAACAAATCCCTCGCCCTAAAGCCCTTCCTCCCCCCTCCCCCCCCCCCCCCTCCCCCCCCCCGCCAACCAATCCCAACCCCACCCCCTCGAACACTCCACCCTCTCTTTATTCACTGATTGTACGACTTACCCCAGGATATACATGATAAACTGATGCATTATTTCCAAAACCGTCACATTTATCCCCTCAAAACAATGTATAGTTTCCACGCACATATATAGCTGCCCCCCCCCCCATCCCCCCCAATAATAAACTGGTGCCAAAACCGTCAGATTCATCCCCTTACAATGATTTAAAGCTTACATGCACAAATTGCCCCCTCTTCCCCCCCCCCTCCCCCCCCCTCCCCCCCCCCCCCCCCCCCCCCTCCAAACTCTCTCGCTTTTGATCAAAACCAGCCCCCCACGTCCTTCAAAACTCCGCCCCCCCCCTCACCGGTTATTCGACTTACAAGATTCACTTGATAAAAGGATACATTTCCCTCCACAGCTGTCAGATTTTTTCCCCCTCAGAAACGGGTTTAATAGTTTCCGCGCACAGACTGACTAAAATCACCCTGTTGACCCTGATAGCTACACTGTAGTTGTAAGGGGAGTCGCCGACCTATTTCCTTAATAAGGGCACACAACTCGTAATGCGCGCGATCAGAGTATCACACACAGCTTGCAAGGATGAGTTTCGACGAAATCTTCGATCTCACAGCTGGAGTGTATTTTCATTTTATATAAAATAAACGTATCTACATTATTGTCCCTATCGATTAAAAAAAAACTATTTTTCGATCCATATACAACTAATATTTATGAAGCTTTTAACACGTTATTTACTACACCCAAGAACTGGGTTGCATACTACATGTAAATCACACCTTCTAGAATAATAAACATTACCAGGGGGGTGATATTAAATGGTGTATTCTTGCTACAACCGTCACATTCGTCCCCTTTAAGGGTTTATAGTCTCCGCGCACAAATTAAAATGCCCCCCCCCCCCCCCCCCCCCCCCCCGCGCCCCAGATCCCTCTCGTTCAAACTCCCCACCTAAAATCAAAACCTACCAGAGCAGTAAGCACTACCAGCCAGCTGATGTCATCTCATTATCCTTCTAGATATCCATGCCGTAGCTCCAACTCATCTCCACCCTCCCGCCCCCCCGCCCCCCCCCCCCCTCCCCCTTTTGTTTTCCGCCCAGTTTGTTCAAACGCCCCACTTACAATCGAAATCGGGCTGAGTAATAAACACTTCCAAGCAATTGATACCACGTCATTATTTGTATAGCCATCCATGATGTATTTTCATTCATCCCCCCTCCTCCCTCCAACGCCCCCTCCCCCCCTCCAACGCTCTCTCCTTCCCTATACTCCGCACGATCGCATAGACCCAGCACCGCGCGTGTAGCAAGCCCCTACATAAATGATTAAAACGCGCGATCGGAGGATCACACGCAATGTTGCGAAGATCAGTGTCGACCAAATCTTGGATCTCATAGCTGGAGTGTATTTCAATATTATTTTAAACAATAATACACTCCAGCTGTGAAATCGAATATTTTGTCCAAACTCAGCTTTGCAAGCTGTGTGTGATACTCCGATCGCGCGTATTACGGGTTGTGTGACCTCATTAAGAATATAGGTCGGCGACTCCCCTTGCAACTACAGTGTAGCTATCAGGGTCAACAGGGTGATGTTAGGCAGTCTGTGCGCGGAAACTATATAACCCGTTTCTGAGGGGGACAAAATCTGACAGCTGTGGAAGGAAATGGATCAGTATATTATAAAAATGAAATTACACTCCAGCTGTGAGAACGAACATTTTGTCGAAATTCATCTTTGCAAGCTGTGTGTGATACTCCGATCGCGCGTATTACGGGTTGTGTGTCCTCAGTAAGGATATAGGTCGGCGACTCCCCCTGCAACTACAGTGTAGCTACCAAGGTCAACAGGGTGATTTTAGGCAGTCTGTGCGCGGAAACTATAAAACCTGTTTATGAGGGGGACAAAATCTGACAGCTGTGGAAGGAAATGCATCAGTTTATCAAGTGAATCCTGTAAGTCGAATATCCGGTGAGGGGAGGGGGGGGGGTTTAAGGACGTGGGGGCCTGATTTTGATCAAAAGGGGGGCGGGAGGGGGGAATGGGGGGGAGGGGACGGGTGGGGCAGGTCTATTTGTGCGTGGAAACTACAAATATTTCTTGTGGGGGAGGGGGAATGTGGCGGGGAGGGGGGGCGGGGGCGGGGGGGGGGGGCTTTAGGTCGCATAGATGTAGGGGTTGGCTATACGCAGGGTGCTAGGTCTAGGCGATGGTGCGGGTGTTCGGTGAAGAAGGGGGCGTTGGGGACGGGGGTGGGTGGGAATTGCAGCAGCGGCATGGACGGCTCTGAAACGATAACGAGGCGTTTATCAAGTGAATCCTGTAAGTCGAATATCCGGTGAGGGGAGGGCGGAGTTTTTAAGGACGCGGGGGCCTGATTTTGATCAAAGGGGGGGCGGGAGGGGGGAATGGGGGGGAGGGGACGGGGGTCAGGTCTATTTATGCGTGGAAACTACAAATATTTCACACCCTGTACAACTATCCATAACAAATACAAACAATAGTTGGGAGTATTTGTCCCAGGCCAGTATTTGCCTCCAGACAAATATTTGCACAGGTTCTCAAGAGAGTATTTGCCTGCAGACAAATATTTGCGCAGTTTCTTAAAAAAGTGTTTGCTACCAGACAAATATTTGCGCAGGTTTTCCAGAGAGTATTTGCCTGCCAGAGAAATATTTGCACCAGGTTCTCGAAAAAGTATCTGCCTGCAGACAAACATTTGCGCAGTCTCTCAAGAAAGTATTTGCTTCCAGACAAATACTTGCGCAGCTTCTCTAGAAAGTATTTGTCTGCAGGCAAATATTTGTGCAGGTTCTCAAAAAACTACTCCCCTCCGTTCCAGAATATAAGCCCGGTTTGGAAATTCGGGAATATAGGCGAAGTTTCTGCAATATTGGCAGAAACGTGCCGTTTGGGCACGGTGAACGTCGGGCAACCTTGCCGTACGATCACATATCACATTGGAGAGAGAGAAAAAAAAACAAAATCCGCTCCGTGGAGGGGGGATGGTGCATTATCATCCCCGGGCCAGGAAAATGGCGGAAAT
The DNA here is from genome assembly GCA_012845835.1 of Undaria pinnatifida. Taxonomy (NCBI): domain Eukaryota; class Phaeophyceae; order Laminariales; family Alariaceae; genus Undaria; species Undaria pinnatifida. The sequence goes on along the minus strand of JABAKD010000015.1, from coordinate 9,111,105 downwards.
CAGGCATTTTTGTACCCAGCGGCAGGACATACTGCCTGTCAAGTGTGACGAGAGTACTCCGAAGAGCTGGAATCAGGCGTAGCATTATTTCGACGAAGAAAAACATGATGCCTCTCGAAAAGGGAGGGGACATTTTTCTCCAATCACCGTGGTGGCGTAATCATAGAAAACCAACTTGACCCGCGCCCCGAACCAGCTGCCTGGTCTGCGCATGCCCTTCAGCCTCGGTAGCCAGACAACTCTACTCCTCGCAGCCGTCTCCGTCTACACAGTACGGCAACATTTCTCCGCAATAGGCCGCCCCTTGCCCCACCGCAGACGCTCCCTGTTACCCCGGAGTACTTCTCGGTCACACTTGATCTACTCCGAGTATTCTGTACACCGCAACCACCTCATTCTACACGGCCGCCGTCCCTTGCACCCCTGCGGCCCCCCCTCCCTGTCTTGCAGCAGCCCCCCCTAGCCGCCTCGAAGCCGCCCCTCGCCCCCCCGCAGCCGCCCCTCCCCGCCCTGAAGCCGCCCCTCGCCCTCCTGCAGCCCCCCCGTGCCCCCCTGCAGCCGCCCCTTGCCTCTGCAGCGCCGCGAGTGCCGCCCTCCCTTTAAGCCACGCCTCCTCGGATACGGGGTACCGTCTAGGGATTGGTGTCCCTCCACGCGCAGCAGCGTCCTTCCTCAAGTGGGGCAGCTTGTAGATGTTGTCCCCGCCGCAAAGCAGGATCTGCTCCAAGCAGGCCTGGAGCGAGGTCGACACCTTGCTAGCTTGCCCGAATCCGAGGCCGCCCATGCGAGTTCGACCTAGTGGAGATCATCTATGGTTTTGGCTCGAGTGCGGTCCTGTAGGGACTGGATAGACGCGAAGAAACCCAGGTCCAAGATGTTGGTGTCAGGGCTGTTGGGTGGCTGGTTGATAAGTCGGATGTCGAAACCCGTCCGCTGAACACGCCTCACGCAAATCCTCATCTTCGTTGATGCGGTGTGGCTTGGCGTTGTCTTGCTAGATGTAGATGGTGCTGCGCCGTGTGGCAGCCGGCCACGTTTCCTTGATGGCGGGGATCACGCCGTTGATGAGCTTCTCCTTGTACGTTTCCTTCGTGACCTCCACACAGTTGGTGACCATACTCCCAGCAGCACGGTTCCGGCTGCTGCGTACCGCCTGCACCCTCTAAGTGAAGACCCACAAGCCGATCTTGCCATCGAAGAGGGAGTTGGTGGCCGGGTTGTGTCTTGGGCGAGCAACCGCAGCAAGGAACATGATCTTTGTGATGGACCTTTTGCTCTGAGCCTTGCGGACAGGGGCCTCCTCGCCATCGCACAAGTAGAACCTTTGCCCATCGTTGAACAGATAGAACCATTTCTCATCCACGTGCACGAAGTCGTCGAAGTCGTGGAGTACCCGAGAAGGGCCTGCCCTCACTGCAGCAAGCCACCGCAACACCCACCGCAGCCTTTCTTTCCTGCCCTCAGGGGTGAGGTACGGCTTGATAGAGTTCGAGTGTGCCCTCAAGCCAAGCGCCTTGAGGTTGTTGTGGAGCGTGGTCGTGGGAATCCCGAGCGCCGCGGCCAAGCGGCGCTGTGTGGTGCGTTCGTTCAGCGGAATGTCCAGCAGGCGGGACTGTAGGGTCTCAACATCAAGTCCCTTTCGGCCGCTGTTCCCCTTGCGTTCGGTCCCTATGTACGCAGTGGGGTCTCCACTTTCCACCCGCTCCTCGTGCTTCCGCCATATCCTCTTGATGGTCTCCAAGTGGCACCCGTACTTCTCCGCGGCCTCCTGGAACGAACCATGCCGCCGGACACCATCTTTGCTGCTGGCGAGGAGGTGGCGAACCACCTCTTCTCTCTGCGAAATGTTGAAATTCTTACGTTTTTGGCCCTGAGAGGCACTTCCAGCAGCAGACATGTCTCAACAGCAGTTGGGTAGGCGTTTCACCGGAGCTCCAAAGTTGGGGTGGTCGAACGGGCGTGGTCTGCTGGGGTGAAACACACTTTTGTAATGGGGTGTGAAAAAGACTGCTGTTTTGGACGCCGCGCGCGGCAGCGACGGAACCAACAAAAAAAACGGCTCGGGGAAAGACTTCTGCAGACCGGAGTTACGCCGCTTTTTGTCCAAACCGGGCATATATTCTGGAACTGAGGGAGGTACGATTTAGTATCGAACAGCAAGACAGAACGGACGACGTCGCAGAGCAAAAAAACAGTCCGGAAAATTGCACAATATTTCGTGCGAACCAACACACCCACAACTCGCCTGGCGGGAAAGCGGCAGCCACCGAACTTGATGCAGGCGCGGAGCCCGAGCTTCGCTCTTGGTCCGGAGGTGTGCGCGGGTCCACCTTCTTGCCTCTGCGACTCCCCTTACAACTACAGTGTTGCTATCAGGGTCAACAGGATGATTTTAGTCAGTCTGTGCGCGGAAACTATAAAACCCGTTTCTGAGGGGGACAAAATCTGACAGCTGTGAAGGGAAATGTATCCTTTTATCAAGTGAATCTTGTAAGTCGAACAACCGGTGAGGGGGGTGGGGCGGAGTTTTGAAGGACGTGGGGGCCTGGTTTTGATCAAAAGCGAGCGGGTTTGGAGGGGGGGGCGGGGGGGGGGGGGGGGGGGAAGGGGGCAATTTGTGCATGTAAGCTATGAATCCTTTCGAGGGGATAAATCTGACGGTTTTGGCGCCAGTTTATTATTGGGGGGGCGGAGGGTTGGGGCGGGGGGGGGGGGGCGTGCGGGGCAGCTCAATATGTGCCTGGAAACTATACATTATTTTGAGGGGATAAATGTGACGGTTTTGGAAATAATGCATCAGTTTATCATGTATATCTCCTGGGGTAAGTCGTACAATCCGTGAGTAAAGAAAGGGTGGAGTGTTCGAGGGGGTGGGGTTGGGATGGGTTGCGGGAGAAGGTGGGGGGTGGGGGCGGGGGGGGGGGGCGGGGGGGGTGGGGGGATGGGTGGGGAGGAGGGAGGAAGGGCTTTAGGTGAGGGGTTTGTTATACGTGTGGTGCTAGGTCTAGGCGATGGTGCGGGTGATGGGGAAGAAGGGGGCGTTCGAGGCGGGGGGGGGGGAGGGGCACAGCGGCATAGATGGCTCTCGAAAGATATTGAGGTGATATCCTGTGCGTGAAGTGTTTATTAATGTGGCGGATTTCGATATTTGGTGGGGCGTCTGAGTAAGGGAGAGCAAGACGGGGGGGGGGGGGGGGGGCATATTTTAGGAGGTTTAGGTCACAAATAATATTAAAATACACTTCGTCTGTGAGATCAAAGATATGTAGCAGCTTGTTATACGCGTGGTGCTAGGTCTAGGCGATCGTGCAGGTGGTTGGAGAAGAGGGGGCGATGGAGGGGGGGGGGGGGGAATAATTGAAAGCTACGTCATGGACGGTCAGAAAGATAATAACGTGATATCAACTGCGTATAGGTGATTATTACTCAGGCCGTTTTTGATTGTGAGTGGGGCGTTTGGACAAACTAGGCGGAAGGGGGGGGGAATCGGGGGACGGGGGGGCGGGGGGGGGGGGGAGGGTTGGGGTTTTTTATGAACGAGAGGGGTCAGTGGAGGGGGAGGGGAGGGGGGCGGGGGGGGGGGGGGGGCGGGACATTTCAATATGTGCGCGGAAACTATAAATCCTCAAAGGGGACAAACCTGACGATTGAAGCAATAAGACATTCCTTTATATCATCAGGCTTGTAATGTTTACTATTCTAGAAGGTTTGATGTTAGATGCAGCATGCAACCCAGTGTTTAAGTGTAGTAAATAACGTGTTAAATCTTCATAATTTGTTGTTGTATGATACATGGATCGAAAGCTAGAATATTTTACAGATTATTTGTAGGTACCATTATTTTCTCACATCGCTAGTTATAAGACATACGTATTGTCAAATACAACAGATGAGGTGATGTGGTCATGCACTGTTTGTCACCATCATCATACAGTTACCATTATTTTCTGACATCGCTAATTATACGAAAGAGACACGTATTGCCAATACAGCATGCGAGGTGATGTATGTGGCCACATATATGATATCGCATACCCACCTCGCCTGCTGTATTTGTAAGATGTATCTCTGTCTTGGACTTGGCGACCTCAGAGCCCCACATCGACAAGGTAACAAACATGGACGCGAAATCGTACATTTTGAGAGGAAGATATGTTAAAATTGCGGTAAACCACCTTACCAACCCATTACGTAGGGTATTTCGTACATAACGTCGGCATGATCGCCTCCCAATCTATGCCAAGCGAAGTATGACTAAGGAGGTAACGTAATTGAGCGCGTGTACACCAAGCGTTTCTTTAAAAACACTGACTATTCGCATTTCTTCCTCTAGTGCTCAATGGCGGTGACAGTACATGACCACATCACCTCGCATGTTGTATTTGGCAACACGTATCTCTTTCTCATAATTAGCGATGTCAGAAAATAATGGGAACTTCTAGCTTTCGATCCATGTACAATAACAAATTATGAAGACTTAAGACGTTATTTACTACACCTCAAGACTGGGTTGCATACTGCATCTAACATCAAACCTTATAGAATAGTAAACAATACCAGGCAGCCCCCGCCCCCCCCCCTCCCCTCCCCCTTCCCCGATCCCTCTTGTTTAAAAACCACCCACCCCTTCCCCCCCCCCCTCTCCCCCGATCCCTCCCCCCTTCCCCCCCCCCCGTTTTTTTTTTTTTTTTTCCCGCCCAGTTTGTTCAAACGTCCCACTTACAATCGAAATCGCCCAGAGTAATAAACACCTCTACGCAGTTGGTATCACGTCATTATCTTTCTGACCATCCATGACGTAGTTTTCATTCCTTCCCCACACCTCCGTCAACCCCCCCTACAACGCCCCCTCTTTTCCCACCACCCGCACGATCGTCTAGACCTAGCACCACGCGTATAACAAGGCCCTACATATCTTTGATCTCACAGCCGGAGTGTATTTGAATCCTATATGTGACCTAAACCTCCTAAAAAATCCTCCCCCCCTCCCCCCCTCCCTTCTCGCTCTCTCTTGCTCAAACGCCCCACTTGAAATCGAAATCCGCCAGATTAATCAACATTTCAGGCACTGGATATCACCTCATCCTTTCTAGAGCCATCCATGCCGCTGCTTTTCCCCCCCACCGACCCCCCCCCCCCACCCCCCGCCCCGAACGCCCCCTCCTTCCCCACCACCCACACAATCGCCTAGACCTAGCACCACACGTATAACAAACCCCTACATCTATGCCACCTAAAGTCCTTCCCTCCCCCCCCCCCCCCCCTACCTCCCGCCCCCCCCCTCCCCCCCCCCCCTACCCCATCCCACCCCCACCCCCTCGAACACTCCACCCTCTACTCACTGATTGTACGACTTACCCCAGGATATACATGATAAAGTGATGAATTCTTTCCAAAACCGTCACATTTATGCCCTTAAAAAAATGTTTAGTTTCCACGCACAGATTGAGCTGCCCCACCCGCCCCCGCCCAGCCCCAGTCCCCCCCCGTGATAAGCTGGTGTTTGTTTGTTTGTTTGTTGGTTTGTTTGTTGTTTTTTTCTCTTCCCAAAACCATCATATTTATCCCCTTAAAGGATTTATGGCTTGCACGCGCAAATTGCCCCCCCCCCCCCCCCCCGCCCCCCCCCCCCCCCGCCCCCCTCTCGCCCCACCCCTCCCCACCCCCTCTCTTCCCCCCCCCCCCTCCAACCCCGCCCCCTTCTGATCAAAACCAGGCCCCCACGTCCTTCAAAACTACGCACTCCCCTCACCGGTTATTCGACTTCAAGTATTCACTTGGTAAACGGATGCATTTCCTTCCACACCCGTCAGATTTTGTCCCCCTCAGAAACGGGTTTTATAGTTTCCGGGCTCAGAATGACTAACATCACCCTGTTGACCCTGATAGCCAGGCACACAAATTCCAGTACAGAATCACTCGATTACACAGACATAACACAGATCGTATCCAACCCATGCAAAAAGGACGTGACGATTACTGTTTCATATACTTCAAGCAGAAGAATCAAAATATTGCCACAGAGGGTAGGAGAAACACACCTGCAGGAGTAGTAACCTCCTCTCACTAGGATCGAGGGACACGGCTTCGACCCGCTGCGCGTACATATACACCCGTGCCTGCCTAGTGGGCAACGATCTGCGAAATCCAGCATGCCCCTACTCCGATCACGGTACCAGCCACACACATACCAGTACACAATCACTCCATTACACAGACATCACACATATCGTATCGACCTCATACAAAAAAGAAAAGACGGTTACAGAACAAACAGTACCAAACAAAAGAATCGACATACTGTAATCGATATCTTACCACAGGTGGTAGGAGAAGCATACCTCCAGTAGTATTAACCTCCTCCCACCACGAGCGAGAGTCACGGCCTCGACCCCCTGCGAGTACACATGCCCCTCTCTCTTCCTAGTGGGCAACGATATCCACTTACCAGCAGGCCCCCACTCCGATCATGGTACCAGGCACATACATACCAGTACAGAATTACTCGATTACACAGATATCACGCAGTTCGTATCCAACCCATACAAAAAAGGAAATGACGGTTACTGATGGAAAAAAATTCAAACAGAACAATCGAAATGTTACCACAGAGGGTGGGAAAAACTGTTGATTGTGTAGAACTACCCACCGGCCCACGTAGTCATGTGACTACGTAGTTCAGTGGGTTGTTCTATATAACCAACGAAAGATATGTTTGGGAGTCCGCCAAATGACTCTCACCGACTCCGTAACAGGAATCTCCGGGGCTCTCTCCCCTCGTCACGCACTGCCGTAGTACTCAGGAGCAAGCTATCATAACATTTCACGTTTCATGTGAGCGCTCTCGCAAGAACGCATGCAGATCAAACCCCCACGTCACGTCGAGGTCGGTCAGGCGACCTAGACCTTCGTCCTGCTCGTCCATCACGCCCTCCCCACCTCTATCTGACGTGCTCGCGTCGTCGGCCTCGGACCCCCCTTCTTCCTGGGACAGGGACTCATGCATCTGGGCAGGTACAGGTGGTGAAGGCGACACGCGTTGCCAGGTGACATGGCGCGTAATACGCAGAGTATGGTGTTTGGTCAGCACTCGTACGGCGTCTCGGTGGTGGTTAGGCTCAGGGCCTTTTAAAAACACTCCTGTGCTTTTGGCTGAGACTGTTTTTTTCTCTTCACCTTGCAGTAGCCAGGCTCGAGGAAAGGTAGAAGCACTACCGTGGGCGGTTTACAAAACATCGCATGCCCAGTGCGACGCTTTAAGCCACAACGATTCAGTTGCCGGCAATTGCAAGCCGGGAAAAATTTCAAGAGCTTGGATTCGACCCGCCATTGCGGCCGTCTCAATCAAACCTAACGAGCGCTCGGCTACCCCATTGAATTGGGAACTGTCGGCCGTGGTTAATTCTTGGTTTATGCCTCGCGATGTACATAGGTCGCCAAACTTCCCCTCTCAAAATTTACCGCCTCCATCGGATCGGACGGTCACCACCTGTGACGGGACACCATCTGCACGAGTAACCGAGAGGAACTGCTTGAATGTTTCCGCGGCGTCCGATTTGTGGCGCATAAAGTACACCCACGTATACCGTGAAAAATTGTTGCGCACGATGAGAGTCTAACGCTTTCCCCCGTGAGACTTTACCACCTTAGGCCCACACAAATTCGCGAAACCCCCCCCGAGCTTCTTATCTGCTCGATTGTGTGTGGACTGCTTTCTACCTCAACGGAGACGCTTCGCCATAAAGCACCCTTTGAAATCCAGCAGCTTGCCCTCGAGCACGACCCCTTGCTGCTCCGCGGTCTTGCGAAGCAGTTCCTCGTGGGAGTGTCCGGCCGCGCAGTGGTAGTCGTTTATGTTAACAACGGGCTTGTTTGGCAGTTTTACCGGGGCGAGTAAAGCACAGGCATCTTCCCTGGTGCTGCAGTCGACCCGGCAGCCGTACCGGCTGTACAAGTTCCCGGTCAACGGAAACACCGTCGAACGCTATGACTTGAGCTTGACTACAATCCCTGCGGGACGTCCTTCAAAAGTGTGACCGTGCTTCACGAGAGTGTTAGAGAAAGTAGATGATATTGGAGGTCAGGCATGTGCGCAACATTCGTCAGCGTTACTAGTACAAGATCGTTTCTGGATCGACAGAAAAAGTTAATATCACCATATCCTTCGATCGTGTGGGTTGAACCGTCAGCAATGCGCAGTTTCAAACTGCACTGCCTATAGTTGATCATGCCATCTGCGGAAATCGTCACGTGAGTAGACGCTCCACCATCCAAAGCCAGGCCTCATCCCGTACTTGCCAAGGCGACTCCCCTTCCCCCTTTTCGCCCGAGCTAATTACCGCACTTGCCTGTCTCTCTGGCCTTGAAAGCTGAAGCCTCGACCGTAGTAGAATCATCGTCGTCCGACGCCGCCAGCACAGCTTCCTCTTTTGATGTGGGGCAGATATCAGCAGCGTGCCCCCGTCCGTGGCATCTGCATAGCTCTCCCATGCTGTCGATCCTCCAATGGCTCTTCTTGCGGCACCTGTGGCATCTCACCTCGGAGGTACCACCATCGGCGGCTTTATCTCTGCTGCCGTCACCGCCGGCAGCCGCGGCCGAGCCACCACCGTCCTCATTAGTGTCTGTACCGTCTGGTCCTTGCCGTCCCTGACGTCGACCTTTTCGTCTTCCTCGGCCTCCACCTCTCCCGTGAGCACCGCCGCCAACCCCTTTACTGTGGCCACCATCGCAGCGGCCAACAAAGATAGCATGGCCGGCAACATTGGACTCCTTCTTCCTGCCTCCAGAGAGTCGGTGGTACCGTTCTCGTACGGCCTTGATGATGTCATCACGGCCGATGGTGTCACGAGATGCAAAGTTTCTTGCCTTCACCTCGTATTCGGCAGGCAGAGCGTCAATGAAAATTGTGTACAGCATGTGGTCATCAAGGGTCATCCCTGCTGTGCACAATTCTGCGGCAAATTCTTTGGTCTTGTCCATCTCCTCTACAGGGTTACTCCCTCGCACTATCTTGAAGATATTGGGGTGGCGGGAGATGTCGGATTTGGCCCCCGTCGTTTGAGAGCCGTACCACGCGAGGAGCGCGTCCCACGCTTCCTCGGCGAGGTGCATCTGTGCAAGATACTCTTGTCGCTCTTGCTCTTTAAGGCCGTTGACAGGAAATTCCACGCGAGTGCATGTATGTGTACATGTTCGCGGTTGTTACTCCTCCCGAAAAGTACCGAGGTTTCGGTATCCAATTCGCCTACAGGAACGTGCTGGGGTGGATCCGACTTAAACGAAGATAGGAAACCTACTCTTTTCGCGTAGTACCTGGCGTCTCTGGTCCAGTCAGTGAATTCGGGCTTTTTCCCACTAATTTGTGGGACAGCGGTTTGTTCGAGAGCAAGTCTAGGCAGAGGAATATCATATCATACTGTTTGTTGATCCCTACGAAGCGTAGAGGGCTTACCCGTTGAGCTGATAATATAGTGGGGTAGTGGAGTAACCGGTATGAAGACGAGTAAAAGACATAAAAATATATATATATATATATATATTACGTTGCTGCTAGCCATGGCACATCGTGGACAGGAAAAGACTAACTCGGTAAAAGAAGCACAACGGGGTGTGACGGCAAAATACCCAAAGTCATTCCACAATCCACATATACCGCTACTATGTAGCCAACTTATCACTGGAAACCCCTACAATACACAGCCGTCATCATATCCGTTTAATATCCAAGCATACAACCAACCGCCTCCCCGCTTCCTAAAATGATACGGTATGATGCTATATTGTCATATCATCAGGGTAAAACGATTCAATGAAAAGAAATGGTAAACAAAATATCCTCCCAGTACTACTGTGACAAGAAATATTGCAGCACCATAGTCCTTAAAAAGCACTCCCTAAATCTAGAGATACAATTCAGGTACAGTATTCAACACCAATCCTCACGAACCTAAGATCTAAGTCGTATACTCCTAAGTAAAAAAAACAAAAGCTCAAGTCTGAAATCCAAATTCGAAAAATCTAAATCTCAAACGTCGGCCTTATAATCAGCACTCAGCCTTCCTTATAAAACAGTTGTCAGCTCCATAGAAGAGGGATGCCAGAAAGTGTGATCGGACAGCAGTATCAAAACTCACTTTCGAGTTAGACAAACGCCTCCCGGCTGGGTACATACTAAAACTCCATTCAGATTCTAAATGCTCAAGTCCAAAGAAAAATAATGTCATACTAGACAATGCAATAGAGAAAAAATAATATTTCAAAAGTCAAGAAACAGTTGCTTGCCTCCCTAACTACCATGCACTCTTAAAAGCACTAAAATCCAGCTAAAGTATGCAGAACAATCCTTCAAGAAACAATTCAAATCAGCTCGCGACAAAGTTAGTCGCCCTCGGGTTCAGACGTATCGAACCCGTTGAGTTTGAGACCCTTCCCGAGATAACAAGTCCTAATCCTTTCAAGTGGTCAAGCGAATCCTTCCCCGGACAAACGGTAACAGGTGGGCGTGACCCCTCCTTGCAGAATGAAAACTAAACGGTTTGGCTCAGCTGGGTCTCATTACAGGGCTAGTTGAGAAAACCTAAGACTGATTACACGGGGATGACCCCGGGTAGTTTACCGAAAACCGTTGCCGTCCCCAAGCCCCAAAAATCTTAAACTTCCTGCTTTAATATCATTGTTAAACAGTAGAAACAACGAACTCAGCGTACTAAATCATTACTTATTCTACTATTCTCCCCAAATCAAGCGAATGCTTTCAAAACAAAGTTTCGGTGAAAACAAAAAACTGGACCGGCAAGTGCCTTGGTCAGGAAGTCTGCGTGTTGCTGCTCAGACTCTACGGCGACAATGTCAAACTCTCCTCTGAATACAAGCTCTCGGAGGAAGTGTTGCCCAATGTCGATGTGCTTCGAATTCGACGCGCACACCGGGTTATGATCCAGGTGCCTTGCCCCCTTGTTGTCCTCAAAAACCGTGATGCATGCAGAACCAAGACCAGGCAAAATAAAACTCCACACGTACCCCAAGAAAATCACCTCCTTTGGTGTCTCCTAGTGCTACGTGCTCGGCTTTTGTGGTCGAAAGCGTCACGCCTTTTCGAGTCCTCGAAAACCAGCGCACGCATGCCCCTGCGCACATGACAGCCCCACCTGAAACTGACCTCCTTTCAGCGGCCTTGCTAGCGTAGTCTGCATCCGCATACATCCGCAACCAGCTCCAGTCCACTGCCTCTCTTTAGAGAAATCCCAAAATCACTCGTGAAAAAAACATATTCCAAAATGCCAACCGCTGTCTTCCAGTGTATCTCCCTGCGCGAGTTGGTGTACCTGGCTACAGCTCTCACTGCGTTTGCAATGTCCGGACGTGTCTGGTTAGCAAGCCACATCAAGCATCCGACCAGCTCGCGAAAAGGCCAGTCTATTTGAGACCTTCCTCGAGCGCGTTTGTACCACCCAAATTAACGCATAGGCTAAATCACCATTAACCGCAAACCCCGCAAAAATATATCAAATCCCGCAATATTTCACTAAATTTCTGAGTTGACTCAACAACTTTTTTGATGCCGGTATAGCGCGAATCCAACCGTGTAATAATTTCTGTTTCAGGGTACCGATAGATCAGAGCGCAAACGCCTCGTTACACGTGACGAGGTTGTTATACGATCAAGGGTCAAGTTATTCCGCATGTTTCTTCCCGGAAGATCGACACGTAGTATCACAGTGCTGCGAAAGTGTTAGTCCTGTTGCTACTTGATAAGCTACCGCGACAAAGAAATAACTCACCCACATACCACTCTGTCCCAGTATATTAGCTACATTTGGTTGTCCCAGTATATAAGCTACATATGTCACGTGCGGCACCATATGACGCTGACTATTGACAAGATGCATTATCACGTATTGAAACCACAAAGAGAGGACAAAAAAAAAAATAAAAGTGATTTAACAGGGGGATGGGCGGCTACCATCCCCGGTTTTGTCTTATACCGAAATATAAGCTACATACACATGTCTGTGGTATCACGTTTAGTACCATACCAGGTACTTGGACGCTGGAAATGGACAAAGAGGTACGATATGATTTCACATTCATATCATAAACAGGGGACGAAAAAAAACGTCCCCGGCGTATGCCCAGGGGATACTCGGATAACATCCCCGGGTTTCCGCTCGGGCGGATAACGTGGTAAGACGTGTCAATTTTTTCATTTTTCCCCTTTTCCCCATGCCACAACAGTACCGCCACAGCAGTAGGCAAACATAGCAGCAGTCGTACATTCATACCAGCATCATAAACAGGGGACGAAAAAAAACGTCCCAGGGGTATGCCCAGGGGATAACCGGATAACATCCCCGGGTTTCCGCTCGGGCGGATAACATGGTAAGACGCGTCAATATTTTCATTTTTCCCCTTTTCCCCATGCCACAACAGTACCGCCACAGCAGTAGGCAAACATAGCACCAGCACCAGCACGAGCAGAGCTCATGACCTGCAGCAGCAGTGATGCCCGCTACCCACTTCGACTCGTGCGCCTCGCTTGTGGGTGTGAACAAGGCCCAACTTTGATCGATCTTAACGAAGGCACAAATTGGAGTTCGACGTTTTTTATGGGCGTTTTGGTTCGGGGAAAAACTTCCGAATCCAGTGCAAAACAATTTTTTCGAAAAAAACGATGTGCCTTGCCACAGCATAGTCGGACGTCACGCGACCTCCGTGTGCCCTTGCTGATGTCGACAGGTGTGAGGTTGACATGTTGGTCTATCTTGTCGAATTCGGCTCTCCAGCTGCTCTAACTCATGGCGGTACCAGTTCAAAAAACAAAAACAATAAAACAGACCTGCTGCGAAAGATATGAGCCCCAAGGCCCAAATGTAGCTAATATACTGGGACAGAGTGGTAGTACCAAAAACGCAGCTTGCAAATAAATATGAGCATTGACCCGAAATTCGTCGAACTCACGGCTGACGTCCTTGAAATATTTTTATACAATAACGATCGTTCAAACTGTTTGGCAACCTTTACGCGTATATAGGATACGGTACCGGGTAAACTCCATAACAAACGCAGGAATGTTGACCATTTTCGTCTGCACTCAAAATGCTCGTATAAAAGGTGCATAAAATGTTTGAGCACCTAACTGTGGACTATGAGAACCTTATAATCTACCCCGTTCCCCCTGCTCATTATTTTTGGTCCGGCAAACAGCAGATACCCCTTTTTATAACACTGCACACGCGCACGATAGGGGCGAGGCGAGTTGAGGGGGCGATCAAACCAAAGGAGGCTTGAGCATAAACAAAATCCTAGCATCGATCAATGTCAAGCAAAGCATGAAAGACTACAAAATCACACGTAATCATGCAAGAGTAGCATCACCGGGACAAGGTTAGGGTGGAATATTCAGTTTAACATGAAAAACACGTTCCAATATTTCCACCACATATTGCATCGTAACATGTGAGTAATACTATATTTCCTCACTATCGGTTTCTTCATTTCGTGTACCGTACTTTTATTTTTCCCTTCACACTTTCACTTTCCAGCTTCTGGACAAAACGTGGTCACAGGTGTCGTCCCTTCTCCCCCCCGGTTCTTGCCTTCAACTTTTTTCGCGCATACGAAGGGTTCAAAAATCCCACTGCTCGTCGATTTTTCATCGAGTGTTGCTAAGTCACGCTCTCGCGCTTTCCGCAAGTACTATGCTAGATTGACAACCGGCTATTCTGTAAGTAGCCCGCATTGTATAAGACAAATATATTACCACGTATGTTATCGTCTCTTGTGCGTACTCGAAATATAATACTACTGATATTAACAATACCCGTCATCATCTCCCGGGCGTTCGTACCTTAAATATAGTACTACTGGTACTAACGATACCCCTACAGACATCAGCCGTCACCAATTTATCGGTACAACCGGATGACGTACTAAATCGTACCAGGAATTTTGTTGGGAAAATACACGACGCACAACCGAAATCAATTACGATATTATGTTTCGGAGATGGCGAATTCGTCCTCAATTCCTTCCCTCTTTAATGCGTAAGGAAAAATAGTTGATTGGAAATGAACCATGGTACCAAACTGCTCTACATACGACAGACCGAAAGAACGGCTAGCTACTGCTGACATGATCCATTATCAACCCATCAAGCATCTGCATCCTGTGCCTAGTAGCCTGTCGATCAGCAGAGCTATCATACCACAGGCAATAACATTGGCCGGTGGTTGGGGCGAGAGGGGTTGGGGGACAGGCACTAGCATTTCTCCTGCCCACCCCTCTGCCCAAGCGACTCTGTCCTGCGCTATGATTTTAAGCGAAAAACAAAGTCTTGACCGCAAAGAATGCTAAAGGAAATGATCGTCTCAGCCGCAAAGAGTAACATGTCATCGCGACGTAAGTCAACTACTGCTGCTGTGTAGTTGCCATATTTTTTTTTTTTTTGTTTTTTTTTTTAAAAAACAAAAAAAAAATATGATGAATTTTCACACAATTAAAGTTCACTACCTGCTGTATAACTCCAAAATCAAGACAAAGCCCAGACAGCATCGCGACAGCAGTTCATATGGTACAAGATGGAAATCTATGATCGCCCGGGTGTGCGTTTACGGTTGAAGGTGCGGTTGCTGAAAGCTGACGTGGTCGAGACACTGCTGTACGGTTGCATGACGTGGAGCCCGAAGAAGCCTGACTATGACAGGCTACGTCGGGTTCACCGCTCCATGCTCCTCCGATGCCTTGGATAACGGAAACGGAAGCGCGACGACCACACCCTATCGTACGCCGACGCGCTTGCCCAGACAGATTCCGAGAGCGTTGAGGTGATAGTGCGCAAACAGAGGATTTTGTTTGCGGGATTCGTGGCACGCATGGGGGAGGAGCGTCTGCCACAGAGGGTGATGTTTGGGGAGTTTGTTGGGGGTAAAGGCTACTCAGGGGGGCAAGAGAAAGACTGGATGGATCACCTGAAGGAGGATATGTCGGTTTTTGGAATGAAATTCGAAGGATGGCGAGAGGCTGCTCAGGAGGCTGGCAGATGGTTTCGAAGAGTAGAGGAGGGAGCCGAGTTGTTCATGCGGAATTGGCATGAAACGGAGAGACGCAAAGCTGCAGAGCGACGCGGAAAGGCTGCGGCAGCGTCATCCACCGTTGGCATCTCTAAGCGGCCGGGGGGAGGGGGAAGGGGGGGGGGCGGGGAAGGGACTGGGGGAGGGGGGGAGGGGGAAAGGGAGGAAGGGGGGAGGGGCGGAAGGGGGAGCGTCATGCCCAAGAGACTGAAGTCTGTGGGGTTTGGCCATCATCGTATTGAAAGTTGTGGGCTTTCTAATGGCCATCACAAGATAGCATAAGACCGCCCTGACTTCTTCGCCATGTTGCGTTCTCTCCCAGGTGCCATTGATGATGGACGTGATACCCTCTGTTAGTCCAATGCCATCCTTAGCCAGTTCCTAGGGTCTGCTAGTATGACATTTTTCTTTCTTTTCTTTTTCTATTTCTTTTTTTCTTTTTTCTTTTTTTCTCTTCTTCTTTCCTTGCTTTCCTGTCTTGTCTTTTCTTGCTTTTCTTGTCTTTTTCTTCTCTTTGCTTGCCATTTTCGTCTTGTTTCGTTTTTTTCTTCTCTTTTCTTTCCTTTCCTTTATCTTCTTTTCTTTTCTTTGTTTCTTTTTCTCCAATTGACTTATGCCTGTCGTGCGTATGCGTAGTGATAGATACTACGTGTAATATATACGTGGTGGTAGTCTTCCTTGGGTTGCAATCGGAATATTTGGTTTCTCCAGGCGTGAGTAGTGAGACGTATGCACCGGCCTGGACCTGGCACATCGTAGACTGACTCTCGATTTCACTTTTATATGTTTCTGGTGGAGGCATGAATTGCGTCAGCTGCGATACATGCGTGTACCACCTTGGGTTGTGTGTGTTTTTCCCTGGGGTATTCCTCAGCTCCAGAGTGACTGGAGCCTGTCCTGTGACCACGGACTTGATTATGCGAGTTAATGTGAGAACAACAACAACAATGATGCAAATTTCAATTTTCAGGCACGGGCGTCGTACCTGCTCTGCAACATGTCAAATAACTCGGAAAGGTGGGGCGATCATTGATATTTGTTCAGTGGTTTTTGGTTCCAATGCTCTTGTTTCACTGCGCCCGCGGGTCGTCACTCTGATAGCACTCTAGACAGCTGGCGCGTTCATCTGTACTCACGATCGCTGTGCAGTACGTACGGTGCAAGCAGCCCAACCGCTATAGTTTGTAGCTGCGAGTTGGTTAGTTGTGGGAACGGGGGAAGTTTATGATGTAGTTAGGTGGATACCCGCGGCCATGTGAGTTTAGTTTGCACTTTGGATATTTTCCCTTGTGCGCCATTTTCCTTATCGTGCGTTTTTAGGCGAGAAAGCGTAGTATTTCCCGGACAAATTTATATTTCATTTGTGTTTTCGGAACTTCCTAGGGCTCCAGCACCTTTGTGTGACCACGGACTCTAGATTTTTGACAAGAGTTGATACGTATGAGAAAACAACAACAACAACAATAATGATGTCTTGGGTGGCTGCGGTTACCTGGTAGTCGGTTTTTCCAGGCGCGAGCAATGAGACGTGTGCACCGGTATAGACCTGGCACATCGTAGACTGACTCCCGATTTCACTTATCATGTTGCTGGTGGAGGCATGCTTTGCGTCAGCCGTGATATATGGGTGTACCACCTTGAGTTGTTCGTGTTTTTCCTTGAGGGAATTCCTCAGGTCCAGGGTGACTGGAGCCTGTCCTGTGACCACGGACTTGGTTGTGCGAGTTAATGTGGAATAAAAACAACAACAATGATGTACGAGTAGTCTACTTTCACAAGGCGAAAGTCCACTACCTGCTGTACAACTCTAGAATCAAGACAAAGCCCAGACATAAACAACTGTTCCTGACATGGCCTGTGGTTGTTGCCTTAGACTGGTGCAGACGATGAGAAGGATTCTCTACCTGGGTGTCTGCCTCTCACACCCAGCGTCCTTCACCGCAACCAACCACCTTATGCCGACGACAACCCGGACCCGCACATCAACGGGCTCAGCAGCCGGCGCTCCCACGGAGCACGATAGATACTGCTCGTAACTTCGTTTCACAACGAAATCTTCCAGCCATCCCTTCTTCCCCGTCTAAAACTGCTCCTGCTGCTGCTGCGGCTGCTGCTGTGCAGTGCTCTCTCTCCCAGTCTCGAGCATTGGGAATACTGTGACGTCCAAGCAGGGGATGGTGCCGCCGGAGGCTGCAGCTGCTGCTGCTGCTTTAATGGCAGCTGCAAGCTTCTCCTGCTCTTCCCCCCTCGTCTCTAATTCCACCATATAACTTTTCTCTGTCTTGAACTGCTGCTGCTGCTGCGGCGGTGGCTGCTGCTGTGCAGTGCACTCACTCCCAGTCTCAAGCACTGAAATTACGAGCTGTGACTCACATCTGGCCACGCCCGCTCCCCTCTCTGGTACCTGAGACGGCTAAGAAATGTCTCGCATTTGCTCCAGGCGTAGTGAGAAGCTTGATTGAGAGCTCGAAGAGAAGTTGTGTTTGTTGATCCCTACGAAGCGTAGAGGGTTTACCCGTTGAGCTGACAATAGTGGGGTAGTGGAGTCACCGGTATGAAGACAAGCATAAGACGTACAAATATATATTACGTTGCTCTTAGCCAAGGCACAGCGTGGAGTGCGCTCGCCAGGAAGAAAGGCGGATATATAGGCGGAGTATTTCCACCATCCCGATATCCCGCTATCATGTAGCCAACTTATCACTGGAAACCCCTACAATACTCAACCGTCATGATATCCGCATCATATCCAAGCATACAATCAACAGCCTCCCTGCTTCGTAAATGATACGGTATGATGCTATATTGTCATATCATCAGGGTAAAACGATTCAATGAAAATACCGGTCAATCAATATCCTCCCAGTACCTCCGTGACATAAAGAAAGATTGCAACACCATAGTCCTTAAAAAGCACTCCCTAAATCTAGAGATACAATTCAGGGACAGTATTCAACATCAATCTTCACGAACCTAAGATCTACCTGGTAAGTCGTAAAATCCTAAGTCCAAATGCAAAAACTCAAATCCGAAAACTCAAACATCGGCCTTATAATCAGCATTCAGATTTGCTTATAAAACGGTTGTCAGCTCCATAGAACAGGGGTGCCATTAAGTGTGATTGGACAGCAGTCTCAAAACTCACTTTCGAATGAAACAAACGCCTCCCGGCTGGGTACATACTGAAAATCCATTCAAATTCCAAACGCTCAAATCCCGAGAGAGATAATGCCATACTAGACAGCGCAATCGTGAAAACAGTGATATTTCAAAAACAAAGAAAGAGTTACTTGCCTCCCTAACTACCATGCACTCTTTAAAAGTACGAAAATCCAGCTACTATATGCAGAATAATTCGTCAAGAAACAATTCAAATCAGCTCGCGAAAACGTTAGTCGCCCTCGGGTTCAGACGTATCGAGCTCGTCGAGTTTGAGACCTTTTTCCTACTTAACGAGCCATAATCCTCTCAAGTGGTCAAGCGAATCCTTTCCCGCACAAGCGTTAACAGGTGGGCGTGACCCCTCCTTGCAGGATGAAAACTAAACGGTTTGGCTCAGCTGAGTCTCATTATGGGGCTAGTTGAGAAAACCATCGACTGATTACGCAAGGATGACCCCCGGTAATTTACCAAAAACCGTCGCCGTCCCCGAACCCCAAAAACAATATTAACTGAACGATTTAGCTCAGATATCATTATTAAACAGTAGAAAAAACGAACCTAGCGTACTAAATCATGACATATTCTACCGTTCTCCCAAAATCAAATGTTCATCACAAAATTCCGGTGAAAACAAAAAACTGGACCGGCAAGTGCCTTCGTCAGGAAGTCTGCGTGTTGCTGCTCAGACTCTACGGCGACAATGTCAAACTCTCCCCTGAATACAAGCTCTCGGAGGAAGTGGTGCCTAAGGTCGATGTGTTTCGAATTCGACGCGCACACCGGGTTATGAGCCAGGTGCCTTGCCCCCTTGTTGTCCTCAAAAACCGTGATGCATGCGGAAGCAAGGCCAGGCAAAATAAAACTCCACACGTACCCCAAGAAAATCACCTCCTTGATGGTGTCTGCTAGTGCTACGTACTCGGCTTCTGTGGTTGAAAGCGTCACGCACTTTTGAGTCTTCGAAAACCAGCACCCGCATGCTCCTGCGCACATGACAGCCCCACCGGAAACCGACCTCTTATCAGTGGCATTGCTGGCGTAGTCTGCATCCGCATACGCAACCAGCTCCAGTCCCTTACCTCTCTGAAAAGTAATCCCAAAATCACTCGTGAAAAACACATACTCTAAAATGCCAACCGCTGTCTTCCAGTGTATCGCCCTGGGCGAGTTGGTGTACCTGGCTACCGCTCTAACTGCGTTCGCAATATCCGGACGTGTCTGATTGGCAAGCCACATCAAGCACCCTACCAGTTCACGGAAAGGCCAGTCACCCTCAGGTTCAGTCGCATCGAACTCTTCGAGTTTAAGGCCCTTTTCTAACGGGTTTCTTCTGCCCGAGCTAGCGCCGAACTTCAAAGCTGTGTTTTCATCGAAAGTTTGCTGCGAGATCGTTAAAGTACCAGCATCCCAATCTCTAGAATACCGGCAGCCAGCATACCACGTTAGCTCGCCAAGGTTGTTAATCGGCACTAGGCGGTTCAAATCTTCGCAGAACTGATCACATCTAGCCTTCCGTCCTACCGTGAAGATATCGTCCACATGAACTACTGTTACTATGGAGACAGTTCCAGACTCGACCAAGCGCAAGACACACGCGTCTGCTAGACTCTGCTCAAAACCAAGACTCTTTATGTGCGATAGCAAGTGGTTGTGCCACGATCTCGACGCTTGTTTCAAGCCGTAGAGACTGCAGTTCAAGCGTACTACCTTACCAGACATCTCACCACAACCCCGGGGTAGCCGCATAAAAACATATTCGTCTAGGTTTGACTGAACAAAAGCCTGCTCTGCATCGAAATGACAAAGATCCAAATCTAACTCGCAAGCAATGGCACCCAACAAGCGGATGCAGGACGCCGTAAGCGTCGGGGCAAATGTCTCAAAGAAATCGATACCTTCACGCTGCCCGCAACCCCTCGCTACCAATCTCGCCTTAGTCCTGGTCGCAAAGCCAATCTCATTCGATTTTCAACCGTACACCCACTTCGCCGATAGAACATTCAGGCCGTTTGGTTGCTAGATCGCGCCGAAAGTACCCGCGTTCTCCAGGCCACCATATTCTTTCTCCATGGCCTAAATCCACAGATCAGAATATTCGTCGGTGAGTGCTTCCGAGTACGAGTTCGGCGTCAAGAGTTCACTCACCGGGCGCGAGGGTAGGGGAGGGTTCTTGTGAGGTGGGGCTTGATGGTACAGTAAATGACCAATACCCTCCCGCGCAGCCATCAAAGACAACAGTCCCTGTTGCGTACCCCCCTGATTGCGCGCGGTTTGCCCCCTGGTGCGTCCCAGTTGAGCTACGCCGCCATTTACAGTCTGCGATCTGTCAATTTCTGCCTGGTTGCGAGCAGTCTGCGCCCGCGTGCGCCCCAGGTGTTGTGGCTCGCCACCATCACCAGCTCCTGAGAACTGGTGTGACAGCGGCAACGACTGTGACTGAGGCGGCTGTGCCAGGCCTGGTGACGCCCTTGACGTAACCAGCGACGGCTGTGCCGGCCCCGGTGACGCCCTTGACGGCACCACCGGTGACGGCTGTGTCGCCCCCGGTGACGCCCTTTACGTCCACACCGGTGACGGCTGAACCAACGCCTGTGACGCCATTGACGGCACCGGTGTCGGCTGTGACGGCACTTTTGACGCCATTGACGGCACCGGTGACGCCCTTGACGGTACCGGTGACGGATGTGACGGCATCGGTGACGCCCTTGACGGCATCGGTAACGGCACCGGTACCGGTGACGGCACCGGTGACGTCCTTGACGTTACCGGTGACGGTTGTGCCAGCCCCGGTGACGTCCTTGACGGCACCGGGGCCAGCTCATGCCATACCTCCCCGTCTTCCGGGGGCATCTGCGCCTCTGACAAACTCGGCCCAGATGACGGGGTGTCCTTGGCCCATGCCGCAGGCAGCAACCCAGCAAAGGCTTCCCGCGGATGCTCCTAAGTAACATCACGGGTGTACGACCGGCGGCCGGACACAAGCAACACCTTGCAACAGTCCCTCGGGTGGTTGCTTCCGCTGTTCAAGCAAAAGCAAACCTGTGCCTTCGGCTCAGATTTCAGCGTCCGCTTCACATGATAAAAGCCTGGCTTTAGAAAGGGGAGCAGTCGCGGGAACGGTGCCCTACCATACAACTTTTGGTAAGGCGACAACATGCCCGGCCTGTCGCTCACCCTCGCCGACACGTTGATGGCATCACTCGCGTGCACGCACGCTTCCGCCCACAGAGGCTCTGTCGGCGGCAGAGGCACGCCGCCGAACAGGCGGGGAGCCTCCAGGCAGGACGCCATCGCGGCCTGCAAGACTAGGGCAATCCTGCGCTCGACCACGCCGTCGTACTTTGGAGAGTCTACGGGCGTGTATTCTCGGCGGATACGGTGGTGGTCCAGCAGCGTCACGAACTCACCCTTAGTGAATTCAGTGCCGTTGTCTGAGCGCAGGCACTCCACAATGGATGGGGTGCCCTGTTCCCGAATGTCAGCCAGAAAACCAGCGAAAACAGCGGGCACGTCGGACTTCTCCTTGAGGAAGTAAGTCCATCCAAACCGAGAAAAATCGTCCACAACCATCATTAGGTAGTGGTAACCACCAGATTACGCGGGGCGCTTTCCGGACAGGTCTACAAACAGACGCTCAATAGGTTTGGTCGAGCGACTGTTGGTGGATCTCGGAACTGGCATCCTCCTACCCTTGGCTTCGGAACACCCAGCACAAGGGACCAACTCTCCTACCACTTCTACACCATGTTGGCGTGCCGTCTCGCGTAGGGTTTCAGCATGTGAGTGGGCTAGCGCAACGTGCAGGTCGTTAATATCGATCCGTTGCTGCTTGCCAGGGACCAATACTGCGTTAGCCATGGGAGGGTCGGTGATCCTAGTTGCGGGGCAGTATGAGCCAGCCTCTCTGCGTACGAACGAAACACTCCCCCCAAGCATGTGAACCCCCTCGGTGTCCATGGTCACACGGCACTTTGACATCACAGCGTGCAATGAGAACAAGTTAAACTGGACTCCAGGCACGTATGC
Organism: Undaria pinnatifida; assembly: GCA_012845835.1. NCBI lineage: Eukaryota > Phaeophyceae > Laminariales > Alariaceae > Undaria > Undaria pinnatifida. The sequence goes on along the minus strand of JABAKD010000015.1, from coordinate 9,088,846 downwards.
CACGTTCGTCAGCCGTACATGCGTGTCACCACCCTGGCAGTGCATCAACAGAGACAGCTTGCCAAAGCACTCGACGCCCATCATTGTCATGTCACCTATCACTAACCTCTCCTTACCTACCAGAGGGGGCTTACAGTCAAACATCCCGGTGGGGTCCCCCGTGACGTGATACGAAGCACCAGAGTCGGCAACCTACTCATCTCTACCGCTACCCCCAGAAAGATCACGAGGCGTCTTTTTCATGTCGGAGGGGTATTGGAATGGTTGAGCAATCTGCGCGGTGAGAACGTGTGGGTCGTTAGACGTGCTTCTGCTATGCGTGGATTCCGCTGCCCCTCGAGAGTCATACCGGGAGTGGATGGTCGGGGGGGCGTACGGTGCTGCTGCTGCGGCAACGTACTGCGGAGTATAGCTAGTCGGAGCGTAGTCACCAGCGGTGTTGGGCTCATGAAACGCTGCGGCCTGCCAATTTCCGTCGTATGACGCTGGTGGGGGGCTAAACGATGCAACGTGCGCGCCTAAATAACCTGAGCTGGGTGGGTAATTATGCGCGACGTGTGCGTGTGCGTGCGCAGTGCATTGAGCGGCATAATGCCCCGGTTGCTGACACTTGAAGCATAGCCGGGGAGCTATCGGGGTACCTCTACGTGGCGGTCCCGATCCTGCCGGTGGCGGAGGTCTCGGTGGTAGTGCACCAGGCGGAGGTTGAACTGGTACATATCCCATCGGGGGTACATTACCAGCGTTCCCAAAAGGGGCCAACCTCGAGTCACCCCAACGCCACTGCCCATATACCGGATCTAAACGGTACGGTGGGCCCCCTACACCGCCGTCGCCACTTTTGTGCTGCTGCTGCTGCTGCTGGTGAGGCGGCTGCGGCTGCTGTTGCTGCTGCTGCCGCTGCTGCTGCTGCTGCTGCTGCTGTTGCGACGGCTGCTGTTTCTGTCTGTTTTTCTGTTTTCCTTTCGAGTTCTTCCCCATCCCATTGCCCCCTGCACTGGCTGGTTGTGCACCGCCGGCGTAGAGAGCATGTGGGTCATCTCCCTTCGACTGAACCTTACCCCTTCCAACATTCTGCTTGAGCGACATGTACGCGTTTCTTATTACCTCTTCAATGTTGGAACGAGTCAGGCCAGGGCTAGACAACAGGATTTTCTTCTCCACTTCATAAGACGCTGAGAGGTTCTGGACAATATTTACATTGACGTCATCATCATCTTTTGTTCCCCCTAGCTTTGCAAGCTTTTGCAATGTCTTGTCTATGCGGCTCAAGTATTCTACAGTGTCTTCACCCTCTGCCATTGAGATGGAGTCGAACTCCTGCGCTACCCTTCGTTTTTCCATGATTGTCTTTGGAGCATAAAAATCGGTCATGACTTTCCACGCTCCGCTACGCGACTTGGTCTCTAGCATCCAGGTTAAACACGGGGGGTCAGAGTCCAAAGCTTCCAGCAAAAACTCCCAAGCCATTCAAGCATACATTATTGTCGAAGCCGAGTGCCTCAACAGCAAGTCCTCATTCGTGAGGGAGTCATCCGCTACTCTAACAGGGTTGGGGGTCTCTCTGTAGGCATCCCTGCATCCTTTTATACTAGTGAACGACGTAAATTTCTTTTTCCAGAGGGGCCACGTGTCCCTCTTACTATTAAACTTGGGGGGACGATTGCTACACCAAAATACCCCCCCGGATGGGCCAGACCTTGCACAACAGGCGCAAGCGACGGGGAAGAGGCTGGGGCTTAGCGTACCTCAGCTCCCGGGGTGGCTTCTTCCAGGAGAACCACTCTCCTCTGGAAGTCTGCCAGCTGCTCTCAAATGGCGGGTGTAATCCCGCCTCTGCTCCCTTGGGCTTCACTCGAATCGGTGTCCCCCATGGCTCCGGCTGATTTCTCCAGCTATCTCTTTTCCGCAGAAGAGCCCACGTCACTCAACACCCTTTGCTTCGAACAGGGATAGTACCACGTACGCGATAATTATCGTGTTTGTTGATCCCTACGAAGCGTAGAGGGCTTACCCGTTGAGCTGACAATAGTGGGGTAGTGGAGTAACCGGTATGAAGACAAGTACAAGACGTACAAATATATATTACGTTGCTCCTAGCCAACGCACAGCGTGGAGTGCGCTCGCCAGGAAGAAAGGCGGATAAATAGGCGGAGTATTTCCACCATCCCGATATCCCGCTATCATGTAGCCAACTTATCACTGGAAACCCCTACAATACTCAACCGTCATGATATCCGCATCATATCCAAGCATACAATCAACAAGTTGCGAGTACTCGAAATGATGATTTCGCTATCCTCAATGCGACGTTCGATTCGGTAGAACTCCTGCCATCCTACCGAAATCTGGTCTATGGTCCGGAAATCATGACGGAAACCACCCTCGATTTATTTTTTATGTTGGTCCCGTATTGCGAGTAACTCTTCTAGATCCCGCATCTTGGCCCGCTGAGAGCTCCCCGCCCTCTCTGCCACCTCGTTCTCGCTTACAACCCCTATTTTGACCTCGCCCTCAAGCATGGTTCAAAAGACACCCAGCTAGCTCCCTTTTACAGGGGGGGCTGTTTTGGTGTTATCTCCGGCTAGCTCTCCTCCGCAGTAGAGCCCACGCCGAGCAACACCCTTTGCTTCGAACAGGGATAGTACAGCATACGGTACGCGATAACTGCCGTGTTTGTTGGTCGTAGAGGGCTTACCCGTTTAACTGTCAATAGTGGGGTAGTCGAGTCACCTATATGAAGACAAGTGAAAGACGTACAAATATATAGTCTAAATATACTTACTAGCTTCTTTCTAGCTGAAAGTGCTCGGTTAGTGCATCCCTGGCATTTCCAGGGTCGGACTACTTGCGGAACGGTCCAGCTTTTCTTTCGTTTCTTGATCGACCTTTAGACTAGACTATTGTTTTTGTTTCTGCTCGTTTTGCCAGTTGTTTCTTAACCTTTCAGCTGCTTCCTGCAAATCTTTTTTTCTGCCAACACGATTTGGAACCTTTTCGCGATAATTTCCTCGTTTTTGTTCGGTAGTAAAAGTTGAACTTCTCACCATTTGCCGCTAATTTGTCGCCTGTGCATCATTACTCCCGGAACGATCATTTTTAAGCTTTTCTTTGATTTCCACGATGTGTTTTGTACTTGGCACGAAGTTGCATCAGACGATATTCAATTCAGCACCCCACCGCAGCGCTATAGCTCAGCAGCGCAGCGCCGTGCAGTGCCGTGCCCTGCGATGCCCTGCCGTGGCCTGCAGCTCAGCTCTGTAGCGCACCGTAGCGCTAGCTCGAAAGAGTGCAGCGCCGTGTGCTTTGCCGTGCTTTGCCGTGCCTCGCCATGCTGCGTGCTCTGCTGTACTTTGGCTAGTTCATACGTACATACATGTCAGTAACATTCGAAGTGTCATACCACGTACCGGTACGGCATACAACAGGTTTGTTTGTACATATGTAGGTATGATACAGGTTCCAGGTTTATGTACGCTTTGTGTACTCGCGTTTTTGCTTTCTTCAGTCGATTGTCCTCTCTCGGTCCCCATGCCCCCCCCCCCCCCCCCCCCCATCCCCCGCAAAAAGCATAGGCACTGCCGTTCAGAACGTGACATGAACAAGCACACAGCACAGTGCAGGGCAATTAGCTCTGCACAAGAACCTCATGGCATTATTATCAGTTCGATATTCGAACCAAAGAATCGCGGGCCTCTTCTTCCTGCCCCCTTTAGACTACATATATATGTTTCAGTTGCATTCTTCCGTGCGGGTGCGTAGCGGGCGGCGCTAGCCGCCCGCGGAGCGGAGTCCTGTGCTTCTTTTAGAACAACACAGAGTACCACACGAGGTATTAGGCGAAGTACCAGGTACAAGGTATCGGTAGTACGTGCGTGTACTCGTCTTTTTGCTTTCATCGTTGATTTGTTCTCCATCTCGGTTCTCTTCGCAATTTTATTTTTTGGCAAATTGCACACGTACTTTTGCCGAGCAGAACGTGGCACCGCCAACGAACAGCACAGCACAGACAGGGAAACCAGCTCCGCACAAGTAGCTCTTGGCGTTATCAAATCGCTAGTTGCGCTAAATCGTTGGCCACTTCTCTCTGCCCCCTTCACATTTAGTTGAAATCCTCCTTGCGCGAGCGTCGCGGGCTGCGTTAGCCGCCCGCGGAGCGGAGCGCTTGTATATATTACGTTGCCCCTGGGCAAGGCACATCGTGGAGAGGAAAAGACTTACTCGGTAGAAGAAGCACAACGAGGAGTGACGGCGAAATACCTAAAACCATTCCACCATCCACATAGTCTATACCGCCACGATGCAGCCAACTTATCACCGGAAACTCCTACAATACTCAACCGTCATCATATCCGTATCATATCCAAGCATACAAACAACACCCACTCCCAACTCACCGCCGGGGTATGACCCCCATTCTCCAGCCCCCCTTGGCTGGTCTGGCTGACCCCTTGCTGGGCCAACCTCGAGTGGAACAGCGGCTCCCCTGCGTCCCGTCACTCCAACACTACGCGAGGCATCTTGACGAAAAGTCGTCTCTCGTGCTCCTGTTGTAGACTATATCCTCGCGCTCCGCCTCTAGCTGTAGCGGCACCAGCAGCAGAAGTTTGTCGTGCCGCAGCAGTGGGTTCAGCTCCTTCTTGGCTACCCCTTTCAGCAGCGCTGTCCTCAGCGCCGTTCCCCTTCACAGCAGTGGGTTCAGCCCCTCGCGGGCTGGCCCTTGCAGCAGCGCTGCCCTCAGCGCTGCTGGACTCCGACGGGCCGTTGTTCCTCATGAGCTCGGCCATCATCTCCCTCATATCGTGCATGGTCGATGCTTGTCTCTCCTCTATCACCAACTAAAGCTCATCCCTCCGCTGCTGAATGTCATCCGAGGAGTCTGTTTTCTGCGCGGACATCCTTGGCTCCTGGCGCAGAACTTCTACTATCAAGCCACTAGTGTGTTCGCAGAGTCCACGCTTGAATGCCCTGACCTCCTCGCGGTCTGGCGAGTGTTCTTTGCTTCGTTGTATTAGAGGACAGAGAGGACAGAAGGAGCAGAGGGCGGAGTGCTGGAGCTCTCCTCTCATATAGGAAATTGCATAAAAACGCCTACAAAAAGTCTAACTAGGTCTAGACTATAGTCTACGCAACCCTCTAGACTACAATACGTACTTGTAACCATCGTTCTATGACGATCCAAACTAACAGAAACATGCCTGAAGTAATGGCAACCTCCTCCCACCACGAGCGAGAGACACGGGTTCAACTCCCAGCGAGTACACATCCCCTTCTTCCTTCCTAGTGGGCAACGATCTCCACTAACCATTGGGCCCCCGCTCCCATCACGGCACTAGCCACACACATACCTCTATAGAATCACTCGATTACACAGATATCACATATACCGAATCCAACCTATACAAAAATGAAACGACGGTTACTGATCACAAAAATCCAAACAGAAGAATCGAAATCTTGCCACAGAGGATAGGAGAAACATACCTGCAGTAGCAGTAACCTCTTCTCACCAGGAGCGAATGACATGGTTTCGCCCCGCTTAGAGTACACTTACCCCCCCTCTTTTCATATTTGACAACGATCTCCACAAACCAGCAGGCCCCCAGGTACAAACCACACCAGTACACAATCACTCGATTACACAGATATCACACTCAGATCGTATCGATTCATACGAAGAGAAATGACGGTTACAGAAAAATATTATCCAAACAGAATAATCGAAATCTTGCGACAGAGGGTATAAGAAACATACCTGCAGTCGTAGTGGTGACCTTCTCCTACCACAAGCGAGAGACACGGCTTCGACGGCCTGCGCGTGTACATCCAACCCTGCATTCAGAGGGGGCGACGATCTCCATATACCAGCAGGCCCTCACTCCGAACACGGTACCAGCACACACATACTGGTACAGTCACTCGATTACACGGATATCACACAGATCGTATCCATCCCATACAAGAAAAAAATGACGGTTGCTGACTATTAGTAGACTAGTCTAAAAGGTCAAGTCCACATAGTCTAGTCTATTCCAAACAGAAGAGTCGAAATCTTATCACAGAGGGTAAGAGGAACACAACTGGAGTTGTAACCTCCTGCCACCACGAGCGAGAGACACGGGTTCGACCCCCTGCGAGTACACATCCCCCCCTTCCTTCCTAATAGTGGGCAACGATCTTCACTTACAAGCAGGCCCCCGCTCCGATCACGGTACCAGTCACACACACACTAGTAGTACAGAATAACTCGATTACACTGATGTTACATAACGAATCCAACCTAAACTAAAAAGAGACGACGGTTACTGCTAAAAAAAATAAAATAACAGAAGACTCGAAATATTGCCACTAAGGGTAAGAGAAACATACCTGCAGTAGCAGTAACCTCCTCTCACCAGGAGCGAAACACATGGCTTCGACCCGCTGCGAGTACAAACACCCCCCCCTTGCTTTCCTGGTGGACAACGATCTCCACTTACCGGCAGGTCCCCACACCGATCACGGTACCAACCACACACATACCTGTACATAATCACTCGATTACACAAATATAGCACAGATCGTATCGAACCCATACAAGTTGACTTTAATTCTTGAATGCTGTATTAAGAGCAACATATAGATAACCTATAATATTCTGTATTCGCACTCTTCTTCCCGATATTAAAGCCCGGGGGGAGAAAAACAAAATTAACCGCGTACGATATTATGATAAAGCAGTATAATAGTGGAAACTACAGTTAGTTATAAATTTATAAAACAGATGTGATGTGTTACCTAGCGCAAAATTCCCCCCCCAAAGTATAAATACCAATACGTACCATTATGGTGAACAAAATATAAGACACCTCCCAATAAAAACTCACTCATATAGTATATTACGAGTACCAGCAACACAGCTTGCAAAGATGAGTATTGACCTGAAATTCGTCAAACTCACGGCTGACGTCCTTGAAAATTAGTTATAAAATAGAAATGACGTTTACTGAAAAGTATTGTCCATACAGAAGAATCGAAATCTTACCACAGAGGGTAGGAGAAACATACCTGTAGTAGTATCAACCTCCTCCCACTACCAGGGTGACACATACTCCTTTTCCTTCCTAGTGGACAACGGTCTCTAAAAACCAAGAGGCCCTCACTCCGATCACGCTACCAGGCATACATATACTAGTACAGAATCTCTCGATTACACAGATTTCACACAGATCGCGTCCAACCCATACAAAATAGAAATGACGGTTACTGAAAAGAACGATCCAAACAGAAGAATCGAAATCTTACCACAGATAGAGTAGAATAAACATACCTGGAGTAGTGATGGCCTCCTCCCACCACGACCGAGGGACACAGCTTCGACCACCGGCGAGTACACATGCTTCCCTCACTCCCCAGTGCGCAACGATCTCTACTTACCAGCAGGTCCCCACGCCGCTCACGGAACCAGGTACACACATACCAGCACAGAATCTCTCGATTACACAGATAGATGTCACAAAGATCGCATGCAACCCATGTATTTGATCGGAGTATCATACACAATGTTGCCAATATGACTTTCGACCAAATCCTTGATCTCATAGGTGGAAGGTATTAAATATGTTACCTAAACCTCCTGAAAACCCTCCGCCCCCCCGCTCCCCCTTTTCTCCTCGCGCTCCCCTGCTCAAACGTTCCACCTAATATCGAAATCTGCCACAGTAATCAACACTCCCACGCCCTGGATATCACCTCAATGTGTTTTTAGAGCCGTCCATGCCGTTGCTGCGATTCCCACACACACCCCCGCCCCCAACGCCCCCTACTTCCCCACCACCCGCACCATCACCTAGACTTAGCACCACGCGTACAGCAAACACCTACAACTTTGCGACCTAACCCCCCCCCCCCCCTTTGGCCCCCCCTCCCCCAACCTTCCCCCCCTCTCCACCACAACAAGGACTTATAGTTCCACGCACAAATTGAGCTGCCCCACATGCCCCCCCCTCCCTCTTTGATCAATATCAGGTCCCCACGTCCTTAAAAACTCCGCCCTCCCCTCACCGGCTACTCGACTTACATGTGTCACTTGATAAACTGATGCATTTCCTTCCACAGCTGTCAGATTGTGTCCCCCTCAGAAACGGGTTTTATAGTTTCCGCGCACAGACTGACTTACATCACCCTGTTGACCCTGATAGCTACACTGTAGTTGCAAGGGGAGTCGCCGACCTATATCCTTAACTTAATGAGGACACAAGACATGTAATACGCGCGATCGGAGTATCACACACAGTATGCAAAGACGAGTATCGATAAATTATTCGATCTCACAGCTGGAGTGTGTTTTAGTTTATATGAAAACAGAAATGACCGTTACTGATTGCAAAATCCAAACAGAAGAAGAGAAATATTCCCGCAGTAGTAGTAACGGCATCCCACACACCTCCAGTACAAGTAACCCCCTCCCACTACGAGCAAGGGACACGTTTTCGACCCGCTGCGAGTACACATACCATCCTCCCTTCCTAGTGGGCAACGACCTCCAAAAACCAGCAGGCCCCCGCTCCTAGCAGGGTACCAGGCGCACACATACCAGTACAGAACTACTCGATTTCACAGATATCACACAGATCGTGTCCAACCCATACAAAACAGAGATGACGGAGACTGAAGAAATATTATCCAAACGGATGAATCGAAATATTTCCTTAGACGATAGGAGAAACACATCTGCAGTAGTAGTAGCCTCCTCCCACAACGAGCGAGGCACACAGCTTTTACCCCCTGCGAGTACAAACGCTCCCCTCCCTTCCTGTTGGGCAGCAATCTCCACATAACAGCAGGCCCCAACTCCGATCACGGTTCCAGGCACACGCGTACAAATACAGAAATAGCCAATTAGACATCACAGATGTCAAACAGCTCGTATCCAACCCATACAACAAAGAATCGACGGTTACCGATTAATAAAATCCAAACAATAGAATAGAAATATTACCACAGACGGTAGGAGGGACATATCTGCACTAATATTAATCTCCTCCCACCACGAGCGAGAGACGCGGCTTCGACCCTCTGCGAGTACACATACCCCCCTTCCTCCCTAGTGGGCACCGATCTCCACTTACCAGCAGGCCCCCACTCCCGTCACGGTAGCAGGAACACACAAACCAGTACAGAATCACCCGATTACACAGATAGATGTCACACATACGCGCGATCGGAGTATCACACACAGCTTGCAAAGGTGAGTTCGACGAAATCTTCGATCTCACAGATCTGGAGTGTATTTTCATTTTTATAATAAGAGGACACACAACCCTTCATTAATACGCGCGATCGGAGTATCGTACACAGCTTGCAAAGATGAGTTTCGACAAAAATTCGATCCGGCAGAAGTACGGGTGCAATTTGGGAAGAAAAAATATCGAAGAGAACCGAGATGGAAAACAAAAGCAACGACGAAAGCAAAAGGACGAATACACGCACGTACTACCGGTACCTGGCACCTGGTACTTCGCCTAATACCTGGTGGTACTCTGTGGTTCAAAAACAAGCACAGGATTCCGCTCCGCGGGCGGCTGACGCCGGCCGCTACGCTCTCGCACGGAAGAATACAACTAAAACATATGTAACGGGTGCAGGAAGAATCCCGCGATTGTATGGTGCGAATATCGAATTGATAATATTGCCGAGAGGTGCTTGTGCAGAGGTAATTGCCCTGTGATGTGCTGTGCGCTTGTTCATGTCACGTTTTAAACGGCAGTTGGTATGCTATTTGCACGGAGGGGCGGGTGGGGGGGTCATGGGGACCGAGAGAGGACAATCAACTGAAGAAAGCAAAAAGAGGAGTAAACAACGCGTACACAAACCTGGTACCTGTATCATACCTGGTACTACTACCGCCAAATATTCAAGAGAACGCACGGCGCTGTACAACACAGCACCGCGAAAGAAAGGGCAGAACACGGCACCGCACTGCGCTGCGCTGTTCTGCCGAGCTATATATAGCCGGACTGACCTGAGCTCGGGGTGGATTGTCCGTGATCCAACAGCGTAGTATGTACAAAAAACTCTGGTGTATGTAGCATTAGACTAATAGTACCGGTACGTGGTATGATGCTTCGAACATTACTGGCATGTATGCATGAACTAGTAAAAATACAGCAAAGCACGCAGCATGGCGAAGAAAGGCGAAGCACGGCGAAGCACGGCGAAGCACGGCAAAGCACACGGCGCTGCGCTCTGCGACGCTAGCGCTGCAGTGCGCTACAGAGCTGAGCGGCAGGGCGCGGCAGGGCATCGCAGGGCACGGCACTGCACGGCACTGCGCTGCTGAGCCGTAGCGTTGCGGTGGAGTGCTGGGCGGTATCTCAGCTGATAAAGCTTCGTGCTATTAATAAGTCGGCCATGTGCAACATATTTAGTATTTTGTGGGAATCAAAGAAAAAGTAAAGAACGACCGTTCCGCAAGTAATGCACAGGTTGCAAATTAGCGGCAAATGTTAGGAAGTTCAACTTTTACCAAACAAAAAGAAAGAAATAATCGCGAAAAGGTTCAAAATCGTGTCGGCAGAAGAACCAAATTGGCAGGAAGCAGCTGAAAGGCCAGGGAACAACTCGCAAAACGAGCAGAAACTAAAAGAATAAAGGCCGAGCAAGAAACCAAAGAAAAGCTGGACCGTTCCGCAAGTAGTCCGACATCGGAAATGCCAGGGATGCACCAACCGAGCACTTTCCGAAGAAACAAGTTATTGAGTATTTTTTATAATCGCTAAAATTCTCCAGCTGCTGTGAGATCGAATATTTTGTCGAAACTCGCCTTTTCAAGCTGTGTGTGATACTCTGATCGCGCGTATTGCGGGTTGTGTGTCCTCATTAAGGATATAGGTCGGCGACTCCCCTTACAACTACAGTGTAGCTATCAGGGTCAACAGGGTGATGTTAGTCAGTCTGTGCGCGGAAGCTATAAAACCCGTTCATGAGGGGGACACAATCTGACGGCTGTGGAAGGAAATGCATCCGTTTATCATGTGAATCTTGTAAGTCGAATATCCGGTTAGGAGAGGGCGGAGTTTTTAAGGACGGGGGGGCCTGGTTTTGATCAAAAGGGGGGCGGGAGGGGGGAAGGGGGGGCAGGGACAGGTGAGATAGCTAAATTTGTGCGTGGATGAAACTAAATATCCTTCTTGTGGGGGAGGAGGGTGGAAATGTGGGCGGGGCGGAGAGGGCTTTAGGTCGCATAGTGGTAGGGGCTGGCTGTACACGCATGGTGCTAGGTCTCGGCAATGGTGCGGGTGGTGAGGAAGGAGGGGGCGTTGGGGGCGGAGGGGGATTTATAATAGAATCCCGCATAAAAAATGTAACAAACGACCAGGCGGCCAGGACACGAACACATTGAGGCATACATCATCTACTATGGGGAATCTCCGAAACGCCAGACGATATCCACAACACTCAAGCACTCTCCTGAAGATGCTGCCAGGTTCCTAGAAGACGGTCTGCTGGATTCCCCACGGCAGACAGGCTGACGCGTCATCAAGAGTGCCCGAAGTGGCCCAAAATTTAGCTCTTTGCTACGAATACGTCACAGTCAGCAAACCATTTTCGAAATCAGAATGCTCGTCTCAAGTTAGTTGGAGACCGACGGGTTGTGGCCCACACACAAAAAAAGCAACGCGACACAAACGCGCCATCCACGCCAACGCCACAGGTGCGAATAACTTTCCCGGCTCTACTCCTGGCCTGCAGCAAATAACGTTGGCAGCTCAGCAACAGCAGCAATAGAGTGGCCTTTCGGCGATTTTGATTTTTGAGCAGCCTGCTCAAGAGTCAAAATGCCACACCCGTGCATGAAAACCCGCGAACAGTTTGAATTTCAACAGCTCGGAGATCGGAAGACAGGGTGACACCAAGCAAGGCAGACCAAAGAAACAGTGTTTTCTCTTCTAGAGAAACAAGCTTACTCCGAGTACTATTCAATGGGAGTCTGGGTCGCCTATACGTGGCATGTCTTGCCCATTCGAGTAAACATCGTTTCCATTGGGTTGATCTGGGTGTCAGCTTTGACGGGGCAGTCTACGCCCTCGATGCCGTGGCTGAAATGTTTTCGCAATTTTCGCCGTGACCGAAGAGCTGAAGCATACTGCCTTCGTCGCCCATTGTGTACAGGCGCCCTCGGTTCACGTCGCAGACGCGCCTCCTTTCAAGACTTCTTCACTCTCGACATATGCTTGGATCTTTCCTGGAATGTCCTCTGCTTTGTCGGTGCCGCCGCTCTGTCGAGCACCGACAAGCGGCTTTAGCTCGGCCACGCAAATATTGAAACAGAGGCACCTCGTCGTTTTCCTAAACGAGATCTTCTGCAGGGTCATCCGTATGCTCGATATTTGTGCATGAAAACGTGGCCGTCGACAGGAACGACGCCGTGACACCATCATCACAGCAGTATTTTGACATCCACCGCCTCCCGCGCGCGACCACCTTGTGCAGACGCGAAAGCCTACGCATGCCCAAACGTTCTTCACAATTCAAATTTTATAATTTCTCATCAACGAAATCAAAAGCCGGATTATTCTAGCCAGTTGTTGAATAGACCACAAAAAGACAAATCGCTGTCATTGGTCGTTATCCACCCAAAAAGGGAAGCGATCGGTCGATGGTGTCACTCATTCAAGAATAAAAACACTGCCCGATTCCAAGGTGGAGGTCATGCCAGAGCCCTGCAGATATGGTGTACTCATCGCAGGCGTGGGCACCCATTGTCTGTGCTTTGTCTTGTATGGAGTGTGTCTATCTCACCGGCATCTTGCTTTTGTAGAGTCCGCACTTGCGATCCAAATTGCTGTGACAAAACATATTTGATGCGGTCCTTGCTCTCTTCTTCCGAAAAAGCAAAAATGTTTATTCATATACAAAAAAAACAACACAGCACCCCCTTGTGATCGCGGGCTGGGTGGTGTAGGGCAGCGCTTTACTGTGGAGGGGGCTGGCACGAGTTGCCGCCCACAGCTTTCGCCCTTGACTGTACCCAGGGCAATTGACCCTCTCATCTACGCCGAGCCTGCTGATTGATGAAAATATTTATGACCGGAAAAAATGTCGTCATCTTGAGTGCGTTATTGGTTAGTGGATGGCAGCCGGTGTGCAGTTCGTTGGTTTGTTGTCACATCGCCACATTGCGTGTTGCTGTTCATGTTCATCTACATGAATGCCAGAAGAAAGACTAGACGTTCGTCACCGCTGCTGCTGTATACCGTGTAGTCTATGTCGCTACAATTCCCATTCTGCAGTCGAGCGACAGAATTTGAATGAGGTACAAGTAGCTGATGATACCCGACAGAGTGTAACAATCTATTATGTCACAACAAAACAAACGGCATTGAACAGCAGTGGCATCAGCAGCGTCCATGGATTGATGAAGATGCCACGATTTCGTGGTTCTGAGCCTCGGAGTAAAAGCGTCGCCTTGAGCGATTACAACCCTGGGGGGAGTGCCAGTCCATCCTTTGTATCGAGGAATAACACATTATAGGCGTTCGTCGTGCGCCGATTGCAAGAACTCGGACGAGCTAGGAGAATCCCTCTGAATATGTTCTTCGTCGATCTCCAGATGACATGCGTAGAACTCCGTTGACCGAAAGCGGCCGTGGGTGGTGCTCGCACGTTATCGCGTACCAGAGACGATGTTGATCATTATTGATCAGTTCCACGAAGACAGTTGAGCTCGCGTGCGTACGGATGACGGTGAACACTTTGAATGGCATGACGTCACTCAGGGATTTCGGCAAGGATACGTACTGTCGCCGCTTCTTCGCAATGTGTCTTTCGCCGCATAACGATACATTGTGCTCCGCTAATTTTCAGGGATGACCCAGATATTTCGAGGGAATTGGACTTCGGGAAGCGCGGGTTGGAGCTTAAACCGCTGGTATGCTTGTTATAAGGCTTAGTTTGGGTAAGCTATCGGTTAACCTTTTGCAAGTGGTCAAACGGACTAATACCCCACAAATACCTTAACAAATGGCGTCGTCGACAGATCATGGTTTTTTCGGTCGTGGGTTTGATCCCCACCATCCACAATAATATACTTTTCAGATTTTCCCCATGTCGAACTTGAAAAATACTCTCCCTGGTACCCCAGGGAATGGAACGGCTTGGATAAATGACAGGTCCGCCCGTATATCCGGCCGACCTACTATCCCGCCGTTTCAGAGGGGGAGAGTGTTATAAGGCTTAGTTTGGGTAAGCTATTGGTTAACCTTTTGCAAGTGGTCAAACGCCACTAATTCCTTAACATGCTTGTGCGGAGGTCTGGTATGCTCTAAGCCGACGACGCAGGCATTGTGTCTAAATCAGCGGAAAACCTTACGAAGATGCGTGTCATTGTAACCGTTTTCGAATCAGCAGATCTCATTGTGCTCGAACCGAAAACGGAGACAATGCTGCTCCGCACACTCAACAAGGTTCGCCCGGATCCACCGCTCGTTGTCTAGACTATATACGCAGACGATGTATTTTCTGTATCTGAGTGCGGTCTTATCAACGCAAGCACCGACATTATGCTACAAGTTAACCACGGATCCGACTCGCGTGGGCATGCTACGATCGTTTCAAGCGGGAGCTGTACGATATGGAAGATGCTTTGTTCGAACTAAAATTGCGCCTGCTAAAGACCGAGGTGATGAACACCCTGCTGTACGGGCGTGTGGCTCGGAATCTCGGCCAGGGGCACTTCGCTGGCCTCCGAACGGCACACTAAAACGTCCTCCGAACGGATGTTGGCTTCCAGCGCCGACAACGCGCCCACCACCGCATGTCGACCGCCAAGACCGTCAACACAGTTTGAGAGCGTTGAGAAGACCACCCGCAAAAGCCACCTCCTCTTTGCGGGAGCGGTAGAAAGGACGAGAACTGAGTAGCTGACCATCGCGTGATGTTCGGGACGATGTTTGGGACCAGGGCGACCAGATAGGAACTGGGCCCAATCTTCAGCAGACGATATCAAAGCATTCAAAGCCACCGAGGGGTCAACGGACAACCCCCCTTTGCTGTTGGGAGTGAAGATTTGCGCTATGGTCGAGGGTGGCTAAGAAGACTGAAAACTGGTACCGGGGGCGGCGGGCCGCTTCACGATGAAATTGCACAGGACCGAGGCGGACAAAAGCTGGCCAATACCCGCAACAGTGGACGCCAAGAACATCAACAAGGAAAGATTTGAGGGGGGCGGGGGGGGGGCGCACCCATACAGCTGTGGACGAACGCCGAATCAAAATGGTACATGGTGTGGCAAGGTACCGGTTCGACTATTAATAGTACGTGGAGCGTGTTCAAGTACGGTAGTTCCCTAAACCCTATTGTGAGCGGTAGTGTTTTGCTTTGGTTGTACCCATCGAGTCCAACGGGGGGAACGCGACCGAGCAGTAATGAGTATTACTTGTTGTCTTGCTTGCTTTGTTCATTTGTATTACCTTTTTCTCTATTTATACCCTTGTTTTCCCTCCCCACCGGCCTTATGCCGGTATCTTTCTCTTCTTCCTGCTATTTCGTCCGTGCAACAATAAGCTGTTTCTCTTCATCAGCACGTAGGTTGTTTCTCTTGCAACCGTTCTGGCTTTCTTGCATCACATTCTTCAGAGGCCCTGGTGTTCTCTTTTTTCATCATTTTTTTATTATGTTATGTCTTGCTCGTTTTGTTGTGCTGCCGTGCCCGGTACGCCGGCATTTCGCTTGCTTTATGTTGATTAATCATCGCGATCCTTTTGTTTACCCTGTCGCACACATAATTTGTATGTCTCTAGGATGAATAGGTACGCACGGACGCCGGGTGTACTCAACACACATAAAAATCAATCTTCTGGTCATGCTACCGGCTGTACTGCAGTTTTATTCTTTATGATTCGGATTCTGGAAAGTTGATGATTATGAATAAGATGTATTGTTGCAGAACGGAGAATCACTGCACAAACACCACGGCAGGGTATTGTTATACCTGGTAGTATACATGGAAGAGATCCCAGCGACCGGTTCCAACCCTCGACGCTGACTAGAGGCTGCTTTGCTGCTGCTGCTGTGTGGGTGACTGCACCGCGATTTTTTGTCACTCTCGTGTGTTGATGATGTGCTCAACTGCTGGGAACGAAACGAAACGGTTTGAAGGCTCTGATGACAATATTATAATTTTGTTGTATTTATTGGGTTTCAAACCAGAGCAGGCTGAGACGGGACCGAGGAAAAAACAGTACGAAACTATTGAGAAGTACACGCAGGACGGGTCATCGATTACCACGTTATGATGAACGACAGCAGCAGTAAGATCTGTCTTAACGATCTTGTCGATCTTGTGTGTAACATCAATATATAACACTCGAGTGTTTTCGTGAGAACTCCTGGTCATCCAGGCGATGTCTCGCCAACCACAAACTTCTGGCTGAATCGTCTAGCCGGACACCAAGGGTTGAATCTGTGTCATCCTCCTTGCAAGCCCGGAAGTGGCCGATACGCCGATGGTGCAACATGGGAAACGGCCGCGCAAGCAGGACGCAAGGAGCGTTTGAGACGGTAACTCGAGGCTTCAAAACGGTGGAGACGCGCTTCTTCAAGAGTGGAGACCGACTGCCTCAGGGGTGGAGACGGGCTGCTCTCGGATAAAGAAAGACCCCGTGTTTCTGGTCTGCCTTGCTTGTTATCGTCGTGTGATCCGATCTCCGAGCTTTTAAAATATAAACTGTTCGCGGGTTTTCATCTACGGGTGTGGCTTTTTGACTCTTGAGCAGACTGCCCAAAAAAAAAAAAAACCGAAAGGCCACTCCACTGCTGGTGTTGGTGGGCTTCAAACAGGCTTTGCTGCGGGCCAGGGGTAGAGCCGGGAGTGTCTTCTGCACCTGTGGCGTTGGCGTGGGTGGCGAGTTTGTGGCACGTTGCGTTTGTATGTGGGCCACAGCTCGACGATCTCCAACGAACGTGAGGCGAGCCTTTTGATTTCGAAAATTGTTTGCTGGCTGCTATGTGTTCGTAGCAAAGAGCTAAATTTGCGCCGCTTCCGACACTCTTGATGACGCATCAGCATGACTGCCGTGGGCAATCCCGCAGAGTTTCCTCGAGGAACCTGGCAGCTTCTTCGGGAGAGTGCTTCAGTGTTGAGGATGCAGTCTGGTGTGTCGGGGATGCCCTGTGGAAGATGATGTGTGCCCCCGATGTGTTTTTGTCCTGGTTGCCTGGTCGTTCGTTCAACTCTTTGATTGGGATTCTAGTATGTTTTTTTCCCTCGCAAACTGGGCCATGAACCTACATTAAACCAAGTTATTATTTTCTTGATTTTCTTCCCCCCACAGCTCAAATTACGATTCAAAATCCTTAGACTAGACTAATACAAGTAGCTCATCAATTGCGAAAACTCTGAAGGAGGCACGATGTGAGAGCGTTGGGACGAACACCCGCAAACGGCGCCTCCTCTATTCGGCAGCCGTACAACGGACGACCATGAGGGGCTGACCAATCGCGTGATGGTTGGTACACGATGGATGGTGGGAAGAACCCGGAACCAGCCCATATACAAAAACGAACTGGGCTAGATATCTCCTAGCAGACAATATCAGGTTATTCGAAGTCCCCAAGGGGTCGACGGATAGCCCCCCTTTGCTCTTTGGAGTATAGACGATGCTATTGCAGGGGGCGGCTAGAATGAGCGGCAACTTGTACCGGGGGGCCGTCGACGCAGTGGACCGCTTCATGACGAGATGGCGCAGGGGCGAGGCGGACAAAAACTGCCTACGCCACGCAGCAGTAGGCGCCAAGAGCAGGAACAAACGGGAAACCGGGGGGGAGGGGGGGTAGCGATACAGCTGTAGACAAATGAATAATCGAATTGATAGATCATGTGGCCAGGTACCGCTTCGATTAATATGTCGGAATGTGTGCAAATATAACCCTAAACCGTAGCGGGAACGATTGTGTTTTGTTTTGTTTGTTTTCTCTGAGTTCAAAGGGTGGAGCGCGAAAGCGGCAGCAATTTCGCTAGTCTAGACTCGTTGTCTTGCTTGTTTTCTTTGGTTTGCCTTGTTTCTCTTTTTGCTCCCGAGTTTCCCCCCCCCACCGGCTTTATGCCGGTATCTTCTTCCTCTTCTTGTTGTTGTTTAGTCCGTGCAACAGTTATCTGTTCCTTGTCAGCATGTGTGTTGTTTTTGTTGCAGCAGTTCTGACCTTCTCGCATCTCATTCTTCAGAGACCTTTTTGTTTTATTTTATGACCCATTTTCTTTTTTCTTATCTTGTGGTCTAACTCGTTTTGTTGCGTTCTCGTACCCGGTACGCCAGCGTCTTAATTGATCTACCTTGATTAATCATTGCGAGTTTTTGTTTACTCTGTCTCACGGTCTGTGACCACATAATTTGTACCGGGTATCTTTGTAGGACGAAGAATATATTCGCGGACACAAGGTGTGCTGATGTCGTTGGGTGGAAATAATAACGGTTTACTGTGAAGACAACACGCATATAACAACCAACATTCTGGTTCTGCTGCCTGGTTTGCTGTAGCATTTTTTTTTTTCTGAAATGTTTGGGATTATGACTAGAGGTGTGTTGTTGCAGTACCGAGAATCACACACCCGCAAACATCACAATAGGGTACCGATACAGAGCAGGGAGGCCAGCGAGCGGTCCCCACCCTCAGCACTGGGTATTCTGACGGCGTAGACGGCTGCTGTCCAGCTGCTGTGTGGGTGACTGTGGCGCGGGTTTCTGTATACCTCGTGCTTGTTGATGCTCTCGATTTCTGTGAACAAAGCACAAATAATTCTAGGTTCTGGTTAGAATGATGTTTGATTCTTGCGGAGAATTTGGTTGGGTTGAGGTTCTTGCCGGAGCGGGGAGAGAAGGGACCGTGAAATGAAATATTAAACGATTCGGAAGTGCATACCTTGGACAGGTCGTCGACTCCCATGATATTTTCTAGATACCAAAAGGCAAGATCTATTCCCGATCCTCTTGTCAATCTTGTCGATCTTGTGTATAGACTAATCCATTAATAAGTAGAATCTCGGGTAATGTCTGGCGTGGAACAAACGTCTGGCTGGATCGTCTTACGGCAGACAGAGGATTGCATCGGTGCCGTCCTCATGGCAACCCCGGAAGTCGAAGATTCATCGGTGGTGTAACATGGAAAACTATCGGACAAGCAGGAGGAAAAGGGTGAATTCTTCCTCCTTTCGGTTTGAACGGGCAACTCGAGGCTTCAAAGGTGGAGACTGGTTATTTAAAAAGTTGAGACGGGCGGTCGGAGGAGTGGAGACGGGCTGCCTCCGGGTGACACCAGACGCACCGCGTCTCTTGTCCGCCTTGGTTGGTGTCGTCCTCTCTTCTGATCTCCGAGCTTTTATATATTTTCAAACTGTCAGCGGGTTTTCTTTGTATGGATGTGGCTTATTGATTTTTTGAGCAGACTGCTCCAAAGTTCAAAAAGGCCACTAGACCCTCTACTGCTGTAGGTGTTCCGCAAACCGCCGATGTGGCAAGCCATGGGTAGGTCCGGGAGAGTATTTTGAACTTGTGGCGTTGGTGTTGATGGAGCTTTTGTCGCGCGTTGCTTTTGTGTGTGGGCCACAAACAGCTCGTCGGTCTCCCAAGAACGTGAGAAGAGCCTCTGCTGATTTAGAAAAATGCCTTCCGGCTGATATATGTTCGTACATTGAGCTTAATTTGCGACTGTTCCGGTACTCTTGACGACGCGTCGGCCTCTTTGCCGTGGGTAATTCTGCAGATCGTCCTCAAGGAACTCAGTAGCCTCTGCGAAACAGTGATCGAGTATTATTGCGGATGCCGCCTGATGTGTCCGGGATGCCTTGGGGTAAACGCTGTGTGCCTCGGTGTTCTGGTATCCTGGTTGCCTGGTCCTTCTCTCAAAACTGTATGTGGGACTATACTCGTTCGTGTTTGTTCTCTTGCGAACGGGACCTCCACTTGACATTAATCAACTTTGTATTTTCTTAGTCCCCCCTCCCCACAGGCCAAACCACGAACGAACAATATTTTTAATGCACACGTGTACCTTACAATTTATGGATACAATTTGTCTGGGAGTTCCACCATCGCTGTTGACCTTTCTTTTGAGATCTTGAGAGCTTGAAAAAAGGACGGAAAGGTCCGTAGCCGGTGGCATGGCGCTTCCCCGTGAGATAACATCCGATATATTGCATTGTGAAGAAACGAACTCTTAACCTACGAGGAGGGGGTGTTCGGACCTGATACCACCGGGCCCGCGGCCGCGGGTAAGTGCAATTCAATTGAATTGGGTAAGTTCTGCTTACCGCTAAGAACATGACCAATTTGATTTTCAGAAGCCGGGGTGCACTGTTTCGCGTGCTGGAGTGGAACATCAGCCGAACCCAAAATTGAAGACTCTACAGCAGCAAGAGTAGCGCGAGCGCAGGGCGCTAGCAGAGTCCATTTTCCAAGATGGGGCAACCAGAGAGGTGGAGTCTGAGCCGGCGGCAGGCTTAAGCCGGAAATCAAGGTGACGATCGGGGGAGGTAGACCGACTAGGTCGGGTGGTGAGGTTGTTACCTTCGAAAACATGCGCGAATTTTCTCGTTGCCTCCTCGGAGTACGAACAGCAGGTGAGTATCACATACCATAGTGGGCGAGACCGCGCGCTCCCGAGGAGGAGAAGCTGGTTAATTCGGCGACCCAGATGATGGTGGCTGATGAGTTCTTCGATGGCAAACAGTGGGTCGACCTCTCCGAGGAGGAGCTTTTGCAGCAGACGGGTACGAGTGATCGGGAGTTTTGCCGCTACAAGTAGATATCCGGTGTTCTGTGAATGATGGATGAGAGCGTGCCGGTAGATAGCAGTGTGTTCATGCAAAAACTTGCCCTGCGGTAATGCCCTGCTGACAGCGGGCTCATGAAGGTGGTGAAGCCCGACGGTCGGCAGTAAACGCTAAAGCATGGCAAGGTACCGTTTGAGGGAATAACGTCAGGAATTGAGCCACTCGAGTTCCGCCGCAAAGTGGAAACGAAGGAGCGATTCGATCTTGTAGCGCATGATCATGACGCATTGTTTACTAGTATTGCCAGGCAGCAACGTTACCGAGCTGTCATTGAGGCCAACGATGCTAGACGTCAGCAAGCGGAAAAAGGCGTTACGCTAGGTTGATGGCTGCTGCGGGGACTACGCTGTAAGGACGTTCTGTTGACGAGCACGACTCACGCTAGAGTCGGCAATACTACTGATGTTGACGCAGGGCGAAACCGTGGGTACGACAGCACCAAATGTTTTGTGTGTGGCAAGCAAAGTCACAAGCAGCGGGACTCCCCCCGACGCCGGCACGTTAAGACAGAGAAATGCGTCCATGGCCAGGGCCACGGCCAGACCCGCCATACAGCAGCAGTCCACCCGCGGTTCCGCTCAGCATACCAGGAGTAAGACCACCGCGATGGCCCCTGCGTCAGCCACCCCCCGTTCTCTTGGCCTCAAACAAACGCGGTGGCTACGGAGACGAACGTGCTGCCCCTGGAGCTTCTACGGCGAAGGATGACGACCGCGTGTGCATTTGCGTACCGCTGGGGAAGTAGATGGCGCCATTGGATATCGGAATCACAGAGATTGTGAAGCATGATGTTTCCCAGAGCGCTGGGTCACAGTTGGAGTCTTAGTTTTTCACTCAGGTCCGATGCACCTGTCGGCACTCGCGTCGCAGCATTGTCGTAGAGATTCCAGTACCAGTTCATCCGCGCGCGTCTTGATCGTGCATCTCGGCGGGAGTGGTGACATGAGCGTGGGTTAGCTGGAGAACCGCATTCGGAGACCCCGACGCAGCATTTCGCGGGGTGCCTTGCGTTTCCCGGTGCCTTCGCGGCTGCTGAGGTCAAATTGGTCATGGGGTTTGGTTCGGGCACTACAGAAGCGTTGGGGGAGCTGGTAGAGGGGCCGTGGGGACAGCCGGGGATGACGCAAACCATGTTAACGCAAACGTTAGCTGGGCGTACGCATGTAGTGGCGTCGTGGGGCCAAGGGGGTGGTATTGAGACGCAATCGTGTCTGCTTCACTAAACGATCGAAATTCCATGGGGACCAGGACGGTTTAGCATAACGCTTCCTTGGGGGAGGCGTTATGATTATCATCAGGCAGAAGACCCTGAGAGAGACAATCGGCATCGACGTCATCGCGCGGGCCGTGGTCGCGAGTCGGTACAACTATTACATGGTATATAACTAAAGTTGAGCGAGCGGTACTAACCGGACCGAACTGTTGATATGAAATGACAGTACGAGCAATGACAGTACGAGCAGTACAGAACCGTGCATCGTGACACATGCGTGGTATCGAGCGCCGAAATACATGCAGTACAGACAGTTTCCGCAATACATGGTGACGGCGAGTACCTGCAGTTTCTAGTCTCAAAGTACGGCCGGCGCACTGAAGACGCCACAGAGGGTGCACCGGGGCTGCAGCGTCAGCGTACAGGACGTATGCTTACAATTTTCTCTATCGCACTGGATTTGTTTTCGTCGCACTTGTGCTGCGCAGCAGATACGTTTTGCTGTAGGCGTACACCGTGTTTTCTGAGGTTCCTGACCGCGAGACCTCTAGTCTACATGTACCTCCCACCGAAAACCGCTAATGCAAAAGTTGAACTTTAGTTTTTCTGATGAACACAACCGTGGCCCTCTTGGCATACAACATGCAAAAAGATGATTTCAGCACAGCGGCAAGTATTTTACGAACCCTTTGGGGTCAGGAGTCCCGCCAGGCTTCAACATTTGGAGCCAAAACGCGCTACCACAATCGCAGAACGCGTCGGTGGTGGATTGCAGTGAAGTGGTGGAGTGCAGTAGGGTGGCCGATATAAGAGATTCCACAATATGATACCGTGAAAAGTAACTATTAACGGCCATCACCGTCATATTGACAGCCCTTGGCATACCCGCGATAAAACCTACACGATGGCGAGGTGTATTCCAAATGCACAAGACAGAAAACAAGGCTGCCTGTCTGCCTGCCTGCCTGCCAGTCAAAATAGTCTTGCCTCTCAGACCGTTCCAGCCTTGCTTTGCCTATGGGTAGGTAGGGTGGGCGACACAACCAGCAGAATACCAGGTCTTGTGCCGCGCCGAGCCGTGGCCGTAGCGTGCTGAGCATTTCCGACAGTCCCGAGGCAGTCCGCACAACGATCAACCTCCAACGAAGGACGCGAACGGCGACCGCCCGCCTCAGACGGTGCAGAATCCCAACACCAACGGCTAATCGCCGATAGGTTGTCACTCATGGCGTCAATGGTGTCAAGGAAGGATAGAGCACCATCTACGGATCATAAATCCTTCTATAAATGTGCCACCGTAACGCAGTGACGAAAACAATTATCTCACCGGCCGACACCGCCCCTCAGGGTATGAAAACTTCGCCCCCATCCGCACCGATTGCCGATTGGTGATTGGCTGGGCCTCATGAAGCCAATGAGATGAGAAATTTGCCACTAGGGTCATCACGACTGCAAAATTTTCACTGGTGCCAACGCAACCTCACGACTTTCCCCTGGGGCCAATGTGGCGCCCAGATCGCATCCGAAAAGAATACGGTCCCATTTCCTGATGATATACCATTACATAAATATACACTTCCAACAACCGGGGCACGAAATCATGTATCCCCCCCGGTCGTTACCGTCCCTCACGGTGGGGACTGGTTACTGACTGCCTGGGGGCCATAGAGCCAGTGCGATAGGAGAGTTGCCTCTCGCGTCAACGTCGAGGTTTCGCCGTACCCGGGCAGGTTAAAAAACATTCCACGGGTCAGAAATTCATTCAACAATATACAACCCCAACAACGCGTGGACAAAAACAGTGATCTCCCGTGTCGAAACCGCCCCGCACGGTGTGGAAACCCCACACTCAGTCACTCGTCGCTGGTGGGCTGGGGACCATGAAGTCAGCGCGCTGCGAAATTTATCCCTGTGGCCAACATCGAGGTTTCGCGGCAACTGGGGACGGCAAGGTGCCATTCCCGGGTCAAACATTCTCCTGTTCACATACAACTTCAACCAATGGGTACTAAAACAGTGTCCCCCCTGTTAGATACCGCGCCGTGCAGCGTGGAAACCCCGCCTCTATCCACTGATTCCTGATTTTGCCGGCGTGTTCGACCTGCGCAATGATGACCTTGCCCAAAATATGCAGCGGTTCTTAAAACTGCTAGTGGCCATTTCATGCCATGTACACCAACACTACGACCCAGCGAAAACATACGGAATTATAAGGGCCGCTACGAATTTTGATTTATGCTGCAATGGTCCTTATTTTTCTTCCAAAGGAGTGGTACATCACAGCACACCACGAGAACTCTAGCAATACGCCATACGCAATAATGCCAATGTGGGCAACGCGCATCTAGCGCTCTTGCTAACTGAAACATACATGACACCCATTTTGAGAGAGGGATAGTCACAGAGATAGAGGCGGTTGGCTACAGCAGAACACGGGATCACCTGAACAGAGGAAACGATTCGCTGTTGAACATATGGTACGGTAGATGTTTCCAAACTTTCGCGCACGAGGTTCGTCAGTTGTGGAGCTCTATATTCCGACATACACACAGTTTAAGGCAAACTGAGAGCCACGCATCGTCTGCCGATCACCGTTCTTGCTGAGGGTCGGATTGCGGTTTTCGAAACCTCTTGCTCAGGAGTCAAGAAGGCACACAGGCAACGGCAAAATACTACAACGCACAACCCGCGGAAGAGCAACACAATGAACGGATGAGATAATCGGGGTTCGTTCTGCGGATTGCGTGATTCGAGTGTTTGGCACTGTTGAGATCTCCCTAGTACCCAAAGTATCAAGTAAGTCATCTCAATTTAACCGCAGGGCAACTCTCGCAAGACAGCGGCGTACCAGACCCATGTGACCGCCTTATTGGGCGAAACCGCTTTGCTCCTTACGGGTTATGAGTGCCGTTTACAAGGACCGCCAAACAGTTTATTCCGATTTACGGCGGCGTTCCGCCTCACGAAGACCACCGTACCGCGGGATCCCTACTGCAAATGTTTGAAACATGTCTCACGCCAATAACACATGAATTGCGCCAACATCAAAACCACGAATATACAATTTCCAGGTATAAAAAGTGCCATTGTTGACACTCCTTCCTTTGTTCACACTGCCCGACGGGGCTAGCGCCGTCACCCAAGTTGTCGATGGGATCGGTGGTCCCGCCTCCGGAAGAACACGCTAGAACATGAACTGGATGAATAAAATCGAATTTCTAGTGCACCGTCTCCCGACTACCGTTCCTGCTTCGCGCCGTGCCGTTGGTGTTCGGTGGCGAGTTGGCCCTGTCGCTGCCTGCGTGCGGGCTGCCATCTTCTCTGGATGATAACAGCGGTTCGGTCTGCAGCGAAAGCGAGGACAAGAATCATGGCAGCAATGCGCACACGGATGAGATTAATCTATGTGCAGGCGCTGCACAATATATGATTCAGTAGCACAATCTACTAGACCGCCCAATTACCGACATATTCAAGACAAATCCTGCCAGGCACGGCGTATATGCCGCGAAAGGAGATTAAAAAAAACTGGTTGTCCATGTACAGCGACGCATGCTGATGTGGAGGTACATCGTTTTCTTTCTGCGGCTCTATTTGGTTGACCAGTTACTTCATATCTCTACCCCAAACCTCTGCTGTTGATCTAAACGAGTACGACCGGATGAGCAAAGCCGTGGTCTAGGTCTACGAAGCAATCTTCGGTTTTGCAGAAACAACAGAACGGTGTTACAACGACAGCAGGTTAGGATCCCCCTTCATTCGGACACTAAGTTCATCCAAACCACGCTAGTTACCTCTGAAAAATTTAACGGTAAGGGTAGCATATATTTAGCCGAAAAAGGTATTCCTCTGGCCGGTTAAATTCCTCACGTGAGAAACCAACGGCTACGTCCAATAAATTTATGAGTTTAACTTGTTTTAGGACAAGGCCACAGAGGCTTGGACGGGTTGCGTGAACGAATGCTTTCGAGGACATGTTCCGGGTAGATGAGATATTGATCTAGCTCCTCATATTAGGAGCTCAGAAGTTTGTTATAATCTGCCGCACCCCGATGGCGTGGGATGACCAGCTAAACGTATATACAGACATGCTCATGGGTGCGAACGAAACGCCGCTTGTGGCGGTATCTGCGGCGACCGGTACTCGACGTGGCGGTGTTTTAAAAAGGTCTAATTTGAGGGCGGAGTTGGACCAGGAGGAATACGGATCGCGCCTGCGAAGGCCGTGAAACCAAACACTTCACCCGTCTGGCAGAGGTGCCGGAAGGGGGTTCGCGTTCAGTTCTTGCGCAAGCGGATACCCGGACTCATTGTATTGCGCAGTCGATTTTGTTTGGTGAGCTTCTGAGTCATCCCTCTATAGTGTGGTAGGGGTTGCACCTTTTGGGCCAAAAGAAAAATTGTGACTTTCTGGCCGCTTGAGACTATCCGGTGAGGAACTACCGGCTAGCCTGGTGCTTTTTCGAGTATAATAGATGCTTCAAAAAGACTAGCGCATAGTTCTGTTGGCTGGGTTGCGCGACTGAACGCCCTCGAAGTTTATTTAGCGGTGAGTGTATTGAGCTCCTTGTGCTGGGAGTCCAGAAAATTCTGGTGCACCCTGCCATAGGATGTGTGTTACAACTGTTGCTTGTATTTATCGTAAAGTGGTACAGGGGTGCACAGTTTTCTTTTCGATCATTTCATCGTTTTCACTAAACGAGCTTCATTCTTCGCCCGCAAATCAAATGGGGCGAAACGAAAGTCCTGGGTTGCGCGACTGAACGCCCTCGAAGTTTATTTAGCGGTGAGTGTATTGAGCTCCTCGTGCTGGGAGTGCAGAAAATTCCGGTGCACCCTGCTATAGGATGTGTGTTACAACTGTTGCTTGTATTTATCGTAAAGTGGTACAGGGGTGCACAATTTTCTTTTCGATCATTTCATCGTTTTCACTAAACGAGCTTCATTCTTCGCCCGCAAATCAAATGGGGCGAAACGAAAGTCCTGACCGATGGGGCCACACACTCCCGTAGGCTACTATGTTGAGTGGATGACAAGTGGTACGATAGAGGTAGCGTCTTCGGGTCAAGACATTATCTAAGTGACCTGTGCTTCTTACACCCCAAATTCGATGGAGTTTTATTATTTTGATTCACAAATTGTATTTTTTTTATACCTAGGCTATCAAATGGAATTGATCATGGAGGCTGCAGTTCTCTCCCAACACCAGCGTTTGGGTGGGGAAACGAGGAGGTCCTGAAAATGAGAGCCTGAGAAAAAAATGGGTGCACATCTCTATCGTGGCATCAGTCTGAGCATTAACGAAAAGTCGTTTTCACCCAAAAATCGACGACCAAACCATCTTTGGTTATTAAGAAGCCCTCGCAGTTCAGGAAGTCGGTCGCACTCAAAGTGCTACTACGTATGTCGTAGCACGTGTCCTGTTACGCTACGTCAACAGAATATTCTGTTTTCAAGCCCGAGTTTGTGCGGGGTACAGAGCTACTCGTCAAAATGGCCTCCATGAGGTAACGGAAATGGAGTCGTAGTACTATTAATATGTACACTGTTTCAATACCGTAGCTCGGGTCACCTGTGATGCCATCGATTCGTTGCTCGGACCGGGGTGTTCCGCATGAGGCAAACTGGACGAGACTAGGTATTGTCCGAAAATGTCGGATAAAAAGAAGAGGAACTTCTGACCGCTTCGTGTTACGGATCCGTAACTCATCATTCTGAACAACATTCGGCCATAAACGTGCTACTTCGATACAATAACGCGTCACCCGTTATATACTGGGCTACTAGTAGTTACTAAGTATGATCAGTAGGCCACTACGCCACTATACCACCGTTTATCGGGTAGAATATTATTCTATTTTGCTAACAGTCATATATTGGGATTGAGTGCATGGAACCGCCTCAAAGGAGTAGCTCGGGGAATAATATTGATGGGGTACATCCCCGCCGTCATAGGTGCCGGCCGTAAAGTGAAGCAGCCCTGTCGATGGCAAGGATGACAAATGCTATGGCAGAGGTGCACCAATATCCTAATTTCCTGCCTCACTTACAACCGGCTCGCGAGCAAACGCAAGCTCCCTGCCTGATGAACACTTAACATCCCATGCCCTAGGTATAAATGGGAATATGCCCGCCCCCCGCCCCCGCCCCCCCAAAAGGAATTCAGACGATTCTGTGTTGGAGGCACCGTCACTCCGAAAAAGTTTTGGGAGCAACACAAGGGCTACAGCAACCAATAGTATAGACGTTAACGTTTAGTACGGTAGAAAGCGTCAACTATTTGAATGCACAAGCATGCAACGCCCGACGTAGCACGGTTTCGGAATGACGACATTATGTAGCTGTGCGTCTACGACCGGTTTTCAGAGTGGCGTACATGAGGGGCGAGGGGCGGCGCGTGTTCGGTATTCATGCATGGCCGACATTGTATGGCCACCACTAGTATTCCCAGGCATATCTACAATGCCGGGACGGAGCATGCCGGGTTAGCAGATGTTGCTTGCACCAAGCGCGAAGCGCTGTGAGGTGTGTTGGATGGGTTGCATAGAGGGTCAGCTGCATGTTACTAGGACTCGCACTCGTGAGGCGGACTTGCATATAGATGACATCTTCAATAATGTATCAAATTTCCGGTACATCCACTTCCAGAGACAGCAGTAGAAGTATTATGTAACTGTCTCCTGCGTGCCTTGCCATAAACACCGCGTGATACGATTATTGCCCTTGTGCGGAGTGAAGGTTCTCCACCTCGCACAGATGTTCAAACTCGACCGTCGACCGCAAAAAAAAGAACGGCACCCTGGTGGTCTACCTCATGTAGTGCGCGCTACGATTTATAGTGTAGTTGCCAACCGACGCCAACCCAACCAATATCGTCAACATAATTTATCATACAGGTGAGGCGGGTGGGGGGAGGGGTGTAGCCTGCTGCGAACGTATTCTAAGTTGAGTCTTGGATGCTTTCTGGCGCACCTCGCTTCCTTTGAAAGGGCCCGAGTCCAGCTTTGGCATGAAGAGCGATGCGAGCAGATGGAAAATTGCACTCGCCAGGTACGTCGCGCAAACACCCAGAATCAGTGTGACCTGAAATTCACGAAGAGAGAGGGACAGGTAGAGGGAAATGGTGCAATTAATGGACCTTACACAGATATACCGAAACAGATAGAACAGTTGGCATTAAGGTGATCAGAGAACCGACAGAGATACGTGAACAACGACCCTGGAACAAAGGAAGTATGTTCCACAGGCTCAAATAGACAAATAGTAGATCAATGGGCAGGATTAACATGACAGAAACGCCGAAACAAAAACAAAACAAAGACGTCACGACGCCAGGGAGCAGGAAAAGGACACAGGTTGAACAGATAGTTCATGGTAAGAGATTGAACATAGGTTGTTCTTTGGCGTCGGTTAAGGCCGTTTTCTACACAGTCGGATTCCGCCAGTCGAAAACGGGCCTTTTCGAAGACGGACCATTTTCACTGGACATCTTCTCGACTGCATTCTACTGGTCTTTCTTCTTCTCGTCAGTCGAGTCGATTTTGTATTTTTTTGCTTTTGCTAGAGGCGATTGGTGTGAGGGAGTACTGCTGTATGGCAGTCGAAAATCGGTTGGCAGCTCTGTGCTTCGCGCGTTTTTTGCGAGAAACGCGTGCTTCGCGCTCAACGAACATTCATCCAAGCGGGTTGGTGGCGTTTGGCTCAGCCGAAAGCCGCCAAAGCTACGTTCGTGGCTTTGCAATCAGCCGAGAACCGCCAAAGCTACAGCAGGCGTAGCCGTTGTCGGCAAAACGACATCGATATCGCTCTCTGCTGTCGTCGTATGATGCACGCTGCTGGGAAGAGGAGCTAAGAGCCCGCCACGCTGTCTTGAGGCGAGAAGCAACAGCAGTGATATCCAAGGCAGCGTCGGCGCTGTTGTATAATACTGTAGTGTGGTACCCGCCAGCGTGTGAGTGTTCATTTTCTGGCGGGATGAGCGATGCGATGGGTTCAAAAAGCAGGTGTTAATGTTTTCGACTAAGTTTTTTCACCGGCAGGTCCGATCGAAAAAGTAATGTTTTTCGAGTGGGTCTCCCAGTCGGAAAACTCAGTAGTAAGAAAATGGAGTCGAAAAAGCCCGTCATCTAAGGTTTAAGAAAGCCCGACTTGGGCTTCAGTCGAAAATGGGCGTTTTCGACTGACCAATCCGACTCTGTAAGAAATGGTCCAAGGAGTCGGGAGTTTGTCTTTGAACTTTGATTGTGCGTTGTGGATTCCAAGGTATCTTTTACGGGTTTCGGAGTGGGTTTTGGTCATTCTGATATGGCAATCTTTGCTTCCGTCAAAGTACGAAGTGGGGTGATGATATTAGTAAAAAAATATAGTCATTAGTTGGCATTATTTACGAATTTCTACATTTGGATTTGGTCTTGTGTTTTAGTCTGGAGTATCCTTTGAGGGTTTCGGAGAATGTATGTGTCGTTACCGTATGTCCAGTATTTTCTCTTGTCTATGTAGTGCACTGAATATATTCGATCTTTGTACCTCTTGCTGGGTCGATTACTTGGTCCCATTTAAGAGTATGGCGTCACACCATATCCAACACACAGCAGGAACAATTTTCTCCCCCCCCAGTCGAATTCTCGACATCTGGGAGCGGAAGGAGCTAAATAATACGCCAGGTACAAAAGTTTACGCGGAGACATCGGGCGCCTTCCGTGGCTCTCGGTCCAGCCTCAACCATGTAAGCTCAACTAAGGATACGGCCAGAGGGTCAGGTTTAAGGCTTCGGTTTCAAGCTACTCAGTGCCACTCGGGCCGGTGGCTATCATCGCCGTTCAGCCTTTGGAGTTCACGGCATGTGCTATCAGGGTTCACGAAAATCACCACCATCAACTTGTTTGTTTGCGAAGCCAACGAAATATATACTACTATACACCCGTTTTGAGTGGGCTGAGTTCGATAGTAGTTGAACGGGATATCCACCCTTACAATAGCGTCGGTCTCCCGTCAACGGTCTACGGGGAAACGCACGTGCTCCGGGGAAAACAAAACAACATTTTTGTCACCGATTCCCCTTTAAGAAGCTCTATACCTCACCGAAAGGCTTATTCTGAGTACCGCAAAGGACAGCTATCGCACGGCAGGGGTCCAGCGGAACGGGCTTAAGATCCTAACATGGGGAGCGCAATACGTCACCGCCATCACCTTAAACACGACTTCGAAGGCACTCTTTCGCGCAAACCTAGGAAGAGTACATGCCCTATAGTCGTAAAACAAACTATTATCCTAAAAATATTCGACTAACCGGTGGTTACTCCATTCAGGAGCTCAACCGGACACATTAATATGTCATGACATGACATGACACTACCACAAACGGTTTAATCCATAACGTGGAAATCCTTCCGTGAGATTATCCGAACGTGCAACCCCTTGGCCCGACACCCACGGTCTAGGCGTACCATACGTATCCAGATATATCAAAAGACAATAATGACATAATTTCTAACAATGTTTGGTCGAGGGTGACCCCATCAAGACAGAAATTATTTTTGCCGAAAACCGCTAACTCTATGGTAGCCAGCGTCGTAAGCAACGTCAATCTCTATCATACGATACGGTAGTGTACGGCCCAAGGTTAAGATAAAAACGATGTGGCAGGTGCTGAGCTAGGACAAGGCGGGAAGGGAGGGACGACGAAGCGATGTGAGTGGTTGAGATGACACACCTTGATTGCGTAGTCGGAGGTGTAGTCGTCGAGTACGAGTCCAACCGCGTAAGACATGAAGCTTCCTGCACCCGTCATGAATAAACTGTAGCACCCAAACCCCACGCCCCTATGTTTTTCGCGCGAAATGTGCAAAGGTGGAGGGGGCATCATGTGTCACACCATAGTTACGACGATGGGACGACGGCGGTATACATAGAAATAAAACATCTCGATCATCGTAGCGAACGTTTCAATGTCGGCGAAATTTACCAAAAATAAGCGAGTGTGTCCGACGAGCTGTTGAAACGAAAAGGCCGTAAAGGTGTTTCTGCCACCGTTGCACGTGCCGTGGATACGTCAATCTCGGAGAACAACAAAACTATTTTTGGTATAAAAACTCTTGAGTTTGTACAGTCTAACAGTATCACATAAACCGTCAAACCGAAACACACTAGACCAACAAGCCCACGAACATGTTTTGCTACAAATCCTCCCTAAAAAGTGGAATGGAAACATATTCCAAAGATAAACTTACTGTAACGTATTGCTGATATTTCGTGGATTGAGTAGCCTTTGGATTGTGTACATGGTATGCTTGGATATGATGGGGATATTATGACGGTTGAGTATAGTAGGGGTTTCCAGTGATATGTTGGCTACATCGTAGCGGTATATCGGGATGGTGACATTATTTTGGGTATTCACGTCGTCACTCCTCGTTGTGCTTCTTTTTCCGATAGGAGTCTTCTCCTCTACGCGATGTGCCGTGGCTGGGTGCAACTTAATATATATTTGTACACCTTTTACCTGTCTTCATACCGGTGACTCCACTACCCCACTATTGTCAGCCCTACGGGTAAGCCCTCTACGCTTCGCAGCGATGAACAAAACGATTATCATCGCGTACCGTACGCTGTACTGTCTCTGTTCGAAGCAGAGGGTGTTGACTGACGTGGGCTATTCTACGGAAGAGAGCTGGCTGGAGATATCCCAATAACAGACCTCCCTGTGAAAGGGAGCGAGCTGAGTGCCTTTTTTGAACCATGCCTGAGAGTGACGTAAATAAGGGCGTTGTGGACCAGGACGTGAAAGCGTTGGCAGAGAGAGCGGGAAGCTCTCAAGGGGCCACGATGCCGGAGCTGGAAGAGCTGCTCGCAATGGGGGACGAACTCGAGAAATATTTCGAGGTTGGTTTCCGATATGGTTTCTGGACCATAGACTTGATTTTGGCAGGATTGGACGAGTTCCAATAAATCGAAGGTTGCATTGAGGAAACCAAACTCATCATTCGCGAGTACTCGCAAACTCTCCTCGAGCTCTCCAGCTTCTTTCTACGACTGGAGCAAATGCGAGACATTTCTCAGCCGCTCCAGGTACCAGAGAGGGGAGCGGGCGTGGCCGGACGTGAGTCACAGCTCGTAATCCCAGTAGTTGAAACTCGGAGTGAGAGCACTGCACAGCAGCAGCAGCCGCAGCAGCAGCAGCAATTCAATACGGAGGTGGTTGTGGCTTGCAGAGACAAGGTGGAATTAGAGACGAGGGGGGAAGAGCAGGAGGAGCTCTTGCAGCTGCCATTGAAGCAGCAGCAGCAGCTGCAACCTCGCGCGGCACCACCCCATGTTTGGACGTCACAGCTCGTGTTCCCACATCTCGAGACTGGGAGCGAGAGCACTGCACAGCAGCAGCCGCGGGGACAGCAGGAGCAGTTTGAGACAGAGGAGAAGCGATGGCTCGGAGATTGGGTTGTGAAGCTAAATACGAGCAGCATCTGCCGTGCTCCATGGGAGCGCTGGATGCTGAGCCCGTTGATGTGTCGGCGCGGGTTGGGGTCGGCCCAAGGTGGCTGGTTGTGGTGGGGGACGCTGCGTGTGAGGAATCTTTCCCCCATGTCATGAACAATTGATTTTGTCTGGGCTTTGTCTTGATTCTAGGGTAATACAGCAGGTAGTGGGCTTTTTGATGTGTGAAAATACATAATAATAGGAAATGCTGTCGCGACATATGATACTGCTAACTATGCAACGGCAGTTTTGACTGAGGTAGCGATGACGAACCTACCGACTTCATATTTCCGTTTCTTTCCGGAAAAAATCAAAAAAAGAAAGTCGGTGGGACTCGAACCCACGACGTTCTTGTGTTGGTTATACAGAAGTACCCGCTGAATTACAGTAGTTCAGCGGGTAGTTCTATATAACCAACAGATTGTGACGGTTGACGGTTTCAACACTACTCCTAGTATGTTTTTCCTACCCAGAGGCATTCCACGGTAGCGGTGCCGCAGAATTCCCTGAGCTGCTATCACGAGGAGCTAGCTCGATATCATCATTATCATCATCACCCGAACCATGGCTTCGACAGCATTCGGTCGCGCAATGCGTTCACCAACGTTTCTAAGCGCTGGTCGTGAAACTAATGTACTCGTAAAAATATGAGAAAAACCGGTAGTGTTTAAGATCACTTAACACGTTGGCCGCCCGGATCTTTGGGGTGGTGGCCTGTTCGCGTTTGCGAGCAGAAAGCACTTTCTGGTCGGATGGCGGTAAGGGCGTAGACCCAACTCACCTTCCAGCCCCAACTCTAACCCTTAACCCTAACCCTGTCCTTATCCCGGAACCAAAACGGGACATAAACGGGCGAGGCATACACGGTGAGCCGCTTTCGGAAAATTATGTATTATTCCGATCGGTGGACCACGACATAGCCCTCGGCCAATGAGACCGTCAAACCTACCCTCCAAGATCCGGGCAGCCATATGGTTGGGTGTTCTTGCTAGAGATCCTTGATTGGGGAGCTTGGCCGTACAGAAGGTCAGCAACATTAGTTTACGGAAAACCTGCAAGCTACCGTGGGATGACTCCCACACTCCCATACCAGGTCAAAGTTCGTAAGTGCATCGAAAACAACCATACGTCTAGGGGGAACCTCGGGGCGTTCGTCCACAAGTAGTAGTCAAGACGACACATCAAGCTTACACACGCCGCTGCCCTTGGTCCCGGTCGGAACACTCTCCACGCGTTGCGTCAATAAATTCGGATAGTCGTCCGTGACTGCGGCGGTGGGTGGAACATTCCTGCTAGGCCTAACAAAGTAAGCAGTCAGCAGCTAGCAAGCGTCACCACCGTTTGTTCGCATGTTCTAGACCACTTTGGCAGCACCTTCTCGGGAAAATATCCGCTTTTTTTTGCCAGCCACAAGATTGAACTAAGCACAGCCAAGTTGCCGCCACGAAGTGCAAGCTCTTTGCACACACATAATGCAGGCCAACACGAACCAATATCTCTACATAGCCGTGGATTGTTCTTGGTTTGGCCAGAGATGTCACATATGCCCCTCCTTGAGCTATCAAACAGCAACTTCCTTTTTTTCGAATGTATTACGGACGTTACCATACGTATCCCATGCATTTCTCCCGTACTGTTGGTTATGTCCGCAACTATCGGGGGCATATTTTCAAAACTGGGTCCAGTTCCTGAGGCGATATAAACCCCGCGGAAAACTATTAGCTACTATTGGAATGGAGCCGAAAGGCACAGGCTACGACAGAGGTGCACAACTTCATTTCGAACGCCCTGGACTTGATGTTCACCAACAAAACAACGATCCGTTTTGGATTTTCTAAACTGAACTCTTTCCAAATGAACGTGCAAGCAGACGTGGATCCGATCATGGTGAAGGCAGGCAAACAAAATTATTACTGTGCATAGTATAGAATGACATTCGGACGATTTTTGGTCAATCAGAAGACACAAATTACCCCAAATGTGCTAGGTCTATCGTACCACGGTCCAAATCTACGGTACCATAAGGGCTATGTTCATGAAATATTTTTTTTCCTTTCATTTTTGCAGTGGCTCGGGGGGGTCACTCGCGCGAGTGACCCCCTTGTTCCTTGCGGTGTTAGGCTTTTGTACCGTTCAACATTTTCGATAGTTAGCTATACAAACCCTCAACCCGATAGTTAGCTATACGCTGCGCCATCCAAAAACTTAACGTGTTCTTGTCAGTGAGGTACATGGTCGCTCGATCGAGTATGACAGTATGATGTGGTATGAGATTATGACAGTATGACATGGTATGGTAGTATGGTAGTATGATAGTATTGTAGCATGATAGAATGCTCTAGTATGCTAGTATGATGGTATGATAGTAGTGCGATAGTATGATAGTATGATCATATGGTAGTATGATAGAATGATAGTATGATAGTATGGTAGTATGATCGTATGGTAGTATGATAGTATAATAGTAAGATGGTACGATAGTATGATAGTATGTTTGTATGATAGTAATGACAGTATGATGGTATGATAGTATGACAACACGATAGTATGATAATGAGAGCATGATCGCATGGTAGTGTGATGGTATGATAGGGCGACAGTATGATAGTATGACAGAATGATAGTATTACTGCATAACAGTATGAGAGTCTGATGGAATAACCGCGTGATAGTATCATAGTATGATAGTGTGATTTCAACAGCATGATAGTGTGATAGATATTAAAGAAAATTAAAGTACTGTGATCTGGTAGCTCACATCCGGTCGTGCAAAAACTGGGTATGATGGAGTATGATCCAACAACACCCTAGCCTTGGTCCACTCGGCCAAACACAAGCACACGCACGCCTTTACCGTCATACCCTTCTTTCTGGGAAGTAAACTAGGGCGTTCTATCCCCGGTGGCGTTCTTCTTTACGGCCACACCCTCGATTCAAACGCGCTCCCGTCCTATGAGTATACAACGCCGACGTTGAGGGACGAGACCATTGATCGCCCTGGACTAAACCGTCTCTAACACTGTGTAAACCTCGGCCCGATCGGCTGATAGCTATAATATGTCAACTCACCGCGCACGTGGGGGAAGATGTTTCTGCAGCACCGAGATGACGGGGCCGTACCAGCACTCTGCGAACAGGAACCTGTATGGTGGATATCCATGAAAACGTCAAGCATGCACAACGCGACGATTCTTGCTTGGTCGAAGCAGTCATCCAACGGTAATGGTGGCGCCTATTCGGCCTAACGTGTGTGACGTGTGTGGCGTGTGTGACCGGCTGAGCTCCTCAGGCGTGTATGATAACATATTCGAAAATATCTTTTGTTCAGGACTAACCCAAATAAATTCAGTTGGGTTGCTCGAACGGATGTCGTCCGAGTCATGTTTCCGAAGAGATACGGAGCTCTTCATGTTTGGGGTTCAGAAACTTCTCCTGCACATCTAGGGTGGGATGACTCCGGTCCTAAGCCAATTATACTCAGC
The DNA here is from genome assembly GCA_012845835.1 of Undaria pinnatifida. Taxonomy (NCBI): domain Eukaryota; class Phaeophyceae; order Laminariales; family Alariaceae; genus Undaria; species Undaria pinnatifida. The sequence continues at coordinate 9,051,867 of JABAKD010000015.1, read as the reverse complement.
AAAGTATCGAACTCAAAACTGACCTGTGGTTTGCTCATTTGAAGAGATCGGACAGCCACAAACGTATGACCCAAATTCTGTCAGACCCTTATCGATGGATGGCTAATGAGCAGCGCGCTGCAAATAGTGCTCCAGCATCATTTTGCAGTGAGACACTCGGTTTTAGAACACACGCACGCTATGATGGACACCATTGTTATTTATGCGCTCTTTCTTGGGGGAAACCTGGAGTTCGCAAACAACCGATGATTAATCGCACGGTCTAGATACAGTATGTTCAACGTCTACGAAAACAATATTTGCCCACTTGAAAAAGGAACGAAATAATTCCGACGACCATGAGACAAGGAGCCTCGTCATCCTGGAGGTGTTTAAGCCAAAGCGTGGTGTGCCTCTATCGTAGCAGCATAGCCAAAAGCTCCATAGCCCGATACACACCATGACACCGACACGCAGGAGTGGTTCTTGAGGTTATGAGAAAAGAGTCCCCAAACACGACCGGTAAATAACTAACGTACAGAATAGCCTGGCATGGCGAAGATTGTAACCACGGCCGAATATATGGTGCAGTATCACTGCCACGCGCTACTATACTAGAGGTAGCACATTTTTCTGAAAACGGTCTTTAAAGGGCGGCGCTCCTTAACCCCAAATCGTCGGAAAAAGACAAATTTTCTACCAAAATCGTCGGAAATAGACAATTTTTCTGCATAATTTTCGTTATATACGGATTGTTCACCTGGTATCGGTTCTTTTGTTCACCAGATCGGTTTTTGAGAGGTCTTAAGAGCTTTGAAATTGATATAATCTCGGAAAAAACGTGGTGCACTTCTATCGTAGCATGCGTCCACTCCAGCAGCCAACCAATACCTTAGTGACAAACCAGTTGTTGGCATGGTCCTTCTATAGTGCCTGCATGTGCCAGACGGACTATCACTACTGTACGGCGAACGGCGCACGACTCCGCATGCTACCACTAGCCGTGTTCTCCAGCTTTGCCAACGAATTCACAGGCGTCACATAGTGGCCAACTGGCACCCTTTAACCCGCACTATAGACGGATAATGTTCCGTAACGTACACCGCGGCACGTGTCTACAACTCAACCGGCACAATAGAGAGGCCACGTCTTCTGTAACCCCGCCCCCGCCCCCCAAATACATATATATATATGTGTGAACATAAACTCACTCCACAAAGAGGAAGAACATGGAGGCGTAGAAGCTGGGGACAACGATCACTAGGAAGAATGCCGGAGTACCCAACAGCGCCCCTATCGCGGCGATGTACATTCGAGCTCTTTTCTCGCCCGCCTTCTCCCACCTTCCTTTCGTAGGCAGCGTGACACGTCGCGTACCGTCAAAACATGCCAGGCGGTCAAAACCAACGCGACAGACGGTAAAAACAACATGAAGGTATGTCAAACCAAACATGACAGACGGGCAAAAGCAACATCATGGGCGTTGAAAACAACATCACAGAGGGTCGAACTGAATATGACGAACAGTCTAACCAGTATGACGGAAGTTCAAAACAACCAGGAACGTGCACCGTCGCAGACTCGATTGAGGTGCATACAATAAAAGTTGCGCAGGGAACTTAGTGGAGTGCACGAATCGAGCGCGACTTTCCTTACAGGGAAAGCTGAGATGGTCGTATGGCACGTGTGCCACGATACGATAGAGGAGGCATGTTTTTGCTGAATTTGGTTCGACTGGTTTCCTGATCGAAAAGCCGAACAAATATTGTACGAGACCCTTGTGCAGCTTTGGCAAACCCCAGTTTTTAAGCTTGCCAACGTGACAAGGTCTTTGGCGCGTGCTACTCTAGAAGTAGTGCCTTTTTTACGGCAATCGTTGTATTAAATGGCAGCAGGACTCCTTGGCCAAAAAGTCATCCAGACTCGTACACGCCACGGTAGAGCTGCACAGGTTTGGCCAAAACTGTTTTTGAGACAAAACTGGAAGTGCAACACAATAAGCAAATCCGCTGGCCTAGACTGCACAAACAAATCATATAGCCAAAGACTAACGTCCGATCCGACAGTCTTGGGTCAAGAAGTCCCATCCTTTCACAAAAAAAAAACAGCCGAAAAGAGTTTTGCTGACTCTATGTTGTAGCATGCCCCAACTTCGGCACCCCCATGGCATGCTTTAGCAACACTTTTCGTGGTATACTTGCGCCAAGGCCTTAACAATCGCGCACCATTTCTATCCCCTCGTAACTCTCGGTTCCTGGAAAAGGCATACCGCTCCCCTGAGTTGTTCAACGGTAGCCCCGCCGACGTTTCTTCAACGAAATTGCTGGTTTTGAAACCAGCTATCGGCCGGATCTCCCGAAATACGGTGGACCATTGCCACCCCGTCGTCATCATTCGACAGTCCGCAGTCATCATTCGCTACTCGCTTGGAAACAAGAAGTTGTATGAATATACTCTCTTCATAGCACCCTTCTTCTTGAGCAGCCATGAAACGTTTTTGTAAGAGAACATGGCCGGTTTGGGATTGTGGGCCCCTTCAAGATAAAAGCCGCAAAAAAAAAGTGGTGCACATCTACGGCAGGATGTATTTCCCCGCTAGGAACCGCCTAGGGAGGGGGGTTCTTTGAACACAAGGTCTAAGGTCCGCTCTACACCTCGGACGCGCGTGCTACGATAGATTTAGCATTTGTAGGCTAAGTTGTTTCTCCCAACAGCTGTTCTTCTTTATTGCTTTTCAATATATAGGGAGGGGGGTTCTTTGAACACAAGGTCTAAGGTCCGCTCTACACCTCGGACGCGCGTGCTACGATAGATTTAGCATTTGTAGGCTAAGTTGTTTCTCCCAACAGCTGTTCTTCTTTATTGCTTTTCAATATATAGGGAGGGGGGTTCTTTGAACACAAGGTCTAAGGTCCGCTCTACACCTCGGACGCGCGTGCTACGATAGATCTAGCATTTGTAGGCTAAGTTGTTTCTCCCAACAGCTGTTCTTCTTTATTGCTTTTCAATATATAGACTATATATGTATATATATATATTAGTATACCTAGATCATGGGTTTTTATGTTTGGCGCGGATTACACGTAGGGCCCAGTGGCAAATCGTTTGGGAGCCAGGTTACGGTAAGGGGAAGTTATGATGATGTCATCATGATGTTATCATATACCCTCTTTTTCACTGCCGGGTTTGAGCTATCATATCATATGATAATAAAAATATGATATGACATGATACGATACGATATGATATATAATGGTAACTGTATGATGATGGTGACAAACAGTGCACGACCACATCACCTCGCCTGTTGCATTTGACAATACGTATATCTTTCTTATAATTCGCGGATGTCAGAAAATAATGGTACCTACAAATATTCTATAAAATATTCTAGCTTTCGATCGATGTATCATAAAAAAACAAATTATGAAGATTGAACACGTTATTTACTACACTTAAACACTGGGTTGCATGCTGCATCTAACATCAAACCTTCTTGAATAGTAAACATTACAAGCCAGATGATATAAAGGGATGTCTTATTGCTTCAATCGTCAGGTTTGTCCCCTTTGAGAATTTATAGTTTACGCGCACATATTGAAATGTCCCGCCCCCCGCCCCCCCCCCCCCCCCCTCCCCCTCCACTGATCTTTTTCATAAAAAACCCCAACCCTCCCCCCCCCCGCCCCTCCGTCCCCCGATCCCCCCCCCCCCCACCCCCCCTTCCGCCTAGTCTGTCCAAACGCCCCACTCACAATCAAAATCGGCCTGAGTAATAAACACCTATACGCAGTTGATACCACGTCATTATCTTTCTGACCATCCATGACGTAGTTTTCAATAATCCTCCCCCCCCCCTCCAACGCCCCCTCTTTTCCGACCACCTGCACGATCGCCTAGACCTAGCACCACGCGTATAACAAGCTGCTACATATCTTTGATCTCACAGCCAAAGTGTATTTGAATATTATTTGTGACCTAAACCTCCTAAAAAATCTCCCCCCCCCCCCATCTTGCTCTCCCTTACTCAAACGCCCCACCAAATATCGAAATCCGCCACATTAATAAACACTTCACGCACAGGATATCACCTCATTATCTTTCGAGAGCCATCCATGCCGCTGTGTTCCCCCCCCCCCCCCCCCGCCTCGAACGCCCCCTTCTTCCCCATCACCCGCACCTTCGCCTAGACCTAGCACCACACGTATAACAAACCCCTCACCTAAAGCCCTTCCCCCCCCCCCGCCCCCCCCCCGCCCCCACCCCCCACCCTTCCCCCCCAACCCAACCCAACCCCACCCCCTCGAACACTCCACCCTCTCTATACTCACTGATTGTACGACTTACCCCAGGATATACATGATAAACTGATGTATTATTTCCAAAACTGTCACATTTATCCCCTCAAAATAATGTATAGTTTCCAGGCACATATTGAGCTGCCCCCCCGTCCCCCCCCCCCCCCCGCCCCAACCCCCCCCCCCCTCCGCCCCCAATAATATACTGGTCCCAAAACCGTCAGATTTATCCCCTCGAAAGGATTTATAGCTTACATGCACAAATTGCCCCTTCCCCCCCCCCCCCCCCCCCCCCGCCCCCCTCCAAACCCGCTCGCTTTTGATCAAAACCAGGCCCCCCTTTCCCTTCACAGCTGTCAGATTTTGTCCCCCTCAGAAACGGGTTTTATAGTTTCCGCGCACAGACTGACTAAAATCATCCTGTTGACCCTGGTAGCTAAACTGTAGTTGTAAGGGGAGTCGCCGACCTATATCCTTAATGAGGACACACAACTCGTAATGCGCGCGATCGGAGTATCACACACAGCTTGCAATGATGAGGTTCGACGAAATCTTCGATCTCACAGCTGGAGTGTATTTTAATTTTTATAATAAATGATATGATATGATACGATGTATCATCATCACATCGTGACATATCAAATTATATCATATCATATGGTATCGCATCGTATCATATCATATCATATCATGTGATATGACATGATATGATATGGTATCATAGCATATTATGTCATAACATATCACATCATACTACCATACGTTCATACTATCACACCATCATATTATACATACCTCATACTCGCACCAGTGCCTCCGTACCTCGCTGACAGGAGGTTAGGCGATTAAACTAGTCCGGCGTAGGTCAGCATCCCTTTGCCGATTCAAGTCGTCAACGAGAAATAAACACGGGGCTTAGAAAAATCGACAATTGACATGGCGGTCACTCGCGCGACGTCGCCCAAGCCTCCCCAAGAAAAGGAGCCCAAAAGTGACCCCCCTGCCCGTAGACCTGGTCTTTGGTTGACGAGTGTACTTGTTGAGGTGTAGGATTTAACTGAGGAGCACCGGAAAAAAAAAACGGTGCACCTAGTTCACTGCACCTATTCTATTTCGCAAGAGCTTTTTGTCTTCACTCAAACACACGACCAAAACTAGCATATGACGTTCAACCGGATTAACGTTTTTTCAGGGCCTGGGTCTATACAACAAAACAAAATGTTACATAAATAGACTAATACATTGCGAAGAATATCGATTCACGGCGCCCCGTTACTGCGGGAAATTTTTAGGCACGACGTTTCTATCGCTACCATATCACGCTTCTGACCCACCAACGCGGCTTCCTCCTCGCGCCGTTGATGCAGTAATAGCTATATTTCTTGTCGCCTGGTGCTTAGCGCTACTCCTGTAAACATTTAAGCGTTGTAAAAAGGCTCAAAGGACGTGGCTCATTTTTCCCCCCAATCAACCCACAGGCCATGTCCGCGTAACCCCCCCACCCCCCCGTGCTCCGCTCTTACCTCTCCAGGAATTGGTATATTCAGCACACCCCTCTCTAGGTATTTGTCGTTCGTAAGAACATTGGTGACTCTTCCTAGTAAGGGTAAGTGCCAACTAGCAGTACCGGCAGTATACAGCATACCGGCACTGCTGGATATAGTGCCGATGCTGCATGTGTGCTAGTGCATAAGCAGGGTCCAGTTGCGCAAAACGATTTCGCCGGCACTACACCGACAACAGACACTATCCAGCCGGCACTACAGGGAGAACACTCCTCACAGCGCTGTAGGGATGCTTCTGCATTCGTTCGTTGCCCGTGGTTGTTCTTTCTCACCTGTCGGCCGCTAACCCCCCGAGGTAGGAAGACAGAGCTCCGCCGATAGACACCACGGAGGCGTTCAGGTAGCTGTCTGGAATACACCAAAGTCGTGACGGGTATATACGTGTGAAAATAGCCATTCATTGTCTCTTCATTTGCGACAGATGCTGCCCTAGAAGTGCATCGGTTGTATTCTGAGGCTGACAACTACTTTAGAAGTTCTATACTCTTAGTTCTTTGGTACCTCATCCAATCTCAATGGAGGAGTAAGCTGAAAGTTCCACCCGATTCACTAAGCCGTCCGGGGACCAGCCACACGAGGCAATCAGTACGCATACCAAGTATGAAATTCCGACAAAAAGTGGTCACGGTAGCCCGTTCTTTCAGAAGCCTTGGTGGCTGAAAAGGTGCCACACTTATGATAGAACGCTTGTCACCAAACCCGCATCATAACGTACAACTAAAACCTCGCTTGTGGTTTTAGTCATGCTTGTCGTATCGTCGACACCCCGTGTTTCGGTTCTCGTTAGATCGTCAACCATGATCGTTTCCCGCGAATACAGAGCCTTCCGCCCTCTAGTGTGACGTTGAAAGCGCTCTCGCAATCTCGCCCCCGCACATTCTGCGGTAGGGGTAGAAATCGTTGCTCTTCTGGGATACCCCTTTTGGTAGTTCTATGCATCACCCACCCAACCTGAGTTTGAGAAAATTGGTATGCGGGAGAGGCAAAGGCTGCAGCAGGGGGATACGCCCGTCTGAACTGGGTCTGAGCCACTCGCACGAGTGCCGTAAGTGTGTACCTCGCTGACAAAAATACTTTAGGCGCGTTTTACGTTGGGAGCAGCGCAGCTAGCCATTGCATTGCGGATTCAAATGGAAACGTTCAAGGGCACGAAAAGCTCAAGACCGCAAAGGAACAGAGACGCCACTCGCGGGGGTGGCCTCGAGCTACTGCAACAAAAAAGCCCACCAAATGACCCCCCTTACCTTAGCCTCGGCCGCGACCGGATGGATGCGTATTACGGCAGAAGTGCACCATTTTTGATCCCCGCAGATTGAGGAAATCAGCCTACACTAGAAATGTGTTGACCAACAACAATATGTTCCGCCTCTACGTCAGCACACGTCTGCGTTGCGTGCTGTTATGTCTCTCCTTCCTCTCTTACATATGGTGTTGTAGTCTGGGTACATTTGGCTGTAAAAGTCGGGAAGGTACGAGATGACGATGGAACCCCCCATGAAGCGGAAAGTCCCGCCGAAGATCATCAGGATGAACAACGGCTCCCCGAAGAAGTGGGACAGGCTTCATCCCGACGCACAGCAGCGTGTTTCCACACGTATCCGTCACGACAGCCCCCCCCACCACCAACATCATCAAATTCATCATCACCCATCACCGTCACCACCCCCGCCGTGACCATCATAGCCACCGCCATCATCATCATTGCCGCCGCCACCAAAATAAGGGCGACGCAAAAGCAAGGCAAATAATTTTCCACACGATTAGGGCGGGGCGCAAAGAGAAAGATCGGGGAAGGAAGACCAGACTGGCGTTGGCATTCACGTTCGCGCTACCAACAGACAGCGAGAGCGACGTCACCCCACGTTTTGGCCAATCAACGCTACGGAAGGGGGGATACGCACATTTTTATTACTGAGTTTGAGCCACTCGCACGAGTGACTCTCTTCCTCATGCCCAAGAAGACTTCAGCGTTTACCTTTACGCAGGGTAGCTCACCATGCCATTGCGGATTCACATCGCATCATTATACATATGCATGAAAGCCTTAGACGTCAAATAAACATCGGGGGTCACTCGCGCGAGTAACTCAGGGCCACCTCACACCAATTGCCGAACGGTTACCCCCTTGACCGCAGCCTTGACCCCATCCATCAGACCAACACGTCTCCTCAAGCATCATATGTGTATACAGCGGTGTGCTCTAGCTCCAAGTTCTTGATGGCAACAGCATCCCTGTAGTGTATCACTTTGCTCTGCCGCCGGTCATGCCATTCATCGGAAGTATCGGGATGAGTGAAAGCCCCCCCGCCCCGATGCCGGGCTGGGTTTTTACCCTGGAAAAAAATCTGCGCTGAGCAGACGCTTGCTACGGAAGAGGTAGCACTTCCGGGTACAACTATTGATCTGAGTGGAGCCGGACACATGTTGCGACTACGGCAGCTCATGACCACCTGAGGTTTCTCGCTTGAAGCGCTCTCTCTCTTTCTGATCCAACACTATTTTAATCGGTATACCTGGTGCAAAAAGTCCTACCCGATGTCAAGTCCAACGACCTAAGAAGTACGAAACGAATACTTATCCCCAACGAAAATGATTTTCGTCCGAAGTGGCTTGGGGAGCTCCATCATCCATACAATTTTGTCGCCAAAACGTCTTTTATACCCCCAACATCACACTCGCCAATGCATTGAAAAACGCTGACGAGCACCCAAATGTTTGAGGCGCCCTATTGGTAGTAGGAGCGGCGCTTCGTCTCGATAGAGATGCGACTCAACGGTTAGACGACTAAGGTGCCCAGGAACAATTGAGTAATCTCCCCCCTCTCAGCCCCCTTTTGCGCCTATCCTCTCACCTCTGCCTGACTGTAAAGTTTCTATCGCCGTCGGCGTCTGGTTCGCCTTGGTCTCTCCCTGCAGTATCAGTCAGAGTCGCTGCGGGGGCGCGCACGGACTCTTTGACGGTGAACAAAACGATGAACGCCAACACGAAGCCGATGGTCGCGACAGTGTAAGCGGTGGCTCTCCAACCGATTTCCTGGGCCATGACGATGCTGAGGGAACTAAGACCGTTTCCTAGGTAAATCCCAGCTACGATTATTCCGTTAGCCTGTCGAAGGGAGCACGCGAACAGCCAGACAATGGAAGAAACGAGGGGACGGGTAGCAGTGACACAAGCTTGTCGCGCAGGACGGTTAGTTTCTGCTGGTGTGGTGCGTGACCTGTAGCCGAGTGGGCGGGGGTGGGTGGGGGTGGGTGGGGGGAGCGATAGCCACTTAACGTGATATACGTTTCTAGGGATTTTCACCCCCTCGCCCTCCCAATCATCGGTATCTAGGTGACAACACAACTACTGCAAGGGCTCATCAATGTGGAAGCGAAGTCATATATGGATCGTCAGTCTGTCATAAACTGGCAGGACGCAACATTGCACAATTTACGAATACGAGGTACCGCTGGATTTGGTACACTGTATTCACAGAGGGCGGGACTATCTGGGCCATGGATTCGACGGGGAAATAGCCGGTGACGAGCGAAAACGAGGCCGGCATGAAGAACGACCCTCATATGCAATAGTGTGAATTTTTGATGAACCTTCCAAACTTATCCTCCATCCTACGCCACAAAACAAGATGAAAACTCCGTTAACCTACATTTCACACAATCGGGCTGACAGATGCTGCGATAAGAGCGATACCTCACCCCATCTAGGCTCGCGGCCCTGGAAGAGCTTAATACATTGCCCAAAGCCTGCATGCGATAACACCACTATATAACCCGACCCCATGAGCAATTGCATGCCCTTGACACTCACGGAATAACGGCTTGGAACCGCAAGCGATATTATAATGATAATATTTCATAGTTACTCAGTAGAGGAGCCATGTCAAGCCAAAATGTTATCGCCATAATGTGCCACCCCTATCGTATCGCACACGTCGGTTTTCTCCCACATACGGCGTTTTTCGTATACCTGGGCCAAGGACCCCGCGGGAAAGTAGTCGGCGATGAGCGAAAAGGAGGCGGGTATCGCGGAGGATTCGGCCATGCCTAGGAGGATCTGTGACATCAGCAACTGCATGAAGTTGCTCGATAGCCCGATGCACACTGTGGCGAAGTTCCAGACCAATGCGCTGAAGAAGAGTATCAGCTTGCGGTTGTAGATGTCGGCCGCGCGACCCATGACAAGGCCGGACAGTACCTGGGAGGAGATTTTTGAATGGGGACGTGGGGGGAGGGTGTGAGGGGTGGTCGAGGTAAGCTCGGCGGAGCAGGCGTACTCATTCACGAATATAATCAACTTCTGTAGTGCTTTTTTATCCGTCGGTTCATGTTTACAGCAGTCCTTCTGATGGTATAGAATTTGACTATGCGTTCGCCGTCACTCTCAGAAAGACGTGGCTACAGATTGTACATTGCAATGCTCCTTGCCGAAAAAGAAATGCCTGTGCTGGTCCAACAGCAGGGCGGGGAGGAGGAGGGCCGTCGTCGGCGGTGGTGGCAGAATCGGTGTCAGTACCGTTCGTACTGATATGACGTCTAGTGGCAAACAATGGCATCAGTATGAACGAAGTGCAGTATGAACAAACACACTCGCCCGCTTCCATATACACGGTGCCCAGTAGGAAGGGATGCAATGCCGGTGTTCGTTGCTTGTCGACAGCAGCGACACATAGGTACATAGTCTACATGTAAATATGTTATTTATATGAGACGGGCGGAGTGACTGGCAGACACTGCCAAAATCTTCACAAATTTCAGGGAGATGAAAAAATTCAGCAATCGTACTTGTGATGTAGACCTAGCACGTATCAATAAGGGGGGGGGAGAACTAGCTCCCTCCCTTTTCTTCAATTCTCGATGTATCTAAATGATCGTCGCCGAGACATCTTCGACGCCAACTAAAGGCTCCAAGCCAAAACACCCATACAAACATCATGCGCACAACGTAACAACATGCATGTTCGTTGTATCCCATTACCCAATGAGCTGCTCAGACAGGCAATACAAAGTCAGCCACCGTACTGCTAATGAAGACAAACCCTAGTACATAGCAATTTCGGGGGGGGACCAGCTCCCTCCCTTCTCTTCAATTATCTATGTAAGTAAATGATCGTCGCAGATACATCTTCGATGCCAAACTAATAGCTTATAGCCGAAACACCAATAGAAAAATCATGCGCACAACGTACATATTCGTTGTGTAGCACTACTCACTGAGCTGCTCAGTCACGTGACTGAGTATAGCTCAGCGGGTAATGCTGTATAACGTATAACCAAACAATATAGACTATAGACAATAGACTACATATATACTTTTCGTCTCGTTATGTTGCATCTTGCCGACAAAGTAAGTTGGATCGGCCGGGCTATCGCCTCGCCCCGTACTACAGTAGTGTCCAGTATCACGTTATCGTAACCATTGGCAACGTCTCCAGCGCGCACGCTCAAATATACAAATATGAAGTCGACGAAAATCGAGCTCACGACACACTTTTCTGTTGTTCAGAACCACCCAGTGAGCTGTACCCTTGAATATTCTGTGGTACATGTCAAGGGGAGAGCCCCGGAGGCCCATGCGACGAAGTCGGCGAGATTCAATAAACAATTCACAAACATACAACCAACACCGAGTACGATCGTAGCTCAGTGGAGTGGTGCTATGTAACCAACAAAATGATCAGTCGCGGGTTCGATTATCGCTGAGACTTCACATATAGTCTGTATATTTCTAGCGTGCGCGGTGGAGACAGTGCTGTGAAAGGTTTTGATAGTGTGCTTCTGAAAAATACTGTAGCACGTGATCAGCGTAGAGCCCCGAAGACTCCTTTTACGAAGTCTGCGAGATTCTGTTGACGAACTCGAAAGCGTTAATATTGCTGGCATTATGGCACTGCCTACGGAGATATTCAGCAGTCACATGACTCAGTAGCTCAGCGTGTGCGTTCTCCAGGTATAACTGATATTTCCATCAGTCTATATTCGGCACAACCAGTATCTGTGCTGATGCCTCATGGAGAGACGAGATCCTCATTGCTCACCAACTACGAGGCAGAGGTACACATTGCTAAAACACAACGCAATTTTGCACATGCAATGCCAGCCACCGTAATCACGTTGGCATAGCACCAAAGTTATAAGCAAGCCAACACAGCAGACTTTTTGCAGTAACAAAACAAAGTGGGTACTCGTAGTGCCATATACCCAACAATCACTCACAACACATAACACATTCCGAACTTAAGATATCCACAATACACGGTGCACAGTGCACACCCACCACGGCAAAAACACGTATCGTGACTACTTTATGTAGAGGGAATATGGCGGGATGCAGACTCACGTAGGACAAAGTGAAGCCGTAGCCGACGAGAACACCGTATTCGCTCGTAGAGATACCCGTCGCATCCTCGATGCTGATGAAATCTTTCTGAAAACGACAAGAAGAGATCGAAATGATAATGATGCACAGAACGTGTTGTGGCTGCTACCGCTATAGACTATATCGAAATCATAGCAGTCTTGGAGGAGTATTTTATCTAAACTTAGAGGTATAGACTATAGTCTAGACTATATCTCGATAAAACGTTATACTGCAACCCGATTGATGATTAATGCCAAGACCTTTATTGCTGATGTAGATACGCAACGAAATATGTGTCTCAACAAAAAACTTAAGCACAACGGCACACACGACATCGAGGAGTTGGTAACTCGCCATTGCAAGTTGTGTGTGGTACCACTCGGTTGGAAAAAGGCATTGGCATTTCATCGATACAGCTGCTCGTCGACCTTCAGAGTAATGGAAACGATCAACCAGATGAACCTCAAACACTTGTGGGCAAGTGTGCGATGCTACGTCGTAACGCACGTGTTAACAATCATACGTACTACCAGGTATAGTTTAGTGATACCGCATACCTAACGCTGCGTATTGCTGGGATCCTGACCCAAAGGCAGCATTTTTCCTTGTTTTACAGCTTCGCAGCAAAATAAAGAGCAGTAGCAACATTAGCAGCAGCACCAGCAGCATCGGTCTCATCTAGTAGGCACACAGAACCTTTGCTAATTGGTCTGACATTTACTTGTCAGTCTCGTCCACAGCGTTGTCACTGCCTTTTCGACACGCGACAACGTTCAAACGTGTGCTACGATTATGATCGTATCAGTAGCATGTTTAAGTTGAGCTGTTTATGGCTGACGCGGGCTCTTCAACTCAGCACTATACCCGTGTCGTTCGTGTGTCATTCCAGACTTGCAGAAACATATCTGTTGCATACATATGTGATGAAGCCGGCTACGATAGCTGAGGCAGCACCTTTTGGGCTGATAAGTGATATTGGTGACAACACCCGCTAACCCAAAGTTCGTCGCAAAACGTAAAGGCTGGCGTTTCTAAGCCCTACAAAATGTTTGGTATACGTAGGAGTAGGCCGTCAATATGTTCATCGGGTTTTCCCGTTCACTTTTACCAAAATCTGTGTCTGGGTGAGGTACACCATTAGTATAGAGTTCCGCATTACGTTACGAGCCTCATGAAAAACAATGGTGTACTTCTACGGTGGCATGTGGCCCATGGATGGACAGAATGGGGTGGTTCGTTGTAATACCCATTAGCCTAATGTTTTAGATATTTTTCGTTTGGGTTCAAACACGAGATTTTGGGTGAGGCATGAACAGCTCATCAAGTCACATGCCTTAGCAAGTATTTCGCGAATCCCTCCCGTATCATGCGGTAACCCCCCTCCTCACCGTGTCGTCGTCATCGTAGTCTTCGTCGGACACGGCGTAAAGGTAAATCAGCAGGTAGCGTGCCCATATGTTGTTGGCTGTATCAGGTTCGCGAGCGCGTCATTATCACGATAAAAGGCGAACAGCAAGGAAAGGCAACACGATCAATCCTTACGAACATGAGGCTAAACAGACAATTCTCGATCTAACAGTTGGTCAACAAAGTGTATTTGTAATGTACCAGAGATGATAAACTGATAATAAAGGGAGTTGACGGGCTTTGAGAGTGACAAGGAGTACGAGCACATGTAATACGTGTTCTTGCCGGTGTAAGGACCAAGGCTTAATACCCGTGTGATATGAATCAGTCTCCCGCCTGATGTTCCAAATGCTTTTAAATGTTATGGTTGAACGCCGTTCACGGTTTAAAAAACAAATCGGCAGCCCCCTACTTCGACACAGCTTACAGCAGTAGACAGCACCACACTCCTAAACTGAGCCCTTTCTAGACAACCAATCGACCCCAAACCTTCTCGAGCTACAAGTACTACTGTGGAAGTTTGAACGGCGTACCGACTGTTGGGTGTGGTGCTGGCCTCTGTGGGGAGAGTTTGGTAGCGGTGAGGAGCAAGCACCAGCACATACATGTCGATCGAGGTTTGAGGGAAGTGTGCCAGGCCGAAAAATATCAAAATTCCGCCGCACCACGATGCGACAAGTGTGTACAGCAGTCGGCTGCACCACTTTCTAACTCGGGCCCTGGATATCCGATCGACTCCAAAACTCCTTGCGGCGGTAGAGTGATGTGAGGCTCAATGGTGTGTCTGCTGGTTGGGGTGGAGCTGGCCTCTGTGGGGAGATTTCCGTAGAGGTGAGGAGCAAGAACAATGTCCGGTGAGGGTTTGAGACATGGGTGCTGGGTTGATTGCATGAACGTCCGCCCAACACAACAGTAGCCCACGACACCACCTCCTTACTGGAGCCCTGTAGGGCACTAATCGTCTCCAAACCTCCTCGCGTCAGTAGAGTAGCGTAATTTGCATGAGCGTATCAACTGGTGAGTGTGGTACTTGCTTCTATGTGGCGAGGTATTAGTTATGGTCAGGTGCAGAGCAAGAACTTCTCCGACGTGACTCGTCAACCAAGACGAGCAATTTTTTTTCACTCCGGCATGCGTCCGCTCGTTGTGTTGTTCTCCGACCCACACACTATCTTTTCCCGCCCTCTGTACTCATCCGTGCCCTATCGAGGTCCAGTCCTTATCGCAGCAGAGTCGTGCGGTGTGTGTGGGACAACACAAGCCACGCATCTCACGACGACACTGACAATGTGCTGTGTCCAACACGCAGCCGTTGGAATATTTCTCGGAGAAAATGTTTTCGCTGTTGCTCGGGATTTTTCCGACTGTTTTTCATCCTCAACAAATAGCACCATCCTCAGCATAGATGATTCGCTGTTGATATCCGAAACATGGATGCCGGCGACGAATACGACGAATACCGGCAACCATCGGGAGCCCTTTCAATATATGCTATTATAAATGGAACTAAGAGCCTCGCACAACAACCCGAGCATAATAACCGTGGAACAATGCCTGAAATGAGGCCAAAACAGTGCGTATTTGAATCGCGCAATGGTAGAATGATCATGGAACACTACAATCACCTATTCGTCGTTGCGCGACACTGAAAAAAATTGCCAAGATCACGTTTTCATTCGCTCATTGGGTGTAAAATCCTGAGCTCGCCAATATTTTCGCGGGTTTTGTTGCAAACTAATTCTCGAGTAGGGCACAAACTCGCCATGCGACCGCAATCCGTACAAAATGTTCTACCTCAGGATCAATCTATACAGTTGGTACCGAGAGCGTCAGAGATGAATCCACTCGGGACGTAAGAAGAGTGGTCAAATCACCATGTCTCGGTATATTACCAGCCATATATTGCCCACAACAAAATAGAGCAATGAGCGCCTGTTTCAGCTTGTCACAGGATGATCACGAACCGGAATACCTTGCCGTAATTTGTTGGTTGTTGGTGTAGCTTGTCTCAACAGCTGCTTTCGATTTTTCATCGTTTTTTTTTTTTTCCCGTCCCATGTATTATCCTTGAACTACTCTCGCCCTCCCTCCCAGTAGTAGTATGACACAGGTCAGGGGTCACTTAGCGGGCCCTCCTGCCCCCTCTCCACTACGGTACATGCCTTATTTTTTATCGTGAGCAGAATTCAACATTTCCTTTCCCCGTCGATTCGCGTCTAATTGTACGTACCTACGCTGCTGGGCATGCTTACGAGTTAGTTGGTCCAATTTATGGTCATACGACTACGGCCATGCACAAAATGCGTACTACAACCTATGCCAAGCGAAGTGTGACTAACGAAGTAACGAAATTGAGCGCGTGTACACTAAGCGTTCCTTTGAAACAAAAACGATTCGCATCTCTTCCTGTCGTTCTCAATGGCAGTGACATTGCATGACCATCACCTCGCCTGTTGTATTTGACAATATGCATCTCATTCTTATAATTAGCGATGTCAGAAAATAGTGGTATCCACATGATTGTACTTATCGATTGAAATATTTTATCTTTCCATTCATGTACAATAACAAACTATGAAGTTTTCAACACGTTTACTACAACACCAAAGAACTGGGTTGCATACTACATTTAACATCAAACCGTCTAGAAAAATAAACATTACCAGGCGGGTGATATAAAGGGGTGTCTTCTTGCTGCAACCGTCAGATTCGTCCCCTTCAAGAGCCTATAGTTTCCGCGCACATATTGACATGCTCGCCCCCCCGCCCCCCCCCCCCCCCCCGATCCCTCTTGTTGAAACGCACCATCTGAAAATCAAAGTCTGCTAGAGTGGAAAACACTACCAGCCAGCTGACATCATCTCATTATCCATCTAGCCATCCATGCCGTAGCTCTAACTCATTCCCCCCGCCCCCCTGTGTTCCCCGCCCAGTTCGTTAAAACGCCCCACTTACAATCAAAATCGGCCAGAGTAATAAACACTAATAAGCCATTGATATTACCTCATTATCTCTCTAGCCATTCATGACGTAGCTTTCATTAACCCCCCCTCCCCCCTTCAACGCCCCTTCCTTCCCCATACCCCGCACGATCGCCTAGACCCAGCACCGCGCGTATAGTAGGCCCCTACGTATATGCTTAATACGCGCGATCGGAGGATCACACACAATATTGCGAACATCAGTGTCGAGTAAATCCTTGATTTTTATATTAAATGTGACCTAAACCTCTTGAAAACCCTTCCCCCCCTCCCCCCCCCCCGTTTTTTTTCTTCCCTCGCTTCCTCTTGCTTAAACGCCCCACCTACTATCGAAATCAGATCGAGTAATAAACACTTCCACGCCCTGGATATCGCCTCGTTATCGGTTTAGAGCCGTCCATGCCTCTGCTGCAATTCCCACCCACCCCCGTCCCCAACGCCCCCTCCTTCCCCACCACCCGCACCATCGCCTAGACCTAGCACCATGCGTAAGGGAAACACCTACATCTATGCGACCTAAATCCCTCCCCCCCCGCCCCCGGCCCCTCCCGCCACATTCCCCCCCCTCCCCCACGAGAAATATGTAGAGGTTCCACGCGCCAATTGACCTGCCCCACCCGTCCCATCCCCCCCCTCCCCCCCTCCCGCCCCCCTTTTCATCAAAATCAGGCCCGCACGTCCTTAAAACCTCTGCCCTTCCCTCACCGGATATTCGACTTACAGGATTCACTTGATAAACTGATGCGTTTCCTTCCACAGCTGTCAGATTTTGTTCCCCTAAGAAACCGGTTTTATAGTTTCCGCGCACAGACTGCCTAACATCACCTTGTTGACCCTGATAGCTACACTGTAGTTGCAAGGGGAGTCGTCGACTTATATCCTTAATGAGGACACATATCCCGAATTACGCGCGATCGGGGTATCACACACCGCTTGCAAAGCTGAGTTTGGACAAAGTATTTGATCTCTCAGCTAAAGTGTATATTAATTTTTCATAATATTTCTGCAAACAAATGAAAAATCTCACAACTGTGGTAGTTGAGTTCAAGGACCAACGCAGGTAGTATTCGAAGGTTCCCACAAGATAGACCACCGGGGCGACCGGCTCTATATAACTCACAAGAGATGATCAATCAGCAATCAGCAGCAAAAAGCACGTTAAGTAATAAAAAATCACAAAAACAAATGATAATTACGTACCAAAACGACCGCTTTCCCAGTTAGTTGGTGAGCATCGAAATCTACCATGTAATACATTGCCACTGTTCTTCTGAACAACAGCTGCCAGCGCCAACAGCATAGCTCGCTCTGCTCATGTGTCTCGCCGACTATCAACCCAGGTCATGTGTATACCTGGCATGTGTACGGCCACCCACTGACATGATGTACCCCACAACTCGGGCGGGTATCCCTGACCCTGCATCGGGTACCGGTGTTCAAGAAGAAGGTCGGGCAATCGATGTTGACTTATGTGCTGTTCGTCTGTGCGGTGTCCTTAAAGAACTTGTTGTGCACGAAAAATATACTTCATCTGACTATTGACTACCAGGTCGACGATACGTAGCATGCCGTCTCAGAATATGTTTTCTTCGGCGGTCCCCCACCGCGTCCCGTCCTCGTTCAGAGGGAGGTATGGAGTGCGTTACGGAGCCCATCCCTTGCACCGCTTCTGGCGGACGTGTACGCCGTGCGCTGCCATCTTCTGGTGGTGTTTGCTCCGAGACGGACCTGGACTCGCATCTCATCCACACCCTCACTACGTGCGTAAAATAGGACAAAGAGCACATCAGTTATTCAGGTGCATTTTGTCAACACCCCGACTAGGTTTTCGTGTGAATGTAGACTATACCTGAAACGTCCCGAAAGTGTCATCTCGCCTTTAAGACGCAGCCAAAATTAATGGCACTCACAACGCCGACGGCGTCGTGCAAGGCTGAGCGCCACTGACCTAGCCGATACCCTCACTAGGATGGTGTGGTGGGTTTTAGACGTGCGACCCGGGCGTTACGATAGCCTCTGGTTTGGTCGTGTATTATCTTGGTTCTAAGTTAGAAAAAAAAACGGAAGTTTCTCCGAACGTGTGGAGCGTGTATGTATTAATAATCTAGTGTGTAAAGCCGGAACAGCGGTGCAGCATCAGCAGAGAAATAATAAAAAATACAAAACTATGTGAGAATTGCACGTACTTACGACCGCAAACCTTGCGAGGCAGACGGCCGGAGAGTGTTGCTTGACTCGCCAAGCACTGCTGCCGAGGCCTGGGTCTTTCCGACCGGACGTCGGGTGGGTAGGGAGCAGGTAAAAAGGCGGCGCCTGTTCTAGGCCCGGCGCGGGGTCTCTCGCCCTGGCTCGTTGGCGATGCATTGTCGTCGTCGTTTGAATCGCACAACTCGTGGCACGTATCGTGTGATGATAGTGCCCTATGATATTATGACGGCCTATTAATGGTATACACCAGTCATTTCAGACT
Source organism: Undaria pinnatifida (assembly GCA_012845835.1). NCBI lineage: Eukaryota > Phaeophyceae > Laminariales > Alariaceae > Undaria > Undaria pinnatifida. Next base: position 9,032,807 of record JABAKD010000015.1, on the reverse strand, counting down.
GCGGAAAAACAATAGCTCACCTCAAAAAACGAACAGCCGAAAGGCGCCTGCGGACGGGATGTATGGGAGGGGGCCGAGTGTCAACCCTGAGTAGCCCGCGAACAAAACCACAGTGCCCACTCCGCCTCTTGTAGCGTTCGCTTCGAGGCGGCCTCGCCAATTTTTCTCCCGTGTGGCCATAGACAAACTATCCTCACGGCGGCGGATGACTCATTGTCTATTAGAGGCCCGACTACAAAACGTTCGGTTTTACGACTCGTATTCCGGCAGGCAACCACCGGTGCAGCCCATTTTCTTGCTAGCAGCGTAGGGTAGGCCCAGCCTAGCCCACGCTGGTGGTGCGGCGCCGACACCCGCGGCGCGCTCTCTCGATCACAGAGGAATGTGTAGTGCTTTGATATGGAGTGATTTTTTACAACAAACGGTTTGTCCGCGAAATCCGGCATTCAACCCGCATAATCACTAGAGGCCCCACAAAAAATGCACTCGCTTTCACGACTCTGCGAAATGTCTAGAGTTCTTTAACAGACTTGTGTCCCGGCAGACAGCCGCCGATTCAGCCCGTTTCTTCGCTAGCAGCGTGGGATGGGCAAAGCTCACCCTGTTGGTGGGGGGCCCACCCGCGGCGCGCCTCTCGCGATCGCGGAGGGGTGCGCAAATTGTTTTGAAATCTAGTTGTATTTTACAACAAACGGCTTGTCCGCGGAAGTCAGGATTCATCCCACATAATTAGAGGCCCCAGGAGACAAACACTCGTTTATTACGACTGCGTAGACTACATGTCTAGAGTTCCTTAAGACACTCGTATTACAGCATGCAACCACCGATGCAGCCCATTTTTCCGCTAGCAGCGTGGGGTGGGCACAGCCCACGCTGGTGGTGCAAAGCCCGCCCGCGTCGCGGTCTCTCGCGATCACGGGGGAATGTGCGGTGTTTCGATCCGGAGTGATAATCGCCAACGAGCGGTTTGTACGGAGGAATTCGAAATTCATCGCACATATATATTTGTTAACAAAGGCACGACAACAGAAGCACTGATATTGCTGTTAGTACGGCTCCCGAAAATGCCTCGAGTCTGACAGCCACCGATTCAGTCCATTTGTTTGCTAGCAGCGTGTGGTGGGCAAAGCTCACCCCGGTGGGGCGTTGAACGCCCGCGGCGCGCTCTCTCGCTATCGCGGGGGGGTGGCAAGTGTTTCGAATTCGGCTGGTATTTTACGACAAACGGCTTGTCCGCGTAATTGGGAATAAATACGGCATTTAATTATTACTAGAGGGATGACAACAGAAGCACTGCTGTTTGTACGGCTCGCGAAAATGTTTCAAGATTTGAACAGCCTCGTCACTGGGCAGGCGGCCACCGATCCAGCCCGCGTTTTCGGTAGCAGCTTGGGGGGGGGGACTGCACACGCTGAAGATTCGTCACCGGCCGGCAACGCGCCTTCTAGCTCGCGCTCAAGGGTGGCAAGTATTTCGATTTAAAATGACAATCCGTAACTAGCGGTTTGCCCGCGGACGTCAGGATTCATCCCACACAATTAGAGGCGCCCCAGGAGACAAACACTTGTTTTTTACGACTCTGTAGACTACATGTCTAGAGTTCTTCAAAACACTCGTATTCCGGCATGCAGCCACCGATGAAACCCATTTTTTCGCTAGCAGCACGGGGTGGGCACAGCCCACGCTGGTGGTGCGAAGCCCGCCCGCGGCGCGGTCTCTCGCGATTGCGGGGGAGTGTGCGGTGTTTCGATCCGGAGTGATAATCGCCAACGAGCGGATTGTCCGAGGAATTTGGAATTCATCACACATATATACTTGTTACTAGAGGCACGACAACAAAAGCATTACTCTCGCTGTTTGTACGGCTCCCGAAAATGCCTCGAGTCGTGACTGGGCTAACAGCCATCGAATCAAGTCTATTGTTTTGCTAGCAGCGTGTGGTGGGCAAATGGCCGCCCGCGGCGCGCTCTCTCGCTATCGCGGGGGGGTGGCGAGTGTTTCGAATTCGAGTGGTATTTTACAACAAACGGTTTGTCCGCGTACTTCGGATTTTTTACCGCATTTACTTGTTAATATAGGCATAACAAGAGAAGCGCTGCTGTTTGGACGGCTCGCGAAAATGTATCGAAATTTTAAATGCCTCGTTACTGGGCAGACGGCTACCGATTCAGCCCGTTTCTTCGGTAGCAGCTTGGGGAGGGCCCTGCACACGCTGGAGATGCGTTACCAGCCCGCATCGCGCCCTCTAGCGCCCGCTTGGGGGTGGCAAGTATTTCGCTCTGGACTGACAATCCGCAACTAGCGGTTTGCCCGCGGAATATTGGATTCATCCCACATAATTAGAGGCCCCAGGAGACAAATACTCTTGTGGGCGACTCCATAAATGTCTACAATCCTTTAACACGCTCGTATTCCGGCAGACAGTGGCCGATTCAGTCCTTTTTTGCGCTAGCAGCGTGGGGTTGGCACAGCCCACGCTGGCCGTGTGGTGCCCGCCCGCGGCGCTCTCTCGCGGTCGCAGGGGGTGGCAAGTGTTTCGAATTTGAGTTGTATTGTACAACAAACGGTTTGTCCGCGGAATCCGGAATTTATACGGCATTTATTTGTTAATAGGGGCACGACAATGGAAGCACAGCTATTTGTGCGACTCGCGAAAATATGTCGAGTTTTTGACAGCCTCGTTGCTGGGCAGGCGGCCACCGATTCAGCCCGTTTTTTCGCTAGCAGCTTGGGGGGGGCACTGCACACGCTGGCGATGCGTTGCTGGCCCGCTGCGCGCCCTCTAGCGCCCGCGGGGGGGCGACAAGCATTTCGATCTGGAGTGACAATCAGCAAAAAATACTTTTAGGGAGGAAATCGGAATTTTCAGGACAAAACGGTTCGGCAAACAGTCGCGGCCAATAGCCCGCCGATTGGAAAACGACTTTGTGGCCGGTTGTCCATTGTGCCGGTGCGACCCTTTTGAGGCTTTCAATATCCCTCGATAGTGCTGGACCGGCACTACTTGAGCTGTTGAGGAGGTTTTAGATTTGATGGTGTGGCGCCTCACGCTTTGCGGGTCCAACAGAGTACAAAATTGATCGAAATCATGTAGGACGAAGCAAAATATCAGTCCTCGTTGACCTCTTTGGATGTTGCAAGATGAAAAAAAACGAGGCAGAAAAATTCAACACGACAGGGAGCGCACTGCCAAAAAGCAAACAACCATGTACTCCTGTACCCCTTGTCCTCACTACGGCGGGACAAACTCTCCCGTGTCTGCCTGGAGCACCCGCCTAAATGTTGCAAGAATGAAACAAAAACAAACAAACCAAGACAAGCACGACAGGAAGCGCACCGCAAGAAAATCAGACAACCGTGTGCCCCCCACCCTCACTACGTCGCGGTAACATTTGTCATCTGCCTGGCGCACCCAATTATTAGCGGAATGTGCTACGATCATCGCCATCTTCCCTTTCGTTAGGTAGAACGCCGCGTCTCCGTTACCACTGTCCTCTGCTGCCTCTTCCAGGGCGTCGAGATGAGACGACAGCTCACCGTAAGACGGTGGAGCACGGCGCTCGCTCCCCGTGTCCTCATCGCCACCGCCCTCTCTTTGTGTGTGTAGTGAATCGGCACTATTGCGGGACACCGTGATGCCAAACCGGCACTATATCGGGGCAGCCCTCAATAGTGTCGGGCATGTTCTGTTGAGGGCGCTGTTTGTGTCCGAATATTTTACCGGCACTAGTCTATACCGGGCACCGGCGGACTGTATATACTACTGTATTGAGGTAATATCTCGGTTTGGTATCAGAATTTCGGCACGGCTGTACGTGTGATAAGTCGTGCCACCGTTCCATGTCATCGTGTACAACCTTGGGTTGTTTGTTTTTCTTTCCCGGGGTATTCCTCAGCTTCAGAGTGACTGGAGCCTGTCCTGTGACCACGGACGTGATTATGCAAGTTTATGTGAGAATAACAACAACAACATGTCAGCGTTCCTGATGAGGACTGCTGTGTCTTGTTTGCGCTCTGCGCTGTCTTTTCACGCCTAGCTCTCGCGGCTCGCACAGTTCACAGCTCATAGCCGGCAGCTCGCATCTCGGAGATCCCCTCCCTAAGCTCACGGTTCACGGCTCACAGGTCAGTTCACAGGTTACAAGCCTACAGAGCGCACAGATTCCAGCCTGCATACAGCTTCCACAGGCTAACAGCGGCTTTCAGAGTCATTTCCGCCCACCATCGCGCACAGTCAAGAGACATGACAACAGTCAGTACCGGCCCGCTGATGCATGGCAAAAACTCTTTACAGAGTATTGGTTGGTGGCTGCAGTTCTTACATCAGGACGTCTCCTGCACGACTCCATTATAACACAGCTAAATAGTTTATTGTTCCTCCGCATTTTTAAACGTAGAGCCCAGGAACGAATAATATTAAAAGTGACTCTTCCTTTTGTGTTATTTTATACTTTTAATATAGTCTACTGTAATATTCTCGCCCATCTCACACCGGTTACGAAGCCTCTGCATGTTTCATCTTCTCCCGACTTAGACACAACACCGGTCCGGGGTCCGCGGCACAAAGAATGCCCTTGTTCCTACACGGTACACGCGCTTTCTTTCATCATTATCTTGACAATTATTATAACCCAGCATTTTATTCCATCGTCGTTGACTCGCGTCGAGCTATGTTTTCTAAACTCGTACCAGTACTGCTGTAGCCTATACCAGATGACATTTGTGGGCGGCCTTCCAATGGCCGTCACAACATAGTGTAAGACCGCCCTGACTCCTTCGCCATGTTGCGTTCTCTCCCCAGTGCCATTGACGATGCAGTTGATACCCTCTATGAGCCCAATGCCCAGTTGCTAGGGTCTGCTTGTATGACATTTTCTTCCATATATTCCTTTCCTTTCTTCCTCTTCTGATATTGTCTCTCCTTGCTTTTCTTCTTGTCTTTTCTCTTCGTTCTGTTTTTTTTTCGTTTGTTCGCTTCCTTGTCTTTCCTTTCCTTTCCTTTCCTTTATCTTCTTTTAGTTTCGTTGTTTCTTTTTTCCAACTGACATGCGTCTGTCGTGCGTATGCGTAGTGATAGGTACTACGTGCAATATATATTCTAAAAATTAAAATACATATATATATGTGGTAATATCCTCATAAAATATATATACGTGGTAGTCTTTCTTGTGTGGCGAGCGGTATAGTCTGTTTTTTCCAGGCGCGAGTAGTGAGACGTATGCACCAGTATGGACCTAGCACATCGTGAGCTGAGTCCCGATTTCGCTTTTACATGTTTCTGCTGGAGGCATGAAATGCGTCAGCTATGATTTATGCGTGTACCACTTTTGGTTTGTTTGTTTTTTTCCCCTGTGGGTTATTGCTCATCTCTAGAGTGTCTGCAGCCTGTCCTGTGACCACAAACTTGATCATGAGAGTTAATATGTCAGAACAACAATAACCAGGTTCAACGTGTTTCTCGAAAAATATTGGTATGGTATTAAGGGGATGGCGTCCAGCAGATTTTATGGCGTGTACACAGGCAGCACCGTGATACCTGGTACAATAGTCTATAGTCACAGCAGTGGCCGAAAAACAATGTCAGCTGAACATATCAGCACTATCCAGGGCACCGGCACTATTCTTGGGAATAGCATTTTGTTGGTGGTGTTATGAACGGACATGAAGGAACAACTATAGGCAAGTCCAAGCGATTTCCTCGGCGGTGTATACCTGGTGACCACGGACTCTAGATGTTTGACAAGAGTTATTGAGACGACAATAACAACAACAACAACAACAACAACAACAACAACAACAACAACAACAACAACAACAACGACAACGACAACAACAACAACAACAACAACAACAACAACAACAACAACAACAACAACAACAACAACAACAACAACAACAACAACAACAACAACAACAACAACAACAACAACAAACAAAACAGAAAGTGGCACTACTATCCAACTGGCTTTATTGAGGGTTCTCCAAACTGACTCAAAACTGGTGTGCGGTCGAGACAAAGAAAGGTGGTCTGTTCAACCCGAGTCGACGTGGTAAGAAAATGCTAAGTTCTTCTCCCGATAAAAAAAGCGAAGGCGCGTACTACTCATGTGGTGGGGAGGGGAGAGAGGAGGGCCCGCTATGCGACCCCGGATCTGAGTTACTACTGGGATGGAGGGCAAAAGTAGTGCGCGGATGATAAATGGGATTATGAAAAATCAGAAACAAAAACACCCCTTGCCACCCAGAAAGACTGCCACGTATATATTATTTAATTCATGTGCACGCATATACCTGATATTTGAGTGGCCTTCTGTATTTTTTGTATTGCTGCTAATAACAAAAATGGCACGGAATTCACGCGCTTCGGGTCCCGTCGCTTCGTTCTTGACTCACCGTACACGAACAGGAGGACGAGCAGTACGTAGCGCGCGTACGAGGTCGCCGACATGCCGAGCGGCTTGTCAATGCCTCGTTCGCCTTTACGTGCCATAACTGCGGTGTCACCTGTGACCTGCGTGAGCTCGCTGGGGCGATAGGCCTAGATGAAAACTTACAATCACGACAAGTGCTTACGATATTTGACGAACGAAAATATTGCCGCGTACCTGGAATAATACTATACTACTGAGTGTATTGTGCACTAGCCAAGCAAAGATGCAGCTAATGAATATACTTAGACTAGACTGTTACCTATGTACCACAGGCATTTCACCAAACACCCATATACCAATTGCCATATACGTACCGTGATGTGATATAAGCAGTGGTGAATCGTACCTACCTGCAGGGTGATACGCCTGGTATACTTTGAACCCCACAGCAGTAGTATTATTAGTACCTATTGTTTTTGTTTATTTCGTATTTCTCTCTTCCAATGTATTTCTGTTGCTGACGTATGTATGTTGTGCCTGTCGTACCCAGTACTAGGGCATGACATTGCGTTGTCGAATGCATTACGATGCATTATCTCTGTGTCGTGGCTTGTGACCACAGAGCTGATCTTTCTAGGGTGAAGAATCAGTACGGACACTGGGTGTGCTGGATGTCGACGAGTAGAAGAACGGTTTAATGTGAAGAACACACACACACACACACTGTAATATTCTCGCCCATCTCACACCGGTTACGAAGCCTCTGCATGTTTCATCTTCTCCCGACTTAGACACAACACCGGTCCGGGGTCCGCGGCACAAAGAATGCCCTTGTTCCTACACGGTACACGCGCTTTCTTTCATCATTATCTTGAAAATTATTATAACCCAGCATTTTATTCCATCGTCGTTGACTCGCGTCGAGCTATGTTTTCTAAACTCGTACCAGTACTGCTGTAGCCTATACCAGATGACATTTGTGGGCGGCCTTCCAATGGCCGTCACAACAAAGTGTAAGACCGCCCTGACTCCTTCGCCATGTTGCGTTCTCTCCCCAGTGCCATTGACGATGCAGTTGATACCCTCTATGAGCCCAATGCCGTCTTTAAGCCAGTTGCTAGGGTCTGCTAGTATGACATTTTCTTCCATATATTCCTTTCCTTTCTTCCTCTTCTAATATTGTCTCTCCTTGCTTTTCTTCTTGTCTTTTCTCTTCGTTCTGTTTTTTTTTCGTTTGTTCGCTTCCTTGTCTTTCCTTTCCTTTCCTTTATCTTCTTTTAGTTTCGTTGTTTCTTTTTTCCAACTGACATGCGTCTGTCGTGCGTATGCGTAGTGATAGGTACTACGTGCAATATATATATGTGGTAATATCCTCATAAAATATATACGTGGTAGTCTTTCTTGTGTGGCAAGCGGTATAGTCTGTTTTTTCCAGGCGCGAGTAGTGAGACGTATGCACCAGTATGGACCTAGCACATCGTGAGCTGAGTCCCGATTTCGCTTTTACATGTTTCTGCTGGAGGCATGAAATGCGTCAGCTATGATTTATGCGTGTACCACTTTTGGTTTGTTTGTTTTTTTCCCCTGTGGGTTATTGCTCATCTCTAGAGTGTCTGCAGCCTGTCCTGTGACCACAAACTTGATCATGAGAGTTAATATGTCAGAACAACAATAACCAGATTCAACGTGTTTCTCGAAAAATATTGGTATGGTATTAAGGGGATGGCGTCCAGCAGATTTTATGGCGTGTACACAGGCAGCACCGTGATACCTGGTACAATAGTCTATAGTCACAGCAGTGGCCGAAAAACAATGTCAGCTAAACATATCAGCACTATCCAGGGCACCGGCACTATTCTTGGGAATAGCATTTTGTTGGTGGTGTTATGAACGGACATGAAGGAACAACTATAGGCAAGTCCAAGCGATTTCCTCGGCGGTGTATACCTGGTGACCACGGACTCTAGATGTTTGACAAGAGTTATTGAGACGACAATAACAACAACAACAACAACAACAACAACAACAACAACAACAACGACAACAACAACGACGACGACAACAACAACAACATCAACAACATCAACAACATCAACAACAACAACAACAACAACAACAACAACAACAACAACAACAACAACAACAACAACAACAACAACAACAACAACAACAACAACAACAACAACAACAACAACAACAACAACAACAACAACAACAACAACAACAACAACAACAACAACAACAACAACAACAACAACAACAACAACAACAACAACAACAACAACAACAACAACAACAACAACAACAACAACAACAACAACAACAACAACAACAACAACAACAACAACAACAACAACAACAACAACACAACAACAACAACAACAACAACAACAACAACAACAACAACAACAACAACAACAACAACAACAACAACAACAACAACAACAACAACAACAACAACAACAACAACAACAACAACAACAACAACAACAACAACAACAACAACAACAACAACAACAACAACAACAACAAACAAAACAGAAAGTGGCACTACTATCCAACTGGCTTCATTGAGGGTTCTCCAAACTGACTCAAAACTGGTGTGCGGTCGAGACAAAGAAAGGTGGTCTGTTCAACCCGAGTCGACGTGGTAAGAAAATGCTAAGTTCTTCTCCCGATAAAAAAAGCGAAGGCGCGTACTACTCATGTGGTGGGGAGGGGAGAGAGGAGGGCCCGCTATGCGACCCCGGATCTGAGTTACTACTGGGATGGAGGGCAAAAGTAGTGCGCGGATGATAAATGGGATTATGAAAAATCAGAAACAAAAACACCCCTTGCCACCCAGAAAGACTGCCACGTATATATACTTTAATTCATGTGCACGCATATACCTGATATTTGAGTGGCCTTCTGTATTTGTATTGCTGCTAATAACAAAAATTTCACGGAATTCACGCGCTTCGGGTCCCGTCGCTTCGTTCTTGACTCACCGTACACGAACAGGAGGACGAGCAGTACGTAGCGCGCGTACAAGGTCGCCGACATGCCGAGCGGCTTGTCAATGCCTCGTTCGCCTTTACGTGCCATAACTGCGGTGTCACCTGTGACCTGCGTGAGCTCGCTGGGGCGATAGGCCTAGATGAAAACTTACAACCACGACAAGTGCTTACGATATTTGACGAACGAAAATATTGCCGCGTACCTGGAATAATACTATACTACTGAGTGTATTGTGCACTAGCCAAGCAAAGATGCAGCTAATGAATATACTTAGACTAGACTGTTACCTATGTACCACAGGCATTTCACCAAACACCCATATACCAATTGCCATATACGTACCGTGATGTGATATTTTTTTTTTTTTTTTTTTTTTTTTTTTTGCGCACTTTCACTTTCCAGCTTCTGGACAAGCCGTGGTCACAGGTGTCATCCCTTCTCCTCCCCGGTTCTTGCCTTCAATTTTTATCGCGCATAGGGTTCAGCAATCCCACTGCTCGTCGATTGTTCATCGAGTGTTGCTAACTCACGCTCTCGCGCTTTCCGCAAGTCAATTTGTCCACAAGAAAAAGTCCCAACGAATTTATACGAGTATGCACTCGGCGGGGCTCGAACTCACGAAACTGACCTATACCAGGCTCGAGGATAACCTGATACGCCACCGGGGCGACCGGTAAAGCAGTGGTGAATCGTACCTACCTGCAGGGTGATACGCCTGGTATTCTTTGAACCCCACAGCAGTAGTATTATTAGTACCTAATGTTTTTGTTTATTTCGTATTTCTCTCTTCCAATGTATTTCTGTTGCTGACGTATGTATGTTGTGCCTGTCGTACCCAGTACTAGGGCATGACATTGCGTTGTCGAATGCATTACGATGCATTATCTCTGTGTCGTGGCTTGTGACCACAGAGCTGATCTTTCTAGGGTGAAGAATCAGTACGGACACTGGGTGTGCTGGATGTCGACGAGTAGAAGAACGGTTTAATGTGAAGAACACACACACACACACATATAGCAGTGGGTATATAGTTTTTTGCTCAGGTATTTTGGCTTAATGAGAAGAACACAAAGGGGGGAGGGGGGGAAACAGGAGGAGTAGAAGGAAAGCCGTCCAAGGGAATGGGGGCAGGGGGGGCAACAGGAGGAATAGAAGGGAGACCGCGGTGGACGAAGGCAGGAAGGAGATGGCAGACAGGGTAGCAAGGTACCAGGCCGACTAGTAGGTACATAGCACTTTTCGTCTTTTTCTGGGGTATTTTATTCCCCTTTGTTCCCTCCTTCCGTGTCCAGGTTTTTTGGCTCGTGTTCGGATTATCTTATTTTGGTTTTACTTTACTTTATTTTTTTTCATTTTATTATGTTTCTTTTCCGAGCTTTGGCTCTCCTTTCCGGTTTGGTTGTTTCTTCGATTTCCCCTTCATTTTGTTTGTTTCATTTTTTGTTTTATTTTTATCTTTGTTTTTATTTGTTTTCTTATTTTGTTTTTGTTTTTTGTTTTTGTTTTTGTTTTTGTTTATTTCGTATTTCTCTCTTCCAATGTATTTCTGTTGCTGACGTATGTATGTTGTGCCTGTCGTACCCAGTACTAGGGCATGACATTGCGTTGTCGAATGCATTACGATGCATTATCTCTGTGTCGTAGCTTGTGACCACAGAGCTGATCTTTCTAGGGTGAAGAATCAGTACGGACACTGGGTGTGCTGGATGTCGACGAGTAGAAGAACGGTTTAATGTGAAGAACACACACACACATATAGTTTTGATGAGTGGAGTGTTTAGACGCAGCTGACAGCCGTAAATACACGACTATATGCCGCTTTCAAGATCTACACAACGAATGAACGTGAGTCTTCCAACCGGAATTTAATTTTTCACCCAGCTATCTGTCACAACCGGAGCGCCTAATCTCAACCCATGGGTTACAAAAGAGAACCACCACAACCCTTACATCCAAGCCGTGGAAACCCCAGCGTGACACCCTTACCTGTCCCCTTTTGGGTTCTCCGGAGCCGTATCATACTTTGTATGCAATTTTCCATACAAAGTGTGATACGGCTCCGGAGAACCCAAAAGGGGACAGGACAGGCAAAGTCGTGTTCTGTAGGGTACTCACAAACCGTACCCGGGGTATTTACCCCTGGTATTACCCTACAAAGAACTTCTGTAAGTTCTGTGGGACATTTATACCCGTACCCGGAACTTCTGGAAGTTCTGTACGACATTCATACCCGTACCCGAAACTTCTGGAAGTTCTGTACGCCTGTGCCCACAATACCCGGGGTACGGGTACAGCATTTTTATACCCGCTCGGAACTTCTGTGAGTTCTGTACGCCGGTGCCACAATACCGGGAACTTCTGGAAGTTCTGTAAGACATTCTTACCCGTACCCGGAACTTCTGGAAGTTCTGTAAGAACCCTGTACCCTTACCCGGAAGTTCTGTGAGTTCTGTAAGCCTGTGGCACAATACCCCGGGTACGGGTATACGCTTGTAACAATACCGGGAGTGGCCGGTACAAATTGAAAATTTTGCAAATTAGGGTCGAGCGCGTTCTGACCTCATGTCTCGTGTTATGCATTCTGACGTCACGTCTCTTCCGCCACGCTGACGCCACACCTCCCCCAACACGAAATTACACAAAACCAACCCCCCCCACAAACACAAACACACCGACTGGTTCACAACCACCCGCAGCCCAGACACAAAACCAAAGAACAAACACCCACATCCGTCAATTGCATCTGTGCACCCGCGGAGAGGGAATACGGACGCAGCGGATCCGCAAGGATCCCCGCCTGATAGGGATGGAGGTAGTTCATCTTCACCCCTTCGTTAGACAGGGGTAGTGCGTCTACTCCACCAGCAGCCGGGAGCCAGCCCGAGGTAATCGAGGTGGATGGCTATTAAGCCGTTCTGGCGCTCGTGTACGACATCAAAGGAGAGGTGTATGTATTGCCCGCGGACATCGTCAAAGCCGTCCATGACTTGAAGGTGCCGGACGGCTACAGGAGAGAGGGTTGCCGCGAGCGGTCGTTCATGTACTCGCCAGGAGTCTACGTCGTCCCGTTAGCGGAGGAGGACCACAAACATAAGTACTTCTGCATGGCGGACCCCTCGTACCGCAAGAACAAGACAACGGTTCCCTGCAAAAAGGGTGACCGCAGCAATGTGAACACCCACCACAAGAGCAAACACGGGCTGCGCGAATTGGCTGGAGCTGGGAAGGGTGGATAGCACAAACAAGCGAAAGGAAACATCCAGCGGAGCTTCGAGGCGAGCAAGAATTCTTGTGCTGAAACGAACAGGTGTGTGTATGTTAAATTGCGAACTCAAACTTGTTCTCGAACACATCAGACGGGTCCGGGCAAGGGCATGCAATAACGTATAACATAGTCACAGCTAGAGTGTATTTTCATTTTTTATAATATAATATCGACAGCTCGCCATCCATTTTTGAAACACAGATAAGAGGGGTATACCAAAACCAAGTGAAAAAAAAGTTAAAAAAATATCGCGTGTTGCAAATTCGTCGAGAAATCTCAGCCAACCGGTATGTTTTGTGGACTTTGTAGGACTGCGATGTCGTTTTACCTTTTTGTCCGGCTGCCCTGATCTGGGCAGTGAAGGGGAGAGATGGAACTGGTATCTGGTCTCACGCGCTCGTTGGTTGCTCATATTACCTGCCCCCAACACCTACCTTCCAATCGCTTTTGCTCCGTGTTTTGTGTATTTTTTTCAGAGTTCGCGAGCTTATTGCTGCCAAGATGGTGATCGAGAAGTTTCTGCCGTTCGGCTTCTTCTCAGTCTGGTTCGACTTGGCAGGAGCTGGTGGGGCTGCTCACATCCAACACGACACACTTTCCGCCGCTTTCTTCTCGGCGCATCAAGCACCTCCTTGTGGAGATGTACGTCGCTACGAAGCAGGTCAGTGGTTCATGGTTCAGTGGCGGCACTTTTGGTTTTGTGGTTGTATCCTACGTATGGTTCACATTTTTGGGGTCTATTCTCTCCTCTCTCTGTTGTCTCTTCGAAACCAGGTAGGTTTCTGTTGTCGCTTTGAATCATATTAATAGTTAGATATATACATACATACGTGTATACATACGTTGCAGTTGAAATACATCGTGACTGCACGAGCCACCGAGCGGGCCTGGTGGAGTCCAGTTTAGCATGTTATTTTTCTGATTGCCACATGTCGGCATGTTTTATGTACGAGTATTCCCCAAAGTTTTTTTTGCCGTGGGCGTTCGTCCCACCTCCCGAATAAATAGACGAGGGTTTGTGTACGTGTCCAATGATGTACATAATCGTTAAATCCGTATACATTTTTTTTTCTCATCAAAATCCTGCACACCCGGTGTCCGCGCCGACTCTATTATTTCTTGTCTGTATCTTTCATCCTAGTTATAGAGATACAAGCTCCTCTGTGGCCACAGAAGTATGGTACTGTTCGTATGGATACGTATAGTCTACACTCGTATGTACAACACGTTTACAAGGCCAATTTTGTAGATAAACGTTTTCGGCGTATATATATGTTTTGATAAGAGACCTTGATATTAGACTATGATACCGGAAATCGCGCGAAAACAGCAGGGGGCGGGCCGCTACGAACGGGCAGAATGGCATTTTTTGTAGAACCGATAATGCGTTTCGCTATCCACTTCTAATATACATCATATATATCATATACTAAAGTACAGCAGTAATGATTTATACAAGCGAAGGCATAAACACCGTCTTTATTTTTTCGATAACTGCCGTCCTCGCAGGTGGTTGTCGGTAACATGCAGGAGATCAAGAAGGCCACGCTCGCCTACTGCTGACGAAATGGGCTTGAACGAGGGCTGAAGAATGCTCGGGGGAGGGGGGGGCTGGTGGCTACTATTTATATTAGCTCACAGCGGTAGCACCTGTTCGTGTTTAATTCGCCTCTACGCGAAACTGCTGTTCTTGCTGCAGCTACGATAGTAGTTAGATTAGCATTCGCTTGTTTTTTTTCGGCAGTTTGGTTGGTGGGATTCGAAGTTAGGTTTGTATTTGTTCTTGTAAGCTCAAAAACCTTAGTTGGTGGGCCTCTTTGCATAATAGTTGCAACCCGGAGGGCCTTGTTGTATACTTGGAAGTTTTTTTGCAAGATGATTTAATTGTAATTATTATACGAGGGGTATCATATTGGCTGTAATTATTATATTAATGGCAAACAATGCTCTCGAAGTATTTTTGTTAGATACTTGTAAGTTTAGAGTAGTTGCTGTGATCGGCATTTCTTGCTTTTGTTCGCGGTTGAAATAATTTTCGGGCTTGCCATACTAATATTGCCATACTAATATTGTAGTTATACGTTGTACCTTGTATTCAGAATGCAGTCGTAGTATCAGTTTTATTGCAAAGTTTGTTCTTGAGCAACAGTACGGTAATTTGGGAGGCAAACCTGTAACCGCGGAAGTCGTATTTTGGGGAGTTGGAAAGGTTTTTACTGTAAAATTTATGGAACACAGCACCAACACAAACAGGGTTTGTGAACTAGAGAACGAACGCCAAATATGGGCTACAATCGTACGTGAATTTTGCCAGTATGTGTTATTTCTTATGAGTGCATCAGTGTTCGCAGTATGCCAATCGCAGCAATTGGAACTGCGCTGACACTTGCGTCTTTTGACGAGTCAACTGATTTTTTGGCCTCTTTTGAGGCGGATATTTTCCCGGGAATTACCCGTACCCGGAACATCTGTGAGTTCTGTACGACATTCATACCCGTACCCGAACTTTCTATTTTCGTTCTATTTGCAGGGTACACACAAAACCATACCCGGGGTATTTACCGCGGGTATTACCCTACAAAGAACTTCTGTAACTTCTGTAGGACACTTATACCCGTACCCGGAACATCTGGAAGTTCTGTACGCCGGTGCCACAAAGACCCGGGGTACGGGTACAGCATGTTTATACCTGCCCGGAACTTCTGGAAGTTCTGTACGCCTGTGCCACAATACCCGGAACTTCTGGAAGTTTTGTAAGACTTTCATACCCGTACCCGGAACTTCTGGAAATTCTGTACATTCATACCAGTACCTGGAACATCTGGAAGTTCTATACGTCCTTCGCCACAATACCCGGGGTACGGGTACAGCATGTTGTGTACCCGGCCGGAAGTTCTGTACGCCTGTGCCACAAAACCCGGAACTTCTGGAAGTTCTGCAACACTTCCATACCTGTACCCGAAACTTCTGGAAGTTCTGTAAGACCCCCATACCCTTACCCGGAATCCACAAACCCTACAGAACACGACCTTGGAAAATTGGATGGAGATTCAAACTTGTTGTCTCAGAAACCACGAATAAGACAACAAAGACACACCATCACGCCAGCCACGACCACCACCAGAGGGAAGACCGATTTCAAGCACGTATCCGGCCTCGCAGAAGACTGCCATCAGACGAACAGAGGCCTAGAAGGTAGCAGCAGCAGCAGCAGAAGAACAAGAAGAAGCAAAAAGGAAGGCAGCGCCGGGCCATCCCACAGATAGATACTGTATGATACGCACCGCAGCAGCGAGCACGCACACCGAACTCGCCCACACACCCAACGGCAGCATCACGCAGACGTAGAATGAGGTACAACAAAGATGTGTTATTGCTGTGTTTCTCTCTTCTCCTGCTGTTCGTGTCTTGTCTCTATCCTCTTCCCTTGTATCCCGCACTCTCTCTGGTTCTCTCGTTGCTTCTCACTCTTCTCTCTGTTTTCTGTATCTACGTCTACTTCTGAATTGCCAATACATAGCAGTAAAGTATGCTGCTGTACTGCTGTATATCGTACCAAGTTGTCATGGATAATGTGTGATACCCTGGCACGGGCTGCGCTGTCGACGTCGCTCGAGGTGATGTAACCGTGCGAGAGGACAGCCTGGAAGACGAAGTGCTTCCGAGATGTAGAGAAGATGTTGAATACTACAACGGCGGCGGTTAATTTGCCCAATCCAATACACACAGATATAAAAAGCAGAGTTGCAGGAGCCCAGACGACGGCTGCTTCCCAGAGATGACCAGGACAGCTATGACCGGGAAAGATCGTGACGCCTATGAAATTACATGGAAGTACGGTGAGCTTAAGATTCATTTTTCCCCATCCGCCAGAGGATAAAATAAAAATAAAAATAAAAATCTACAAGAGAGAGCCACACCAGACAGTGATCTACCTGGATATCAATCGGATAGTCCTATGGAAAGAAATCCTCTGCACACATACGTACGTAACACTCGAACCGATACATATGATATCTACGATACGCAAGAGCAGTGCTACTGAGCATTAAATCTTAATGGCTATGTGCTAACATTTCCGTAACACTCCCCCTCAATGAGAGTTGCTCTAACTCGTACCAAACTAATGATATATTCGAGCATGTATTTTCGTTTCATGCGTTTCAACCAACAAAATATCACGTGATATTTCAGTCGTAAGGACGTGGGGGGCTGATTTTGATGAAAAGGGGGGCGCGAGGGGTGGAGGGGTGGGAGGGGACGGGTGGGGCAGGTCAATTTGTGCGTGGAAACTATAAATATTTCTTGTGGGGGAGGGGGGGGGATGTGGCGGGGGGGTCGGGGGGCGGGGGGGGGGGGGCTTTAGGTCGCATAGATGTAGGGGTTTGCTGTACGCGTGGTGCTAGGTCTAGGCGATGGTGCGGGTGGTGGGGAGGGAGGGGGGGTTGAGGGCGGGGGTGGGTGGGAAATGCAGCAGCGGCACGGACGGCTCAAAAACGATGACGAGGCGATATCCAGGGCGTGGATGTGTTTATTGCTCTGGCGGATTTCGATATAAGGTGGGGCGTTTGAGCAAAAGAAAGCGAGGAAAAAAATAGAAAAAAAAATAAATAAAAACGTAAAGTGGCGGGAGGGGGGAAGGGTTTTCAAGAGGCTTAGTCACAAATGATATTATAATACACTCCAGCTATGAGATCAAAGATTTGGTTGACACTGATCTTCGCAGCATTGATTGTGTGTGATCCTCCGATCGCGCGTATTAATCATATATGTAGGGGCTTGCTATACGCGCGGTGCTGGGTCTAGGCGATCGTGCGGTGTGTGGGGAAGGAGGGGGCGTTAGAGGGGGGGAGGGGGCAGTAATGAAAGCTACGTCATGGATGGCTAGAATGATAAGGACGTGGTATCAATTTCTTAGAATTGTTTAATACTCTTGCCGATTGATATTGTAAGTGGGGCGTTTGAACGAACTGGGCGGAAAACAAAGGGTTGGGGGGGGAAGGGCGGAGATGAGTTGGAGCTACGGCATGGATGGCTAGATGGATAGTGAGATGATATCAGCTGGCTGGTATTGTTTTCTACTCTGGTAGATTTCGATTTTCAGTGGGGCGCGTTTAAACAAAAGGGATAGGGGGGGGGGGGGATTGCGAGCATTTCTTTATGTGCGCGGAAACTTTAAACTATTATAAGGGACGAATCTTACGGTTGCAGCAAGAAGACACCCCTCTATATCTCCCGCCTGGTAATGTTTTCTTTTGTAGAAGGTTTGATGTTACATGTAGTATGCAACCCAGTTCTCAGGTGTAGAAAACAACGTGTTAAAAGCTTCATATTTTGTTTTTGTACACGGATCGAAAGATAGAATATTTTAATCGATAGGTACAATCATGTACATACATTTTTTTCTGGCATCGCTAATTTTAAGAAAGAGATACATATTGCCAAATGCAACAGGCGAGGTTATGTGGTCATGCAATGTCACCGCCATTGAGAACGAAAGGGAGAAATGCGAATCTTCATTGTTTTGAAAGGAACGCTTAGTGTACACGCGCTCAATCACGTGACTTCGTTAGTTATGCTTCGCTTGGCATATGCTAGGAGGCAATCATGCAGACGGTATGTACAGAATACCTTACGTAAAAAGTTGGTAGTGCGGTTTACCGCAATTTGAACATATTTGGCTGCATCTCCTTCACATTATCATTGTCTCACATATACGATTTTACGCCTATGATTTTTGCCGTGCCGATTTGGGGCTCTGAGTTCGCCAACTCTAAGACAGAGATACATCTTACAAATGCGCCAAGCGAGGTGACGTGGGCATGATATTATATGTCAACGCAATCGCTTACTTGAAAACGACAAATAAAATTCCGCACACACGTGATAAATACAGTCTACAGAGGAAACGCAGCCCAAAGATTGTTCAGTATATAGACGGTTAGGAACAGGTTATCGAGCAGCGCACTTCATTTTTACTGCCGCTCCTCACTCCACCTAAAACACTACGGGCATGCGTTGGACCCAGTTCGTTGATGCCCAAAACCATTTTGCAAAGCACGTGATGTGTGGTGGGCGAATGCTGTAATGATGCGCGCTGCTACGATTACCTCGTCTCTTGTTCTGTTTGTTCTTGCGTTCTTGATGAACCTGTTATTTGGCAACGAACAGTTTTGGCGTATTCTAGGTGTGCAAAGACTATGTGTAGACCATGGGATATTTCCGAGTCGTAGGGACCTCAATATAGAACCCAGGGTACATCTGTTCTACCTTTTGACTGGGTTTCGTATGTAGACGTGTATGTGGTTTTATTGTGTGGGCATTCTTGGTTGACGTTGTAGACTTCGTTATCGTGTCGTTTCAGAGTGGTGTTTTCTAATACGGATTGTTTTGTGTCCGCGTGGTTGTTTCAGGGTGTTCTCTAGGCTTTGTTATCATGTTGTTTCAAAGTGGTGTTTTTGAACACGTATTATTTTGTGTTTTCGTGGTTGTTGCTATGCGTGTATGTTTTGGGTGATGTTCTAGACATCGTTATTGTGTTGTTTTAGAGTGGTGTTGTTAAATTCATATCATTTGCGTCCGCGTGGATGTTGTTACACGGCTATTTCTTGGTTGATGTTCTTGGCTTCGTTATCGTGTTGTTGCAGAGTGGTGTTTTTGAACACGCAATCGTGTTCGCGTGGTGGTCGCTATACGTGTGTGTTTTGGGTGATGTTCTAGACTTCGTTATCGTGTTGTTTTTGAGTGGTGTTTTCAAATACATATTGTTTTGCAGTAGTTGGAGGGGGGGGCTGTTGTGCATATCCGCAAAACGTATTGATTATACGCCGAGAAAACTGCTTCGGGCGGGCTAAAAACGAAGTTGCGAGGGACGTTCGGGAAATAGGATTATTTATTTTTTCACCAAGTACTGTAAATCGAACAATTCAGAATGCTGCCTTGCCCTACCCGAAGCATGGGTGCTGGTATACGCCGGCACTCATGCGGAGCCTTTGTCAATGTACATGATCATTATTTTATTCTTTCTTCGATCAAGAGCTGTTTTTGTCTCGGCCTCGGTATGCGATGCACGAAACTGGAATTTGCCGGTCAATTCGCTTTGTTCGAGCGCCGTCTTCGGGGGACGCCTCCAACGCCCCTCGCTCTGTGTTATCCGTTCGGCACCTCGACATGAACGCGGATGGATGTTGAGCGAGACTAGCGAGAAGCGCGGAAAAAATGTAGTTTGAACGGTACTCTCCTGTTATTCTTCGGATCTTGATGTCCATGAGTATGGAGAGGTTGACAGCATGTAACTTGGCACGGCATTATTTCCAAATTGGCGTTATACGTTGTCCCAAAAGAAAAATATTTACGAAAAAAACAAATCCCATGGTACCGCGATGGGTATGATTCCATAGGTGTAGTGCATTTCGTGATTGAATTTCAGTAGGCACGTATGTACATGAATGGACACGGCAAGCGCACGCACGACAAAAAAGAGGAGGTAGTAATTGCAACTGCTGCGCCAGAAATCGCCACACAGCAGCATTACGAGTGGCTGCGTCCCCGGCCTAAAGAGTGTGGTAGGTTGGACACGTAGGCATATTTATTGTACTCGTGCAAGTGATACAGACACCAATGAAAATACACACTGATGCGCTCTACTACACACACGCGTTTTGGCTGGCTTGTAGCAAGGGGGAGGGTATGCCAAAAAACAGGGGGAACTTTTTCGACATGAATAACCAACGGAAAAATGGTTCCGGTTGTTAACCTGCGCCACGCGAAGATCGTATATAGTAAGTAGAGACGGTATCCACGGAAGAAACCAGTGACATGCATTCGTACCGGTATCGCATCGTTTGGTGGTTCTTTTCCCCCAGAATACTCTATGGAAAAGTTATCAGACAATGTGCCGGGCGTGCCTTGTGGTTGCTGTGGTGCCTCTGCCTCCGTTGCTGTGTTGGTCGTTTGCCGCGGTCAACTGGAACAAAAGTTGTCGTTTTGGTACCTAATTGACAAAAAAAATGGTGTTGCTTCCAATTTGACCTGGTCTTTGCCGGTGATTGCTGGTTGATTATATCTTCTAGTGAGTTATATAGATCTGGTCGTCCCAGTGGTCTATCTAGTGGTTATCACTAGCATTGATCCTTGAGTTTGATTCCCGCTGCTGTTGTGAGATAGAATTATATCTATAGAAATGCTACAATAAAGGATCAACTAACTGCCAAGAACGCGCACCAGCGTGGGTAGGTGCTTTCGGTGTCGCATGAGCGACAAAGAGGTGATTCTAGTAGTCCATGACTATTCGACTATTATTACGCGGGTCAAATACGCACTGTTTGGCCTATTTCAGTTTTCATGCTCGTGTTTGTTTGTGTATGCGGTTGTTCGATACGGGTCCGCGGATATTTGGTGGTTTCGTATATTCTGGGGTTTCGTATTATGTGTCGAGGCATTATTCGGTATATGCCTCGGAGTGTGGAGCTGCCCCCCCGCGAGGCAGTCGATGATGATATTGATACGACCCGGGCTTTGATGATAACGATACTGCCCGTATATATGTGAGTAGTGCAGCCGGTGACAATCAGGTGCGGCTTACCTCCTGTGTGTGGTTTATATGGTGCGGTCTCTGAGAGAACGGTATTGGCCCACCTGGTGTGTATCTGGTATCTGGTGTACGAGTATTTTATCTTCTCTCCTTGATCTATGCCGTAGCGCCACGCCGAGTGATTACACAGAGCACGTTATACAGCAAGCGAATTCAAACACGATAATCGTGGGTTTCCGGGCCCGGAGCTTGCTGAAGGGTTGTTGTTATGGCCGAGGAGGCCGTGATGCTTCGGCAGCAGCTTGAGGAAGTGTCGATTAATTTGGCTCAGCGAGACGCGACGTTACGTGAGCGAGACGCGACGGTGGCTGAGCGAGACGCGGCGTTGTCAGTGGAGAGAGCGTTGAGGATGTCCGCCGAGGCAGCGGTTCGGTCGGGTACCGCTGGGGGGAGCGGGCGGCCCATGCAGCAGGCAAGTGCTGGGCAGCCTGTGCCGGAGTCAGGTTACCGTCACCACCAGACCCCCCCGGCGCTCATCTTGTCGTCGCAAAACAGCATTTACGACGTGGAGCAGCACACTAGCTTGCTTCGACCCGGCCTCACGCGATCGGAGATCGAGGGAATCGTCCGCACCTCCCACGCTAATCGCAAGACGAAGGAGTTGGAGGAGCGGAAGTTAGCGGCGGTCGTGTCAATGGCTGCTGCGCCGTTAGCGGATCCCCACGCCCTCACCGTCGGTGGGGGTTTTCAGGGGAGATTAGGCGCCGGGCAGCAGCAGCAGCAGCAGCGGCCGTTTGGGCAGCAACAGCAGCAGCAGCAGCGGCCGTATGGGCAGAAGCAGCAGCAGCAGCAGTTGGGGGGAGGGCAACAGCAGCAGCGTGGGGGTGCAGGCCATAGTTACCAGCACCAGCAACAGCAGCAGCAGCACCCACCCCAGCCGCAGCCCCAGCACCAGCTGAGGCCGGGGGGCAATGGTGGGGCAGGTAACACCGGAAGTGGGTGGTACCTGCCGAAGTCTCCTCCGCCTCCACGAGCGTCCATGGGGAAAGTGTACAAGTGCGGTCCGTGTGGTGCCCTCGGGCACAAGTCCGACATTTGTCGAGCGCCGAACGCTTTTTCGGGGGTCTGCAGCACTTGTGGAGCTTACGGTCACATGGCCAGGCAATGCCACACTGCTCCGCCCACCCGCATGCATGCAAACATTGTCGCGGCCACTCCGCACGGCCCTCCGCCCCCCCAGGAGCACTACAGCAGCGCACTACCAACACCACCACCGGGAGCTAGGCCTCAGCACCAAACTGGCTTCGTAATTCACGGCGACGAATTGAACGGGGGCGGTATGGGCGGAGGCGTACAGCAATGGGACGGGGGCGGTGTGGGCGGAGGCGCACAACAATGGGACGGGAGCGATGTGGGCGGAGGCGCACAACAATGGGACGGGGGCGGTCGGGCGGAGGCAAACCATACTGGGACGGGGGCGGTGTGGGCGACGGAGTGCAAGGTCCGCTAAAGCCGAGAAGTGGAGGAGCCGGGGGAGCCTTCGAGGGCGAGCCGCTTTCCTCGACTTCGGACAGCCAGGCGCCGGCCAGCAGCGAACAGCAGGTCGAGTGGCCCACTCTCTTCGTCGCGCACTTACCGTCTTTAGGCAAGTGGCATGCTCTTTCTGTTGGGGGTGGTCTCGTGAGGCCTACAAGGCCTGGGAGTAAGATTCTGATTGGAATAGTGCTGCTTCCATCCATTGTACTGGTGATTCTGCTCTCTTTTACAACAAGAGACGCCCTGCCCCCGACGAGAAGTATTTGATCATTGGTGACGGAAAGAAGATGGAGGTAGAGTTTTTTGGTTGCGTTGATGTAGTGATGCATTGAGCTGAAGACGTAGCAGTGACCTCGAGGAATGTGGCGTTTGTGCCTGGCGTACCTTTCGACCTCTGCTCATTCAACGTGATCCAAGAGGAGCACGTCATTACCCTTGACCACGAAGGGGCGCACATGCTCGATGGACGCGTGTTTTTCCGCAAGGAGAAGTTCGGCGACCACGTTGAGGCCACTCGAGTAGCGAGACACGAGAAACCCCCTGCACTTGCTGCTGCAGTGTTAAGGCCTGGTAGGCAGAGATGGTTAGACATCAACGGCTTGCACTGTTCCCTTGGCCACGCCCACGATACCGTTTTACGTGAGACTGCTCGTCAAATAGAAATCAACGTGACGAGACGTTCGGGGTATTGCGACGGGTGCGCGGGGGGGAAGGGGATCCGCAAAGCCGTCGCTAAGTCCACGTCGTGCCGTGCTGAGAAGCGGATGCAGCGCCTGTACGCCGACCTCGCAGGATCTATGCCGACGTCAACAGGCGGCACTCGGTACTGTTTGATGATCGTCGACGACGCCACCAACATGGGCTGGCCGGTTTTTCTGCCGGACAAGAGCGCGGCCACCGTCACCCTCGGTTTCCGCACTTTCCTGGCGGCCGTAAATGCCTACGGGCAGCCGGAATGCCTTCGCACTGACAACGCCTCCGAATTCGCTAACGCCGAGTTCCAAAGGCTGGTGATCGATAACAACATCCGCCGCGAGTTCACGTCCGTCGACGGCCCGAAGCGCAACGGGCGGGTGGAGCGGAAGCTAGCTCTTGTTGCCGAGGGGGGTCACGCTGCGTTCTTGGAGTTCCAGACCATGTTCGATGGTGTGGAGTTCGGCCAAGGCGCTCAACTATGAACGCACGTGGCCGGAAGCATGGACGTGGATGTGCGACGCGCTCAACCTCATGGCGCGGGTGGATGAAAAGCCTGGCATGATGTGCTCGTTCGAGAAATTCCACGGGAAGCCCTGCAGGGGCCCCGCACTTCCATACATGATGCCGGGACGCCACAAGGTCAAGCGGGCGGCTAAGTCAGAGCCGAAGGGGGAACCCTGCTTCTACCTGAACTCCGGCAACGACCACGCCTCGGATTGCAGCAAGATCATGCTGTCGCCGTCAGGCATCGCGAGCTACTCGACCGATGTGACGTGGGGCTATCGGCGCGCGCCGTTCGGTGGAGGGACCGCGATTGCCGGGTCCCCGTCGCCGGCTAAGGGGGGGGCTGTCAGTGACCCAGCCCAGCAATCGCAAGCGCCGCGGGGCTTCGAGGTGTGGTACCAGTCGTCGACGCCATCGACTGGTGTAACGCCGGAGTCTTCGCCCACGCCCCTGCGTGCTGCGTCGTCCGTACCACAGCAGCAGGAGCCGACGTCAGCGACCGTTGCATCACCGGAGTCCTTGCCCGTGTCCATTCCCCCTGCGCCGCCCGCGACCGTTACACCGCCGGAATCCTCGCCTGCGCCTCCACCCTCTGTGGAGGTGCCGGTGCAGCAGCAGCAGCAACCGCGGGTATCGCGGGCGGTGACGCGGTCGGCGGCGCGACAATGGGGGGGCCTGGGCCCGCAGCATGGCTTCGTTTCGATGCTAGCCGCGCGGGAGAATATCGCTATAATCATTGCCGACCAGTCTCCTCCGCACATGCCCGCTCCTGAACTGCCTTCATGCCCTGCGAGTGAGTTGGTAACGCCCGACTCGTATCGCGAAGCGTGCGAGGATGAATACGGAGATGTGTGGTTCGATGCCATGGACACTGAGTTTGACGGTCTGTACCGCGCGGGGACGTTCGGTGCTGTGGTGGACGAGAGAGGTGGTGACACGTAGCAACGAAACGGCATCAACGTAATCTCTGCTAAGTGGGTTTATTCTTGGAAGGCCAACGAATTTGGTACAGTAGTGCGGGCAAAGGCCAGGCCGGTAGCGCGGGGCTTTGGGCAGCGTGCAGGCGTTGATTATTTCGATACTTATTCCCCGTGCCCATCAGTTGCGAGTATTGGTTTGCTGGCTTCCATAGCGTGCGAGTTGGAATTGGATTTATGCCATTTTGATGCCGAGCAGGCGTTTGTCCAGTCAGAGCTAAGTGAGGATGTATACATGCGCCTCCCCAAGGGGTGCGGGTCGATGTCCGGTAAGGTGGTTAAGTTGTGCCGCAGCCTGTATGGCTTTAAGCAGGCGTCGCGGCAATGGCACCATCACTTGGTACGCGGCATGAGGGGTCTTGGTTTTGAGCAGTGTGAGGCTGATGCGTGGGTTATGCGTTTATTGGAAGCAGGGGCCGTTTCTATCGTAGTAGTAGTGCATGTGGATGACATATTTGCGATGGGGCTTAAGAGTAGGTGTGACAAGTTTTGTGAGGACCTGAACCAGTTCGTTCCTATCAACAACCTGGGGGAGTTGCGGTGGTACGCAGGTTGCCGATTTTCTCGAGACTGGGATGCAGGGAGGTTGACGATATCACAGCAGGTTTTCGCTGAAAGTACCGTAGCGAAGTTTGGTGTCACTCGCGGCAAGAGCATCCCTGCGGTGGTTGACCTAAAGCTTGAGGTGTTTGACCACGATGAACCAGACTTTGATGAGCCTTTTCGGTCGTTGGTTTGATGTGGCTGGCGCACCAGACCCGCCCGGACATCCTTAACGCGGTTCGAGCGGTGGCAAGGTACTCTGCAGCGCCAAATTTATTGCACTGGCAGGCAGCGCTGCACATCGTGATGTACATCAAATCGACGAGTACTTGCGGTATTACTTTTCAGAGGGGTCTGAGTGATGGAGTTCAGCTGGAGTTGTACGTGGACGCGGACTATGCGCACGAGGCCAATGACCGAAGGTCTGTCTCTGGTGGAGTTATCATGTGTGCTGGTGCCTGTGTATCGTTCTACTCTAGGACGCAGAAATCCATTACGCTTTCGTCTACGGAGGCAGAGTATGTGGCGATGGCCACGGGTTTTCGCGAGGCGATTTCCATGCGGTATCTCTGGAGTTTAATTTTCCCGGACCGCGATGTTGGGTGTACCACGGTGAAGGAAGATAAACAGGGGGCGATACGTTTGGCGAAAAACCCTGTAACCACTCCCAACAGTAAGCACATTGATGTCCGTCATCACTTCCTTCGGGAACGTGTTGCTAACGGGGACTTCGAGGTTGTTCACGTAGCGTCGACACTGCAGCATGCTGATTTTCTCACCAAGCCTTTGCACACGGAGGCGTTTCGTTTTCACCGCAACTTTGTGATGAATTTGTGGTGATTTCTTGCATTTATTTATTTTTTTGGGTAGTGGGGTATTGGGTGAGTGGAACGGAGAAGTTATTTTTAGGGAATTGGAGAAAGTATTGGGACGTACTCATGCGTCGAGTAAGGTTAACACGCCAGTAAGATATGCCGATGGTCTTGATGAATCGTGCCGTACACGTTGGCTATTGGTTAAGTATGCACAACGTACAGGGGACCCCAAATTACTAGTATCCTTAGCACTTTTAAATTTAGATGCAATCGTTGCCTTTTGCATACTGCCGTGGTGACCACCTATTAATGGCAGGGGGGCTGTTATAGTTCGATTTGAGATGCCCTATATCAGACACGTTCGGTTGTCCTACTCGTCCAGAGTACGCAACAGGGGGGCCGATGTGATCGAGCGGTATGATGTTTGGTACAACAGGGGGGCCGATGTTATCGGGCGGTGTGATATTTTTGTACAACAGGGGGGCCGATGTTATCGGGCGGAATGCTATTTTAGTGAAGACGGTGTTATTGGTTTTGGTTGAGGATTTTACCAGCATACTCTTGTTTGTTGGATTTTTCCCTTCACGTATAGCTACTGTCTCGCTTCAGATTGGGAGATCAATGCTGGAATGGAGATTGAGAGATTTGGTATAGGGATTGCCGTTTAACCTTGGCAATTCTTCATGACGGAATTTGGGCTTGCCGTTTTACCTTGGCAATGATTTATTATGGAATTTGGGATTTGCCGTTTTACCTGGCAATTGGTGATAAGTTGTTCGGAACCTGTCGTATCGAGCACCGAATAGGGGGGCTGTTTGTGGTATGCGGATGTTCGATACGGGTCCGCGGATATTTGGTGGTTTCGTATATTCTGGGGTTTCGTATTATGTGTCGAGGCATTATTCGGTATATGCCTCGGAGTGTGAAGCTGCCCCCCCGCGGGGCAGTCGATGATGGTATTGATACGACCCAGGCTTTGATGATAACGATACTGCCCGTATATATGTGAGTGGTGCAGCCGGTGACAATCAGGTGCGGCTTACCTCCTGTGTGTGGTTTATATGGTGCGGTCTCTGACAGAACGGTATTGGCCCACCTGGTGTGTATTTCGTATCTGGTGTACGAGTATTTTATCTTCTCACCTCGATCTACGCCGTAGCGGCACGCCGCGTGGTTACACAGAACACGTTATACAGCAAGATAATTCAAACAGTGTTGTGCCACTGATATTAATATCAATTATGTCGTTTCGCCTTGAAATTTTTTTGTGTTTAGAATTGTGTTTGAAACCGGGGGGGGGGGGGGGGGGGGGGGGGGGGGCTGGGTCCTGCATACGAATCGCTCTAATTCGTTCATTCGTATACCGTGCTCAGTGCTGTTGTTGCTGCTGAAGTTTCTTACCCTTATTTTGAGCGTGCTTGCTCGGCATGCCAACCTGATACGAGCTTCAAAATCGCATTTTTGTGCGACCTATCATGCAACTAGCTGGTTACCCTCGCATTGCAACTGCTCGCCGTATACGAAAGCATGACGGAAACCCATGTCGGTCAAAGTTTTGGTGAGCTTATTGGGTCAAAACCTACCAGCAAGTCACGAATAAGCCAATGGGATCGGGGATGACACGCCGCGCGGGGAGGTATCGATCGGGAAAATCATCGCTATAGTTCCCGTGTTGTTGAAAAGCTGTAGATATTGGGAGGATTTCTCAACCGGGGACGGGTCCCTATCTCCCCCGTGTGCGACGGACCTACCCGCCATTGGTTGGTGAGCCTCTATCATGCTCCTTGGGTGGGGCAGCGTTGTGGAGCTTGAACCAATCGCCGATTATAGCCAACGGAGTCGGGGCTTCCATACCGTTAGGGGCGGTGACGACCGGAGGTAAATCGGTCGTTTTCCCCTGTTGTTTGTTTAACTTTCAGATATAGAGAATGACCTCTGGACCGAGTCGTTGTACGGTAGCCCCCCCAACTTTTCTTCAACGAAATCGCCGGTTTCAACACCAGCTCCCGGTGGTATATCCTGAAATACGGTGTCCCTTAACACCCCGAAGTCATCGATGGACAGATCTTCGCACACAAGAAAAATGTGGATACTTTGTTTTCAATAGCATCCTTCCCTGTAGCGAGCAGCCATGAAACGTTCGTTACAGAAAACCGCTGTTCTTGGGGGGGCGCTATCGTGGAATCGGTCGACCGGAGTTGGAACCCTATCGTCCCGTGTGGGGCTGGCTCTAAAATTTACGACCCCCAGCCAATCGGAGATCGGCTGGTCGGTAGGGTTGGGGATTTCTACACTTTGCGGGGAGATATCAGCTCTGGTGATATCCATCCGTGTTTGATTCCGTTATATATGTGTGGATTGATTATGATCCTGAGATGGGACCCTATCGTCCTCAGATGACGGTTACTCTTTGTACGCCAATGAGCGACCAGCGATAACATAAAACGTCATATCAGGTGGTATATGTCTTACAAATTTCGTCTAAAACAGGAGCCTTATATTCTCAAATGCCACATTCTTAGTTCAGGGCTATCGCGCACTACTCATACTCCATCTACCAGACAAAATCAAGTAGCAGCTTTATTATCATCAATTTAGCCTCTGAGGAACAGAGCGGTCAACGAAGGCAGCGACAACGTGTTTCACGCCAAGAGTACCGTCAGAAAGTAAATTCCTCCACGATCAGATTATACACATATACAGTCGGTCTGGGAGCCTCGTATTTAGATACTATCATGCATATTGTAGCAGTAGCTGGCCCAGTGCGTGCCTCTTAGTGGCTAGGTAGAGAACATGCAGCATACATGGCCACGCTTTTGCTGTCCCTGAATGCTTGGTTTAGTCAAAACTTCAAGAAACGCACCCGACACGTCTCGTGGTGGCCAGACTCGAGGGTCAGTCTGCGTGGGCTGGGATATTCCCCATCGAAATATTATGTTGAAGTTCGGAATCAGATTCACGCAAGAAACGACAGAAGAAGTGAGTAGTCCACAGTTAGTTCATACATCGCTCTTAGCATTATGTTACCCACTACACGCGTGCACTATGTGTTACGTATTAACGGTTTATACTCTCTATCGGATGCCGAATCAAACAAGTCGAAGTGCTTTCATGTCCTACGGGGAGCATAGGTGCCGGCGAATGCTGGCACTCATGCCGAGCCTCTGTACCAGTACAGATTCAAACTATTTCACTGAGCGACTGTGAAACATATCGTATCCAAGCAGCACAAAAAATGAATGACGATGCTGAAAAATATAAGGCAGACATAAGATTCGAAATCTTAGCCCAGATGGTAAAAGGAACATATCTACAGCACCAGTAGCCTCCTTCCACGAAGTCCGAGGAATACCCTTTGACACCCTGCGATCACACAGAACCCCCTTCCCATCATACTGGGCATCGATCACCGTATGTATACTAATGGGCCCCCACTCCGATAACGATACCAGGCACACATATACCAGTACAGAATCACTGTATAACACAGACACCACACAGGTCGTATTCAACCCATACAAAAAATGTATGACAGTTACTGAACAAAAAGAATCCAAACAGAAGATTCGAAATCTTGGCACGAACGGCAGGAGACACATACCGACGATAGAAGTGGCCTCCTCCTACCACGAGGGAAGGACACAGCTTCAGCCCCCTCCGACTACACATACCCCCCTTCCTTCCTAGTGTGCAAAGATCTCCACATACCAGCAGGCCCTCCACTCCGATCACGAACGAGACTCACACACATTTCAGTACAAAATCTCCCTATTACACAGATATCACACTGATCGTATCCAACCAGTACAAAATAGAAATGACGGTTACTGAAAATACAACGTGCGAACAGAAGATTGGAAAACTTAGCACAAACGGTAGTAAAAACATACAGACAGTAGTGGTGGCCCCCTCCCACCACGAGACACAGCTTCGACCCCATTCGAGCACACACTCCCTCATCCCTTCGTTGTGGGCAACAATCACCACACACTAGCAGGCTCCCATTCCGATAACGGTATCAGACACACACATTCCAGTACACAATAATAGCTGCATTTCACAGATATCACAACAAGTACGAAAATATATATGAAAATATATATACAGTATGACGGTTACCAAAAAAATTGTATCCTGTTGAAAACAGAACGTTCGAAATCTTCACACAGACGCGTACGTACAGCGGTAGTTACCTCGTCCCATCACGAGCCAAGCGTACAGCTTCGAACCCCTGCGAGTACAGATACCGCCGTTCCTTCCTAGTGGCCAATGAGCTCCACATACCAGCCGGCCCCCAATCCGATCACGGTACCAGGAACACACATGGCACTATAGAATCACCATATTAATTTTACCCAAGTATCACACTCAAATCGTATCGAACCGGTGAAAAAACGTGATGACTGTTCCTGAAAAATTATGTCCAGGCAGAAGATTAGAAATCTTAGCACAGGCGGTATGGGAAACGTACCTGCAGGCATGCAGCAGCAGTAGCGGCCTCCTTCTACCGCGAGCGAGGGACACAGAATGGACCCACTGCGAGTACACATGCCCCCCTCCGTTCCTAAGGGGCAACGATTTCCACATACCATCAGGCCCCTACTCCGATCACGGTACCACAGGCACACACATACCAATATAAAAGCAAACTACTTTCACAGATATCACATCGTATACAACGCATACTTGTACAAAAAGCAAATAAATGACGGTTACAGTCGTCCCCGCTTTAAAGACACTCTATTCTTAAGGAAACTCCCCGCTATAAAGACACATTTTTTTCCCAGAACATAGTGCCCCGCAGATGTACAATGTTAAGGGGGGGGTACCTTTTCCACTTTGCGCCCCCCGCCCCATGTTTTTTTGCTGGGGCAGCACACTGCTGTATAACATCGACAGCGGTCTGCTGCAGCCAGCACAACCGCGTGTGAGTATGGAGATATTCCTCCCATCTGCTGGCGGGTCGTCAGCTGCCGGCTTGGAGCCATGTGGCGAACCCACGTGCCAGTCAAAGTCTCAACTCGTGTCAGGCAGTCAAAGTTTGGAATTTTTGCCTTTCTCGTGGAGTTAAGTTTTGGTATTTTGTCTTGTCTTTTTGCCTCGTGTTGACCTTTGGGGAAGAACGGTGTCCTCTTTTCGGTGTATTTGCCCGATTTTTTTCAGGGCTTTTCACGGGTCATGACCCGACCCGCGGGTCGGGTCAAGGGGGTTTCAAAATCTCGCGGGTCGGGTCGGGTCGGGTCATTACGTTTTAAAATCTCACGGGTCGGGTCGGGTCAAGAGGTTTTCAAAATCTCGCAGGTCGGGTCGGGTCGGGTCAAAAGGCTTCAAAATCTCGCGGGTCGGGTCGGGTCGGGTCAAGAAGTTTTCAAAATCTCGCGGGTCGAGTCGGGTCATGACCCGCGAGATACGGGTCACTTCGCGGGTCAAGCCATAATGACCCGTGAGTTGTTTTGGGCTGACCCGCGGGTCAAACCCGCGGATCTAGCCGGCGGATCCACCTTTTTCAAACTTACAGCTGAGAGCCACGATGATGCCGTGCAGGCGCCCCGCGGGTCGGGCCCGCGGGTCCGCCAATAAAATACAAACGTTTCGGCTCCCTGCCTCCCTCGTGCCGATGCTCCAATCATATGTCCTCACAGCGTGCAGAACAATCACCAGGCAGTACCCCTAGCTAATCGTACCAAGGCATACAGCAGTGTGACGCGAATCCCGTACCTACTGAAGCCGTAACAACAGCAGTAATATTACGGTCATACCAGTACGAAATGCGACCAAACGTAAAAAGGCAAGGAAGGGCAGTCGTCGTCGAAGCAGCAGCAGCAGCAGCACTGGCAGCAGCAAGCACCAGCAGCAGACCCCAGATTCTCGCGGATCGCAGCCCCTGCTGACAGACCCACCGCCCCAGTTATGGGCTTGCTGCCGGAGGCGGCTCAGCTAGGCTGCTTGCCGGGGCTGGAGACTGCACAGATAGTAGATACAGCAGTATGTAGTAGTAGTAGCAGCAGTAGTAGTAGTGGTAGTAGCTAGCTCGAGAATTATCATACCAGTACGAAATATGACCAAACGAAAAAAAGCAACAAGAGCAGCCGTTGCCGAAGCAGCAGTAGCAGCAAGCAGCAGCAGCGGCAGCAGCAGCAGCACAGCAGCAGCAGCACCCTGGCAGCAGCAAGCACCAGTAGCAGATAACGCATCCTCGCGGATCGCAGCCCCTGCTGACAGGTCCATCGCCCCAGTTGTGAGCTTGCTGCCGGAGGCGGCTCAGCTAGGCTGCTTGCCGGGGCGGAGATTGCGCTTGTAACTTATAACTGGCTTGCTCGTCGGGTCGCTCGTCGGGTCGACCCGGTGGTCTAACGGTACGGGCATGTCCATGCATGTGGGTTGCGGTTTGTTTCCTATTTCTCGCGCGCACACCACATGACATAATCATTAGCAGCAAACAATGCCGGTAAAAAACGCAGAGAACACGACGTACTGGGAAAAGTACGAGGGACCAAGGACCAACTAACCGACCGAGGTATACATGCTTTGACCCGTGTCTTTTTGACTTTGACCCGTGAGAAATGTCACGGGTCAAGTTAACGTGACCCGCCAGACGACTCGAATCTCGCGGGTCACCCGGATTGTCGCGGGTCGGGTCGGGTCGGGTCAGGACGATTTCAAAATCTCGCGGGTCGGGTCGGGTCGGGTCAAGACGTCTCGAAAATCTCGCGGGTCGGGTCGGGTCGGGTCAAGACGTTTCGAATATCTCGCGGGTCGGGTCGGGTCGGGTCAAGACGTCTCGAAAATCTCGCGGGTCGGGTCGGGTCGGGTCAAGACGTTTCGAATATCTCGTGGGTCGGGTCGGGTCAGGTCAAGACGTCTCGAAAATCTCGCGGGTCGGATAGCTGACCCGACCCGACCCGACCCGACCCGACCCGACCCGACCCGACCCGCGAGATTTGACCCGACCCGTGAAAAGCCCTGATTTTTCCGTATGTTGTGATCTGCGCTACCGACCGTTTCCTAGTGTCCTTCTAAGGGGTCGACTGGGTTTGTTTGGTCCCTATGTGGCAGGTAACTTGCGTGTATCGTATCAGAGCTAGTTCCCACGAACTGATATGTCTCAGGTGTGTTTGCGATATCTCGGGCATGATGTTCACCGTGAGGATAACGCCTTGACAATAAGTAAAGCCTGCACCAACACCAGCGCACTGCTGTACACATTACAGCAAGAGCCTGCATCAACAACGTCGCACTGCCGTACACATTACAATAGGTCGTGCTGCACTCCTTCCCGCGTTTCGGTGGTGGAGGGAAATTCAAAATGTGTAAAGTATTTGAGAGTGTACTACAACAGCAGTAGTGTTGCGGCCTTTCAAATCACGTGTTGTAGTTTTTAAGCAACACAGTTTCGTGGTCGCATTCCTGCTTCAAATGCGCGTATTTTGACACATATTACACCTCCATTGGCCCCGAAGACGGTGAGTAAGTGGCCCCGGATTCCTAAAGACACTTCCCCGCGTTACAGACACTCCAAAAAAAACGCGGTGTCTTTAAAGCGGGGTCGACTGTACTGACAAAAAAACAAATGCATTAGCCTAAAAAATTCGAAATCTTAGCACAGACGGTAAGAGAAACGTACCCACAGCAGCAGTAGTGGCCTCTTTTCACGAAGACCGAGAGACACAGCTTTGACACCCTGCCATTACACATAACCCCCTTCCTTCACACTGCACTGGGCATCGATCACCACTTACTAATAGGCCTCCACTCCGATCACGATACCAGGCACACACATACCAGTACGGAATCACTGTATCACACATATACCACGAACTGGGTCCAACGCATGCCCGTAGTGTCTTAGGTGGAGTGAGGAGCGGTAGTACAATGAAGTGCGCTGCTCGATAACCTGTTCCTGACCGTCGGTAAATTGAACAATCTTAGGGCCGCGTCTCCTCTGTACCAGGTGTGTGAGGAAATTCATTTGTCGCTTTCAAGTAAGCGGTTGCGTTGACATAGACTATACTACCTGGCTTGATGTATAGGAGAGGAACACCACTCAGCGATCATGTACTAAACGCTATGGCATGTTTTCATGAGCACCGCTAACAAGAGCACCAGACGTGGACGGGACATCTTCAGGACCACAACATCTTCGACGACAGCGGGGAAAAAACCGGGCGTAAAATCGCACACTAGATAATAATAGTTTGACAAAGAAATACAGACAGATAGATATACTATAAAAATTAAAATACACTCCAGCTGTGAGATCGAAGATTTCGTCGAAACTCATCTTTGCAAGCTGTGTGTGATACTCCGATCGCGCGCATTACGAGTTGTGTGTCCTCATCAAGGATATAGGTCGGCGACTCCCCTTACAACTACAGTGTAGCTATCAGGGTCAACAGGATGATTTTAGTCAGTCTGTGCGCGGAAACTATAAAACCCGTTTCTGAGGGGGACAAAATCTGACAGCTGTGAAGGGACAGGGGGGCCTGGTTTTGATCAAAAGCGAGCGGGTTTGGAGGGGGGCGGAGGGGGGGGGGGGGGGGGAAGGGGCAATTTGTGCATGTAAGCTATAAATCCTTTCGAGGGGATAAATCTGACGGTTTTGGCACCAGTATATTATTGGGGGCGGGGGGGGGGGGGGGGGGGGGGGGGGGGGGGGGGGGGGGGGGTGGGGCGCTCAATATGTGCCTGGAAACTATACATATATATGTCAACACTGCGGTAGACCACACTACTACCAACCAATTACGCAGGGCATTTCGTGCCTCCGGCCGTTTGCATGATCGCCTGACAAACTCTACCAAACGCAGTAGCATATGCCTAACGAAGTAAAGTCACCCTCGCGTTCAACAGTGGTGACATCGCATGCCCACGTCACCTCGTTTGGTATATTTGTAAGACGTATCACTGTCTTGGAGTTGGCGCCCTCAGGGCCCCACATTGGCACGACAAAAATCATGGGCGTAAGATCATACATTTGATGAGACAATGATGATGTGCAAAGGAGGTACATGCATATATTTTAATATTGCGGTAAACCCCACTACTAACCTATTACGTAGGGTATTTCGTACATATCGTTTGCACGAAGTAACGTGATTGAGCGACTGTAAACTAAGCGTTCCTTTCGAAACACTGACGATTCACATTTCTTCCTTTCGTGCTCACTGGCGGTGCCATCGCATGACCACACCACCTCGTCTGTATAGGCAGATACGTTAAAATTGCGGTAAAGCACACTATCCACCTATTACGTAGGGTATCCCGTGCATACCGTCTGCATGATCGCCTCCTAATCTATGGCAAGCGTGTCCTCGCCTGTATTTGACAATTTGCATATTTTTCTTATAATTAGCGATGTCAGAAAATATTGGTAACAACATGATTGTACTTATCGATTGAAATATTCTATTATACTTCGTTGAAATTGCGGTAAACCACACTACTACCCACCTATTACGTAGGGTGTCCCGTACATAGCGTCTGTCTGCATGATCGACTGCCAAACTTTTGCAAAACGAGGTATGACTAACGAAGTAACATAATTGAGCGAGTGTACACTACGCGTTTCTTTCAAATCACTGACGATTCGCATTTCTCCATTTCGTGCTCAATGGCGGTGACATTGCATGACCACATCACCTAGCCTGTTATATTTGGTGACATGTATATATTTCTTACAATTACTAGCGATGTCGTAATAAAATGGTAACTCTATGATTGTACCTATCGATTGAAATATTCTATACTTCGATCTATGTACAATAATGAAAATTATGAAGCTTTGACACGTTGTTTACTACACCTAAAAACTGGGTTCCATACTACATCTAACATAAAACCTTCTTACACCCAAACACTGTGTTGCACACTACATCTAACATCAAACCTTCTAGAATACAGCACATTATCAGGCAGGTGATGCAAAGGGATGCCTTCTTGCTACAACCGTCAGTTTCGCCCCTTTATGGATTTAGAGTTTCCGCGCACGTATTGAAATGTCCCGTCCGCCTTCCCCCACGCACCCCCGATCCCTCTTGTTCAAACGTCCCACCTAACATAAAAAATCTGCCACAGTAGTAAACACTACCAGCCAGCTGCTATCATCTCTCATGTCATTATCTTTCTAGCCATCCATGATGACGTAACCTTCATTCATCCCCTCCTCCTCCCCCCCCTCAAACGCCCCCTCCTTCCCCACCACCAGCACGATCGCCTAGACTTAGCACCGCGCGTATAGCAAGCCCCTACTTGTACATTTATGGTTAATACGCGCGATCGGAGTATCACACACAACGTTGCACAGATGAGGTTCGACCAAACCCTTGATCGAACACCTGGAGTGTATTTTAATATTATTTGCGACCTAAACCTATTGGAAACCCTTTTCCAAGACCCCCCTCTTCCTCTTTCTCGCTCTTACTAAGACGCCCCACTTAATGTATCGAAATCCGCCAGAAGTGATAAACACTTCCACGCCCTGTATATCACCTCATCTTATTTTTGGAGCCACCCATGCCTCTGCTGAAATTCCCACCCACCCCCCGCCCTCAACACCCCCTCCGTCCCTACCACCCGCACCATCGCCTAGACCTAGCACCACGCGCAACGCAAAACCTTATATCTATGCGACCGAAAGCCCCCCCCCCCTCTCCCCCACCCCCCCACCCCCCACCTCCCCACTTCCCCACCCCACCCCTACCTTCTCGAGCACTCCGCCCTCTACTCACTGAATGTACAATTTACAAGATATACATGATAAACTGGTGCACTCTTTCCAAAAACGTCAGATGTATCCCCTTGAAGGATTTATAGTTTCTAGGCACAAATTGAGCTGCCTCCCCAGCCCCCCCCCCCCTCCCCCCCCCCTCCCCCCCCCCCCCCCTCCCCCCTTTTTGATCAAAATCATGCCCCCAGGTAAAAAAAAAACCGCCCCCCCCTCACGGGTTATCCGACTCACAGGATTCATCCCCCCTCTCCCCCCGCCCCCCTTTTAATAAAATCCAGACCCCCAGGTCTTTCAAAACTCCGCCCGCCCCTCACCGGTGTTTCAACTTACAGGATTCACTTGATAATAAACGGATGCATTTCCTTTCACAGCTGTTAGATTTTGTCCCCCTCAGAAACGGGTCTTATAGTTTCCGCACACAGACTGACTATTATTATCACCCTGTTGACCCTGATAGCCACACTGTAGTTGCAAGGGGGGTCTCCGACCTATATCCCTAGTTGGGGACACACAACCCGTAATATGCGCTCATCGGAGTATCACACACAGCTTGCAAATATGAACTTCGACGTATTCGATCTCACAGCTGGAGTGTATTTTCATGTTTACAATATATCACACAAATTGTATCCAACCCATACAAAAATGACACCAATACGAAGAATGGCAGTTAGTTACTGAAAAAAATATCCATACCGAAGATTCGAAATGCTAGCACGAACGGTAGGAGAAACATACCGACCGTGGTAGTGGTCTCCTCCCACCACGAGCGAGGGACGCAGCTTCGACCCCCTACATACCCCGCTCCCTACTTATTAGGCAACGATCTCCACATATCAGAAGGCCCCCACTCCGATCACGCCACCGGGCACGCACATTCAGTACAAAATCTCACTATTACACAGATATCACACGGATCGTATCCAATCAGTACAAATAAGAGATGACGGTTACTGAAAATACAAAGTTCGAACCGGAGGTTCGAAATCTCAGCACAAACGGTAGGAGAAACATACGGACACCACGAGCGAGGGACACAACATCGACGCCATTCGAGTACACATTCCTTCCTCCATTCCTAGTGGGCAACGATCTCTACATACCAGCTGGCTCCAATTCCGATCATGGTACCAAGCACACACATTCCAGTACAGAATTTATCACTCGATTACACAGATACCACACCTATCGTATCCAACCAGTACAAAAAAGATATGACGGTTACTGAAAAAATATATCCCAAGGCCATTTTCTATTTTGTCAGATTTGTCACTCGAAAACGGCCGTTTTCGACTGAAGCAGCCCAAGTTGTGCTTTCTTACACAGTCCAAAAAATGGCTTTTTCTACTCAACTTCTTTCGACTGAGAATTCCGAATGGATCCTCCAGTCGAAAAGCTCGGTCGAAAAAGTTCTCCCCGTGATTTTTGAACCCATCGCATCGCTCATCCCACCACGAAGCACACCCCCACACCCCCACACACCCATACCACGTACCACACAGCAGTATCATACAACAGCGCTGACGCTGCCTTTGCTATCAATGCTGTTACTTGTCGCCGCAAGCCAGCGTGGCGCACGTCTAGCTCCGCTCGCCAGCAGCGTGTATCGCACGACAGCTGTAGCGCGCGTTATCGATGCCGTTTTGCAAACAACGGCCGCCTGCTGTAGCTTTGGCGGCTCTCGGCCAAGTGCAACGCAACGGGCATAGCTTTGGCGGCTCTCGGCTGAGTGCAACGCCACGGACATAGCTTTGGCGGCTTTCTACTAAGCTTAACGCCACCGAACCGCTTGGACAAAGGTTCGTCGCGCGCGAGACACGCGTTGCCCGCGAAGAATGCCCGAAGCACAGCTGACAGAGCTGATAACAGATTTTTGACTGACATTCAGAGGTACTACAGTAGTACTCCCTTACACCAACCGCCTCTAAGAGGAGCATAAAAACTATACAATCGACTCGACTGCTATCAGTAGAGGGACCAGAGGAATCCAGTCGAAAAAAAATCCAGTGGAAAAGGGCTGTTTTCGACTGGCGGCGTCTGACTGTATAACAAATGGCCTACCAGAACATTCGAAATCTTAGCCCACACGGCATAAATAGAAGAAACATACACACAGCGGTAGTCACCTCCTCCCATCACGAGGGAGGGACACAGCTTCGTCCCCGTTCGAGTGTACATACCCTCTCCCCGTCCTAGTGGGCATGTCTAGTCTACATACCAGCTGGCTGCCATTTCGATCACGGTACCAGGCACACACATTCCAGTACAGAATGACTATATTACACAGATATCACACATATCGTATCCAACCAGTACAAGAGGAAAAATGACGGTTACTTGAAAAATAAAACAAAAGCATACAAAAATAGTCGAAACCTTAGCACACACGGTAAGAGAAACGTACCTACAGCAGCCTCCTCCCACGAAGACCGAGAGACACATCTTTGACACCCTGCCACTACACATAACACCTTTCCTTCATACTGGGCATCAATAGAAATAAATACTATTATTAATAGACCCCCAGTCCGATCACGATACCAGGCACGCACATACCAATACGGAATCACTGCGTTACATACAGATATCACACAGATCGTATCCAACACATACATAAAAGACACGAAGTATGACTGTTACCGAACGAGAATAATCCAAACATAACATGCGAAATATCAGCAGAGACGGTAAGATCATCCTACCGTAGGATAAA
This sequence comes from Undaria pinnatifida, assembly GCA_012845835.1. Classification (NCBI taxonomy): domain Eukaryota; class Phaeophyceae; order Laminariales; family Alariaceae; genus Undaria; species Undaria pinnatifida. Next base: position 8,993,128 of record JABAKD010000015.1, on the reverse strand, counting down.
CACACATACAGCTGTAGTCACCTCCTCCCATCACGAGCCAGGGACACATCTTCGACCCCCTGCGAGTACATATACCGCCCTCTCTTCCTAGTGGCCAACGAGCTCCACATACCAGCAGGCCCCCACTCCGATCACGCTACCAGGTACACACGTACCAGTACAGAATCACCCTATTACACAGATATCACACAGATCGTATCCAACCAGTACAAGAAAAATAATGACGGTTCCTGCATAATAAGTAATGTGCAAACTGAAGATTAGAAATCTTACCACAGACGGTAGGAGAAACGTACCTACATTAGTAGTAGCCTCCTCCCACAACGAGCGAGGGACACATAAAGGACCCACTGCAAAGACACATACCCCCCTCCCTTCCTAGTGGGCAACGATCTCCACATCCTCTTTCCGATCACAGTACCACAGGCACACATATACCAATACAGAATCACACTATTTTCACAGATAGATATCACTAATGATCGTATCCAACGCATACAAAAAACCGATGACGGTTACTGAGAAAAAAATACAACGCATACAAAACTAGTCGAAATCTTAGCACGTAGTATCTACTTTAAGAGAAACGTACATTCAGCAGCTGTTATGGCCTCCTCCGACAAAGTCCGAGGGACACATCTTTGACACCCCGCTATGACACATAACCCCACTCCTTCGTAATGGGCGTCGATCACCACATCATACTTATAGGCCCCCATTCTGATCACGACACCAGGCACACATAAACCAGTCAGTACAGAATCACTGTATAACACAGATATCTCACAGATCGTATCCAGCCCGTACATATAAGATACGATCACACAGATCGTATCCAACCCGTACATAAAAGATACGAAGTATGACAGTTACGGAACAAGAATAATCCAAACAGAGGATTCGAAATCCTAGCACAAACGGTAGGAGAAACGGACAAACAGTAGTAGTAGTAGCCTCCTCCCACCACGAGCGAGGGACCACCGCTCCCTGCGTAGTGGGCAACGATATCCACGTACCAGCAGGCCCCCACTCCGATCACGGAACCAGGCACTCACAGTTCAGTACAAAATCACTCTGTCACACAGATATCACACAGATCGTGTCTAACGCATAGAAAACCAAAAAAACGATTACTGAAAATACAAAATGCGAACAGGAGATATTCGAAATCTCAGCACAAACGGTAGGAGAAACATACAGACACCACGAGCGAGGGACACAACTTCAACCCCCTTCGAGTACACATACCCTCCTCCATTCCTAGTCGGCAACGATCTCCACATACCAGCTCTGGTTCCCATTCTGATCATGGTACCAGGCACACACATTTCAGTACCGAATCACTCGATTACACAGATGTCACACAGATTGTATCCAACCAGAACAAAGAGGATATGACGGTTACTGATTTTTTTTCATCCTACAGAACATTCGAAACCGTAGCACAGACGGTAGAAAACACATACACACAGCACTAGTCACCTCCTCCCATCACGAGCAAGGGACACAGCTTCGATCCTCTGCGAGTACATATACCGCCCTCTTTTTCCGGTGGCCAATGAGCTCCATATACCAGCAGGCCCCACTCCGTTCACCGTGCCAGGCACACACATACCAGTATAGAATCACCTTATTTAAAAAATATCACACAGATCGTATCCAACCCGAACAAGAACGCAATGACGGTTGCTGAAAAAATAATCTCGAAACAGAAGACTATGAATCTTAGCACAGAAGTTAGGTCAAAGGTATCTACAGTTTATTGTAGTAGCCTCCTCACACCACGAGCGAGCGACACAGTTTCGACCCTCTGCGATTACACACACACCCCTCCCTTCCTAGTAGGCAACGATCTCCACAAACATACCAGCTGGCCCCCACACCAATCACGGTGTCAGGCACACACATACCAATACAGAATCACACCATTTTCACCCATATCACAGATCGTGTCCAACCCATACAACAAATATTTGGCGACTACTGAAAATTTATACTATAATTTTGTTTGTATATTTCGAAATGGGATGTTGTTTTTCTTTTTCATTGAGACGTGGGAGGAGACTCCGCTGTGGCGAACCAAATACCGACGGTACCGACGGTATCCACAAGTTTCGCCTAAGTCATAATTACTCCGTGTATTACTCCCTCCCCTCTGGACCCATCGTCTGGGGCCTTCCATACGGTGTCGGATCACTGAGTTTCTCAAATATTTCCGATCATTCAAACTCCTCCTAATCCGAGGTCGTCCGCTTCCGTTGCGGTTGTCGCAGACCGTATCCTGGTCTGGTTGTCTCTGACACCCCATTCCTTATTCCCTCAAGTGTTCTTGACACCTGACTCGCGTCCTCCGTATTATGTCGTGAGTTTACCTTGTACGCGTCGGACAACCATCGTCGTTCCCTCTGGGTCTCTCACTCCGACACTACCCTCCCCTGCCGCAAGTGCTGAGCCCCCCCCAATTCGAAGAGAATGCCATGCGAATTCCCCCAGTTTTCCCTCCGACTCCAAACGATATATCTAATCGCGTTAATCGCCTGGCCGTATTGCCAAGTTACGACTTTTCCCCTACACCGGTACGAGAACAGAGTTGTGTTCGGGAAACATGGCGCCACACGCCAACAGTTCCGCCATAAGAGTGACAGCGGCCCCGTCCGATCGCAGTTCCGAACGCGCTCCGCTGACATCGTCACGTGTTCTCACCACTACGCTGCCTACCCCGGCTTGGTACCCTTGGTGTCCGCGGAACCGAACCTTTACCGTATCTACTTGCCGCCATTTCAAACAACACAGCAAGTTGTTGCCATCGTAAAACGCTACGTCGGGCTGTGTTAAAAAGGGGGTCGGGTACACCGCGCCCCCGTCTCGAGCGGACACCTCTTCCGAAAGTCCAGTGAATATCATACCCAGACATAGCCATAGACATAGCCATAACACCCGACCCCCGTGTCCTCGTGCAGATATGATATTCTCCCCTTGGAGAATCATATACCACGCCACCGGACGGCGCACCCTACGAGGCGTGCCTGAAGCAGCGTGTACCCGGCTGATTCCTTGCAGTGCGCGTTTGATGAAGGGTGTGTGCGTGGGAACCTTAAACCCGACAGATAACACATGAAACAGTTGCACAGCAGCTATTTCACGTGAATTTGTCCCGGACTAGTTGCCTTGCGATGCACTATCACAGCCGGCAAAGTCGACCAACGCAAGCTCATTGATTCCCTCGTCCGCGTCCAACTTAATAATGTCAATTTAGTCCGCAATGCAAACCCCGGCGCGTAAGTGCGCTCAGACAATCGCGCGACAGACTTTCGGACGTACTGGAGGTCAATACTCTGGAACAAAGCGCGCCCCCCACTGGTCTCAGCACCTGTTCCTGCCTCTGTAAAATAGACTATAGGGCCGCAGCCCCTGTCCCGGTTTTCGTAATATACTCATGGCCTCGTGTCCATATAAGATGACTGTATGATGCGTCTCGATGAATATATACTATATGGACCACTGGCCGGTTCCTGGTCAGGTATATGTATGCATTCAACATTGTCCACTTATTAATAGTGTGTGTATCGTGCTCGGTTCCCACGTATTTAGTCTAGTCTAGCTATATAGACTATACCTGTAAGTACCTGCATAGACTATGTATGTCGCTGGTACGCACACCTACTATCAGCCCGTCTTTTCTCTTGCCGTGAATTTGCATGCCGCTTGATATATGCTTCAATGGTCAGGTTTGTCCCCTTTGAGGATTTATAGTTTCCGCGCACATATTGAAATGTCCCGCCCCCCGCCCCCGCCCCCCTCCCCTCCCCCTCCCCTGACCCCTCTTGTTCATGTAAAACCCCAATCCTTCCGCCCCCCCCCCCACCCCCCCCCCCGTCCCGTCCCTCGATCCCCCCCCCCTTCCGCCTAGTTTGTCCAGACGCCCCACTCACAATCGAAATCGGCCAGAGTAATAAACACCTATACGCAGTTGATATCACGTCACTATCTTTCTGACCATCCATGACGTAGTTTTCAATTATTTTCCCCCCAACCCCCCGACCCCTCCCCCTTCAACGCCCCCTCTTTTCCAACCACCAGCACGATCGCCTAGACATAGCACCACGCGTACAACAAGCCCCTACATATCTTTGATTTCACAGCCGAAGTGTATTTAAATATTATTTGTGACCTAAACCTGCTAAAAAATCTCCCCCCCCCCTCCCCCCCTCTCGCTCTCCCTTACTCAAACGCCCCACCAAATATCGAAATCCGCCAGATTAATAAACACTTTACGCACAGGATATCACCTCATTATCTTTCGAGAGCCATCCATGCCGATGCTTCCCCCCCCCCCCCCCGCCCCGAACGCCCCCTTCTTCCCCATCACCCACACCATCGCCTAGACCTTACACCACACGTATAACAAATCCCTCACCTAAAACCCTTCCTTCCCCCCCCGGCCCCACCCCGCCCCCTCCCCCACCCCCCCCGCCCCCACCCCCCACCTTCCCCCCCCCCAACCCATCCCAACCCCGCCCCCTCGAACACTCCACCCTCTCTCTACTCACTGATTGTACGACTTACCCCAGGATATACATGATAAACTGATGTATTATTTCCAAAACCGTCACATTTATCCCCTCAAAATAATTAAAGTTTCCACGAACATATTGAGCTGCCCCACACGCCCCACCCCCGTCCCAACCCCCCCTCCCCCCCAATAATAAACTGGTGCCAAAACCGTCAGATTTATCCCCTTGAAAGAATTATAACTTACATGCACAAATTGCCCCCCCCTTTCCCCCCCCCCCCCCTCCCCTCCAAACCCGCTCGCTTTTGATCAAAACCAGGCCCACACGTCCTTCAAAACTCCGCCCATCCCCCCCTCACGGGTTACTCGACTTACAAGATTCACTTGATAAAAGGATACATTTATTTCCCTCCACAGCTGTCAGATTATGTCTCCATCAGAAACGGGTTTTATAGTTTCCGCGCACAGACCGACTATAATCACCCTGTTGACCCTGGTAGCTACACTGTAGTTGTAAGGGGAGTCGCCGACCTATATCCTTGATGAGGACACACTACTCGTAATGCGCGCGATCGGAGTATCACACACAGCTTGCAAAGATGAGTTTCGACGAAATCTTCGATCTCACAGCTGGAGTGTATTTTCATTTTTTATAATATATCAAACAGTACGTCGTGCCGTCTGCTGCGCGATCATTAGACTATGCTAGAATATTCAATGTTCAGGCATCAGTATTGGTACTGCTGTAAGCTACCATACTTGGCCCTAAGACATAGTCTAGGAACCCGGCAACTAATACTGGAATCATCTTCGGCTAATTGTATTGAGTGATCGGAAGGTTGTAGGTATACATTGCGAGTTGTTCGGACAACAGACAGTTATATAAGTCTCTGTTGGATGTCGTTTATCGATGCGGTATTTAGCATGCAGATGTCTCAGCAGTAACAACTTGGATATATGATGCGAAGCAGCGTACTGGTTAAGTCATATATGAAAGCTGGCGCATGTAGTACGTACGAGCAATGCGGTGTTGTCAAGTAAATGCGGCGGAATAACGTGGTACCTGGTACGAATATTAATAGCAACGTTCATGGAATATGATTTTAGGTTGACCGTCGGGACTTTGACGTAGCTAAGCTCCCAGAAGCAAACATCAGGGAATGTTGCCATAGGTACGGTAGACCATGAGCAAGCCTCAGGAAACGTTGCTGTAGGTAGATCAGAGAACTACCGGTAGGTTACATCTGTCCGTAGCAGACGCATTGTGCCGTCTCGATCAGGCGATGGCCAGACCCACCTCTATCACGCCTCATCTGTGTCTACCGTTCGGCCACCTAAGGGCCAATCCAAACTATCTTCTGTTTTAACCTATATCCAAGTGATTTCACGCTCACTCTGTGAGCCTCTGCACCCACACTGTTCCATACAGTCAGTTCCTAATGCCAGGGATACAACCTACACAGGTTTACATCCCCACACATTATCATTCTGTATCCGCTGTACAAGTGTTGAAATAATGTCGGGCACATCATAGCTTTTTCAGTTATATACAAGTATCCGTTTCTTTTAATTGGCCGTACGTGTATCCGTTCGCCGAAATATTCCAATTACAGCACAGGACCCTGTTTGGTGCCGGTACGTGCACAGGGCGTTCACCAGCACAAAATCCGGGCACCCGGCACTATTGCGAATAGTGCCAAAACGGCACTGTTGAGGGCTGGCCAATCCCTAATTAGTGCCGGTACAGGCACTAATGAGTTTGTGTTCGATTCATGGTGTAGCGTCCACGCTTGCGGGGTCAACAGAGAACGAAATGGATCGATACTACTACTGCTGTTGAGTGAAGTTCCGCGTGGGCGTGGGCAGACCTTCTTTCCTGCGACACGTGTGGTTCCAATCTGTGGAGCCCACAACAGTTTGTTGTAAAATAAGATACACAGCAGTAGTTGCATTTCGGGCTACAGCCTCACCAGAGGACTAGTCGGCGGCGAGGGCAAGACGCACGTCATGCACCCGAGCAAGCTGTGACGGCACCAACTGCTTCTAAAGAACGCGTTCGTACAAAGCTAAATCCCACTCCTCGTTGCCCACTTCGATGTTGCAAAATGAAGATGAAAAAAAAAGACTCCAAAAAGCGCACCAAAGACAAAAATTAAAACAAACTACAACTATTCTACAGCTGAAACCCCCGCCCTCACTACGTCGGCGGTGATTTTGCTCGTCATCATCAGACACGCTGCCGCAAATGCCGTGCGGCCGCCCGCCACATCCTCCCTGGCAGCCGTGGCCATGAAGGTCTTGCGGCGTTGTGTCTGGTTGAGCGCACAGTTCACCTTCCGCACATGGCATGGTACGCCCCTGCGTAGAGCTGTTCGGGTCTGCAGCAGCAGGTATACCCCACTTCTCTGTGTGGAGTCTGTCTTCTGTCTGGTTGTGTGTGTATTCCCGCGCGCGGGGTAACCGGCATGATTGGGGGTGACGGCGGCGCCGAACCAGCACTGTACCGGGCAAGCCGTCAATAGTGCTGGTCTGGCAATATTAAGAGCTCCGCCTGTGTACAGGGGTTTTACCGGCACTATACCGGACACCTGGCACTATTCAAGCGGCACTAAACAGGGCCCAGTACTGTATTTCAAATTCTTGGCGGCCTGCAGCAAGCATTTGAAATGTGTGCCCATTCGATCGACAAATTTAAATATTAGGCTGGCGAATGCAATGCGCCACCCGTGATATCGTTCGGCTGATACACTGCTAAGAAACGAACTGCGGTTCGTAACGTGTACAGGATGTGCATCCGCTGCACGCTCAGCAGTTCCGCCTTGTAAAGCTGTAATGTGATTGCGGTGAGCAGTGCCCCAACAGCAGCAGAAGACAGAAATGCTGTTTCCTATTAACGACGGAATGTTTGGCGTCAAATGTTTCGATTGACTCATCTTGCCGTGGACTTATTTATGCCCTTTTAAACTCTCTTCGTCAGAAAACGTTTAGCCTCAAACCAAAGGCGTTACACCCCTCCCGTGGAATGGCATCATTATTAAATCGCCCGAGTGTAATTCTGATTGACGCCCCTGTTGACTAACTACGCCGTATTGACCCTATGTATGCTGTTATCTGAATGCGTCCGCCCTCACCTTCTCATCCTTGTTGTAGTCAGATAGACACACCTCTTTGAAATACTGTAACGAGATGTTTCGAACCAATTTCAAAATATTAATAATATCTACACATACATCGCGGTATTTCTCATCGGACTTGATACCATTCGGAAAACGTCCGTCCTCACCGGTCCTTGGATGCGGCTACTGTAGTATGGTGCAGACTAACCCATCTGTGAACACACTCTATTCCCCTATAGACTGTGGTCTCGCCCGATGATCTCCTTACCTGGTACATTTCGTCGGACTTGAGTCTTGCGGGACTTTACTTTCTCGATAATTCTATATCTTAACATTTCCGTCGTTGGTTGTGAGGTATCGTTCAGACTCCCCCCTCTTTGAACATGTGCCGCCTCAAACTCGATTTTTTTATTGATGACCGAGTTGACGTAATCGAAGTATCGTCAGATTGCCGGATAATTGTCTGGATGGTAAGTAGTCCGTCCACGCTCCTGTTATTGGTGAGATATTTATTCCTTAGCTTGATTCGCTCGTCGTGCGGTTTTTTGCCAGCGAAACCTTGCCCCCGAGAACTTACACGAAATACGAACTACCTCCACGAATAAAAGCATGTGTCAAGTTGTAGGTGGGGACGCAGGGTGCCCCCTGCAAGTTTGCCAATTGAGCAGGTCCTCGGAGAGTACTCAATAAATATTATTTCGTAGAGACGTAGCTTTATTCGATTCCACCAGAGTTAGGATAGCTTCTGAGATCAGAGGCGCGTGCCTCCGATTTATTTCCTAACTTTCCCGAAAATATAACGCCAACCTTATCATACGAAATATATCCATACGATCTTAAATTCGGGTAATTACAGGCCTTTCGAGACCGTATCTTAACACTAGCCCACCCTGATCAGTCGCATGTACATGCAGAAACATGGGAGATTCATGTAAACTGCTGTTCTACGAACTAGACCATGAGTGGAAGATGCGGCTTCTCAAAACCCACTCCCACACCTCTACCGGTCTGACTATGGAGCCAGGAACACGTGAAGAAAAGCAGTTGAAAGAAACGCAGACCCTACAACTAGGCCAAAGTCACCCATCAACAACCTGCCGCGTGCCGCCGGTGTGTCGGGGGGGGGGGGGAAAGGCTCGAGAACCTGCCGCATGCCGCCGGTGTGGCGGGGGGGGGGCAGGAAAAGCTCTACGGCAAACCAACCACAGAATGCTTTACTTCTAGTTGGTCCAGCTTGATTTAAATGGCCCTAATGTCTTAATTTGGTACTAGACACTTTTTTTTTTACTTTTTAACACACTTTAACATTCCAGCTTCTGGACAAGCCGTGGTCACAGGTGTCGTCCCTTCTTCCCCCCGGTTCTTGCCTTGAATTTCATAGCGCATAGGGTTCCGCAATCCCACTGCTCGTCCACTTTTCATCGAGTGTTGCTAACCCACGCTTCCGCGCTTTCCGCAAGTCAATTTGTGCACAATAAACAGTTCTCATTAATCTATTACGAGTATACACTTGGGGGGGTTCGAACTCACGAAACTGGCCTGTATCAGGCTCGAGGATAATCTGATACGCCACCGGGGTGACAGGTATAGGCACCATGTAGCGCCAGGCCCCACCCTTGTGCGACCGAACTACATGACTTGTATGTATCGAGTTTTCTCGCTCGCATAGTTTTGGTACGCGCGCTGACCGAACTGTAGTATGTACCTGTTCAACCAGGTGTACATATATAAAAGTGTACGCCCCCCCCCCTTTCCCCACCCCACCCCCACCCCCCTCCCCTAGAACGCTCCGCGCTCTCCTCACTGGTTGTACGACTTACAGGGTAGGATTTATAGTTTCCACGCACAAATTGAGCTGCCCTGCCCGTCCCGCTCCCTCCACCCCCGCCCCCCCCAATCTTGATCAAATCCAGGCTCTCACGTCTTTAACAACTTCGCCCCCACGTCACCGGTTATTCGACTTACAGGATTCACTTGATAAACTGATGCATTTCCTTCCACAGCTGTCAGATTTTGTCCCCCTCACAAACGGGTTGTTTTATAGTTTCCGCGCACAGACTGACTAACATCACCCTGTTGACCTTGATAGCTACACTCTACCATGTAGTTGCAAGCTACCCCTAACGTCCTATATATACAACCCAGTAATACGCACGATCGGAGTATCACACGCAGCTTGCAAAGATGAGTTTCGACGAAATATTCTATATCACAGCTGGAGTGTTTTTTTTTTTCAAATATATATGATACCTGGTATACATTCTTTCCGAACCCCGTCACATTTATGCCCTTAAAAGAATGTATAGCTTCTACGCACAGATTGAGCTGCCCCCCCCCCCCCCCCCCCCTCCCCCATGATAAACTGGTGCATTCTTTTCAAAACCGTTAGATTTATCGCCTTGAAGGATTTATAGTTGCCACGCACAAATTAAGCTGCCCCACCCATCCCCTCTTCCCCTCCCCCCCCCCCGCCCCCCCCCCTTCAACCCCCCTCCAACCCCGCTCTCTTCTGATCAAAACCAGGCCCCCACGTCCTTCAAAACTCCGCCCCCCCCCTCACCGGATATTCGACTTACAGGATTCACTTGATAAACGGATACATTTCCCTCCACAGCTGTCAGATTTTGTCCCCCTCAGAAACGGGTTTTATAGTTTCCGCGCACAGACTGACTAACATCACCCTGTTGACCCTGATAGTTACACTGTAGTTGTAAGGGGAGTCGCTGACCTATATCCTTAATGAAGACACACAACTCGTAATACGCGCGATCGGAGTATCACACACAGCTTGCAAAGATGAGTTTCGACGAAATCTTCGATCTCACAGCTGGAGTGTGTTTCCAGTTTTTATATTAGACTAGTCTATATAGACGATGATAATTCTTGTTTTTCATTCGGTCAGGAGGTTTTTTTGCCTCGGCCTCAGCATGGGATTTTCGAACTGGAATGTTTTGGTCAAATCGCTTCGTTCGAGCGCCGTCTTCAGGGGGCGCCTCCCACACCCCTCATCCTACCTTATCCGCTTGGCACCTCCACCTGAACGTGGATGGATGCTGAGCGAGACAAGCGAGAAGCGCGCAAAAAACTGTTTTTTGAACGGTACTCTCCAGTTATTCTTTGGATCTTGATGTACATGTGTATGGAGAGGTTGATAACATGAAATGTGGCAAGACATCATTTGCAAATTGGCGTCATGTTTTGTCCCAAACAAAACATTATATTCTGTAAAAAAAATCCCCATCCATGGTACTGCGGTGGGTATGAGATTATAAAATATGAAAATACACTCCAGCTGTGAGATCGAAGAAATCGTCGAAACTCATCATTGCAAGCTGTGTGTGATACTCCGATCGCGCGTATTACGGGTTGTGTGTCCTCATTATAGATATAGGTCGGCGACTCCCCTTACAACTACAGTGTAGCTATCGGGGTCAACGGAGTGATGTTAGTCAGTCTGTGCGCGGAAACTATAAAACCCGTTTCTGAGGGGGACAAAATCTGACAGCTGTGGAGGGAAATGTGTCCTTTTATCAATGAAATTCTGTAAGTCGAATAACCGGTGAGGGGAGGGCGGGGTTTTTAAGGACGTGGGGGCCTGGTTTTTATCAAAAGCGAGCGGGGTTGGAGGGGGGGGGGAAGGGACAGGTGACGCAGCTCAATTTGTGCGTGGAATCTATGAATCCCTCTTGTGGGAGAGGGGGGGGGGATGTTGCGGTGGGAGGGGAGGGCTTTAGGTCGCATAGATGTAGGGGTTTGCTCTACGCGTGGAGCTAGATCTAGGCGATGGTGCGGGTGGTTGGGAAGGAGGGGGTGTTGGGGGCAGGGGGAGGGCGGGGAATTGCAGCAGTGGCATGGACGGCTCTAAAACGATAATGAGGTGATGTCCAGGGCGTGGAAGTGTATATTACTCTGGCGGATTTTGATATTAGGTGGGGCGTTTGAGCAAGAGAGAGCGAAAGAAAAGATAAAACAAAGACGGGGGGGGGGTTATAATAGATATTATGGTGTTAGGTCGAGATCAAAATTCCCACATGAAGTGAAAATACCAACACTCACCACAAAAGAAAAAAAAAAATATAGTCTATACCTTGTTATTTTTTTCCAAAACAGTAAACTAGGACCCCTCTCATTTGTAAAACTATCTACATATTACGTTACAAGTACCAACAACGCCGCTTGCAAAGACGAGTGTTGACCCGAAATTCGTCGAACTCACAGCTGACTACTTGATTTTTTTTCAAAGAATACCAACACCAATCATTATAATGGAGAAAGACAGAAAAGAACATATATATATATATTTATATATATAATAGGCGTGAAATCGTACATTTATTTGAGACAAAAATAATTTGGAAAAGGAAGCACAAGCAGATGTGTTAAAATTGCGGTAGACAACCTTACCAACCCATTACGTAGGGTATTTCGTACATACCGTGTGCACGATCGCCTCCCCACCTATGCCAAGCGAAGTATTACTAACGAGGTAACGTGATTGAGCGCGTGTATACCAAGTATGACTAATGAGGTAACGTAATTGAGCACATGTATACCAAGCGTCGATTCGCATCCCTCCCTCTAATGCTCAATGACGGAGGCAGCACATGGCCACATACATCACCTCGCATGCTGTATTTGGCAATACGTATCTCGTGCGTATAATTAGCGATGTCGATAATAATGGTGACTGTATGATGATGGTGACAAACACAGTGCATGACCACATCACCTCGCCTGTTGCATTTGACAATACGTATCTCTTTCTTATAATTAGCGATGTCAGAAAATAATGGTACCTACAAATATTCTATAAAATATTCTAGCTTTCGATCGATGTATCATACAACAACAAACTGTGAAGATTTAACACGTTATTTACTACACTTAAACACTGGGTTGCATGCTGCATCTAACATCAAACCTTCTAGAATAGTAAACATTACAAGCCAGATGATATAAAGGGATGTCTTATTGCTTCAATCGTCAGGTTTGTCCCCTTTGAGAATTTATAGTTTCCGCGCACATATTGAAATGTCCCGCCCCCGCGCCCCCCCCCCCCCCCCCCCCCCTCCCCTCCCCCTCCACTGACCTCTTTTTCATAACAAACCCCAACCCTTTCCCCCCCCCCGCCCCTCCGTCCCCCGATCCCCCCCCCGCCCCCTTCCGCCTAGTCTGTCCAAACGCCCCACTCACAATCAAAATCGGCCTGAGTAATAAACCACCTATACGCAGTTGATACCACGTCATTATCTTTCTGACCATCCATGACGAAGGTTTCAATTATTCCCCCCCCCCCCCCCCCGCCCCCCCCCTCCAACGCCCCCTCTTTTCCGACCACCTACACGATCGCCTAGACCTAGCACCACGCGTATAACAAGCTGCTACATATCTTTGATCTCACAGCCGAAGTGTATTTGAATATTATTTGTGACCTAAACCTCCTAAAAATCCCCCCCCCCCCTCTTGCTCTCCCTTACTCAAACGCCCCACCAAATATCAAAATCCGCCACATTAATAAACACTTCACGCACAGGATATCACCTCATTATCTTTCGAGAGCCATCCATGCCGCTGTGTTCCCCCCCCCCCCCCCCCGCCTCGAACGCCCCCTTCTTCCCCATCACCCGCACCTTCGCCTAGACCTAGCACCACACGTATAACAAACCCCTCACCTAAAGCCCTTTTCCCCCCCCCCCCGCCCCCCACCCCCGCCCCCACCCCCCACCCTCCCCCCCCAACCCATCCCAACCCCACCCCCTCGAACACTCCACCCTCTCTTTACTCACTAATCGTACGACTTACCCCAGGATATACACGATAAACTGATGTATTATTTCCAAAAATGTCACATTTATCCCCTCGAAATAATGTATAGTTTCCAGGCACATATCGAGCTGCCCCCCCCCCCCCCCCCCGCCCCAACCCCCCCCCCCCCCACCCCCCCCGCCCCCAATAATATACTGGTGGTGCCAAAACCGTCAGATTTATCCCCTCGAAAGGATTTATAGCTTACATGCACAAATTGCCCCTTCCCCCCCCCCCCCCCCCCCTCCAAACCCGCTCGCTTTGGATCAAAACCAGGCCCCCCCTTTCCCTTCACAGCTGTCAGATTTTGTCCCCCTCAGAAACGGGTTTTATAGTTTCCGCGCACAGACTGACTAAAATCATCCTGTTGACCCTGATAGCTACACTGTAGCTGTAAGGGGAGTCGCCGACCTATATCCTTAATGAGGACACACAACCCGTAATGCGCGCGATCGGAGTATCACATACAGCTTGCAAAGATGAGTTTCGACGAAATCTTCGATCTCACAGCTGGAGTGTATTTTAATTTTTATAATATATATATGAAACCGTTCTTTTGTTTCAGGGATTCGGTCAGGAGCTTCCTTTTCGTCTCGTCTTAAGTATTACGCGATTCGCGGAACTGAAATTCTCAGTCAAACAGCTTCGTTCAAGCGCCGTCTTCGGGGGGCGGCTCCAACGCCCCTCGCCCGGCCGTGTCCGTTCCGCACAACGACGTGAACGCAGACGGAGGCCGAGGGAGACAAGAGAGAAGTTGTAAAAATACCGCATGTCGAGGAGGAATTCCGGAGATTTTGCTTGTATCTTGATGTCTGCAGCGGATGGATGATTTACAAAATTGGCATCGTTTACAAACGGTAGTTGCTATAAATGTTTAGATTTTTGCGGTGGCAAGCAGCGTTGTGAGCTTTGTTGGCTTTATTTATTCGCAGAAAAAAATGGGAAGAAAATGGATCAACAAACTGCTGAAGCGCACGCATGACTAAACGAGGAGGAAGTAATATTTATTAGGATAACTGCGGCGCCAGGAAAAGCCACGCAGCAGCATTGCGGGTGTGGGCTTCGAGGGTTGCATTATACAAGTTCATCCTGTTGCTAAGCTGCGCCACTCGAAGGTGGTGGCAAGTAGGCAGTTAGATGGCTTTCTTTGCTGTTGTTGCTGTGGTCCCTGACTCCGTTGCTGCTATGGTCGTTTGCCGGTCAAGCGCGAGCGGTCGTGTGTTGGTACGTAACTGACAAATAATTTTGTATGCTTCGTACTTGACGTGCTCCTTATTGCTGCTGATTACTAATTGACCGTCTCTTCTAGTGATTTTTTTTCTTGTTTTGACACACTTCTACTTTTTAGCTTCTGGACATACAAGCCGCGGTCACAGGTGTCGTCCTTCCCTTCCCCCCCCCGATTGTTGTCTTCATTTGATTTTGGCGCATAGGGCTCAGCACCCACTGACGGTCGATTTTTCAACGAGTGTTACTAACTCACGCTCTCGCGCTTTCCGCAAGTCAACTTGTGCACAATACGACAAGATATACGAATACGCATTCGGGGAGATTCGAATGCACAATGCCGACCTATACCGGGCTCGAGGATCTAAACCTATACGCCACCGGGGCAATGAGTGATATAGAGCCGGTCGCCCCGGTGGTCTAGTGGGGTTTCACTCGAATACTAATAGTACTATTAATACTTGCGTTGGTCCTTGAGTTAAATACCCACCGTTGTGAGCTTTGGTTGCTTTAATTACTTGAAACAAATGAGGAAGAACGGATCAACTAACTGCTGAAATCGGATAGTAGCATGGGTAGGTACAAATCGACGCGAATGGACGAGGGAAGTAAATGCTGAATGAATTCTCCCCGCGATAAATATTACTGCAGGTACCGTAGTGGGGATGGGGGAGAGGAGCCCGCTATATGACCCCGGATTATATTTATACACTAACTACCACTGGCAGGGGGGGAGTAATGCGAGAATCACACTAAGTGGGATGGGAAAAACGAGATATATATGTGAAGTGTATTATTACTGCAGCTGGAATAATACAGAGATACACAAGCAAATTGCACCGATCGACTTGATCTGGACTGACTGCTGTTGTATTATGCAATTGGTCTTTGTACAACTTCTCTAATCACACGCAGCCTATATGGTCAGTCACCTTACTGGCCCCGGATGCTTGGTTGAGCAAAAGTATCTTAAGCAACACACTGGACACGTTTTGTCGCCAGACTAAAGGGTCAGTCGGCGTGTGTGTGCTCGGATCTATATGGTCGAAATCTGATGGATGAAGCACGGAATCGCATTCACTCGAAAAAAAGATAGCTATTGATTGCAAGGAGGCGTTATGATTGTTAGCCTGTATCGAACTGTTGGCAATACCTTACATACTGTAAGCGCAGACCATGATTGTGTGTCGTGAATTGTTCCACTCTACCAAGTTTTGAATCGAACAATTCGAAGTGCTGCCCTGCCCCACCCGAAACATGGATGGCAGTGTATGCCGGCTCCCATGCGGAGCTCTTGAATATGTATATATTTGAAGCAAAATAATAGAACCCCTCCCATCAAGAAAAACTCGCCCACAAGGTATATCACTAGTATCAACAACGCAGCGCAAGCGAAGATGAGTATCGACCCGAATTTCGTCGAGCTCACGGCTGATGTACTTGAAATATAATAATAAAAAAGAGAAAAAGGAAGAAATGTGTCGCCCATGCTACACACTGCTGTGGTCTACGAATAGTGGTTACCGTCGCATAGTTGGTCCTTGAGTTCAATTCTCACCATCATATTGCAACTAATTGCGGTAAGCAAAAAGCATATATTATAAAAAATGAAAATACACTCCAGCTGTGAGATCGACGGTTTCGTCGAAACTCATCTTTGCAATCTGTGTGTGATACTCCGATCGCGCGCATTACGAGTTGTGTGTCCTCATTAAGGATATAGGTCGGCGACTCCCCTTACAAGTACAGTGTAGCTATAAGGGTCAACAGGGTGATTATAGCCGGTCTGTGCGCGGAAACTATAAAACCCGTTTCTAAGGGGGACAAAATCTGACAGCTGTGAAGGGAAATGTATGCTTTTATCAAGTGAATCTTGTAAGTCGAATAACCGGTGTGGGGGGGGGGGCGGAGTTTTGAAGGACGTGGGGGCCTGGTTTTAATCAAAAGCGAGCGGGTTTGGATGGGGGGGGGGAGGGGGAAAGGGGGGCGCAATTTGTGCATGTAAGTTATAATCCTTTCAAGGGGATAAATCTGACGGTTTTGGCACCAGTTTATTATTGGGGGGGCGGGGGGGGGGGGGGGCAGCTCAATATGTGAGTGGAAAGTATACATTATTTTGAGGGGATAAATGTGCCGGTTTTGGAAATATTGCATCAGTTTATCATGTATATCCTGGGGTAAGTCGTACAATCAGTGAGTAGAGAAAGGGTGGAGTGTTCGAGAGGGTATGGTTAGGATGGGTTGGGGGGGGAAGGTGGGGGGTGGGGGCCGGGGGGGGGCGGGGACGGGGGGGAGCGGGGGGGGGCGGGGGGGAGGGGGGGGGGGGTGGAAGAAAGGGTTTTAGGTGAGGGGTTTGTTTTCGTGTGGTGCTAGGTCTAGGCGATGGTGTGGGTGATGTAAGAAGGGGGCGTTCGGGGCGGGGGGGGGGGGAAAGCATCGGCATGGATGGCTTTCGAAAGATAATGAGGTGATATCCTGTGCGTAAAGTGTTTACTAATCTGGCGGATTTCGATATTTGGTGGGGCGTTTGAGTAAGGGAGAGCGAGAGGGGGGGGAGGGGGGGGGGGGGAGAGTTTTTTTTAGCAGGTTTAGGTCACAAATAATATTCAAATACACTTCGGGTGTGAGATCAAAGATATGTAGGGGCTTGTTGTACGCGTGGATATATCGAGCATATACTACCAAAGAGGGAAATACATTCCATCTGTGAGGTCGAACATTTTGTCAAAAACCATCTTTGCAAGCTGTGTGTGATACTCCGATCTCGTGTATTACGGGTTGTGTGTCCTCATAAAGGATGTAGGTCGTCGACTCCCCTTGCAACTACAGTGTAGCCATCAGGGTCAACAGGGTGATGTTAGCCAGTCTGTGCGCGGAAACTACAAAACCCGTTTCTGATATACCTATGGTATGAAGTTTGTTACCACAGAAGAAATTGTCTCTCCGCGGGCACTAAAACACTTTTCGTGTGTTGTGGCGGATAGCTAGGTGCAAATTTAATATTTCGGTTAAATGCGAGGAAGACCACATTGTTTTGTAGATCTTGCAAGGGGCATATTTAACGGAGTACTTGTATTTTGGTCTCCTCTTCACGAAAATTTGCGTGTTCATTAATATCGTGGCGTTCTTCCCGGGGGGGGGAGGATGAAAACTGGCGGCTCTCCCTCATCCCGTTTCCCCTGCCCCCCCCCTCTCCCCCGTTCCCTATCCCGGCTATTGTACGCGGCCTACCTGCCCTCTACTCCCGACAGAAAAGCTCAACAACCGGAAGCCCCTCTCTCGCCCCCTTCAAAGAATCAAAACACGATGAAGAAAGAACTCATCCCCCCTTCTTTCCTTTCCTTCTCTCACCTTCTCCACCCCCAACCCCCCTTTTAGCCCTCTTGGTCGTGAAGCGATCGGGTGGGTGGATGGGAGATTGCAATTGGTGTTCCCCTCGCGGCCTCTCTATCCCTTATGCTCATGCCGTCAATTTTAACCATGGTGCTACTACTGCTGTTTTTGCCTCTGCAGCGTGGGCACTTGTTTCTTTTTTCTCTACGGGTTGTCGTGTCTGATGCTCGCTGCTGCTGTGCTGCTGCAGTACTATGCTGATGCTGCTGAGAATCTCCCATGTTTCCATAATTATTTTCCTGGAACCACCTCCCCCTTACTACCCGGTTCTCCGATATTTCATTTCCGTTCCGCCAAACTGCAGACTGTTCCGACATAATTACATTTTCGTCTCCTGTTCGCGAAAATATGCGTGTTTATTAATATCATAGCGTTATCCCCGGGGGAGGGAGAGTGGGAACTGGCGGCCACTCCCTCGTCCCGTTTCCTCCGCCCCCCCCGTCTCCTCCGTTCCCTCTCCCAGCCATTGTACGCGGCTGACCTGCCCTCTACTTTCGACACATAACCTCAACACCCGGAAGCCCATTCAGAAGCCGCGTTCCATGCTTGCATCTACGATTTATCTACCTGTCCACACTCCATCTCGTCCCTTGCCCCGGTTGTCTACTAGGCGCTCCTTCCCTTCCTACTTGAACCCTGGACACCCAGAGGGGATATTCCACAGTATACTTCACGTGCCCCGAAATTCTTTCGACGCCCAACTTCCCTTTCCTCTGGATCGTCCATGGCTGTGCTCCCATCTCCGCTGGTCTTGCCGCTTCCCTTCTCTTTCCGGTGTGCGGCGCGCATTCTTCCGGGACCAATTATCAGACCCCCCCCCCCCCCGCCCAACAACCCTCTTCATTTCCTCTCCACTCCCTCCAGTCCGCTCCGTGAGCGAAACCTCTCTTTCTCTCTCATACACCCCGTCTTTTCCCGCTCCTTTACGGCATCCGCGGGGTGTTCTACCTCCCCGGAACTGTCCTCCGATAGTACTCGACCAGTTCCACCATTAAGTCCACTACGTTCCTTTTCCGCCCCCCCCGCCCCCCCCCCGCCCGTCGTGTTGTTCTCACGGCTACCGCCCCTTTTCTCACCTGGTCCCCTTTCTCCTTTTCAAGTTCATCTTTATCGTATCTTCTGTCTTCCTATTTCCGAGCCTCCAACTGCAACCCTTTCTCGGAGAAGGCCACATCTCTCCTCCTCAAGCAGCAAACCTCGTGCCACTTCCTCCCTTCCTCCGCGAACAGCTCCGTGGCCCTCAATAACAGCTGATTCGTGCAGGGGTGTCCGATCTACTCTATCCTCCTGCCTATCCCCCACTCACTGGCGCTTTCGTCCATCACCCTGATCATCTCCCATGTCAGCGGCCTCCTCACCCGCGCATGGTTTTCCCCTTCCACAAGAGCCCTCTAAATCGTTTCTCCACGTCCTCGATCCTTAATTAACTCCGCGGCAATGGCAGCCCCCCCCCAATGCTCGTGGTAGAAGTCTACCGCTATCAACTTCCCCACCTTGGTCGCCTTCTATTTCTTCCTTCTCGCGCAGCAGTAAGCTACGGTCACTGCCAGCTCATCCGCCAACTCCCACTCGTCCATCTCATTCCCCAACTAGTTTCCATCCTTCTCATGATACTCGAGTTCATCCACATTCACCAACCTTGTGCATAATTCCTTCGAATCGACTTCGCACCTCGCCCCAAGTGCATCGCTGTGCGCAATCTCCGAACACATCCTCGCTCATTCCACTTCAAGCTCCCCCTCGTCTCCAGGCCCGAAACCCCTACCGCCTCGAATAAAGCGTCCGAACCATGTCCCTCTGCGGGGCTGTTTCACGAACCAGAAGAACGGCGCCACCGACTCTTCTCTCCCTACCAAGCCTGCCACCAGGCACCATCTCAACCACTCCACGTCGGCCATGAACCCCTCCGTAAGATCCCGCACCCTGCTTGCTTTTGCCGTCCTTCTACCTCTCCTCCCCCCCTCCCCCCCCCCCCCCGCATTTTCCTGCCCATTGAGATGCAGCTTGCTCCGCTGCAGAAGCCGCCGCATCCCTCCCAGCGCCTACCCCACCTTCCCCAAGCCCCCTTCTTACTTAGCAGCGACTCTCTCGCCAATCCTTCCTTTGTGGTCTGCCGATGTGACTCCAAAACCTCGCTGGCGATCATTCCCCACTGCTCTGGGCTCCCCCTCCACCCGAACTGCAGCCGAAAGTCGATAGACAAATATGGACTCCGCCTGTACCCGAAATTTGCCGCCTTGGCTGTGGGTCCACTCCCACCTGCCTAAAGGCGCTCTTCACGTCCAGTCTCTGTATCAGGATCCTTCTACCTGTCCCGATTTTGTCCCGTAGCCCCAACACCCTCTTGACAATCTGGCCCATCACATCCGCCAGGTCCAGTTGCCGCCTGCTCCCCAATTTTTTAGCACAGCCCTGTCACCGTTCTCCTACCCCCGCCTGCTTGTGTACGGCCCTGTTGCCGCGCGCCCCTCACCCGTTTCTTTGCGCGGCCCTGGTGCCGCGTAACCCCCCCGCCTGGTTGTGTGCCGCCCGATCGCCGCACACTCTGCCCCCCCTTGCTTTGCGTGACCCCGTTGCCGCGTTCGCTCCCGGTCTGATCGTGTACGGCTCCCGTTGCCGCACCCTGCCCACCCTCCCCTTTCTTTGCGCGCCCCCGTTGCCACGTTCTTCCCGGTCGGGTCGCTCACGGCCTCGTTGCCGTATACCCCCCTCCCCCCCTCCCTTGCGTGATATATTATCCACTCCGCTCCATTTACGTGATATATTTATGTCATAAATATATTTATTCATTCATTTTTTCCTATTTTATTTAACTCGCAGCTTCGCTGCCGTCGCTTTGTCCCCTTTTCGTTTGTTTGTTTGTTTGTTTTTTGCGGTACAGTTACCGAACCCCCCCCCCCCCCCTTTTTTTGCGCGGCCTCGGTGCCGCGCTCCCCCCCAGGTCTCGATGCCGTACACCTCCCCCCCCCCCCCGCCCTTGCGCGGCCCCCTTTTCAAGTCACCCCTCTTGTCCTTTTTGAGCCCGCAGCCTGGCTGCCGTCGCTCTGCCCCCCTTTTCTGCGGCCCCGTTGCCACGTTCCCTCCCGGCCTGATCGTGAACGGCCCTGTTGCCGCACCCTCCCCCCTCCATTCCTTGCGCGGCCCCGTTGCCGGGGTGCAGCTCTCCCGCCTGCCTGCCGTACAACCCCCTCCCTCCCCCCCCGTGAGCCCGCAGCCTGGATGACATCGTTCTGCTCCCCTTTTCTTCTGCCCGGTGGCCGCTTTCCCTCCCGGCCTGATAGTGTACGGCCCCGTTGCCGCACCCTCTCCCCTCCATTCCTAGCGCGGCCCCGTTGCCGGGATGCAGCCCCCCGGCCGAATCGTGTACGGCCTGCCTGCCGTACAACCCCCGCCCCTCCCCCCCCGTGAGCCCGCAGCCTGGCTCCCATCGCTCTGCCCCCCTTTTCTGCTGCCCAGTCGCCGCTTTCCCTCCCGGCCTGATAGTGTACGCTCCCGTTGCCGCGCTCCCCTCCCGGCCGGGTTGTGTACGGCCTCCTTGCCGTAACCCCCCCCCCCCCCCACCCGTGAGCCCGCAGCCTGACTGCCGTCGCTCCGACCCCCTTGTCTGTGGCCCCGTTGCCGCGTTTCCTGCCGACCTGATCGTGTACGGCCCCGTTGCCGCATTCCCTGCCGACCTGGTCATGAACGACCGCGTTGCCGAATTCCCGCCCTCTTTTTTGTGCACGGCCCCGTTGCCGCACTCCGCACCCGGCCGGGTCGTGTACGGCCTCGTTTTTTTGAGCTTGCAGTCAAGCTGCCGTAGCCCTGCCCCTCTTTTCTGCGGCCCCGTTGCCGAGTTCCTCCCAGCCTGATCGTGTACGGCCCAATTGCCGCAACCTCGCCCCCCTTTCTTTGCGCGGCCCCATTGCCGGGCTTCCGCCCCCCGGCCGGGTCGGGTACGGCCTGCTTGCCGTACAACCCCCCCCCTTTCGCCCCCGTGAGCCCGCAGCCTGGCTGCCATCGCTCTACCCCCCTTCTCTGCTGCCCCCCTTTTCTGCTGCCCCCCTTTCCTGCTGCCCCTTTACCGCGTTTCCTGCGTTCCTGATCGTGTACGGCCCCGTTGCCGCACGCCTTCGCCCCCTTTCTGTGCGCGGCCCCGTTGCCGCGCTCCCCCCCCAGCCGGGTCGTGTACTGCCTCGTTTTTTTGAGCTTGCAATCTGGCTGCCGTAGCTCTGCCCTCCCTTTCGGCTCGATATAGATACACATATATATTATATTATATATATATATATATATTCTTATTTTTTGGCAGCCTTTTCGCCCTAATGCCCCTAGATTCTCCTTCCTGGTCCTGTACGGCTATTTTTCCGTATCCCCCTTCCCCCCTCCGCTCGCGAGGTTTTTCCCGCGTGTTCCATTATCGTCTTCTTAACCTATTGCCTCTTCCTTTTCCTTCCCTATCCCCCCCCTTTGTTCCTGTTCCTTCCTGGTCCTTTTCCCTTACCAAGCGCCCCCGTCGAGCCCCGTTTATTTTTAATTTCTTTGTTTTTGAATCGATCGATTTGACCGACCGTGGTGTCGGCCCTCTTCTGACGTTGAACTCCAAGCCTTTCCCGCCCGCACCGTGGCCCTCGTTGTGCATGCACTCGTCCACCGGTCCCCGCTTTTCCGTGGCTGGCCCTGCGCTCCGGCAAGGCTCGTGACCTCATTCGTCATTCGTGTTCTTCTCCTTCCCCCTATCCCCCCCCGGAGCTGCTCGCGTATATCCCCCTTCCCTCTCCCCCCCGCAAGAGTTTCCTCCCTTCTTGCCCCCGTGTTCGAACTTGCAATCCCCCCCACCCTCTCTATGTAAGGGCATATCTTGCCGTTATGAAATAAGCACTATCCCCTGCTGCCTCTCATATCCTTCATCTCCCCACCATTCCGCTCTCCTGCTATTCCCTTCCCCGTCGATCTTTTTCGCCCGCACCCCTTAGGCGCTGTTATCACTCACTTCCCCTTCCTGGTCATGTGCGGCCCTTTGCCCGTACACTTTGTCCCCGCCCCCCCGTTCGCGAATCCTTTTGGCGTGTTTCCCTTCCTTCTCGCTCCCCCCTATAAGCACTTGCCTCCCCCGTCCAGGTCACGACCCCGCCGCCGACGCTACCACTCTTTTCAACTTTAGTCCCGTCGCCGCAGATGTTCCCCTCCCTCCGAATGCAAGCTCCACGTACAGCGATCCGCATGCGCGGCCCCGCACGCACTTGCCCACGTCTTTCCGTGCACGGCCCCGCCGTGCATTTCCTGCTCGTTCCATGTGCAGCCCCATTACAGCACCCTTCTCTCTCCGTCAGAGTGCGCACCCCCCGTACTACGCACTCAGCGCACGGCGCCGCCATGCTTTCCCCCCCCGCGTTCCGTGCACGGTCCCACCGCGCACTTCCCGGCTCGATCCCTTTGTTGACCCTTTCCGTACCCTTCTACCTCTCTCGAGCGCTCTCTACCGGCCTCCCTATGCGCGGCCCGGTTGACGAATTCCCCTCTCCCACGTGCCCTGTCTTCTCTTTTTTTTTTTTTTTTTTTTTCGCGCCGACGTCTTTCCCTTCTTTCCCCCCTCCTTTCTTAACTGAGTTCAACGGTCTGTTAGACCCCCCTCCATCCCACCTCACCCCCTCTGCCCCCATTTACCACATCTAGGTTTTGTAGTTGGCCAGACTCCCTATTTCCCGCGTTATGCTCCCACCTACCGTTCCCACCAAACCTCCTTAAGTCGCCCCCTCTCTTGTTTGTCTGTGTGTTTGCTTGTTTATTCCCCGTGACTCCGTCCCCACCACGCGCTCCCTTTTACAACAACAACACCGCCCCCCACCCAGCGACCCTCTCTCGTCCGTCGCCACCTGCCTCATCCGTGCCGTAGCAGTCGCACTTTACACAACACCACTATTATTAGTTGTAATAGTGTTTCAAGTGGTATCGTATTCTCCGAGTATAAGTAGTATAGTCTATAGCAGCATCAGCAGTAGTAGTACTAGTAGTACTGGTAGTAGTAAAGTAGTCGTAGTAGTAGAAATAGCAGAAGTAGTATAGTAGTCTTAACACTGCAAGACCATAATGTTAACAGTACTATGCTGAGGCTGTAGTGCCGTTAGTGGCTTGTACTCGTAGCGATTGTCTGTGGTTATATCGTGGAACTCATCCCCAGTGACGCTAAATGTCACCGCGTCGCTGCTGCGATAAATATTAAATACAACTCCCCGGCCTTTCCATGTTACACGATTAGGCCATTTCTTATACAGTCGGATTCCGCCAGTCGAAAAGGGCCGTTTTTGACTGGACGTGTTTTCGACTGGATTCTTCTGGCCCTTCTTTTTATCGTCAGTCGAGTCAATTTTCTATTTTTGTGCTTCTCCTAGAGGCCGTAGGTGTGAGGGAGTACTGCTGTATGGCGGTCGAAAATCGGTTGGCAGCTCTGTGCTTCGCACGTTCTTCGCGAGCAACGCGTGCTTCACGCGCGACGAACCTTCGTCCAAGCGGGTTGGTGGCGTTGAGCTTAGCCAAAAGCCGCCAAAGCTACGTTCGTGGCGTTGCACTCAGCCGAGAGCCGCCAAAGCTACAGCAGGCGTAGCCGTTGTTGGCAAAATGGCTTTGATAACGCGCGCTACTGCTGTCGTGTGATACACGCTGCTGGCGAGCGGAGCTAGGAGTGCGCCACGCTGACTTGCGGCGAAAAGCAACAGCCGTCATAGCCAAGGCAGCGTCGGCGCTGTTGTATGATACTGCTATGTGGTACCTGGTATGGGTGTGTAGGCGTGTGGGTGAGTTTTGTGGCGGGATGAGCGATGCGGTGGGTAAAAAAAACAGATACAAAACGTTTTTGACTGAGATTTTCGACTGGAGGATCCATTAAAAAAAGTCGAGCTTTCCGACTGGATGCTCCGGTCGGCAAACTCGGCCGAAAAAAGTTGAGTAAGAAAAGCCTTTTTTCGACTGCGTCAGAAAGCCCGATTTGGGCTTCAGTCGCAAAGGGCCGTTTTCCACTGACAAATCCGACTGTATGAGAAATGGCCTTACCTTTCAATATTTGTTTTCCGTGGTATTTTTCACCCTAGATGCGTTCAATGTTTCCGCTTTCGCTTGATCTCGGTATTTTTTGAAGGATTTGTCTAAACACGTTATTGTTCCAACTCCAGGCCAGTATAGGACCTGCCGCCCCTCAATGTCGTTCAGGGCAACCCCTCCGCACGCTACTGGTATGACATACCATAGTATATTAAGTAGTGAACTGTACGAAATAATTGACAGGCCTAGACTAGCTATTAATAGCAGCCAATCCAACATACAAGCCTGTGGATAAATATCAATTTGCCCCGGGTATCCCCTCGGACTCTGTCTCATATTAACTCCCCCTGAATCAAAATTTGGGATCCCTTCTACGTCTTCGGGTTTTCTCTCGTGGCTCTTGATGTGGTGCATAGCTTAAGGGAACAGATCGCTGTGCTACCCATACACTTGGGACTCGCCTAACTGTTTGTTCTCGGCATGCGTCATGGCGTCGCAAACATGTCTTTACTCGTGAACCCCTGCGTTAACGTGCTCGCTCGACATCTCTAAACAACAACGCTTGTACAACTTCCTACCTTTTATTTCTTCCTTACCCTTTCACAGCCCATGTTGCTACAACACGCTCTCACCACAATGTGTGCTGTTCCTCAGTAGCTTGTGATCAATGACACTACTACTGTTGTACGTGTTGTATCCCTGTTCTCCTATGCTCCTGTCGTACGACTTCCCCGTCTACTCTGCTGACGCTCCTGTGTTGCTGCTGCTGTTACCATTGAAGCTGCATAAATAATATGTCGCACTTTCCTGCTCAGAATGTAGATTGCGATTGGTGTCCCCCCTTCCTTGCGGCCACTCTACCCCTTATGCCCATCCCGTCGATTTCCACCATGGTGCTACTACTGCTGCTTCTGTCTCTGCCGCGTTGGCACTTCTTCCGTTTACCTCTACCGGTCGTCGAGTCCGATACTAGCTGCCGCTGTGCTGCTGCTGTACTATGCTAAATAAACTTTATAATGCTGCTGAGACTCTCCTATGTTTCCATAATTCTTTCCCCTGGAACCCCCTCCTCCTTACTACCCGGTTCTCGAATACTTATTTTCCGTCCCGCCTAACTCCAGACAGTTCCGACATTCTTACATATCTACGGCTGTGCAGCTTCTTGAAAACACTCCAACTATCGTAACGATAATAACTGGTATCTCATTATCCCTCTAGCCATCCATGCCGTAGCTCCAGCTCATCTCCGCCCCCCCCCCCCTCCTCCTTTTTGTTCCCCGCCCAGTTCGTTCAAACGCCCCACTTACAATGGAAATCGGCCAGGGTAATAAACACTTCTAAGCAAATCTCTCTAGCCATCCATAACGTAGCTTTCATTCATCCCCCCTCCCCTATTCCAACGCCTCCTTCTCCCCCACACCGCGCACGATCGCCTAGACCCAGCACCGTGCCCATAGCAAGCCCCTACAAAATAAATTTTTAATACGCGCGATCGGAGGATCACACAAATGTTCCGAAGATCATCGTCGACAAAATCCTTGATCTCATGGCTGGAGTGTATTTTAATATTATAAAAATAGCAAAGACACTCCAGCTGTGAGATCGAAGATTTCGTCGAAACTCATCTTTGCAAGCTGTGTGTGATACTCCGATCGCGCGTATTACGAGTTGTGTGTCCTCATTAAGGGTATAGGTCGTCGGCGACTCCCTATACAACTACAGTGTAGCTACCAGGGTCAACAGGGTTATGTTAGTCAGTCTGTGCGCGGAAGCTATAAAACCCGTTTTTGAGGGGGACAAAATCTGACAGCTGTGGAGGGAAATGTATCCGTTTATCAAGTGAATCCTGTAAGTTGAATAACCGGTGAGGGGGGAATATGTGACCTAAACCCTTGAAACCCCATCTCCCCCGCCCCCCCCCTTTTTTTCTCCCCTCGCTCTCTCTTGCTCAAACGCCCCACGTAATAATAAAATCGAATTCCGCCAGAGAGTAACAAACACTTCCACGCCCTGTATATCGCATCATTATCGTCTTAGAGCCGTCCATGCCGCTGCTGCAATTTTCCCGCCCCCCCGCCCCCAACACACCCTCGTTCCCCATAACCCGCAGTATCGCTTAGACCTAGCACCACGCGTATAGCAAACCCCTACATCTATGCGACCTAAAGCCCTCCACCTCCCCCCACCCGCCCCCGCCACATCCCCCCCCCCTCCCCCACTAGAATGATTTATAGTTTCCACGCACAAACTGCCCTACCCGTCCCCCCCCCGCGCTCCCGCCCCCGTTTGATCAAAATCAGGCCCCCACGTCCTTCAAAACTCCGCCCTCCTCTCGCCGGTTATTCGACTCACAGGATTCAATTGATAAACTGATGCTTTTCCTTCCGCAGCTGTCAGATTTTGTCCCCCTCAGAAACGGGTTTTATATTTTTCGCGCACAGACTGCCTAACACCACCCTGGTTGACCCTGATTGCTACACTGTAGTTGTAAGGGTGGTCGCCGACTTATTTTCTTAATGAGGAAACACAACCCGTAATACGCGCGATCGGAGTATCGCACACAGCTTGCAAAGATGAGTTCGACATAATATTCGATCTCACAGCAGTGTAATTAATTTTTTTTATTTTCCGAGCGAGGCGAGTTTCTAATCTACGCCTGGGCCTCGCAGTATAGGCTCCCACGAAAAAAAAAAGTTTGCGTGCGTGTCTTCGAAACTTGATTTTAGTGTGGGATCATTTGATTTTAGACTGCAGGTGGAGGCAGACCATCACGGAGCAACAAGACACACACAGCAGACCACACGGGCAAAAACAGCAGCACACACCGCTCACGCAGTCGGCACACACTGCTCACACAGCCGGCACACAGCGCTCACACAGCGGGAAGCACACAGACAACGGGCGCAGCGGGCGACAAACACACACAGCAGACCACACGGGCAAAAACAGCAGAACACACCGCTCACACAGCCGGCACACAGCGCTCACACAGCGGGCAGCACACAGACAACGGGCGCAGCAGGCGACAGTAGTGGCCAGCGAAGACCGGGCATGGAGAGTGTGTGCCCGCTAGGTGTGTGTCCGCTTAGTGTATCTACTGCTGTCTCGTGGTGAGAGTAGGTCATCATGGAGAGACGTCCGTTGCGGGCGATTGATCCACACTCGGTCCGTGCGCCAACGACAGAAGGGCGACAGCAGACACGGCGGAGGCGCTTCAGAGGGACCTCCACCTAGCTAAGGGAAATAATGTCATGCTCACGAACAACCTGTACCAACAAGTTGGACTCGTGAACGGCATTCGAGGCCATGTCGTCGAGTTGGTGTTTGCAGAAGACGCGGCCCCGCCGAACGTCCCCCTTTACGTTGTCGTCAAGTTCAGAGGGTACTCAGGGGAGGAATGGTCGTCTCAGAAGATATATTGAGGGTGTGTGCCGATTTCTCCCGGAGACACTACTTGGCAGGACGGGGGAACGCAGGTCAGGACGCAACTGCTGTTGAGGCTCTGCTGGGCCATCACTATGCACAAATCACGGGGGCAGACGTTAGAGAAGGCCGTCATAGACTTGGGGCCGAAGGAGGCCGGCACGGGGCTTACTTTCGTCTGTCTCAGTAGGGCTAAAAGACTAGCGGACCTTATTCATGGTAGAGCCAATAAGTTTCGACAGTGTAGGCAAGCTTGGAAACTCCGACACCATTAAGGCTAGGATGCGCGGGAAAAAGTTAGGCTTGTGGACAAAATAGCACAAAGCACGCGGGGTAGGTACACAGGCATGGGCGTCTTGAACGCCGTCGCGGCCAGCTAATGACCACATCAATTGCAATATAACAAACGTCACATCGGCTCTATTCCACCTGTGGTGCCCCTCGCAATCACACGACCCAATGGTCCGTGGACGCGCACGTCTGACGACAGTTACATCTATCAGCTGTCGCTCGTTTAAGCGACAGCTATTGTATCTTCTACCTGGTATATACTGCTGTATAGTTCAAAGTATACCAGGCGTATCACACTACAGGAAGGTACGATTCATCTATGTGCTTATTATAAAAAATGAAAATACACTCCAGCGGTGAGATCCATATTTTTTTGTCGAAACTCATCTCACGGTATGTAAAAAAAAAAATATATATATATATATATCGTACATCACGGTATGTATACGTGGTATGGCAATTGGTACATGGTTGTGTGACTGAAATGCCTGCGGTATATAGCAGATATATACAATAAAACTCCGTCTTAGGCCCCCCGAAGCAGTTGTCTTGGCGTACAAAAATACGTTTTGCAGATATATACACCAGCCCCCCACCCCCTTTCCCCCCCTTCCCCCCTCCCCCCCCCCCCCCCCCCAACCACTGTACACCAATATATATTCGAAAACACGATTCTGATACAATACAATAATGAACTCTAGAACATCAAACAAAAAGTACGTGAAGATAAAACGTATTCGAAAATACCGCTCCGAAACAACACGATAACAAAGTCTAGAACATAAACCAAAACATATACCACGTGTAACATCAAAAACGCGGAAAGCACCACTTTGAAACAATACGATAACCAAGTCGAGAATATCAACCAAAACATACGTGAAACAAAAACCACGCGGACACGCGACATACACTAGAACCATATATGCGTCCGCATACGAACACCAGTCAAAAGGTGGAACCCATATACCCTGGGTTCCAAACTGAGGTCCCTACGAGTCTGAAGCATCACATAGTCCACATAAAGTCTTCACACAAACCTAAAAATGCGTCACAACTCCTCGTTGCCAAATGACAGGTTCATCAAGAACGCAAGAGCAAACAGAACGAGAGGCAGGGTAATCGAAGCAGCGCAAATCATTATAGCATTCGCCCACCACATCACCTCCTTTGAAATTGGTTTTGGGCATCAGCGAACTGGGTCCAACGCATGCCCGTAGAGTCTTAGGTGGAGTGAGGAGCGGTAGTAAAAATCAAGTGCGCTGCTCGATAACCTGTTCCTGACCGTCGGTATACTGAACAATCTTCGGGCCGCGTCTTCTCTGTGTCAGGTGTGTGAGGAATCTCTTTGTCATTTTTCAAGCAAGCGGTTGCGTTGGCATATACTACCTGGCTTGATGTAAAGGAAAGGAACACCACTGAGCGATCATCTACTACATGTTAGGGCATGTTTTCATGAACACCACTAACAAGAGCACCAGAAATGGACGCGACATCTACAGGACTACAACATCTTCGACGACAGTGGGGAGAAAACAGGACGTATAAGTGTACACTATATATAGTCTATAATAATGTGGAAAGTAAGTACAGACAGGGATGTTAACACTGCGGTAAACCACACGACCAACCTATTACGCAGGGTATTTCGTGCCTCCATCCGCTTACATGATTGCCTGACAACCTCTACTATTCCAAACGCAGTAGAATGTGCCTAACGAAGTAAAGTCACCCTCGCGTTCAATAGTGGTGACATCGCATGTCCACGTGAGACAACCTTTACGAAACGCAGTAGCATAAGTCACCCTCGCCTTCAATAGTAGTGACATCGCATTATATATGACGTTGCATTCCCACCTCAACTGCTGTATTTGTAAGATGTATCTCTGTCTTAGAATTGGCGACCTCAGAGCCCCACAGCGGCACGGTAAAAATCATGGACGTGAAATCGCACATTTGAGACAATAATAATTTGAAAAGGAAGCACAAGCAGACGTGATACACTGCCGACCCATCGCATACCCTCCTGAGACGACCTCTACGAAACACAGTACCATTTACCTCACGAAGTAAAATCACCCTCGCGATCAATAGTGATGACATCGCATATATATGACATCACATACCCACCCCGCCTGATGTATTTGTAGGACGTATCTCTGACTTAAAATTGACGACCGCAGAGCCCGACATCGACAAGGTATAATTATAGGCGTGAAATCGTACATTTATTTGAGACAAAAATAATTTGGAAAAGGAAGCACAGGCAGATGTGTTAAAATTGCGGTAAACAACCTTACCAACCCATTACGTAAGGTATTTCGTACATACCGTCTGCATGATCGCCTCCCCACCTATGCCAAGCGAAGTTTTACTAACGAGGTAACGTGGTTGAGCGCGTGTATACCAAGTATGACTAATGAGGTAACGTAATTGAGCACATGTATACCAAGCGTTCCTTTAAAACTGACGATTCGCATCCCTCCCTCTAATGCTCGATGACGGAGACAGCACATGACCACATACATCACCTCGCATGCTGTATTTGGCAATACGTATCTCTTGCGTATAATTAGCGATGTCGATAATAATGGTAACTGTATGATGGTGACAAACAGTGCATGACCACATCACCTCGCCTGTTACATTTGACAATACGTATCTCTTTCTTATAATTAGCGCTGTCAGAAAATAATGGTACCCACAAATATTCTACTCCGTATAAATTATTCTAGCTTTCGATCGATGTATCATACAACAACAAATTATGAAGATTTAACACGTTATTTACTACACTTAAACACTGGGTTGCATGCTGCATCTAACATCAAACCTTCTAGAATAGTAAACATTACAAGCCAGACGATATAAAGGAATGTCTTATTGCTTCAATCGTCAGGTTTGTCCCCTTTGATAATTTATAGTTTCCGCGCACATATTGAAATGTCCCCCCCCCCGACCCCCCCCCCCCCCCCCCTCCCCTCCCCCTCCACTGACCTCTTTTTCATAACAAACCCCGACCCTTCCCCCCCCCGCCCCTCCGTCCCCCGATCCCCCCCCCCTTCTGCCTAGTCTGTCCAAACGCCCCACTCACAATCAAAATCGGCCTGAGTAATAAACACCTATACGCAGTTGATATCACGTCATTAATAATTTTCTGACCATCCATG
Source organism: Undaria pinnatifida (assembly GCA_012845835.1). Classification (NCBI taxonomy): domain Eukaryota; class Phaeophyceae; order Laminariales; family Alariaceae; genus Undaria; species Undaria pinnatifida. The sequence goes on along the minus strand of JABAKD010000015.1, from coordinate 8,961,173 downwards.
ACGTAGTTTTCAATTATCCCCCCCCCCCCCCCCCTCCCCCTCCTTCCAACGCCCCCTCTTTTCCGACCACCTACACGATCGCCTAGACCTAGCACCACGCGTATAACAAGCTGCTACATATCATTGATCTCACAGCCGAAGTGTATTTGAATATTATTTGTGACCTAAACCTCCTAACCCCCCCCCCCCCCCTCTTGCTCTCCCTTACTCAAAACGCCCCACCAAATATCGAAATCCGCCACATTAATAAACACTTCACGCACAAGACATCACCTCATTATCTTTCGAGAGCCATCCATGCCGCTGTGTCCCCCCCCCCCCCCGCTCCAACGCCCCCTCTTTCCCGACCACCTACACGATCGCCTAGACCTAGCACCACGCGTATAACAAGCTGCTACATATCATTGATCTCACAGCCGAAGTGTATTTGAAAATTATTTGTGACCTAAACCTCCTAAAAATCCCCCCCCCCCCCCCCCCCCACCCCCCCCCTCTTGCTCTCCCTTACTCAAACGCCCCACCAAATATCAAAATCCGCCACATTAATAAACACTTCACGCACAAGATATCACCTCATTATCTTTCGAGAGCCATCCATGCCGCCGTGTCCCCCGCCCCCCCCCCCCCCCCCCCCCCCCCTCCCCCCCCCCCCCGCTCCAACGCCCCCTCTTTCCCGACCACCTACACGATCGCCTAGACCTAGCACCACGCGTATAACAAGCTGCTACATATCATTGATCTCACAGCCGAAGTGTATTTGAATATTATTTGTGACCTAAACCTCCTAAAAATCCCCCCCCCCCCCCCCCCCCCTCTTGCTCTCCCTTACTCAAACGCCCCACCAAATATCAAAATCCGCCACATTAATAAACACTTCACGCACAAGATATCACCTCATTATCTTCCAAGAGCCATCCATGCCGCTGTGTCCCCCCCCCCCCCCCCCCCCCTCCCCCCCCCCCCCGCTCCAACGCTCCCTCTTTCCCGACCACCTACACGATCGCCTAGACCTAGCACCACGCGTATAACAAGCTGCTACATATCATTGATCTCACAGCCGAAGTGTATTTGAATATTATTTGTGACCTAAACCTCCTAAAAATCCCCCCCCCCCCCCCCCCCCCCCCCTCTTGCTCTCCCTTACTCAAACGCCCCACCCAATATCGAAATCCGCCACATTAAAAAAAAATTCACGCACAAGATATCACCTCATATTCTTTCGAGAGCCATCCATGCCGCTGTGTTCCCCCCCCCCCCCCCCCCCCCCCTCCCCCCCCCCCCCGCTCCAACGCCCCCTCTTTCCCGACCACCTACACGATCGCCTAGACCTAGCACCACGCGTATAACAAGCTGCTACATATCATTGATCTCACAGCCGAAGTGTATTTGAAAATTATTTGTGACCTAAACCTCCTAAAAATCCCCCCCCCCCCCCCCCACCCCCCCCCTCTTGCTCTCCCTTACTCAAACGCCCCACCAAATATCAAAATCCGCCACATTAATAAACACTTCACGCACAAGATATCACCTCATTATCTTTCGAGAGCCATCCATGCCGCCGTGTCCCCCGCCCCCCCCCCCCCCCCCCCCCCCCCTCCCCCCCCCCCCCGCTCCAACGCCCCCTCTTTCCCGACCACCTACACGATCGCCTAGACCTAGCACCACGCGTATAACAAGCTGCTACATATCATTGATCTCACAGCCGAAGTGTATTTGAATATTATTTGTGACCTAAACCTCCTAAAAATCCCCCCCCCCCCCCCCCCCCTCTTGCTCTCCCTTACTCAAACGCCCCACCAAATATCAAAATCCGCCACATTAATAAACACTTCACGCACAAGATATCACCTCATTATCTTCCAAGAGCCATCCATGCCGCTGTGTCCCCCCCCCCCCCCCCCCCCCTCCCCCCCCCCCCCGCTCCAACGCTCCCTCTTTCCCGACCACCTACACGATCGCCTAGACCTAGCACCACGCGTATAACAAGCTGCTACATATCATTGATCTCACAGCCGAAGTGTATTTGAATATTATTTGTGACCTAAACCTCCTAAAAATCCCCCCCCCCCCCCCCCCCCCCCCCCCTCTTGCTCTCCCTTACTCAAACGCCCCACCCAATATCGAAATCCGCCACATTAAAAAAAAATTCACGCACAAGATATCACCTCATATTCTTTCGAGAGCCATCCATGCCGCTGTGTTCCCCCCCCCCCCCCCCCCCCTCCCCCCCCCCCCCCGCTCCAACGCCCCCTCTTTCCCGACCACCTACACGATCGCCTAGACCTAGCACCACGCGTATAACAAGCTGCTACATATCATTGATCTCACAGACGAAATGTATTTGAATATTATTTGTGACCTAAACCTCCTAAAAATTCCCCCCCCCCCCCTCCCCCCCCCTCCCCCCCTCTTGCTCTCCCTTACTCAAACGCCCCACCAAATATCGAAATCCGCCACATTAATAAACACTTCACGCACAAGATATCACCTCATTATCTTTCGAGAGCCATCCATGCCGCTGTGTTCCCCCCCCCCCCCCCCCCCCCCTCCCCCCCCCCCCCCGCTCCAACGCCCCCTCTTTCCCGACCACCCGCACGATCGCCTAGACCTAGCACCACGCGTATAACAAGCTGCTACATATCATTGATCTCACAGCCGAAGTGTATTTGAATATTATTTGTGACCTAAACCTCCTAAAAATCCCCCCCCCCCCCCCCCCCCCCCCCCTCTTGCTCTCCCTTACTCAAACGCCCCACCAAATATCGAAATCCGCCACATTAATAAACACTTCACGCACAAGATATCACCTCATTATCTTCCAAGAGCCATCCATGCCGCTGTGTCCCCCCCCCCCCCCCCCCCCCTCCCCCCCCCCCCCCGCTCCAACGCCCCCTCTTTCCCGACCACCTACACGATCGCCTAGACCTAGCACCACGCGTATAACAAGCTGCTACATATCATTGATCTCACAGCCGAAGTGTATTTGAATATTATTTGTAACCTACACCTCCTAAAAATCCCCCCCCCCCCCCCCCCCCCCCTCTTGCTTTCCCTTACTCAAACGCCCCACCAAATATCGAAATCCGCCATATTCATAAATACTTCACGCACAGGATATCACCTCATTATCTTTCGAGAGCCATCCATGCCGCTGTGTTTCCCCCCCCCCCCCGCCTCGAACGCCCCCTTCTTCCCCATCACCCGCACCTTCGCCTAGACCTAGCACCACACGTATAACAAACCCTTCACCTAAAGCCGTCTCCCCCCCCCCCCCCCCCCCACCCCGCCCCCACCCCCCACCCTCCCCCCCCCAACCCATCCCAACCCCAACCCCTCGAACACTCCACCCTCTCTTTACTCACTGATTGTACGAATTACCCCAGGATATACATGATAAACTGATGTATTATTTCCAAAAATGTCACATTTATCCCCTCAAAATAATGTATAGTTTCCAGGCACATAGTAAGCTGCCCCCCCCCCCCCCCCGCCCCCAATAATATACTGGTGCCAAAACCGTCAGATTTATCCCCTCGAAAGGATTTATAGCTTACATGCACAAATTGCCCCTTTCCCCCCGCCCCCCTCCAAACCCGCTCGCTTTTGATCAAAACCAGGCCCCCCTTTCCCTTCACAGCTGTCAGATTTTGTCCCCCTCAGAAACGGGTTTTATAGTTTCCGCGCACAGACTGACTAAAATCATCCTGTTGACCCTGATAGCTACACTGTAGTTGTAAGGGGAGTCGCCGACCTATATCCTTAATGAGGACACACAACTCGTAATGCGCGCGATCGGAGTATCACGCACAGCTTGCAAAGATGAGTTTCGACGAAATCTTCGATCTCACAGCTGGAGTGTATTTTCATATTTTATAATAGATACCAGTCTGAATATATTTGGTTGCATCTTTGTATGGCTAGTGCACAATATCCTTAGTAATAGAGTACCAGGTATTATTTCAGGTACGTGACGCCATTTTCGTTCGTCAAATTTCGTAAGCGATTGTCGTGATCGTAAGTGTTCATCCAGGCTCATCGCCCCCACGGGCTCACGCAGGTCACAGGTCAAACCCCACATATGGCACGTGAAAGTGGACGAGGGATGGACATGCCGCTCGGCATGACGGCGACCTCGTACGCATGCTACGTACTGCTCGTCCTCCTGTTCATGTTCGGTGAGTCAAGCATGAAGGGACAGGACCCGAAGCCCGTGAATTCCGTTACATTTTGTAATTACCAGCTCTACGGATTGCCACTCAAATGGCAGGTATATACTATACTTGAACATATGCGTGCGAATGCATGAAATACTGTACACGTGGCAGTCTTTTATGGGTGGTAAGCGGTGTTTTTGTTTCTGCTTTTTTGTTACCCCAGTCACCACATACATATGCGCACTACTCTCGCCCTCCCTCCCACGAAGTAACTCAGATCTGGGGTCGCAAAGCGGGCCCTCCTCTCTGCCCTCCCCACCACAGGAGAAGTACGCGCCCTCATTTTTTTTATCACGAGATGAACTCAGCATTTTCTTGCCTCGTCGACTTGGGCCGAATTGAGCGTACCACTCGCGGTGCTATTGGTAGGCGCCCTAGACAGTTTAACAATTTTTTGCATTTTGCAAATAAGTTGAAATATCAGCACGGTGAGATCTAACTCAAGGACAAACGCTAGTACTCGAGGGTTACCAAGACGTATGCACCGGCCTGGACCTGGCACATCGTAGACTGACTCCCGATTTCACTTTTATACGATTCTGATGGAGGCATGAATTGCGTCAGATGTGATATATGCGTGTACCACCTTGGGTTGTGTGATTTTTCCTGGTATTTCTCAGCTCCAGAGTGACTGGAACCTGTCCTGTGACCACGGACTTGATTATGCGAGTTAATGTGAAAACAACAACAACAACAACAACTACGATAAATGCATGCACCGCTCGAAGTTGTTCGCGTTTTTCCCTGGGGTATTCCTCGGTCACAGAGCAACTGCAGCCTGTATCCTGTCACCAGGGACTTGATCATGCGAACTTGGATGAGAACAGCAACAAACAACAAGCAAACACGAAACACGAACAGACCACCATTCTTTGTCTCTACCTCACATCAGTTTTGAGTCAGTTTGGCGAACCCTCAGTAAGGCCGGTTGGATAGTAGTGCCACTGCTCATTACCAGGTATACAACACCGAGGATACCGCTTGGGATTGCCTGTAGCGTTGCATATTCATGTCCGTTCGCAACACCACCAAAACGATATTCCCAAGAATAGTGCGGATGCCGTAGAAAGTGCTGAGTTTAGCTGACACCGTATATGGGCCACTGCTACTGTGACTTTCTTTTTTTTTCACATACTCCTACTCTCCAGCTCCTGGACAAGCCGTGGTCACAGGTGTCGTCCCCTCTCCCCCCCGGTTCTCGCCTTAAACTTTCAACGCGCATAAGGCTCAGCAATCCCACTGCTCGTCGATTTTGGATCGAGTGTTGCAAACTCACCCTCTCGCGTTTTCCGCAAGTCAATTTGTGCACAAGAGAAATCTCCACAAAATTTTACGGGTATGATCTCGGAGCAATTCAAACTCACGAAACTGACCTATACCAGCCTCGAGGATAACCTGATACTCCACCGGGGCGACCGGCATCATATGTGACTATATTGTACCGGGTATCTCTCAAACGGTGCTGCTGCCTGTGTACACCCGTTAACAACTGCCGTGGACCCCGTCCCCCTGATACAATACCTTTAAATCTTGTTTACTTGTACGAGTTAAGAAAGCACAGCTCGACGCGAGTCCACGACGATGGAAAAAAAGTGCCCCAGTTATTCTAGCGACAAGAATGAAAGCGCGTGTATCATGTAGTCAGTCGGGAGGAGGGAGAAGGGCTTGCTTCGTGCCCCGGACCCGGACCTGTGTTGTGTCTAGGTCGGGAGAAGAAGAAACATGAAGGGGCTAACCGGTGTGGGATTGAAAAAGAGGAAGGTTGTCGTTGGGGCAACCTGGTGTTTGGGGGTAACGGGTAGAAAGATTGAAGAGTAGACCGACGAAATTCCGCGAGTTTTTTTCCATGTAGGACGGCGGGATGCTGCGGGTACACGGTAATAATAATAAGAAGAAAGTTCTACATGAATATGAGGCCGAGAGGATAACGAAGTGTCAGATGTCAGCAGGAACCGGTAGAGCTGTGAAGCGTGGGATCGTCGGTGCAGCACAGCAACAAAGGACAAGTACCTAACGAGCGAGGGCCTGCACGAGCTGAAGAGGACCGTGACACCGGGCAAGGGACGTCAGGGGTCGTCATGAGTTTTTTTTTGTTTTTATTTGTCAAATGTCAGGAAGCGGGGCAGCAGGAAGCGACGAAGAGGTCGACAACATTAAAAAACGACGGTAGAGTGCGGCGGAATACGCTCGCTAACGTGGGTAGGTGGAGTAGGAGCGCACAGTTCTCGCAAAGTATTGGACTATACAGGACCGCGACGGATGTCCCACCCGGTCGTGTAGGAAAAGGCACGGGTCCGGTAGGGGTAGTCGCATGTCACCAGCCATGGACAGTAGGGTAGTCGTACGTCGCCAAGAAGGATAGGCACCGCGAGCAGACCCGTTTCACGCAACATGTCTCGCCCGATATCGCGATGATTTTGTTTTTCCCCCAGCGGAAGCTCAAGGCGGGTGGAAGGTGTTCGTGCCGGCAGGAGGCAGGGGCGGGACGGGATAAAAGGCATCTCGCATTTTTTGCCGGGCCATCACAGGCGTCGTTAGACCCGGTACGAATGCCGCCGCAGCATCAGCAGCAGGGGTGGGCACAGCATCAGCCGCATGGCACGGATGCACAACAGCAGCAGCAGCAGCAAGGCGAGGCACCACAGCACAAAGGGCGTCAGTCAAGGGGGGGTACATCAACAACAGTAGCAGCTGCAGCAACGACACTGGGTGGGCACCGAAGCACCCGTATAGCGGGGCCTGGTGGCAGATGGACGCTTGTAATCGGTTTGAGAATCTGGAAGCGTAAGTGTCATTATTTCTTAGCACGTATACGTTACGTGGCCCCCGTGCAGGCCACTGGACGATGTCCCGTCTAGGTACGAAGTAGAGGAGGCGATCCGTGCGTTGGCGAACCGATAGGCGGTAGGGCTCGATGGTCTCCCGGACGAGCTCGTGAAGGTTTTGGCCAACGATGGAGAACTGAACACCCTCAGAAACTTCCACGATAATATCGTCGCTTTGTGAACGGGGGGTGGTGTACCGCAACAATGGCAAGATGCAACGATTTAGGTGCTTCAAAAAAAGAAAGATCGGACTGAGTGTGGCAATTATCGTGGCATCTCCCTCGTGGCTCACGCCGGTAAAGTACTACTCAAAGTCATCGCGGGTCGCCTGAGTGACTATTGCGAACGCGAGAACATTCGGCCGGAGGAACCGTGTGGGTTCAGACCCCAACGCTCGACGGTTGACATGATGTTCTCGTCGTACGACGGCTGCACGAACTGGCGCGGAAGAAGGACGCCCCCTTGTACATGACCAAGGCTACGGTAGGGGGGGTACCCCCGATTTCACTGGTGTGTTTTAGCCACTCGCACGAGCGACTCTAAAGCTCACGGATAAAAATGGTTTAGGCAGTTGTTTTGGAGCAGCTTAGATTACCTTTGCATTCAGGATGGATTTCGTCAACATAAGACATGAAGAAAACGCAAGAACGCAAAAGAACAAAGGGGTTACTCGCGCGAGTGACCCCTAACCACTGAAACTTAAGGCCCAAAAAGGGACCCCCCTACCGTAGCCTGGGTCACATGTGCTTGATTAACCTCACCAAACCATACGACTCCGTCGACGGAAGCCTTTTGTGGCATGTCCTTGCTCGTTTTGGCGTGCCACCGAGAACGCTCGCCGTCATCCGCCAATTCTACGACGGTATGCAAGCATGCGTGCGGCTGGATGATGGAGAGTGCCCGGATAAATTCGACGTGGGGCAAGTTGTCAGGCAAGGATGCGTGCTCGCACCACTGCTGTTCAACATGTTTTTCACAACGGTACTGCGTGTGGCCGAGAAACGCTTCCTCGCTGATGCGGCCATCACGGACAACATGGTGCATCTCCAGCAAAAGGAGGAAGGCGAGAAGAAGGGCACTTCACGCACAGGCAAAGTCGACGGACGGAGCGGGAGGAGGGGGAGGAGGTGCAGAGATTGTGGGGTATGCTGTACGCGGACTATGCGGGCATCGTATCGCGATCATCAGAAGGGCTGGAGAGGATGATGACGGTGATCGTGACTGCTTGCTCGTCGTCCGGGCTTACAGTATCCGGGGCAAAAACAGAGATTATGTGCCTGGAAACCAAAGGCGGGGGCCAGGTATACAAACAAACAATCCAGTTTGTGTACTTGGTCGGGGTTATCACCGCAGACAAAGACCTGAGCATTGAAATAACGCGGCGTCTTCGGAGGGCCTGGGCGTGCTTTCAACGGTACAAGATGGAAATCTATGATCGCTCGCGTTTGCGTTTACGGTTGAAGGTGCGGTTGTTGAAAGCTGAGGTGGTCGATACACTGCTGAACGGTTGCATGACGTGGAGCCCGAAGAAGCCTGACTATGTCAGGCTACGACGGGTTCACCGCTGCATGCTCCTCCGATGCCTTGGATGGCGGAAACGGGTACGCGACGACCACACCCTATCGTACGGCGACGCGCTTGCCAAGAAAGATTCCGAGAGCGTTGAGGCGATAGTGCGCAAACGGAGGATATTGCTTGCGGGATTCCTAGCACGTATTGAGGAGGAGCTTCTGCCACAAAGGGTGATGTTTAGGGAGTTTGTTGGGGGTAAGGACTACTCAGGGGGGCAAGAGAAGGACTGGATGGGTCATCTGATAGAGGATATGTCGGTCTTTGGAATAAATGCCGAAAGGCTGCTCAGAAGGCTGACAGATGGTTTCGAAGAGTAGAGGAAGGAGCCGAGTTGTTCATGCGGAATTGGCATGAAACGGAGAGACGCAAAGATGCAGAGCGACGCGCAAATGCTGCGGCAGCGCCATTCACCGTGTGCATCTCTAAGCGACCGGGGGAAAGGGGAAGGGGGGGGGGCGGGGGGGGACGGGGAGGAGGGGGAAGGAGAGGGGGCGGGGGGGGGAGGGGGGCAGGGGGGAGGCGGAAAAGGGAGGAAGGGGGGGAGGGGTGGAAGGGGGGGCGTCATGCCCAAGAGACTGTAGTCTGGGTTTGGCCATCATCGTATTGAAAGTTGTTGGCCTTCTAATGGCCGTCACAATATGGCATAAGACCGCCATGACTCCTTCACCACGTTGCGTTATCTCCACGGTGCCATTGATGATGGACGTGATACCCTCTGTGAGCCCAATGCCATCCTCAGCCAGTTCCCAGGGTCTGCTAGTATGACATCTTTCTCTCTTTTCCCCTTTTCATCTTGTTTTTTTTTTCTTGCCTGCTTCCTCTTCTTGTCTTCTTGTCTTTTCTTGCTTTTTCTTTTTTTTTCTTTTCTTTTCGTTCATTTTTTGTTTTGTTTCGCTTTCTTCCATTTTCTTTCTTTTCCTTCATCTTCTTTTCTTTTTTGTTTTTCTTCTCCAATGGACTTACGCCTGTCGTGCGTATGCGTAGTGGTTGATACTACGTGTTATATATAATGTGAGAAAACAACAACACGTGGTGGGTGGCAATCGGAATAGTTGGTTTCTCCAGGCGTGAGTAATGAGACGTATGCACCGGCATGGACCTGGCACATCGTAGACTGACTCTTGATTTCACTTGTATATATTTCTGGTGGAGGCATGAATTGCGTCAGCTGTGATATATGCGTGTACCACCTTGGGTTGTTTGTGTTTTTCCCTGGGGTATTCCTCAGCTCCAGAGTGACTGGAGCCTGTCCTGTGACCACGGACTTGATTATTGCGCGAGTTAATGTGAGAACAACATCAACAACAACGGCAACAAGTACATACGCTCACTTTTTTTTTATTCTACCCGCTTTAGACTATATCCTTGGAGGGTGTCTGAATTGCTTTACAGTAGCGGCTACGGTTTAAGAGAAAATGTTTATAAGAGAAAGTGCGGGTTCAAGAGAGGTGAATTGGCTGGCACGACCAAAATCAATTTTGGAAAGAACTGGTCTTATGTCTAGAATTTTCTCTGAAATCGAGCGGCTGGAAATCACACAACATAGCCATCACACACATCACACACAGCAGCTGCAGACACCATGCCCTGCGCAGCGGGCAGTCGCTGCAAAGCTGTCCCCGACCACACGCCAGGCCCACCGAAGTTCACAAATCACCAATGCAGAGGGGTCTGCGGGCAGTACCTCCATGGCACTTGTGGTGTGGTGGACCCGCTCGGGACAAGCAAGATGCACCGCAATTGCCACACCTGTGCGACCTGCCGCGTAAGTGAGATATGATTTACAAGACTACCCTGATAGCTACACTACTGTTGCTGTAAGGGGAGTCGCCGACCTATATCCTTAATGAGGACACGCAACTCGTAATACGCGCGATCGGAGTATCACAAACAGCTTCCAAATATGAGTTTCGACGAAATCTTCGATTTCACAGCTGGAGTGTATTTTCATTCGTTGTAATATTCTTTTACACCGTAGCCAACACAGTATAACACCGGTCGCCCCGGTGGCGCATCAGGTTATCCTCGAGCCTGGTATAGGTCAGTTTCGTGAGTTCGAGCCCCGCCGAGTGCATACTCGTATAAATTCGTTGGGACTTTTTTTTGTGGACAAATTGACTTGCGGAAAGCGCGAGAGCGTGAGAAGGCAACACTCAATGAACAATCGACGAGCAGTGGGATTGCTGAACCTTATGCGCGATAAAAATTGAAGTCAAGAACCGGGGAGGAGAAGGGATGACACCTGTGACCACGGCTTGTCCAGAAGCTGGAAAGTAAAAGTGTGCAACAAAAAAAAAAAAAAAAAAAAAAACAGACAGCCGGATTCAAGAGGGGAAAACTGGGCTGCCACGGACCTCTCTTGAACCGTAGCCGCTACTGTACAGCTCATTTCATAGATTCTATACGCGTATCATTTTGGTTTGTTACCCAGCACCCGGTATGCAGCAAACGTGAGAACAAGTACGGGGGGGCTTCATCTTGTCACGCATCAGATTCAGAATTATCACGTTTCAGATTATTATCGTGCTCGTGGAGTTCATCGAATGGCTGTATGTTGTTGTTGTTGTTGTTGTTGTTGTTGTTGTTGTTGTTGTTGTTGTTGTTGTTGTTGTTGTTGTTGTTGTTGTTGTTGTTGTTGTTGTTGTTGTTGTTGTTGTTGTTGTTGTTGTTGTTGTTGTTGTTGTTGCTGTTGCTGTTGCTGTTGCTGTTGCTGTTGTTGCTGTTGTTGTTTTTGTTGTTGTTGTTGTTGTTGCTCTAACGTACATTATTACTACTCGCACAATCAAGTCCGTGGTCACAGGACAGGCTCCAGTCACTTTGGAGCTGAGGAATACCCCAGGGAACAACACAAACAACACCCAAGGTGGTACACGCATACAAGGTTCCCCTTCGGGAGGTGGACACGTGCCTCCCGGGGGCGACGCAAGTCGAATGACTACAACTGATGATGATGAAGTATTTATGCAGAAGGTGTATATCGGAGGGATGCGTAGTGGAAAGAATGTGGATAATATAATAAGATATCACAGACATTTGGAGGAGGAGGGTTGGGATATTGCTGAGGCTCGGTGTGATAAGTTATTCGAAAGTCCACTCCGTATAACTGCGTGGCAGCAACTAATTCTACGTTTGTAGCATATGCGTAAGGCTGTGACATGAAGTAAGTGGAGATACTCTTCAACACTCGAATATGTAGTAGGTTGAGATCCAGCGACTTCCACAAGTTCTTGATTTGCTCCAGCTAAGATGCTGTCGTGGAAAGTGTTGAAACCTGATCCTGGGATAACGGTGTACAAATTGGTTGTGATGTGGGCAATAATATGTGCACGGACGATGTGATGTAAAGCTGGGTTGTTGTGCACACGACGCGAGATACATCTTAATAAACATGCACCATCACCAATCTCGGGAATAATGGACCATTGACCAGAATTGTTATTGTTGCCGCTGTTGTTGTCTTGATCATTTTCGCTGTCTGATGGGTTTGTACTGCTGTCGCTGCTGTTAGAGGAATCATTGGTGTCAATTTGTTGTTTGTTTTCTGTGTCCAGTATTTTTCCCCGCGTGCTTATACCGATGTTTGTTGCCGATATGGTCTGTTGTGTGCACATCGTTACTTTTGCTTGGGTTGTGTTGCTACTTTATATCTCTTTATACAGGTTTCGCTACTGCTGTATGGTAACCACCGTGTCATTTGTGAGGGAGAACTCAAAGTAATGACATAGTTCACGTCGTTGCAGCGGGTACATATACACCGCGCCCGCGTCTAGCAGTGCGGGAAAATTCTCTCGCAAATACATTTTGATGCCACCCCGATGTACGTGCGAGGACTAAAGTTCCACCGTGTGTGTAGTAGACGTATTTAAGCCTGACGATATGCTTATATTTTAGGCTCTAAACCAAATTAAGCCCTATCGTGTTTTAAATGTCTACCAAAATAGGTCTATTTTATCGACCTAACGACCACGGCAGACCACGGTGAGATGTGGATTTTCCCAAAATATGCACTTGGGCACATTTTGGCCCAAGTGCATATTTGAAGCAATTTTCCGAGTATTTTCCAGCAAACAACAGCATTTCAGACGACAAAAGCTCGAGGAAACATCAGACGGATGCCTACATTTCGAGGGTGGAAATTGAACCGGGTTGAGGGCCAGTCCTGCTGTGCTGCTGTACTGACTGCCACACTGAGGCACACCGAAGGCGGCAGACGCCTGCGAGGTATCCTACATATGAAGCGAGTATGGAGTACGAAGCACTCAATGTTTTTGCCAGGCACCAGTTATTTGTTTTGGCCGTTTGTTCAAGCTCGCACAGCATGGGCAGGGGAGGGTCTTTCTCGAAGTTTCCACCCACTCATGTGCTGACTCATGACATAAATCCTCGTCTTGCCATCTGCGTCTGGAGTAGTGCAGAAATATCATAGTCTATTTTCAAGTAGTTTGATCTTTCCTCGGCTTTTCTTTTTATGCGTACTGAAAGAGACCACTATTTCGAGTTTTAGACATATGGTGTTTTTTTTATGCGTTTAAGGTCGAAATATCGAATGGCTTAGCTCTTCCAGTTGGAAGTACTCAAGACCTAACCTCGAGGCTTAAATACGTCTAGTGTGTGGTTGCCCGGGGACAGAAGTGTCTCATACCCCGCAAAATAGAGCCAGTCTCGGCGGCTTTCCGCGGCCATAGCTCGCGCCACGGACGTCCCATGAGCCCGGCACACGGCTGATAATATACCGACGGGTAGTCTGATCGCATTGCAGAAGAAAGCACACCAAAAAACTCTGCGCCGGCGGAGAAAAAGGGACGGACTAGGCAAAAAAATCAAAATGGTACATATGCATATATAGCAGCTGACGCAGTTCATGCCTCAACCAGAATCATATAAATATGAATTCGGGAGTCAGTCTATGATGTGCCAGGTCCATACCGGTGCGTACGCCTCATTGCTGTTGATGTTGTTTCCTCACATTAACTCTTCTTGTCAAAAAATTAGAGTCCGTGGTCACACAAAGGTGTTGGAGCCCTAGGAAGATCCGAAAAACAAAGTGAAATCAAAATTTGTCCGGGAAATACTATGCTTTCCCGCCTGAAAACGCACGATGCGGAAAAAGGCGCACAAATGAAAAGGCCCAATGTGCAAACTGAACTCACATGGCCACGGGTATCCACTCAACTACGGCATAGAGTTCCCCCGTTGCCACAACTAACCAACTCGCGGCTACAAGCTTCAGCGGTTGGGCTGCCTGCGCCGTACGAACCGCACGGTAATCGTGAGTAGACATGAACGCGCCTGCTGTCTGAAGTGCTCATTACTCACGCCTGGAGAAACTGACTACACTGCTCCCCACCCAAGAAAGACTATCACGTACATATTACCCGTAGTATCAATTACTACGCATACGCAGGACAGACGCAAATTAATTGGAGAAAAGAAACAAAGAAAAAAAATGAAGATAAAAAAGGAGAGAAAAGAGAAGAAAGCGAAAAAATACATAACGGAAAAAGGCAAGTAATGAAAACAAAAAGACACGAAGCACAAGGAAAGACAAGACACGACGAGGAAGAAAGGGAAGGAAGAGAGAAAAACGACGAAAGGAAAAGAAAAAGAAAAATATCATACTATTAATAGCGGACCCTCTGGCTAAAGACGGCATTAAGCTCATGGAGGGTAATAAGTGCATCATCAATGGCACTGGGGAGAGAACGCAACATGGCGAAGAAGTCAGGGCTCTATGTAGAAGGAAGTGATCTCCCTACGTACATCGGAGAAACGTATAGTCGGCATACCCCTTGTTTGGGTTGTTTGGGTTAGTTATATGCTGTGACGTACGTCGTCAATAGATTAGTCAAACGAGATATACCCAAAAATTTGCGTGACCTGAGTATCACACAACTGACAAAATTGAATTTCGACAAAATCTTCGATCTCACAGCTGGAGTGTTTATTTTTTTTTATTTTACAATATACATGGTAAAGGTTTTTTTGGACGGGGGAGGAGAGAACGACAGGGAGGAGATGAAGGGGGGGATGAGGGGGGCGGGGGCGAGGAGAGGGGGGGGGGGGGGGGGGTAAGTAAGTACCGGGCGCAAATGTAAGTGAACTTTATATTATAATTTGGCGGGCGGGCGGGGGGGGTAGACGAGTTGATATATATCGGAGTATCACACACAGCTCGAAAATACTCGGTATGAGTTTCGACAAAATGTTCGATCTCACAGCTGGAGTGCATTTTTATTTTTATAATATACGTATACAGTTTTTGGCAGGGGACAGGGAAGGCGGGGAGGATAAAGTACTGGGCGTACATATTGAAGATGCTGATATATAGACTTTATAATAAACTGATGCATTTTCTTTTGCAGCTGTCGGATTTTGTCCTCCTCAGAAACGGGATTTAAAGTTTCCGCGCACAAACTGAACAACATCACCCTGTTGACCCTGATAGCAACACTGCTGTAGTTGCAAAGGGAGTCGCCGACCTATATCCTTTATGAGGACACACAACCCGTAATACGCGCGATATCGGAGTATCACACAGCTTGCAAACATGAATATTTTGTCGAAACACATCTTTGCAAGCTGTGTGTGTGATACTCCGAACGCGCGTATTACGGGTTGTGTGTCCTCATTAAGGATATAGGTCGGCGACTCCCCTTGCAACTACAGTGTAGCTATCAGGGTCAACAGGGTGATGTTAGGCAGTCTGTGCGCGGAAACTACTATAAAACCCGTTTCTGAGGGGGACAAAATCTGACAGATATATATATATATATATCTATTACGATAATAGTTTGGCGGGGGACGAGGACGGGGACGAAGAGCGGACAGACGGGGGGAAGCGGAGGGAGGTGGGGTAGATTAGTTTTTCATATACCATCTAGGGGGCGGGGGTAGGATAGGATGTGTGTAGAAAGGTTGATATATTTTTCATTCATATATTTATGTATATGTTTAATATGAAGGCTTGGTCAAACAGAGATATCCATTTCGTTTTTGGCAGGGGAGGGGGGCGAGAAGAGGGGGGAGGGGGCGAGGGCGACGACTGGGGGAACCGGGAGCGGGGAGGGTGGAAGAAGAGCTTATATATATTCGTTTGGCGGGGCGAGGTGGAGGAGGAGAGGGGGGATGAGGGGAAGAGGGGTTTCATATATATGTTGCCGTCGGAGTATCACACACAGCTTGCAAAGCTGAGTTGCGGCAAAATCTTCGATCTCACAGCTGGAGTGTATTTTTTTTTTATAATATGTTGTATTGTTTTATTCGTGGGGATTGGTTGAACGTATACATATATCGATATTTTGACAGGGGAGGGGGCGGGGGGGGTTACCAGGAGGGGGTGGCGGGGGGGAACGGGGGATGGGGGAGGAAGGAGATGAGTTCATATATATCTGGTATGATATATTGTTTTAGGTGGTGCTTGGTCAAACTGATATATGCATGTTGCTTTCGGCAGGGGAGGCGGGGGGATAGGAGAGGGGAGGCAGGAAGGAGAGGAGGTATTGCATTTCCTTCCACAGCTGTCAGATTTTGTCCCCCTCAAAAACGGGCATTAATTTTTCCGCGCACAGACTGCCCAACATGACCCTGTTGACCCTGATAGCTACACCGTAGTTGCAAAGGGAGTCGCCGACCAATATCCTAAATGAGGACACATAACCCGAAGTACGCGCGATCGGAGTATCACGCACAGCTTGCAAAGATGAGTTTTGACAAAGTGATCGATCTCGATTTCGTAGTTGGAGTGTAATTCAGTTTATACTGGGTATAATATATGGTTTGGGGGGGAGGGCTGGGTCAAACTGATATATATATATACCCCCC
This sequence comes from Undaria pinnatifida, assembly GCA_012845835.1. Taxonomy (NCBI): domain Eukaryota; class Phaeophyceae; order Laminariales; family Alariaceae; genus Undaria; species Undaria pinnatifida. The sequence goes on along the minus strand of JABAKD010000015.1, from coordinate 8,944,741 downwards.
CCCCCCCCCCCCCCGCCCCAACCCCCTTCTTAATAATAAACTGGAGCCAAAACCGTCAGATTTATCCCCTTGAAAGGATTTATAGCTTACATGCACAAATTGCCCCCCCTTTCCCCCCCCCCCCCCCCTCCAAACCCGCTAGCTTTTGATCAAAACCAGGCCCCCACGTCCTTCAAAACTCCACCCCCCCCCCTCACCGGTTATTCGACTTACAAGATTCACTTGATAAAAGGATACATTTCCCTCTACATCTGTCAGATTTTGTCCCCTTCAGAAACGGGTTTTATAGTTTCCGCGCACAGACTGACTAAAAGCACCCTGTTGACCCCGATAGCTACACTGTAGTTGTAAGGGGAGTCGCCGACCTATATCCTTAATGAGGACACACAACTCGTAATGCGCGCGATCGGAGTATCACACACAGCTTGCAAAGATGAGTTTCGACGAAATCTTCGATCTCACAGCTGGAGTGTATTTTCATATTTTATAATATACATACATATAGTTTTTTAGCGGGGGGGAGGGAGAAGAGGGGGGAGACAGGGGGGGGGGGAGCGTGAGAGGTTCGGGGCGGGAGGGGCGAGGGGCGACTGGGGGGCGATTTTCGAAGTGGCCAGTGAAGCGGCAGTCGGTAACGGTGTGGGGAGGGGGCAGGGGATTCGCCGAGTCGCATGAAGGGTGACCTGCAACCTCATACGGGCCGCTCATAAGACGGACTTCGGCACCTTTTGCCTACTTTCTTGCTAATGGAGGACAGCGACAATGAGTTACACTTTGTTTTCTGGTGCTTTTGTGTGCGCGGGGGGGCTAATGGGGGGGGGGGGGGGGGGGGGGGGGGGGGGATTTGCAGGGTAACCGGCGGAGCGGCAGTTGGTATCGGTGCGGGACGTGTTACTGTTGGAAGGGAAGGTGCAACACTGTCCTTTGCGGTCCGGCCCAGACGGTACTTCGTCCGTAGGCTTTTACAGCTTCAAAATCTGCATCTTAGTTGGACAGAGCGGGCCGGGAGGGTGCGGGGGCCTGGGGCAGGTGCAGGAAGCGGACATAAGCGAGGCGGGTTTTACGACGGTCGCGTGAATTCATGGCGGACGTGGGGTGGATTTTGAGAAAGGGCGGAGGGTACGGCCGGGAGAGGACAAAATCACCGTCATTTGTCTTCGTTAAGCAGCGGCCGAATAAGACACGGTTTTAGGAAGCATCCTTGACATCAACAGGGGGGCTGTGCATGGAGACTGGTGTGCCTTCGAGATTCGACCGGCGAGAAGAGGTGCAGAAACGAATGGTAAAAGGGCGGCAGGCCGTCGCAGATCAACGTGCATGAGGTAATGACTATGGTGATGACGGCGTTCGTTGTGATAGACGTGAAGAGAGGGAGTTCGCCTAGAAGAGGGAAAGAGTATTCTGGTGCGTGCGGATAATGAAGCAGCGGTGACCTCGGTAGGGAGGTGCCGCGCGGGGGGGGAGGGGAGAGGGGAGAGGAGTGGGGGGCGGAGGGGAGAGGGGAGAGGAGTGGGGGGCGGAGGGGAGAGGGGAGAGGAGTTTATACGTAGTTGTTTTGGCAGGGAGGGGAAAAAGAGAGGGGGGGGGGGGGAGAGGAGTTGATATATATATATATATATATACTGAGGGGGCCTGGGGCAACTAGATACATATATAAAGTTCTTGGCAGGGGCAGCCGGGACAATGGAGACAAAATAGCGCGGAAAAGGGGATGAGTACCTCTCCTCCCGTTAATGGGAGGACCGCTTGGGGAACTGTTTTAGAAATTCAAGCGGTCAGAACAAATATTCAGATGAAGAAGTGGGGACATCGCGGTCTCGTGTGGGGAGGCGTCTCACTAGTGGAGCTGGACCGGTAGGTAGGTCGACCGCGTTTCGTTTGTGTGGGTGGTGGAGACGTGAGCAAGAGGGGAAATAAAGGGTCCTTCCTGCTATTATATATAGAGGTAAGGGAGGCGTACGCATCCGGGCGGGGGACGGGAGAAGTGCAACCCTTCGCCCCGCACACAATGTTTCGGCTTCGTCAATTTATTTATGCATCTTTCGTGGAAGTGAAAACCCAATAAGGAAGGTTGTTGTTGGGGCAACCTGGTGTTTGGGGATAACCGATAAAAATATGTAACAGTAGACGGACGGAATTTCGCGGGTTTTTTCCATGTAAGATGGCGGGATGTTGGGCGCGGGGTAACTGTTGAAGAAATGGAAGTTCCACGTGAATATGAACCCGAGAGGATAACGAAGTGTCAGCTGTCAGCAAGCACCTGAAAAGCTGTGCGAAGCGTGGGATGGTCGGTGCGGCAGAGTAACAAATAAGATGTAGCTAACGGGCGAGGGCCTGCACGAGCTGAAGAGGACGGTGTCACTGGGCAAGGGACGTCAGGGGTTGTTAAAAAGTTTTTTCCCAACCCACCATCCCGCAAATTTTCACGGCGGATGGGCAAGCGAAGGGGAAGAGGACGCAGTGGTCAATTATTGATGGCATAATACTGATCGCACGGGCCGTTAGAAACGGAACGAATCACACGTGCAATAATCGTTTAGCAATCGTGGTGCATTCCCAATATGAACATGCTATTAGAAACAGGACTATCCGAAAGCACAGGCACATCGTGGTCGGTCAGTGGTGGCATAATCCCGATATGAGCAGGCCGTTAGAAACGGAAACAAACGGAGATCGACACATCCATGATCGTCTGGCAGTCGAGGTGGGTCCCCGACAGGCGGATCGGATCGTTAGAAACATAAAAAGCACCCGAAAGCACGCGTAAGGTAGTGGTCGATTGGCGGTGATTTTCCTGGGGCACGGGCAATTAAAAACGGAATCACAGTATCAGTAATCGTCCAGCAACTGAGGGGGTTCTCGATATAAGCGGGTCGTTAGAAACGGAAAACACACGCGAACGCACACACAAGTGTAGTGGTGTCCCCGATCGCACGGGCCGCTCGAAACGGAACTACTTGTAGCTGATTTAGCAATTTCGGAGTCCGGAATAAACGAGCCTTCGGTTTGCACACGAAAAATCTGTGAAGGGGAGGCGTCTCATCAGCGGAGCGCGACCGGTAGGCTGGTCATCCGCGTTTCGTTTTTGTGGGTGGGAGAGGCGTAAGGAAGAGGAGAAAGGGAGGGAGCAGCCGTCCTTCCCCTCGTCCCTTCAGCTATTCTACATAGAGGTAAGCGAGGCGTACGCATCCGGGTAGGGGACGGGAGAAGTGAATCCCTTTCCCCCACCACCACTATTTCGGCTTCGTCGTTTGATATCAACATATTTCGTGGAAGTGAAACAAAAAATGTAAAAATATGAGTTTCGACAAAATATTCGATCTCACAGCTGGAGTGTATTTTAATTTTTTTAATAAAATGTAAAATATAACAAGTAAAAGAGCCACTATAAATATTTATCGTTCTTGGTCTCTGGCCTTGAAAATGCGGAGGATCAATAACATATTTAGCTGTCTTGTATCGGAGTCGTGCAGGACACATCCTGAAGTAAGAACTACAGCCACCAACCAATACTCTGCATGGCGTTTTGGTGTTCACACATTAACTCGCATAATTCTGTGGTCACAGGACGGTCTCCAGTCACTCTGGATCTGAGGAATACCCCAGGGACTCAGTTTCTTATCATGCATCCGCGGGCCGGTACCGATTGGTATCATACTTGTTAACCGTATTCGATGATGGGTAGAAATGACTCGGAAAGCCGCTGTTAGCCTGTGAGCTATATGTAGGTTGTAACCTATGTACTCTGTAGGCTGTAACCTGTTAACTGACCTGTGAGCCGTGAGCCGGGGTCTCCGAGATGCGAGATGCCGGCTATGAGCTGTGAAATGCGCGAGCCGTAAGAGCTAGGCGTGGAAAGACACAGCGGAGCGCAAACCAGACACAGCAGTCCTCATCAGAAATGCTGACCTGGAACGATCGCACGACATACCACACGTACAGCCGTGCCGAAATTAAAATGCAAAACCAAGATATTAACTCAATACAGTATGGACCCTCTATAGTGCCAACCGACCGGTTAAGTAGTGGCGGTGCCCGGTATAGTACCGGAAAATCTTTGGATAAAGACAACCCTCAATAGCGCCGGGCCGGCACTATTGAGGGCTGCCCCGCTATATAGTGCCGGTTGGGCACCACGGTGGCCTGCAATAGTGCTGATTCACTACACACACGAAGACAGTGGACAGACGCCACACAAAAAAAGGTACACGTGTTGCTGCAGACCCAAAGAGTACGCAGAGGCGCACCATTTCTTGTGCGGAAGGAAGTTGCCTTCAAGCTAGACAGAACGCCGAATGCCCTGATGGCCACGTCTTCACGGGAGGATGTAGCGACGAGAAGGAAGAAAAGGAGGAGGGCGGTGGCCATGAGGACACGGGGCGCAAGCGCCGTGCTCCACCGGCTTATGATGAGCTGTCGTCTCACTTCGGCGTACTGAAAGCGGCAGCAGTGGAGAGTGGCAATGGAGACGCGGCGTTCTACCTAACGAAAGAGAAGATGGCGATGATCGCAGCGCATTCAGCTAAGCGGGTGCGCCAGGCAAACATGAGACAGTCTGTCGCGACGTAGAAAGGGCAGGGGGTACAGAATATGATTGTTTGGGTTTCAGCAATGCGCTTCCTGTCGGGGTTTCTTTTTCAGTTTTGTCATTTTTTGATGCTGCAACATCGAAGGAGGGCAACGCGGACTGAGGCGCATTTCTGACCAGCAAACTGAGGCGTATGCCGTAGAATGGGACATTTTCGACCGTATGATGCAAGATAGAGAGAGTGAAGAGTGTGCACTGGCCATTTTGGGCCCAGGGAAAAACCCTTTCCATGTTGGCAACGATCGCAAGCGAGTCGATATTAACGTGTTCCATGACCGCGCCGGCCACTTGTCCGAACCTATTTAGAGGGAATCTGCTCGGCAGCGAGGGATCACCCTTACCGGACGGATGGAACCCTGCACTACGTGCATACCGGCGAGGGGGAGGCGAGCGGACGTGCCGAAGCAAAGCGAGGGACGAGCGGGGAAGGCGCCTGGCGATCTCCTACATATCGACGTGTGCGGCCCGTACACTACCACCATGGGCGGCAACCACTACATGTTCTATGCTGTCGATGCTGCAACGGGCTGCATTGCAAACTACGCCCTGCGTTGCAAGTCTGACGCCGTGGCCGTCTTCCGGCGGTGTATCGTCGACCTGCGCCACAAGGCGGGGACGAAATTCCGGGGTGTCCGTGGCGACTGCGATTCGCTCTGGACCAGCAAGGACTTCCGTGACTTCTGCTCCATGGGAATCGCCGTGCAGCACTCCCCCCCCGGAGCGCAGCAATACAATGGGGTATTGGAGAATGTAATCCAGCGTTGCAACAAAGTCGCCATGGCATCTCGCCGCGCCGCAGAGCGACGCTTGGGGCCAGGGGGGTTCTCGTGTGTTCGCGGCTTGGATGCTCACGGGGACAAGCTCTAGGCAGAATCGACAAAGGATGCCGCCCAGAAGCTCACCCAGGCTGCTTCCCCTTCAAACCCCGGTCGCGCGTCGCCGCAGGAGCTGTTCACCGGCATGAACGGTGCATTCTTGGTGGTGCCGTTTTTTCAGTATGGTTTCATGTACCGGGAGAGGGGGTCGAAGCTGGACGACAAGGCAGTGCCGTGCTACTTTCACAACGCGGGCGACAACCATGCCGACTGCTGTGTAATAGTACGCAGGGATGACAAAGGGCCCGTATGCTACTCTCGCAACGTTACATGGGCGCCGCTGTCACAGTGGGGGGGGGGGGGGCGGTCAGTACTGCCCCTTCCGCGCCAGCACAGCCCACGCCGCCGGGGGGGTCATTCGAGATTGCCTCGACGCCGCCCGCACTGCCGGTCCGCTGCCCGCGCACTCACTCTGCGCTACATGTCGCCGCCGCCCGGACCGACTGGTATGCCACCCACCGCTGCCGGTCCGCTTCCCGCGCACTCACCCAGCGCTCACACCTCGCGGGCGCCCGGACCGACTGGTATGCCGCCCACCGCTGCTGGTCCGCTGCCCGCGCACTCACCCAGCGCTCACACCTCGCCGCCATCCGGACCGACTGCTATGCCGCCCGCCGCTGCTGGTCCGCTGCTCGCGCACTCACCCAGCGCCTACACCTCGCCGCCACCCGGACCGACTACTTTGCCGCCTATCGCTGCCGGTCCGCCGCCCGCGCACTCACCCAGTGTTTACACCTCGCCGCCGACCGGACCATCTGGTATTCCGCCCGCCGTTGCCGGTCCGCCGCCCGGGCACTCACCCAGCGCTCACACCCCTCGCTCGAAGCCGCCTGCCACTGCAGGTACACCGCCTGCAGCAGCCACCTGACCGCCACCACCGCTGCAATCGCCATCACCGCCTTCCGCGCACTCACCCAGCGCTCACACCTCGCTGCCGCCCGGACCGGCTGCTATGCCGCCCGCCGCTGCCGGTCCGCCGCCTGCGCACTCGCCCAGCGCTCACACACCGCCTGACACATGTTTGTCGATGCCGGAGATGTCTCTCTTTTCCATCGAGGACGCCGGCTCGACGACATCGTCATCGCCATCACCGGCGGAGACAGCTGCCGCCGGTCGCCGCAGGATATTCTTCGCTGCTCGCCCCCCATGCGACGAGGATGCTGGGTGAGAGGGGCGATGAGCGCGTGCCGGGAAGGACCAGGTCGGAGGGGCGTCAGCTTTCAGGCGTGCCGGATAAAGCGGTATCTACGCCGCTGCCGGAGGCGACGTCGCTCGACCACGGGGTAGGACTCCTATTTTATGCGGGGGAGGATGTGCTGCTGTCGCTGCTGGCCAACCAGCGGGCTTTGAAGGCGAAACGAGTGCTCCTGCAGGGGCACGGATCTGGTGAGCTGGGGGGCGCAGGCAAGCAGCATGCGGGGTCGGGGGGCGTGGAGGAGAGCAAAGGCGCACCGCCATACGACACCACGGGCGGGGGGGAGAGCGGGGGTAACATTTGGTCGCTTGGGCCGTCGGGACGGGGTGTGCCGCTCGGCCTTGCGTCGCGACTCGCCACGCGGGAGAATGTCGACGCAGCTCTTCGCGAGATGCGCCCCTCTCACCTGCGGCCCGACATGCCTCTCTGATACGCCAAGGACCTCCGCGTACCAAAGACGTTCAGGGAGGTGCGTGACGGTGAGCATGGCGGACAGGTTATGGACGCGGCTAAGCGTGAAGTGTTCGGTTTGCTTGAAGAAGGGACGTTCGAAATTGTTCACGAGTAGCAACGAAAAGACAACCTGATCAGTAGCAAGCTTATTTTTGATTAGAAGGTTGATCAATTTGGTTGGCCTACGAAAGCGAAGGCGAGACTTGTAGCTAGGGTTGACATGCAGAGAGAGTATATTGACCTTGGGTGGAGATTTGTACGCGCCTACTGTTGCTTCGTCCGGTGTCCATATGTTGGCTGCGTTGGCGTTGGAACATGACCTAGAGTTGTGCCATTTCGTTATAGACCAGGCTTTTTGTGAGGGCAGATCTTGCCGAGGATGTTTATAGGCGATTGCCAGAAGGGTGTGGTTCATTGTCAGGGAAGGTTGTGAAGCTGAGCAAGAGTCTTTATGGTTTGAGACAGGCATCCAGACAGTGGTATGCATTACTGAGGAAGTGTCTTCTGGCTTTGGGGTTTGTGCAGTGCTTGGCTGATTCGTGTGTTTTTCGTTTGGTTGAAGGGGGGAAAGTAGTGATGCACCTAGTGGTGCATGTTGATGATATTTTTGCCGTGGGAAAGAAGGAAGGTGTGATCAGTTCGGTAAGGATCTCGGACGTCTCGTTTCAGTTATGTTGTTGGGCGAGCTCAAGTGGTACTCGGGGTTCTATTACGAGAGAGACAGAGAGGCAGGGAGGTTGACTATTTCGCAACAGACGTACACGGAAGAATTGGGAGAGAAGTATCGTGTGGAATGGGGCATCGCTATCCCGATTCCTCACCTTGGAGGCTTTGGGATTTTGATGTTGACGAGCCGAATGTTCTGTTTCCTTTCCGAGAGGTGATCGGTGCGCTTTTGTGGATTGCCTTGTTGACCAGGCCGGATATCGCGAATTCAGAAAGGTCAGTAGCAAGGTACTGCAGTGCGCCGAAGCTGATCCACTGGAAAGTGGCACGTAGTATACTAGGGTATGCAAATGGGGACGAGTTGATTTAGGATTTGCTTTTAGAAGGGGACATTGACGGGGATTAGTTTGATTTCGTTTGCAGATAGATGTCGACTATGCTTCGCGCAGTACGGGCAGGAGAAGCGTGTCGGGGGGGGTAGTGATGTGTCCGGGTGGGCCTGTTTCGTGGTACTCCAAGACGCAGAAGTGTGTGACTCTCTCGACTACTCAGGCGGAGTATGTGGCTATGTCGGACATGGCGAAGGAGATGTTTTTTTTTAGGCAAGTTTGGTGTTTTATGTTGCTGAAGGCAAGGATGCCGTGCATTGCCATGTATGAGGATAACGAGGGTGCCATCCAAATCGCAAAGCACCTGATTTCGAATTCGAACTCGAAGCACATTGACGTGATGCATCACTTTTTGAGGGAACTGGTAGAAAGGAAAGAGGTCGAAATTATCCACGTAGCGTCGCAGTACCAGCACGCTGACTTCTTCACCAAGGCGTTACATGAGAGTGAGTTTGAATTTCACCGGGATATAGTGATGATTTGATTTGATTTCTCTCTCGACTAGTGTTTGAATTTTTTTACCTTCTATTTCTTTCATGTTTCTTTGTGTTGTTTCTGATGTATCTTTATGGGGGTTCAAAGACTTCCATTCAAATTGGTCGATGGAAAATACTGAAAAGTGTTTGAGTTTTAATGGTCATGGATGTGATGAGAATGGATTTGAGTGTTTTTGCAAATGAAACCTTTTTTTTTCTGGACTTGAGTAAAGAAAAACTCTGCAGTATTTTGGTTTCTGGGAATGTACGTTTTGACAAGGTAATCTGGAAAAAACATGACAATGTTGCAAGTAGGGGGGCTGTTGGACGTACTCACTCCATTGTCAGATTGCAAACAAGAATCCGTCGAAAAGATGGATCGGAGAATTTTGGGGGTTTCGTATAATATGTGTGGGATGGATCTCCACAACGGGATTTTGTGTTGTGGGTTTTTACGTGCCCTGATAATATCATTCTATTTTTCGACTCTATTTTTGCCTCTACCTTGTGTCTTCTCTGTGTCTCTTATACGGCTACCACGCCAAGGGCTACCACGCCCCATCTATATTGCAAGGGCTATTACGCCTTCACCACTACACGGCTACCACGCCTATGTTTTTACATCCCGGCTACCACGCCACAGGTCCGAGTTTCATTTCTGGGTTATCACAGCTGAGTTATCACGCTCCACCACACAGGTAAATCGGGTTATCACACGCGCCTTAGTTAGTAGTTCGTAGTTCACCGATCACCGGCTATTACGCCACCTTTTTCCTCCACCTACACCACCACCGGGGCGCTACACGTACCAACCTACTCCACAGACGTCTTCACAGGAGGATGTAGCGACGAGAAGGACGAAGAGAAGGAGGGCGGTGGCCATGAGAACACGGGGCGCAAGCGCCGTGCTCCACCGGCTTATGATGAGCTGTGGTCTTATTTCGGCGTACTGGAAGCGGCAGCAGTGGAGAGTGGCAACGGAGACGCGGCGTCCTACGTAACGAAAGCGAAGATGGCGATGATCGCAGCGCATTCAGCTAAGCGGGTGCGCCAGGCAGACATGAGACAGTCTGTCCCGACGTAGTAACGGCAGGGGGTACAGAACATGATTGTTTAGTTTTTGGCAGTGCGCTTCTTGTCGCAGTTTCTTTTTCAGTTTTGTCATTTTTTTATGTTGCAACATCGAAGGAGGGCAACGAGGATTGAGACTTAGCTCCGTCCACTATTAATACAAAAATCGGTATGGTCGGTTTCTCAAGGCGTGAGTAATGATACGTATGCACCGGTATGGACCTGGCACATCGTAGACAGACTCCCGATTTCACTTTTATATGATTCCGGTGGAGGCATGAATTGCGTCATCTGTGATATATGCGTGTACCACCTTGCTTGGGTTGTTTGTGTTTTTCCCTGGGGTATTCCTCAGCTCCAGAGTGAATGGAGCCTGTCCTGTGACCACGGACTTGATTATGCGTTCAATGTGAGAACAACAACATCAACAACAACAGCAGCAAGAACAACAACAACAACAACAACAACAACAACAACAACATAATTTTAATCCATTTCGTACCCTCGGTTGGCCCCGCAAAGAGTGAGCGCCACACCATGAAATCTGAACCCTCCTCAGTCGTGCCGGTTCGGCACAAATGAGGGGTATCTGAAACCTTAATAGTGCCGGACCGGCACTATTAAAGGACCACTCTGAATAGTTCCTGTGCCCGGTACATTGCCGGTCGAATCTCAGGACACCACGGCACGATAGAGGGCCCAGTACTACTGTAACTATGAAATATTATGTTGTTGTAGATTTCGTATTTCAAAAGGCCGGGGTGTGGTCCTACACTAAGCTTAGTCTACGAGTATCACATGTCGACTTCACAACCAACATTTTAAGCACAGCATATCTCGAGTGTAGTTGATTCTCCGTGTAATTGTTTCAGTTTCGTTCCTTATGGAGCCACTGCTGCTTGTCGGAACGCCGGTAGAGTATGATATATACAAGCTTGGGCCGACAAGTGTTTCTTTTTTGTGTCCATTCCATCTATTTATACAGCATAGATAGGCCTACCAACAAGAAACTCCTACTATTTACTTTCGGAGTGAGCCTCAGATTCGAATTGTGACACAATCCTTAAACAACCTTGAGCATAGGCTATTGATTGTATGGGATAGCGCTTCTCGCTGAACACGATTTCTTAGTCCAATTTTCTCGAGTCTCCCCCAAAAGTGAGCATCTCACTTTTTTGTTGATCTTCTTGGGCACTCCCTGCTTAGTGCCAGGATTATACTATTGTACAGTATCATATACATTTATAAATATATAATAAAAACATAAATACACTACAGTGAGATTGAAGATTTTGTCGAAAATAGTGTTTGCAAGCTGTGTGCGATACTCTGATCGCGCGTATTACGGGTTGTGTGCCCTCATTAAGGATATACGTCGGCGATTCCCCTTGGAACTACAGTGTAGCTATCAGGGTCAACAGGGTGATGTTAGTCAGCCTGTGCGCGGAAATTTTAAAAGGGTTTTTTGGGAACAAAATCGGATCGCTGTTGATGGAAATGCGTCATCTTATCAAGTGTATCCCGTAAGTCTTATAATCGGTGAGGGGAGGGCCGAGTTTTCAAAGGCGTGGGGGCATGGGTTTGAACAAGAGGGAGCGGGGGGGGGGGGGCACTCAAAATGAGCGTGGATAATATATATCCTTGAAGGGGATAAATCTGACGCTTTTGGATCGAATGCATCGGTTTATCATGTATATCCTGTAAGTCGTACAACCAGTGAGAAAAGGGCGGAGCGTTCGAGGGGGTGAGCGGGGGGGGGGGGAAGGTTTTCAACAGCATTTAGATGTAGAGGTTTTGCTATACGCGTGGTGCTGGGCCTAGGCGATGATGTGGGTAGTGGGGGAGAGGGGGGCGTTGCGGGAGGGGGGGGATGAATTGGAGCAGCGGCATGGATGGCTCTAGAACGATAATGAGGTGATTTATATGTTAGGTGGGGCATTTGAGCAAGTCTGTATACGTTCAAGGTTCCCCTTTGGGATGTGTGTAACGTGAAATCTCGGCGGCGCCGCAAGGCGAAAAGGGACACACCGGTAAAGCACGTATAAATATTCCCCCAACTATAGTGTGTTACGCGTACTCACATAAATAAACCCCACCGCTCGTCATAGAAGAAACGTGTGGCATGAGCTATTGCATTGCCCCAAAAAATGAGTAGTGCTCAGCGGGATGAGTGTGATAGCGGCGGGTGCGCGTTGTAATGACGTACGCCCGCACGATTTATTTGTGGTCAGTGGATGCTGTGTACCGTACATGGAATAGTGCTCGTTGCTATGTTGCAGTAGTACGTCACAAAAAGGTGTTCGCACTTGATGGTAATGGATGGGGTTGACCAGCCAGTGTCAGTCGCTCTTGGAAGTACAATAATTAATTGGTTGGCGGCAGTAATTTCGGTATATGTGGCATAAGCGGCATGATTTTCGATGAGGCGAAGGTAGTGTTCAACGCTTTTGGTACTGCTGCGTTTGAGGCGAGCCGAATCCTTGATGTATTCCTCGTTTATCCCGGTAGAAAGTAAAGCTAGATCGATAGTGTTCTCGCCTGAACCCGCCACTACTTCATGCATGTGGTCAGCAATGTATGTGTGTATGATATGTGTGTACGATAATAGCGACAGACCTAGAACCGCTCCACCCAGGCAATCACATGTCATTCTGGGCGCGTGGCGAATGCTGAAGTAGAACCGTGTATATACCTGAGTTTGTCCATCGCTAACAAGGAGTTATATATCCTTGAAACCTATCCATGGTTCCACTCTGCCCAAAACAAGTATTTGGGCGAACACCTGAGTTTCGCTATAGTTAAGAAGGAGGTATGTATCCTTGAACCCTACCCATGGTTCCACTCTGACCAAATATACCCATGGTTCCACTCTGCCCAAAATCATTTTTTTGGGCGAACACCTGAGTTTCGCTATCGTAAGTAAGGAGTTATGTATCCTTGAACCCTGCCCATGGTTCCACTCTGCCCAAATATTTTTTGTCCTGGTCGAGACGCGCGTGCGTGCTGCGCTCGCGATGCCTGCCGCTCTCGTCGCGGTCGGCGCCATCTTCTGAGCTCTTCCCGCTCTATGTCCCTGCGAACCCCACCTCCCGCGCGAAGGGATGCAAGCCGTACTCTGTGGCGCTCGTTCCAACCCTCGGCTGCTCCCGGCCTCTACCTGCCAGCCTCCTGCTGCATCTGCTCTATCCGGAAATACATTACCGGGATATATGTTTTCGTTCAAGTAGAAACGGTCCTTATATTCGGATATGTCTGGTTACCCCACAAGAGGAAAAAAAATACCGGGTCAACCACGCCCACAAACGTTTTTGCTCCTGCCTCCACGAGCGGCCGCCCGCGCGACAGGAGAGCGCAGGCTGTTTACCTTGTTCTGCATTCGTGCCCACGCACCCACTCGTCGAGATCCGGGGGCGAAACTGCCCAGGGCGGCGCGCCCCCAAACCCCACACTAATTCGATCCACACATTTGTATATTGCTGCTACTACTGCTGTATGTTGCTACTACGGCGTTTGTGCTGCTGCTGCTGCTGCTGAAGTTACGTTAGTTAGAGCGGTTGCTGATGCTGGCAATGTGCCGCTGCTGAGGTTAGTTGAGTACTGGACCATTTTTTTTCGAACAAAACAACGAACGACAAGGATTGAAAAAGTTTTTCCAAACATCAATACTTGGAAAACAACTGGCGTGTTCCAAGTGACCTGCTCGAGTCTCAGGCAGGCGGAACGCAATCCCGTGCCAAATAGAGCCAGCTAAGCGACCTTCAATGCGCCGAACGCCGCCACGGAGCTCGGGCGAGATCCGGACATGCTTCATAATGTACCTACGGCAGGCTAGCTTGCCCCGCCGCCGAAAGTGCAAGAAGAAAACACTCGTCTGCCGGAGAGAAGCGAACCAAAAAAAACAAAGATAATACTTCACATTTACGTATGTGTGCACATCTCTATCGTTGGATATGTAGACAATGTACTTGAGAAATAAAAAAATAGAACTCGGCTGTGAGATCGACCAAAAATAGTTTTGATCAAAACTCAACGTGGCAGGCTGCGTGTGATAGTCCGATCGCGCATGTTAGGGCGTGTGTATGTACTCTCGCGAAGGATACATGTGGGTGACTCCCCTGCTAATGACAGGGTCAACAGAAATAAGACGTTCAACCTTGTTATGCGAATGGAAACTGCACAACCCCCATCGAAGGAAACAGAACCAGACATGTGACATCTGCTGCGGATTCTAGTGTATATATATTTTTTTATTGTTTTCCATCCCATTTATTATCCTCGCACCACTCCCGCCCTCTCCCAGTATTAACTCAGATCCAGGGTCGCGGGCCCTCCTGCCCCCTCTCCACCACCGTACCTGCCTTCGCTTTTTATCGCGCGAAGAAGTCAGCCTTTTTGTCCATCTTCGACTTGCGTCGAAATGTGCGTACCGTTGCTAGGCGCTCTCAGCAGTTGATCCTTTTTGTGTGTGAAACAACACTTATTGTAGTGTGGGTTAACGTTTGAAGTGGGAAACTTGGGTCTACCGGATTTGTGCGCAAGTGCCGGTGTACTCCCTGTATATGCGGCCGGCCGGCGGACGTCCAGCCCAGGCCTGAAGCACGGATTATTAGTGTTGTCGAGTCATGATGGAACATGCGGTGGACGTCGATCGCTACTGCTCCGATGTGATCTCCCTTCTGCTCTTCTCGACGTAATGCAAAGACACACTCACGCACATGTATTGATCGAATGATTACCGACGAGTCAGATCTGGCGTTCTGCATCAATCAGGCGTCGGGCGGTGCATATTTGATCCCAAAGGCCTTCGAACGTCCATGTTACACACTACTACCAGGAATGCGCAAGCTAAAGCGAGGGTCCAAAACGCCAGACCCCTGCACTCCAACAGGTGGAAGCTCTTGCACTAATCATACACCGATCTACATATGCATAGTCTATACATGATTATTTTTTCAAGGGACAGGGATTTGGTAAGTATATTTTTTTGTCTCGGCCTCAGTATGGGATTCTCGGGACTGGAATCTCTCGGTCAAATCGCTTCGTTCGAGCGTCGTCTTCGGGGGGACGGCTCCAGCGCCCCTTGTCCTGCCTTACGCGTTCCGCACCTCGACGTGAACGCAGGTGCATGCTAGGCGAGACAAGAGAGAAGCGCGCAAAATTTAGTATTTTGAACGGTACTCTAAGTTGAACGGTACTCTCAGTTAGTCTTCGGACATTGATGTATGGAGATGTTGATAAAATAAAACTTGGTAAGACATTGTTTCTGAATTGGCGTTATATTTTGTCCCACACTAGATGTTTTTATTTACTGTAAGAAACATCCCCATGGTACCGCGGTAGGTATCATATTAGTTTTATATTTTAATGAGGTTCGATAGGTACACATACATACATGGATACAGACGTGGCAAGGGCACGCATGACCAAAACGAGGACGTAGTGATCGCGATTACTGTGCCAGAAAAGGCCACACAGCAGCATTACGAGTAACTACCTCCCCGGCCTCGACAGTGGTAGTTCGGGCACATCGACATATTTTGTACTCGTGCAAGTGATGAGCGTCAAGTATAAGCATACACACTGACCGTTGATCTACTTCACGCATGCTTTTTGTCTGACTTATAGGCTGGATGTGGAGGCGGGAACAAAAAACAGGGAATAAGTTTTCGATCAATAAAAAACAAAGGGAAAACCGTTCCTGTTGCTAAGCTGCGCCACGCAAAGGTCGTAGAAGTATAGGGGGTATAAACTAATAGGTAAGAAACGAATGGCATGCATTAGTCCCGCTATCGCATCGGCGGGGGGTTATTTTCCCCTAGAGAAGACTCTGTGGATAAGTATATGCGGTATGGAAGGCGTGCTTTGTCGTGGCTGTGGTGCAAGTCTCCGTTGCTGTTTTGGTCGTTTCCCGCGGTACACTGAAAAAGCGGTCGTGTTGGTGCGTAACCAACAAATATTTTTGTGTCTCTTATTACAATACCTGACGTGCTCCTTGCTGCTGATTGCCGATCGATTATCTCTTGTGAGTTCTATAGAGCCAGTAGCTCCGGTGGTCTATCTTGTGGATACCTTCGAATACCGCCAGCGATGGTCCTTGAGTTGAATTGCCACCGTTCGTTGTGAGATATTTTAATTGTTCGCAGAAATATGTAGTACGCATTTTGTGCCTGGCCGTAGTCGTATGAGCATAAATGAGACAAAATAACTGGTGAGAATGCCTAGCAGCGTGCGTAGGTGCAGTTCGACGCGAATCGACGAAGGAAGGAAATGTTGAATTCTGCTCACGAAAAAAAAAAATGGAATGTACCGTAGTGGAGAGGCGGCAGAAGGGCCCGCTATGTGACCCCTGATCGAAGTTATACTGCTACTGGGAGGGAGGGCGAAAGTAGTGCACGTGAACATAAATGGGATAGAAAAAGGAACTGATACAAAATCGAGAACAGCTTTTCCGACAAGCTACACCAACTAGCAATTAATCTCAGCAGTACAGTGGCGGTATCCCGATTTAAGATCACCTTAAGACAAGCCAAAACAGGCGCTAATTGCTCTTTTCTGTTGTGGGCAACATAAGGCTGGTATTTCACCGGGACATGGCTGTTCGACCGCTCTTCTTACGTCCGGAATATATTGATCTTTGACGCTCTGGGTACCTACTGTATAGATTAATCCTGAGGTCGAACGTATTGTACGAGTTGCGGTCGCATGGCACGTTTTTGCCCTACTCGAGTCGTATGCAAGAAAACCCTCAAAAATATTGGCGAGCAGCTCAGGATTCCACACCCATTAAGCGAACTTCAGCAATTTGTTTCATTGTCGCATACCGACGAAGAGGTTATTGTAGTATTTCCATGATTATTTGACCATTGCACGAGTAAAGTACGCACTGTTTCGGCCTCATTTCAGGCATTTTTACGCTCGGGTTGTGCTAGTATTTTAGTTTCACTTATAATAGCATATATTACAAGGGCTCCGCATGGTTGCCGGTATTCGCCGGCACCCATATTTCGGGTAGGACGGGGAAGGGGTTGGAATTGTTCCATCCGACACAAACAAAAAATTGAAATGCAAAGGAATGCCAAGAGTTTTATCCGAAATAAATGACCCGAAATTCGTCGAACTCACGGCTGACGTTCTTGAAATATTTTTTTCAAAATAGTTTGGCAGGTGTGCGGTACAGTAGTACATCAAAATGTTGGATAAATATAGCTGGCCCTGGCTACATGTACTTATACATGCGTACACACTCACTCGTATAATGTGTGCGACCGGTCGTACTCAGACCGGCGAATATGTAAGGCCAAAGTTTTTAATTCCCGAAGATCTCAGCCAAAGTTTGCCTAGACGGTCACCAATGGGCCCAATTTTGTAAGTTTTGTTTTTGAAATTTTCCTTAATTCCGGACAAAACAGATTTATCGCGGCGATCATGGCCAACGTCTGCCTGAGAAACTATCAAGTAGGTCGTGGACTAGACGCACCGTTATTTCGTGTTCTGCACACACTTCGTTCGACAAAATCAACGACAGCGTCCTGAGCTCTGAACGTGGCGAGTTCGTTTGGGGCTTCGACCCCCCCTTGGTGTACACAGCGCTCACTCTACGGCCGGTGAGTTGTGGCAGGGGCCGACCAGGCTTCTGTTGAAATCACATATTACTGACGGCTGGTGTGTAGAACACTGAGGGCCCGAATTAACGAGGAACTTGCCAAATCGATTTCGATTTTTTTCTTTAATTTCATGAAAAATACACGAAAAATGCAAATTTGGCTCTTATCGAGGAACGGCGCAGTGCGTTCTAGGAAAAAAATAAAAATAAAAAAACGCAAAAGAGTCAACGAACACCCGTGGGCAACGACCGAGGCGAGCGATAACTCGCGTCCTCCCCGGAGCGCCGCGGCTTGCCGCAGAATCTTTTGGCCGGCAGCGGCTTGGAGGCTATGGCTCTAGGTGTCTCTTGGATGGGCTGGCGCCACCCCGCCGCCCGACACGGGCAGCAGCGACGGGGATATAGCGGTCGAACTTCTGAGCGAAGTCATTATGTGGTAGTTGGTCGTGTAATATTTGAGGTGCAGGGCGACGAAAAACTGGGTTTGCGGCGGTCTCGGTTGTTTTCGAAGCGTCGCAGGCGGTCTATGCTGTGCTAAGGACCTTCGGAGGCCGCGCTGCGGCTGCTCCGGTGGTCCTACCTCTCGCAATGGTGGCTTCTCGTCTCTCAATCAGCCGACGACATGGCACCAATCCGCGTGGCCGGCTTCGGTTACACAGAACAAGCCATGTCTAGGTGGACAAACTCCATAAATTCAATTTCGATTTTCGACTAAATTCGACCGAGAAAGTCTTTTTTTACTTCTTTGTTGAATTTGATTTTTCGTAATAATTCTGAGAATGCCTGCTTGGTGATTCATTTCTTGACCAATCAGATGCAAATTTAATATAATTTTATATAAAAAAATCGAAATTGGATTTTGCAAGTTCCTCGTTAATTCGGGCCCTGAGACAAAAACTCTGTCTTCTCTCGAAGGGCAAAGAACAGAATTTTGAGAGGATGTGACGGACGACCACAGGACAACCCAAGCAACCTTTCACGCCCTAGTCATGGATCGAGATGAACTCTTCAGCGCTGTCACCTACACTCTTGTGACTTCAGAGCAAGGAGCGGTGACCATGGGCTGTCTCTATCTCGGGATCGAAGGTCAGTCGTGTTTGTTGGACAATGTTGATCAAGGCTCGATGAAAAATAGACAAATCGGCCAGTTGAACGCAGGACAAAAAAAGAGTTAAGAAAAAAAAGTTATCGTTTTTCCCCCATAGCGACGTTACCCGGAATCTTTCAGCAAAGGACCCCAAAAGAGAAGTTTGGAAATGTTTTGGCCAAACTATCGGCTTTCCCATTGTCTTTATCGGTCTTTGTTGGTGGGGACATTCATTCTATTAATGGTTTTGAGGATGTACAAATATATTTAGACTAGTGTCGGTGTTTTTTTTACAAAAAATCGAAAAACGCCAGCTGCTAGCTGCGAGTACGACCGATTGATTAGCTTAGACTCAACATTGCAAGCTGCGTGATACAGTAGACTTTTTTTTTTTTTACTAAAATAATAATCAAGTTTACGAATATCTGAAATATAATCGAAGGGCAAAACTACTCAAGGGTCACAAAAATATGCATAAAACCACGCGCATCGCATCCTTGATGAACTGATACACAACACAACAACAGCGCACATTGATTGACATCCGCTTCCGCCAAACTGACCGACGCGCAGATGATAACCACTGAATGCGCACCTCTCGGTCACCGTGTCTGGTCCCTCTCGTGCTCTCTCGTGCCTCGTGGTCCTGTGACCAAAACGGCTGAGCATGTGCGGTGTGCCACCACGATGCTGTCGGCAACGCAGCAATCGCCGACGAATTAAGCCTTCTGGCGCACCATGCACCACCCAGCATAGCAACCAGGAGACAGCAGCAGCAGAATCATATATGGAGAGTACCATGGTGGTAGTAGCTGGTGGCACCTACTACTAGCACGCGTGCGTGTTGCGCCAGCATACGTAGCGAGCTGCCGACTCCGCGTTGTACAAAATATATGTCGAGCCACTTGATCGCCACCACCAGCATTTTCCCTGCGTGACATAAGACTGCCTGATGTCATGTGAGTCTACGAGCACGCACAAAAACTGTTTTCGTGATTTTTTGTCTTGCCGAGAGGAACCCACATAACAAAAGCAGCAGAAACAACAGCAGCAGTAGCACTGGCAGTTGCGCAAGCCGCGGCGCCAGCAACGATCTTGCCTCGGTCAACTTCAAGGATTACCGAGACAGGCGATGCATCGCGAGGCGCCTTTCCTCGGACGATGCGAACAACCTTCTTCTTTCTTTGGTCCGACTCTTCCTGGGTTGGCCCGACGGATGATGTGCTGGGTGTTTGCTCTTTTTTCGTCAGCTTTTTCGAGATTGCGTCGTTTACTTCGTTTAATGTTCAGTCTTTCTACATCTTCCCTTTCAGCCACAGCTTTGTGGGTCAGCCGCATCCGATCAAAGGCGCTGAAGATACTGCTGTATACGAGTACAGGCTGGGGGAATCCTCGCTACAACTGAGGTGCGCTGTGCGGGGTGCACACCGCGATGTGCTGGTCGTTGTGCATGCTGCTTGTTTGTGCTGTTGGTTGTTCTCTTTTTGTTGTTTTCTTGACCGTTCTTTTTCAACGGACACGTGGTTTTTCTCGGGATGCTGCTGCTGCTGTAACTGGGTACAATTCTCTAAGTACCCTATAAAGTCCGAGTATCTCTCGAGTATCTCGGACAAAGTCAGATGCCAATCATTTTGCCGTATTTTTCCCAGCAACTTATCCTTTTGGGAGCGACAACTTGCATGAGAACGCACATGACAACCCGCACGCATTCATGGTTCACGGCGTGGCATTCAACGGAACACGAAGGGCCGGGGGCGTTCAGGTCTATCTTGTCGCCACAGCAACACTGTGAAAAATGTAGAGTACACCTACCGTTAATACTCAGTCGAGCATGGACCGCGAAGCAACATGGACAGCGACTCTTCGGAGCAGCAATGCAAAGAGCTGGAAAAATGTAATTCCTACCACTGCAAATACTATTATTTTGAAAAGTTTCCCCTTTGTATTTGCGCGCTGCCACTCCCTCTGTCAAGATTCGGAAAAATGCCCGAGCATGCCCCGCAAAGTCGAAGATCGTGCCTACTTCTCGCTTGTCTCCCTCAGCCCCCGCGCGCATTGACGGGGTGGAGAGCAGGGGGGACGAAGGGCGTGGGGCGTTGAAACCGATCCTCTAAGAAAGCGCTCGAAGAAATAAAAAACCCTCGAGCTACTGAAGTGTCGAGATTTCGATGCTGAGGCCGACACGATAAAAACATTACCTGGTATATGTCCGACGCATGGCCTAGGATTTGTCATGCAATACTTTATATGTATGTGTTGTTTTGCTTTGATCACCCCTTTTTTGTTTGAAATTGTGCTTTTAACTGGAGGGGGTCTGAATCCTGGATACAAATCGCCCTAATACGTCCATTTATATTCTGTTAGATGCTGTTGTTTCTGTTCACGTGTTACTCAAACTCATTTTGATCATGCTTCGGGGTTGACACGCCGTGCGTGGAGGTATCGACCCGAGAGATCATCGTTATAGTTCTCGCATTGTTAAACTGTAGAGATTAGAAAGATTTCTGAACCAGGGATGGGGCCCTATCTTCCCCATATGCGACGGAATTGCCGCCCATGGTTGGTGAGCCTCTATCATCATCCTCCTACGGTGGGATGCCGCCGTGGAGCTCGAACCAATCATCGACTTTAGGCAACGGAGTTGGGGTTTTCCACACCGTGAGAGGCGGTGACGACCCGAGAGAACTCGTTTTCATTCCCTGTTTTGTCTAATGTTTAGAGATGTAGACGTACAATCGGACCGGGGATGGGACCCTATGGTCCTCGGGTGAAGCTGGCGCTACAATATACGACGCCCAGCCAATCAGAGATCGGCCGGTCGGTGAGATTGGGGACTTTTTCCAAATTGTGCGGGGAGGTGTCAATCGTGGTGATATCCGTGTTCGTTCCCGGGTTTTTAGAGTTTTATATACATTTAGTCTATTTATACATATGACTAACGTCACCCTGTTGACCCTGGTACAAGCTACACTGTAGTTCCATAGGGAGCAGCCGACCTATACTCCTAATGATGACACGCACCCAGCAATAGCTGCGATCAGAGTAACACACGCATCTTGCAAAGATGAGTTTATAAAAAATCTTCGATCTCACAGCAGAAGTGTATTTTGATTTTAATACTACGCATTTGTGGATGGAATGTGATCGTGGGATGGAACCCTATCGTCCTCAAAATGACGGTTACTTTATGTACGATCCCCGGCCAATGAGCGACCAGCGATCAGACAAAAATGCCATACCAGGTAGTATATGTTGTTTTTCTTTTCGTCTAAAACTCGAGACTGAAATTCTTAACTGCCAATTTGTGAGTGCAGTGCTATCGCGCACTACTAATACTTTATCTACCAGAATAGCAACAGATAGCACATTGTACTAGCATTGGAGGAATCGAATAAACGCAGCGACACCCTAGAATACCATCAGCAAGTATCTCCACGGTCAGACTCTACACAGTGACAGTTGGTCTGCGAGCATCGGATCTAGACACTATCATGCATGGTGTAGCAGTAGCTCCTCCAGTGCGTGCCTCTCAGTGGCTACGTAGAGAACATGCAGCATACATGGCCACCCGTTGCTGGCCCTGGATGCTTGGTTGAGTAAAAACATCAAGAAATGTACTCGAACCGTCTCTTCGTGGCCAGACTAGAGGGTCAGTCTGCGTGGGCTCGGATGTATTCGATCGCAATATGACGAAGCTCGCGGAATCGGATTCACACAAGAAACGGCGGAACTAAGTAGTCCACTGTTAGTCTATATCGATCTCTTGGCACTACTTTATCCTCTACACGCGTAGACTATGTTGTTGCGTGGTAACGGTTTTTGCTCTCCATCGAATATTGAATCGAACAAGTCAAAGCGCTGCGCCCTGCCCTATCCGGAGCATGGGTGCCGTGCCGGCACCCATGCGGAGCTCTTGCATGAGGTTGGTAGTTCGAGTCAGAATCGACACAGTTTGTACTTGTGCAAGAAATACAGGAACGAGTACGAGCACACACTGACTGATGCATTATTTCACACACGCTTTTCGTCTGACTTAGGCACGGATGAGGACGGTGTACCAAAAAACAGGCAATAAATTTCGATATAAATGCAAGGGGGAAAATCGTTCTTGTTGTTAAGCTGCGCCACGCGAAGGTCGTAGACGGTATCCACGTGCGAAATCCACGTACGAAACCAGTGGCATACATTCTTCCCGATGTCGCGTCGACGGGTGATTCTATTTCCCTAGAATACTCTATGGATAAGTATTGGCGGTGTAGAAGGCGTGCTGTTTTGTTGCTGTGGTGCAAGTCTCCGTTGCTCTTTTGATAGTTTGCCGCGGTCAACTGGAACAGCGCTCGTGTTGGTACGTAACTGACACATAATTTTATGTTGCTTCCTAATTGACGTGCTCCTTGCTGCTGACTACTGATTGATCGCCTCTTGTGAGTTAAATAGTGCCGCGTCCTCGGTGTTTTATCGAATAGTTACCTTCGAATACTGCTAGCGTTGATCCTTGAATTCAATTTCCACCGTTCGTTGTGAGATTTGTTACCTATTTTTTCAGAAATGCAAAAACAGGGCCAAGTAACTGCTGAGATCGCATAGCAGCGTGGTGGGTAGGTTCAATACGACGCGAATCGACGCGGAAAGGAAATTTTGAATTCTGCTCACGGTAACAATTAGGGTATGTACCGTAGGGGGGAGGAGGCAGGAGGACCCGCTATGTGACCCCTGATCTGAGTTATACTCCTACTAGGAAGGAGGGCGAGAATAGGCAAGGATAATAAAGAGGATGGTAAAAATATTTCACACAAAATCGAGAACAGCTTTTCCGACAAGCTACACCACCAACAAACCATTAATTACGGCCGTGGGGTGGGGGTATTATATTTTAAGATCACCCTGTGATAAGCCGAAACAGGCGCTAATTGCTCTCATCTGTTGTGTAGGTAATATATTGCTGTTAGTATGCCGGGACATGGCGATTTGACCGCTCTTCGTACGTCCCGAATTGCTTTATCTTTGACGTTCTGGGTAGTAACTATACAGGTTCAACTTGAGGTAAAACATTTTGTACGAATTGCGGTCGCATGGCGAACTTTTTGCCCTACTCGTCGAGTAGTATGCAATAAAACCCGCAAAAATATTGGCGAGCTTAGGATTTTATACCCAATAAGCGAAATAAAACGGGATTTTACATTTGTTTTCGGTGTCGCATAAGCGACCAAAAGGTGATTATAGTATTCCATGATTTTTCGACTGCTACGCGAGTTAAATACACACTCGTTTTGCCTCATTTCAGGATTTTTTCAACGGTTGTTTGCTCGATTTATGCCCCTCTCTTTGGTCCATTTTGTACCGACTCGCGCGACTGCGGACCCGGTGACATCAGCTCTGAAGACTTCCCCTCCTAAGTTTGCAGTGCGTTTGTCCACAATGCAATAGTTCGTTCGTTATCACGCGGGAAAGTGACATGGCATCGGCCATGGACCTTCCCGTTTGTATCTCAAGAATTCAAAAGGTCACGAAAACGCCAATAAGGACAAATGAGCTCCCTGAAAAAATGTATCCAACAATTCTATGTAAGATATAATGGCCAGTGGTACGAGCACAATGGTACACCACTCTCCGAAAACTCATCTCGGGCTACCAACCACAAGTTGGCTCAGACCGAGTAGCTTTGACAAACACAGATGTCTGTACGTTGTGAAATGGTCAAGTTTAAAACATCTCGGTCATTTTCAGCACGACCTAAGAACTACCACGTTCACTGAACGTGAGCAACGATCGTTCAGCAGCCGCGGTATCACCAATGAATATCCAAGCAAACCCCGCACCACGCGTCCCACCTCCCATTGCGCATGCAACTTGCCGAAACCCTGACCAAATGTAGGCTGTGTAGTTCAGTACAACAGTCACCCGTAAAACGGAAGCATCAACCCTGGACATGCTCTGTCCACATGCAGCCTCAGCGATGAGTCGTCCGCTGTGGCTGCGTCAGGTGCAATCAGCGCCCAGCGCAAAAATTCCAAGTCAGAAAAAACTCGAAATTCATACTTCGATAAAACCGAACATCACAATTCAGAATTCGGGATCCGCCTCAAACTACAATATCATAAAAACTGCAGTCCATGTCGACGCGTGCTACGATACAGGTGCTTCGCTTTTTTTCTGAGGTTGAAGACTTTGGGAGCTGAAGACCTCTCCCAAATACTGATTTATAGAAAAAACATAAAACTGCCACAGGATGAAAAATCCCATGGCCTAAGTACGCAACGATGGCCCCTATGATGTATCGATCGTTAAGTCGAGTGGGCACGATTGCGTCTCAATATCACGCGCCTGGCCCAACGACGTCACCACACGCGCATGCACAACAAATGCCTGCGTTAACGAGGTCTGCGTCATCCCCGGCTCTCTTTGCAGGGCCTCTACCAGCTCCTCCGATATAGCTGTAATGCCTGAACCAGACTCCATCAGCACCTTAACCTCAGCAGCAGCGGAAGCACCTGGAACCGCGAGACTCCCTGCGACATGCTGCGTCAGGGCCTTCAAGTGTGATTCGGTCTCCACAGCATTCACGTTCGTATCACAACCTCCACCCGGCTTTATAAACGAGACACGTGCATATGAAATGGTGCTGGAATCACCACATGACTGCTTCGACGCGGGTGCCGGCAGCTGCACCGGAACGTAGTGACGAACTAGCGCGGCATTCTGTTGTCCAGCGCCCTTAGACACTTGGCGCTGCACGGTCTCGGTGAGCCCGTTATCTACTGGCGCCATCGTCTCCCGCGGCACGCCAATGTACACGTAGTCATCGTCATTCTGCCTAGATGGTTCATGCGCAACAGTTTCGGGCTCCGTAACCACCGCCTTTGAGGCAGTCTTATACGCACTAGCTCGAGGGGTGGCGGTCGCAGGGGATATCTCAGTTGTGTTGCTCCGGGTAAGCTGAGCGAGATCGTTTGTGGACTGCTGCTGTATGGGGGTATGACCGTGGCTGTGGCCATGGGCGCCTTTCCTCGCCTTGCCCTGCTGGCTTTGACGGCAGTCCCGCTGTTTGTGACCTTGCTTGCCACACACAAAGCACTCCTTGTTGTCGTACCGACGGTTCCGCTCTGCTTTCACACCAGCAGCCTTGGCACTCTCGCGTGAGTTGTACCGGTCAGCAGTTCTTCCCTGTGGCTTGGACCACGCAACAGGCACCGACCTAGCGTTACGCCGCTTTGCTGTTTGGGTTTTTTGCCCACGTACAGCATCAATGGCCTCAATTACAGTTTGGTCCCATTGCTGCTTAAACAATAATGCTAAACAGTGCGTCAGGGTCATGAATTACAATATCGAAACGCATCCTCTTTTCCAACTTGCGGCGGAACTCGAGTGGCTCGATTCCAGCCGCCATTGCCTCAACCAGCACCTTGCCATGCTTTAGCGTGTACTGCCGACCGTCGGCCCTCAGCACCTCAGTGAGCCCGCTGTCAGCAAGGTATTTTTGAAGGGCACGTTTCTGCATGAACACCCTGACATCTACCGGCACGCTCGCATCCATCTTGAACACACGGAATATCTGACGGCAAAAATCGTCATCACTCGTCTGCTGCATATCAACGCCAGCGAACCTTTTGAGCCGTTGCAATAGCTCCTTTTCGGAGAGGTTGACTCAGGGCTTGCCATCGTAGGACTCATCTTCCACCATAGTTCGGGTCGCCGAATCCACCAGCTCGCGCTTCCGCGCATCGCAAGTACCCGGTCTCCTCCACCTTGGGTTTTGGTATGCATCTGCTGTTCGTACTCCAAGTAGGAAACAAGAATTTCACGCATATCTTCGAAGGTAACAACATCATCACCGTCTATCTCCCCCGACCGTTACCTTGATTTCCGGTTTCAGCCGGCCGCCGCCTCGGCCTCCACCTCTTGGGTTGCCTCCGCTTGCAGAATGGACTTCATCAGCGCCCCGCGTTCGTTCTCCTCTTGCTGCTGTAGGGTCTTCCATTGCGTTCAGCTGACCAGCACGCAAAACAGTGCTTTCTGGCCTTCGAAAAGCATATATATTGGTAACGTTTTGGGCAGTAAGCAGAACTTACCCTATTCAATTGAATTGTACCGACTCGCACGACCACGGGCCCGGTGGCATCAGGTTCAAGCACTTCCCCTCGTAGGCTCGGAGTGCGTTTTCGACATTGCAATAGTTCGTTCGTTATCACACGGGGAAGTGACATGACATCGGCCATGGACCTTCCCGTTTGTATATTAAGATCTCAAGAGCTCACAAGAAACGCCAATGAATACTATTGAACTCCCTGACAACATTTGTCCAACCATTCTGTGTAAGATAACATGCCCAATGATACGTTTTGCTATGAACACCTCAATTTCGTCAATACAAAAGAAACTTTGTTGACCAGCTGTTAGATGGAGGATTTTTTGTTTAGCCTCATGCTTGCAAGGTTTGATCGTGTGTTATCTTTCCTTGCTGTTCGCCTTTAACGTGTTTATGACGCGCTCGCGAACCTGCACAGCCAACAACATATGGGCACGCTTCCTACTGATCTACCTTTACGCCGTGTCCGACGAAGACTACGATGACGACGACACGGTGAGGAGGGGGGCGAACGCATGCTTTCGGAGCGGTCCGAAATACTTGCTAAGTCTTGTGACTTGATGAGCTGTTTATGCCCTACCCAAAATCTCGTTTTGGAACCAAAACGAAAAAAATTAATAAAATTAAAAGGGTATCACAACGAACCACCCCATCCTGTCCCTCCATGGGCCACATGCCACCGTAAAAGTGCGCCATTATTTTTCCGAGGCTCGTAACGTAATGCGGAACTCTATATTATTGGTGTACTTCACCCAGAAACAGATTTAGGCAAAAGTGAACGGGCAAACCCGATGGACACATTGACGGCCTACTCCTACGTATAACAATATTTTTAGGGCTAAGAAACACCAACCTTATATTTTTCCGACGAACGTTTGGTACGCGGGCGCCGTCATGAACATTTATCAGCGAAATAAGTGCTGTCTCAGCTATCGTAGCCGGCTTCATGACTTGTATATGCAGCAGATATGTTGGTGCATGTCTCGAATAACACACAAACGACACGGGGATAGTTGCTGATTTAGAGAGCCCGCGTCAGTCATGAACAGTTTAACTTAAACATGCTATTGATACCCCTATAATCGTAGCACACGTTTATAACGGTGTCGCGTGTCGCAAAGGCGGTGACACCGATGTGGACGAGAATGACGAGTAAATGTCAGACCGACTAGCAAAGGTTCTGTGTGCCTATTAGATGAGACCGATGCTGCTGGTGCTGCTGCTAATGTTGCTACTGCTGCTCGTTTAGCCTGTATCAATCGCTGCGAAGTTGTAAGACAAGAAAAATTGCTGCCTTTGGGTCGGTGTCCCAGGAACACGCAGCGTTTGGTATGCGGTTGCACTCAACTAGACCTTGAAGTGGGTATGATTGTGGACACGCGCGTTACGACGGGGCATCACACTCTTGCTAACAGGTGTTTGAGGTTGATCTGATTGTTTCCGTCACTTTGAAGGTCTACGCGTAGCAGTATCATTGAAATCACATTGCCTTTTTCAAATCGAGTGGTACCACACACAGCTTGCAAAGGCGAGTTTCGACCAATTGCTCGATATCGTAGGTACCGTTGTGTTCAACTATTTTGTTGATAGACATTTAGTTTGTTGCATATTTACATCAATAAAAGGTCGTGGTATTGTTCATCGATCGGGTTGCATTATAACTTCTTATCGAGATATATATCCGTATAGGTAAGAAAAGTACTCCTCCAAGTCTGCTATGCTTTCGATTTGAGTCTATAGCGGAAGCAGCCACAACATGTTCTGTGCAACAGTATCCTTTTTTCGATATCTTCTTGTCGTTTTCAGGAAGATTTCATCAGCATCGAGGATGCGACGGGTATCTCAACGAGCGAATACGGTGTTCTCGTCGGCTACGGCTTCACCTTGTCCTACGTGAGTCTGCATCCTTCAATATTCCCTCTACATACAGTAGTCACGATACGTGTACTTGCCGTGCGCGGGTGTGCACTGTGCACCGCGTGTTGTGGGTGTGTTAGGTTCGGAATGTGTTACGTATTGTGAGTGATTGTTGGGTATATGGCACTACGAGTACCCACTTTGTTTCGTTACTGCGAAAAGTCTGCTGTGCTGGCTTGCTTATATTTTTGGTGCTATGCTAACGTGCTCATTGTGGTTGGCATTGCATGGCCAAAATCGCGTTGTGTTTTTGCAATGTGTTCCTCTGCCTCGTTGTTGATGAGCAATGAGGAGCTCGTCTCTCCATGAGGCATCAGCACAGATACTGGTTGTGCCGGATATAGAAAGATGAAAATATCAGTTGTACCTGGAGAACGCACACGCTGAGTTACTGAGTCATGTGACTGCTAAATAGCTCCGTAGGCAGTGCGAGAATGCCAGCAATATTCATGTTTTCGAGTTCGCCAGCAGAATATTCGTGAAGTCCAAGCCTGGACGCCCGGACCCGGCCTCGCGGTCTGATGAGTGTTCTTATCTTTGTTGTATTAGAGGACAGAGAGGAGAGAAGGAGCAGAGAGCGGAGTGCTGGAGCTCTACTCTCATGAAAGAAATTGCATAATAATGCCTACGAATGTATACGCAACCCCCTACAACATTTGTAACCGTTGTGCTGTGACGATCCAAACTAACACCCTCCCTGGCTCTTCACAGTAGTGGCGGGACCGAACGGGCATCAAAGACAGAAAGCTAGGATCAACGAACAGCTAACGACAGTCCCGCAGGGGGAAACCCGGCCACCGGGTCAAAACCCCCAGTATGTCATATATCTTCCAAACCTTTGTGATTGTAACAACGGCCGCATTCAGACCATGACCATGGCCATACACTAAAATGCCAAGAAGCACCCTACTCACTCCAGAATCTCGCAGACTTCGTAAAGGGAGTTTTCGGGGCTCCACCTTGTGATCACGTGCAACAGTATTTTCAGGAGCACACTATCAAAACCTCTGACACTGTCTCCACCGCGCACGCTAAGAAAAAAAACAATGTGAAGTCTCGGCGAGAATCGAACCCGCGACTCATCCTTTGCTGGTTATATAGCACCACCCCACTGACCTACGATCGTACTCGGTGTTAGTTATACGTCTGCGAATTTGTTGATTGAATCTCGCCGACTTCGTTGCATGGGCCTCCGGGACTCTCCCCTCGACGTATACTACACAGCAATCTTCAAGGGTACAGCTCAGTGGGTGGTCTTGCCCAACAACAAAAAACGTGTATCGTGAGCTCGGTTTTCGTCCATTTCATATTTGTATTTTCGAGCGTATGCGCTGGAGACATTGTGAATGGTTAAGATAACGCGCTACTGAACACTACTGTGGTACGGGGCGAGGCGATAGCCCGGCAGATCCATCTTACGTTGTCGGCAAGATGCAATCAACGAAGCCGAAAAACATAAATAGACTGTATTATCTTTCACCCCCCCCCCCCCCCCCCCCTTCAACGCCCCCTCTTTTCCAACCACCCGCACGATCGCCTAGACCTAGCACCACGCGTATAACAAGCCCCTACATATATTTGATCTCACAGCCGAAGTGTATTTGAATATTATTTGTGACCTGAACCTGCTAAAAACATTTCCCCCCCCCCGCCCCCCCCCCCCCCCTTCCTCTTTTTCCCTTACTCAAACGCCCCACCAAATATCGAAATCCGCCATATTCATAAACAATTCACGCACAGGATATCACCTCATTATCTTTCAAGAGCCATCCATGCCGCTGCTTCCCCCCCCCCCCCCGCTCCGAACGCCCCCTTCATCCCCATCACCCGCACCATCGCCTAGACCTAGCACCACACGTATAACAAACCCTTCACCTAAACCCTTCCTCCCCCCCCCCCCCCACCCCCCTGCCCCCCCGCCCCCCCCCCGCCCCCACCTCCCATTTCCCTCCCCCTTTCCCCCCCCTAACCCATCCCAACCCCACCCCCTCGAATACTCCACCCTCTCTCTACTCACTGATTATACAACTCACCCCAGGATATACATGATAAACTGATGCATTATTTCCAAAACCGTCACATTTATCCCCTCAAAATAATGTGTAGTTTCCACGCATATATTGAGCTGCCCCACACGCCCCCCTCCCGCCCAACACCCCCCCCCCCCCCTCCAATAATAAACTGGTGCCAAAACCGTCAGATTTATCCCCTTGAAAGGATTTATAGCTTACATGCACAAATTGCCCCCCCCTCTCCCCCCCCCCCACGCCCCCCCCTTCCAAACCCGCTCGCTTTTGATCAAAACCAGGCCCCCACGTTCTTCAAAACTCCCCCCCCCCCCCCCTCGACTTACAAGATTCACTTGATAAAAGGATATATTTCCCTCCACAGCTGTCAGATTTTGTCCCCCTCAGAAACGGGTTTTATTGTTTCCGCGCACAGACTGACTAAAATCACCCTGTTGACCCTGATAGGTACACTGTAGTTGTATAGGGAGTCGCCGACCTATATCCTTAATGAGGACACACGACTCCTAATGCGCGCAATCGGAGTATCACACACAGGTTGCAAAGATGAGTTTCGACGAAATCTTCGATCTCACAGTTGGAGTGTATTTTTTTTTTTTTAAATACATACTATAGTTTTTCCATGTACTTTTTCGAACGCACACTGCGGAGGGTCCTTCCAACGCACACTGTGTCGGGCCCGGGGGGGGGGGTTCGGGGGGGGGCGCGTCGACCCCCCCCACACTGCTACTAGCATCCAAGCACCGTTCGGCTGGCCTGCCAACCCAGTGCTGGTGGAGCATTTTGGGACACACACACGAACACCAACACACTCTACACTGATAATAATAGTAGCTGCTGGTGAGGGTCCTTCCAACGCACACTGTGTCGGGCCCGGGGGGGGGGGTTCGGGGGGGGGCGCGTCGCCCCCCCCCGACACTGCTACTAGCATCCAAGCACCCTTCGGCTGCCCTGCCAACCCAGTGCTGGTGGTGCATTTGGGACACACACACGAACACCAACACACTCTACACTGCTAGTAGTAGCATACAAGCACCCTTCGGCTGGCCTGCCAACCCAGCGCTGGTGGTGCATGCGCTTGAACGTTTGCGCCTCTGCTGTTCGATCCTGCTACATCACGATGCGGGACAACAAAAAAAGCAACAACACAACACACAAACATTTCACTTCGTTGTGCCCTGGGCTGCGGAAAAAAAAATCCCTTCCCAAAAAACCCTCCTCGTCCTTACAAAACCATAAAATTCAAACGGCTGCGATTCAAATCAAACGGCGTGACGAACTACACCCTCGCACGCAAACAACCACCTCGTGGGTGCATTTTGCGACACACACACGAACACCAACACACTCTACACTGCTAGTAGTAGCATACAAGCACCCTTCGGCTGGCCTGCCAACCCAGCGCTGGTGGTGCATGCGCTGGAACCTTTGCGCCTCTGCTGTTCGATCCTGCTACACTGCTACATCACGATGCGGGACAACAAAAAAAACAACAACACAACACACAAACATTTCACTTCGTTGTGCCCTGGGCTGCGATAAAAAAAATCCCTTCCCAAAAAACCCTCCTCGTCCTTACAAAACCATAAAATTCAAACGGCTGCGATTCAAATCAAACGGCGTGACGAACTACACCCTCCCACGCAAACAACCACCTCGTGGGTGCATTTTGCGACACACACACGAACACCAACACACTCTACACTGCTAGTAGTAGCATACAAGCACCCTTCGGCTGGCCTGCCAACCCAGCGCTGGTGGTGCATGCGCTTGAACGTTTGCGCCTCTGCTGTTCGATCCTGCTACATCACGATGCGGGACAACAAAAAAAAAAACAACACAACACACACAAACATTTCACTTCGTTGTGCCCTGGGCTGCGGAAAAAAAAATCCCTTCCCAAAAAACCCTCCTCGTCCTTACAAAACCATAAAATTCAAACGGCTGCGATTCAAATCAAACGGCGTGACGAACTACACCCTCGCACGCAAACAACCACCTCGTGGGTGCATTTTGCGACACACACACGAACACCAATACACTCTACACTGCTAGTAGTAGCATACAAGCACCCTTCGGCTGGCCTGCCAACCCAGCGCTGGTGGTGCATGCGCTCGAACGTTTGCGCCTCTGCTGTTCGATCCTGCTACATCACGATGCGGGACAACAAAAAAAAAACAACACAACACACAAACATTTCACTTCGTTGTGCCCTGGGCTGCGGACAAAAAAATCCCTTCCCAAAAACCCTTCCTCGTCCTTACAAAACCATGAAATTCAAACGGCTGCTATTCAAATCAAACGGCGTGACGAACTACAACCTGGCACGCAAACAACCACCACGTGGGTGCATTTTGGGACACACACACCAATACCAACACACACCACACTGCTAATAGTAGCATCCAAGCACCGTTCGGCTGCCCTGCCAACCCAGCGCTGGTGGTGCATGCGCTGGAACGTTTGCGCCTCTGCTGTTCGGTCGTGCTCGTGCGGGGCATTTGGGACAACGAACACAACACACACCAAAAACATTTCACTTCGTTGTGCCCTGGGCTGCGGAAAAAAAAATCCCTTCCCAAAAAACCCTCCTCGTCCTTACAAAACAATAAAATTCAAACGGCTGCGATTCAAATCAAACGGCGCTACGAACTACAACCTGGCACGCAAACACCCTCGCAGCGCACACCGCACACCCTCTTTCGTTATCCCTCGTCGGATACACCGCGCTTTTCGGCGTTACGCTGGAACGTTTGCGCCTCTGCTGTTCGATCCTGCCCTTGCGGTCTGCCGTGTCTGCGAGCGGCAGCGACTGCGTCCTTCAGTTCGGCTGCTGCATACTTTCTCTCGCTGGTTCCTGTCGCAGCTCACCTCCGCCGCGTGCTGTGGGTGTCTGCTATGAGCCTCTTCGCTCGTTCTAGGCTCCTCCTTCTCTGCGGCTGCGTGTTCTTCGCCCTCTTCAAACCTTACGGCGTACCACCTCCTCGTGCTGCGGCGGAATCTCCGCACACACACCATGCAGCGGAATGTCCCTACAGCAGACAGAGCGGTATCTTGACTGGGGAGACCAACTCTTCCGATGCACATTCACAGGGCTCTCTCTGTGTGGTACATACGTGTGTAGCGCAGCAATACTCCTGTGTGTTTGCGTGTGTAGGATACGCGTACGTGTTCGAACCTGCCATATATACTACCTCACCTTCCTCCAGCGCTCCTGCGGTACAAATCCCTTCCATCACATGTGAATGCGTACGTGTTCGAACCTGCCATACTACCTCACCTTCCTCCAGCGCTCCTGCGGTGCAAATCCCTTCTATCACATGTGAATGCATACGTGTTCGAACCTGCCATACATACTACCTCACCCTCCAGCGCTCCTGCGGTTCAAATCCCTTCTATCACATGTGAATGCAGGTGTGTACACGGCACTGCTTATACGCTACGCACTCAGCATGGTCACAGCAGTGTGTGTGTATGTACAGCGGTGTGAACACAGCTCTCGCTGTGTGTAGCAGATAGGCTTCATGTGTAGTAGCGCAGCCGTAGTACTCCTGTGTGTTTGCGTGTGTAGGATGCGCGTACGTGTTCGAACCCCTGCCATACTACCTCACCTTCCTCCAGCGTTCCTGCGGTACAAATCCCTTCCGTCACCACCTGTCGATGCAGGTGTGTACAGCGGTGTGCACACAGCTCTCGCTGTCTGTGTGTAGTACACATACATGCTTAGACTATGACATATGTATAGCGCAGCAGTAGTACTCCTGTGTGTTTGCGTATGTAGGATACGCGCACATGTTCGAATCTGCCATACTACCTCACCTTCCTCCAGCGTTCCTGCGGTACAAATCCCTTCCATCACCTGTGTATGCATCATCTCCTATGTATGTAGTCTAGACTATGCGTCTCCAGCTACAGCTGTGCGTCCTGTAAAAAGTGTTCGTGTCTTTCAGCACGTTACATCCTACACGTGCGTACAACGTAACCCATGCGCACTTTGTCATCACACCATGCGGCCTTCCTAGCCAAATTCTGCTGTTCCCTTTACAGGGGACTAAGTACGAGCATCCCATCGGTGACATTCTCCGCCTCAAAGCGAAAGTGGCCGACTAAACACTCCGCCACTCCCGACGATCGCCAAGTGCCTTCTCGCGCAGTCAAGTATGACAAAACATTCCGCCACTCCCGACGATCGCCAAGTGCCTTCTCGCGCAGTCCAGTGTGAAAAAACATTCCGCCACTCCCTACGATCGCCAAGTGCCTTCTAGCGCAGTCCAGTGTGACAAAACATTCCGCCACTCCCGACGATCTATAAGTGACTTCTCGCGCAGTCAAATGTTGTAAAACATTCCGCCACTCCCGACGATGGCCAAGTGACTTCTCGCGCAGTCAAATGTTGTAACACATTCCGCCACTCCCGACGATCGTCAAGTGCCTTCTCGCGCAGCGAGCCACCAGTCAAGTGTGACAAAACACTTCTCCACTTGACACCAAAAAGCACTTGGCTAAACATGTATTGTTGTAATATATCGTTTGGTTACACGTTATACAGCATTACCCGCTGAGCTATACTCAGTCACGTGACTGAGTAGCTCAGTGGGTAGTGCTATACAACGAACATGTACGTTGTGCACATGATGTTTTTTTGGGTGTTTCGGCTTGAAGCCTTTAGGTTGGCATCGAAGATGTCTCTGCGACGACCATTTAGTTACATCGAGAATCGAAGAAAAAGGAGGGAGCTGTTCCCCCCCCCCTAATTGCTTCGTGCTAGGGCTACATTAACAACCACAATTGCTGACTTTGTTTTTCCTGTCTGAAATATTTAAAAGCTATCGGCGGTGTTTGCCAGTCACTCCGCCCGTCTTATATATAATACATATTTGTATATATACATATGTTTCGCTGCTGTCGACAAGCAATGGACATCGGCATTACGTCCCTTCATACTGCCGTGTATGTGGAAGCGGGCGGGTGTGTTTGCTTATACTGCACGTCGTTAATACAGAGGTCGTTTTTTCCCGCTGCACGTTATCTGAGTACGAACGGTACTGACACCGATTCTGCCACCACCGCCGCGGACGACCCTCCTCCTCCTCACCCTGTTGTTGGACCAGCATAGCCATTTCTCTTCCGGGACAAAGCATTGCAACGTACAATCTATGGCCACGTTTTTCTGAGGGTGACATCGAACGCATAATTGTGCACCACCAGAAGGACGGCTGCGAACATGCACCGACGGACAAAAACGCACTACAGTACTTCACTGTATTCATGGATGAATTTGCCTCCTCCGCCGAGCTTATCTTGACCACCGCCCACACCCTCCCTCCACGTCCCCACTTAAACATCCCCACCCAGGTTCTGTCCGGCCTCGTCATGGGTCGCGCGGCCGACATCTGCAACCGCAAGCTGATACTCTTCTACAGCGCATTAGTATGGAATTTCGCCACCGTGTGCATCGGACTATCGAGCAACTTCGTCCAGCTGCTGTTGTCACAGATCCTCTTAGGCATGGCGGAATCCTCCTTGGTTCCCGCCTCCTTTTCGCTCATCGCCGACTACTTCCCCGCGGAATCCTTGGCTCAGGTATACGAAAAACGCCGTATTTGGGAGAAAACCGACGTGTGCGCGACGATAGGGTCTGCACATGCGGGGGAGAATATTTTGCCTTGACAGGGCCCCTCTCTTGAGCAAATATGAAATATCATCAGTGGAATATCGCTTGCGGTTCCGAGCCGTTATTCTGTGAGTGTCAAAGCCATGCAAGTGCTCATGGGGTTGGGTTTTATAGTGGTTTTATCGCATGCAGGCTTTGGGCAACGTATAACGCTCCTAAAGCGTCACGAGCCTAGACGAAGTATGGCGTTGCTCTTATCGCAGCATCTGTCAACCGGGATGTGTGAAATATAGGTTAACGGCGTTTTCATCTCGTTTTGCGGCGTACAATGGAGGACGAGTTTGGAAGGTCCAGCAAAAATTCACACTATTGCATATGAGGGTCGTTCTTCATGCCGGCCTCGATATCGCTCGTCACCGACTATTTCCCCGCCGAATCCAACGCCCAGGTAGTCCCGCCCTCTGTGAATACAGGGTACCAAATCCAGCGGTACCTCGTATTCGTAAATTGTGCAATGTTGCGTCCTGCCAGTTCATGACAGACTGACGATCCTTATATGACTTCGCTTCCACGTTGATGAGCCCTTGCAGTAGTTGTGTTGTCACCTAGATACCGATGATTGGGAGGGCGAGGGGGTGAAAATCCCTAGAAACGTATATCACGTCAAGTTTCTATCGCTCCCCCCACCCACCCCCACCCACCCCCGCCCACTCGGCTACAGGTCACGTACCACACCAGCAGAACCTAACCATCCTGCACGATAAGCTTGTGTCACTGCTACCCGTTCCCTCGTTTCTTCTATTGTCTGGCTGTTCGCGTGCTCCCTTCGACAGGCTAACGGAATAATCGTAGCTGGGGTTTACCTAGGAAACGGCCTGAGCTCCCTGAGCATCGTCATGGCGGAGGAATTCGGTTGGAGAGCCACCGCTTACTCCGTCGCGACCATCGGCTTCGTGTTGGCGCTCATCGTTTTATTTACCGTCAAAGAGTCCGTGCGTGCCCCCGCAGCGACTCTGACTTATACTGCAGGGAGAAACCAAGGCGAACCAGACGCCGACGGCGATAGAAACTTAACAGTCAGGCAGAGGTGAGGGGATCTGTGCGGAAGGGGGTTGACAGGGGGGGGGTTATCCCGTTTTTCCTTGGCACCTTAGTCGTTTAACCGTTGAGTCGTATCTCTATCGAGACGGAGCGCCGCTCCTACTACCAATAGGGGCGCCTCAAACATTTGGGCCCTCGTCGGCGTTCTTCAATGCATTGGCGAGGGTGATGTTGGGGGCATCTAGGACGTTTTAGTGGCAAACTTGTATGGCTAATGGAGCTCCCTAAGCCACTGTCGGACGAAACTCGTTCTTGTTGGGGGTGATTAATCGTTTCCTATCGCATAGATCATTGCAATTGACATCGGGCATGATTTCTTGTACCAGGTACTCCGATACAAATATGGTTTTGGATCAGAGAGAGAGAGCCTGCTTTAATCGAGAAACCTCAGGGTGTCACGAGCGGCCGAAGTCGAAAAATGTTTCCGGCTCCACTCAGATCAATATTTGTACCGGGAAGTGCTACGCTTTCCGTAGCAAGCGTCTGCTTAGCGCAGAGATTTGTCAGGGTAAAAACCCAGCTGGGCATCGGGACGGGGGGGCTTTCACTCATCCCGATACTTCCGATGAATGGCATGACCGGCGGCAGAGCAAAGAGATACACTACGGGGATGTTGTTGCCATCAAGAACTTGGAGCTAATGCACACCGCTGTATACACATATGATGCTTGAGGACGCGTGTTGGTCTGATGGGTGGGGTCAAGCCTGCGGTCAGGGGGGTCACCGTTGGGCTTTCGGTGTAAGGTGGCCCGGGGTTACTGGCGCGAGTGATTAAAGGCATGACCGGCGGCAGAGCGAAGAAATACACAACAGCGTTGTTGTTGCCATGAAGAACTTCGAATTAGAGCACAACGCTGCATACAGATATGATTCTTGAAGAGACGTGTTGATCTGATCGATAGGCTCAACGCTGCGGTCAGGGGGGTAACCGTTGGGCAATTGGTGTCAGGTGGCCCGAAGATACTCGCGCGAGTGACCCCCATTGTTTTTTTGGCGTCTTACGCTTTCGTGCATATGTATAATGTTGCGATGTGAATCCGCAATGGTATGGTAAGCTACCCTGCCTGAAACTAAACGTCTTGAGTATTTTCTTGCGTGAGGAACACAGTCACTCGTGCGAGTGGCTCAAACTCGGAAGAGTAAATTGGGTTTATCCCCGGACCAAGGCTACGGTAGGGGGGTCCCTTTTTGGGCCTTGAATTTCAGTGGCTAGGGGTCACTCGCGCGAGTAACCCCTTTGTTATTTTGCTATCTTACGTTTTCTTCATATTTTATATTGGCGAAATCAATCCGCGATGCAAAGGTAATCTAAGCTGATCCAAAACAACTGCCTAAATCATTTTCATCCGTGAGGTACAGAGCCACTCGTGCGAGTGGCTCAAACACACTAGTGAAAACGGGGATACCCCCCCTACCGTAGCCTTGGTCCCCGTAGCATTGACCATAGAGTGGAGTGACGTCGCTCTCGTTGTCTGTTGTAGCGCGACCGTGAATGACACTGCTAGTCTGGTCTTCCTTCCCCGATCTTTCTCTTTGCGCCCCGCCCTAATCGTGTGGAAAATTATCTGCCATGCTTTTGTGTCGCCCTTATTTTATGACGGCGGCAATGATGATGGTGGCGGTGGCTATGATGGTCACGGCGGGGTGGTGACGGTGATGGGTGATGATGAATTTGATTATGTTGGTGGTGGGGGGGGCTGTGGTGACGGATACGTGTGGAAACACGCTGCTGTGCGTCGGGATGAAGCCTGTCCCACTTCCTCGGGGAGCCGTTGTTCATCCTGATGATCTTCGGCGGAATGTTCCGCTTCATGGGGGGTTCCATCGTCGTCTCGTACCTTCCCGACTTTTACAGCCAAATGTACCCAGACTACAACACCATATGTAAGTGAGAAAGAAAGGCCACTGCAGCACGCAACGCAGAAAAATGAGGCGGGACTTATTGTTTTTGGCCAACATATTTCTAGTTTGGGCAGGTTTCCTCAAATTGTGGATCCTCTTAAATGGTGCAACTCTGCCGCAGTACGCGTCCATCCGGTCGCTGCCGGGGCTACGATAAGGCGGGTAATTTGTGGGGCCTTTCTGTTGCAGTGGCTCAAGGCCACTTCCGCGAGTGGCGCCCCTGTTCCTTTGCGATCTTGAGTTTTTTGTGCCCTTCAAAGTTTCCCATTTGAATCCGCAATGCAATGGCTAGCTGCGCTCCCCAACCTAAAACGCGTCCGAAGTATTTTCAGCGAGGTACACACTTTAGGCCCTCTTGCGAGTGGCTCAGACGCAGTCCAGGTGGGGGCTTTGTCTCTCGCACGTATCTATTTTTTCAAACGCAGGATGGGTGGTGATAAATCGAACTCCCAAAAAGAATATCCCACAAGAGCAGCGGTTTTTTTCTTGTACTGCACAATTCTGTGGGAGCAAGATTGCGTGCGCGCTTTCAACGTCAAACTAGAGGGCCGAAGGCTCCGTATTCACAGGAAACGATCAAAGCTGACGATCTAACGGGAACCGAAGCGCTAGGTGTCGACGAATCGACGAGCATGACCAAGACCAATAACGACGACACAACAAACACGAGTAAGACCACAACCGAGGTTTTAATTGTACGTTATGATGCGTGTTTATGGCGACAAGGCGTTCCATCATAGGTGTGGCACCTTTTCAGCCACCAAGGCTTCTGAAGGAACAGGCTACCGTGACCGATTTTCGTCGGAATTTTATACTTGGTTTGGTTACTGATTGCCTCCTATGGCTGGTCACCAGACGGCTTAGTTCATCTGATTGAACGTTCAGCTTACTCCTCAATTGAGCTTTGGGTGAAGTAGTAATAGTACTAAGAGTATAAAAATTCTCGAGTAGTTGTTAGCCTCAGAATACAACCGATGCACCTCTACGGCAGCATCTGTCGCAAATGCAGAGACAATAGCTAATTTCACACGTATATACCTGTCACGGCTTTGGTGTATTTCAGACAGCTACCTGAACGCCTCCGTGGTGTCTTTCGGCGGAGCTCTGTCTTCCTACCTCGGGGGGTTAGCGGCCGACAGGTGAGCACGCACAACCACAAGCACCGAACGAACGCGAAAGCATCCCTACACAGCATTGGGTGGTGTTCTCCCTGTGGTGCCGGCTGGATATTGCCTGTGGCCGGGGTAGTGTCGGCGAAATCGTTTTGCGCAACTGGAACCTGCTTAAGTGCACTAGTACATGTAATATCGGCACTATATCCAGTAATGCAGGTATCCTGTATACTGCCGATACTAATGATTGGCACGTACCCTCACTAGGAATAGTCACCAATGTTCTTACGAACGACAAATACGTAGAGAGGGGTATGTTGAATATACCAGTTCCTAGAGAGATACGAGCGGAGCGCGGGGGTTGGGGGAGGTTAAGCGGGCAACGCCTGTGGGTTGATTGGGGGGGAAACCGAGCTACGTCCTTTGAGCGTTTTGACGCCGCAAAAAGTTTATACGAGTACTGATAATGACCAGGCAACAAGAAATATGGCCATTACTTTCCGAACGACTGTCGAATGATGACGGCGGAGATGCAATGGTCCACCGTATATCGGGAGATCCAGCCGGTAGCTGGTTTCAAAAACAGATATTTCGGTAAAGAAACGCCGGAGGGGCTTCCGTAGAACGACTCAGGGGAGCGGTATGTTTTTTGAGAACCTGGTTTAGGGGATGATGAAAGTGATACGCGATTGTCAAGGCCATGACGTAAGTATACCACGAAAAGTGTTGCAAAAGCATGCCATGGAGGTATCGAAATTGACGAATGCTACGATATAGAGGCAGTAAAGCTATTTCCGTTTGTTATATTTTGAAGGATGGGACTTCTTAGCCCAAAATCGTCGTATTTGACGTTTTTATTTTGGATGTATGATTCGTTTGTGCAGTCCAGACCAATGGATTCGCTCATCGCGTTGCACCCCCATTTTTTTCTCAAAATCAGTTTTTGGGCGAGGTGGGGCTGGAGGTGCTCAAATACAGAGGATCCCTCAGAACCTAAACGGCCAGCTCTACCGTGGCGTGTATGAGGTCGGAAGATTTGGGGCCAAAGAGTCCCGCCGCCATTAGAACGAGGGTTGCCGTGAAATAAGCACTACGTCTAGAGTAGCACCCGCCAAAGGCCTTGTCACATTGGCAAGCTTACGAAACCTGGGGTTTGCTAAAGCTGCACAAGGGTTTCGTACATATTTTGGTCGATTTTTCGATCAAGAACCCAGTCGTTTGGAACCAAATTCAGCGAAATCGTGCCTCCTCTATCATATCGTAGCACACGTGCCATACGCCCACCTCCTCAAAGTTTCCTTGTGAGGAAAGCTGTGCTCATTACACGCACCCCAGTAAGCCTCCTCCGCAACTTTTAATGTATGCACCTCAATCAAGTCTGCGACGGTGCATATTGGCTTGACCGTTCGTCATATTTAGT
The DNA here is from genome assembly GCA_012845835.1 of Undaria pinnatifida. Lineage (NCBI taxonomy): Eukaryota > Phaeophyceae > Laminariales > Alariaceae > Undaria > Undaria pinnatifida. The sequence continues at coordinate 8,903,159 of JABAKD010000015.1, read as the reverse complement.
TTGACCGTCTACCATGTTGTTTTAAACGGCCATCATGTTGCTTTCGCCCGTCCGTCACGTTAGGTATGACCGAACTTCGTGTTTTTTTACCGTCTGTCGCATTTGTTTTGACCGCCCGGCATGTTTGACGGGACGCGACGTGTCACGCCGTCGCCGAAAATGAGGTGGGAGAAGGCGGGCGAGAAAAGAGCGCGAATGTACATCGCCGCGATAGGGGCGCTTTTGGGTACTCCGGCATTCTTCCTAGTGATCGTTGTCCCCAGCTTCTACGCCTCCATGTTCTTCCTCTTGGTGGAGTGAGTTTGTGTTCACACGTGTATATGCTTTTTTTTTTGGGGGGGGGGTGGGGGGTTGGTCTCTGTATTGTGCCGCAGTATACGTTACGGAAACATTATCCGTCTATGGAGCCGGTTAAATGGTGCCAGTTGGCCACCATCTGATGCCTGTTAATTTGCTTGTGGCACATATGGAGAACACCGCTAGTGGTAGCATGCGGAGTAGTGCGCCGTTCGCCGTACAGTCCCGGTATTCCGTCTGGTACATGTAGGCACTATAGAGGGACCATGCCAACAGCTGGTTTGATACTAAGGTAAGGGTTGGCTGCTCGAGTGGACGCGTGCTACGACAGAAGTTCGCCACGTATTTTCCGAGGTTTCCTCAACTAGAACCTCCCAAAAACTGATCTCCTGAACAGTAAAACTGATGTCGTATGAACAATCCCATGGCCGAGGTATGCAACGAAAATCATGTGGAAAAATCGTCTATATTCGACGATTTCGGTCAAAAAATGGTCTATTGCCGACGATTTTGGGTTAAGTGGAGCGCCACTCTCTAGAAACCGTTTCAGAAAAACTACCTCTAGTATCGTAGCACGTGGCAGTGATACTATACCATATGTTCGGGCATGGTTACAATCTTCGCCATGCTAGGCTATTCTGTACGTTAGTTATTTACCGGTCATTGATAGGCACTCTTTTTTCATAACCTCAAGAGCCATTCCTGCGTGTCGGTGTCATGGTGTGTATCACCCCATGGAGCTTTTTGCTATGATGCCACGATAGAGGAATACCACGCTTCGGCTTAAACATGTCATGACGGGGCTCCTTGTCCCAAGGTCGTCGGAACATTTCGTTCCTTTTTCAAATGGGCGAACATTGTTTTCGTAGACGTTGAAGATACTGTATCTAGACCGTGCGATTGGTCATCGGGTGTGTTAGCGAATTCAGGTTCCCTCCAAAATCAGTTTTTGGGAAGTGTATCGAGCGCTTCAAAGAAGAAGCGTTAATAATACAATGGTGTCCATCGTAGCATGCGTCGTTCTGAAATCGAGTGTCCAACTGCAAAATGATACTCGAGCACTATTTGCAGTGCTGCTCATGAGTCATCCAACGGTCACAGACAGAATTTGGGTCAAACGTTTGTCGCCGCTCGATCTATTCAAATGAGGAAACCACAGGTCAGTTTTGAGTCCGATACTTTCGTGAGTATGGTTGTTTTAGGACTAGAGTCATCCCATTCTATTAATAGGTGTGCAGGAAAAGTTTCTGAACTTCAAACATGAAGAGCTCCGTATCTCATCGGGAACACGACTGACGACATTCGACTGATTCTACGATAGCCCCCCGAAAACGATTGAATTTCTTTAACGAACGTTTCATGGCTGCTCGACTAGAGGAAGGACTCTACGAAACACTCTATTCCTGTAAGTTCTTGTTTGCAAAGGGCTATCGAACGATGACGAGGGGATAGCAAGGGGCGCCGTACTTCAGAAGGTACGGCTGGGAGCTGGTTTCAAAATCGGCGATTTCGTTAAATAAAAGTTGGGAGGGCTATCTTAGAACCACTCATTCGTTCGAGCAACCCTTGGAACGGAAATCTATTTGGGTTAGTCCTGAACTAAAGATGTCGTAAATATTGTCATACACGCCTGAGGAGCTCAGCCGGTCATACACGTCACACACGTTATACAAGTTAGGCAGAAAAGGCGCCACCATTAACGTTGAATGACTGCTTCGACCAAGCGAGAATCGTTCTGTTGTGCGTGCTTGGCGTTTAATGGATATCTGCCATACAGGTTCCTGTTCGCAGAGTGCTGGCACGGCCCCGTCCTCTCGGTGCTGCAGAAACATCTCCCCCCACGGGCGCGGTGAGTTTACATATAGCGATCAGCCGATCGGGTCGGGTATTGCACACCGTGCGAGACGGTTTCGTCCAGGGCGACCACTGGTCTCGTCCCTTAACGACGGCGTTGTATATAGGATGGAAGGGCGTTTGATACGGGGGTTTGACCGCCACGAAGCACGCCAGCGGGGATAGAACGTCCCAATTAACATTCCAGAAAGAAGGATACGACGGCAAAGGCGTGTGTGTGTTTGGCCGAGTGGACCAAGTCTAGGGTATTGTAGTATCATACTCCGCCATGCCCCGTTTTTCACTGCTGGGTGTGAGCTATCACACCACACATACTATCATACTATCAAGCTGTTTATATCATACTGCCATACCATCACACTATCATACTACAAGACACTCATACTGTCATACTACCATGCTATCATACTGTCATACTATGCCGGTCGTCCCGGTGGCGTATCGGGTTATCTTCGAGCCTTGAGTAGATCAGTTTCGTGAGTTCGAATCCCCCGAGTGCATACTCGTACAAATTCGTGGAGGCATTTCCTTGCGCACAAATTAACTTGCGGAAAGTGCGAGAGCGCGAGTTAGCAACACTCGGGGAAAAATCGACGAGCAGTGGGATTGCTGAACCCTATGCGCGATGAATTTGAAGGCAAGAACCGGGGGGGGAAGGGACGACACCTGTGACCACGGCTTGTTCAGAAGCTGGAATAAGTAAGAGTGTGCGAAAACAAACGCAAAAAACTATGATACTATCACACTTTCAAACTATCATACCATGATTAAATTATACTATCACACTATCACAACTATCATACTGTCATACCATCATACTATCATACTATCAGACACTCATACTATCATACTATCGTACTATCATACTATCATTGTACCATACTACCATACTATCATACTATCATAGTATCATTCTATCATTCTGTTATTCTATCATTCTATCATACTATCATTTTATCATACTCTCATACTATCATACCATCATACTATCGTTCCATCATACATCATGCTATCATACTATTATACTATGATACCATCATTTTATGATACTATCGTACTATCATTCTATCATACTATCATACTCTCATACTATGATACCATCATACTATCATTCTATCACACATCATGCTATCATACTATCATTTTATGATACTATCAACTATCATACTCTCATACTAGTATAAATATTAAAATACACTCCAGCTGTGAGATCGAATATTTTGTCGAAACTCATATTTGCAAGCTGTGTGTGATACTCCGATAGCGCATATTACGGGTTGTGTGTCCTCATTAAGGATATAGGTCTGCGACTCCCCTTGCAACTACAGTGTAGCTATCAGGGTCAACACGGTGATGTTAAGCAGACTGTGCGTGGGAACTAAAAAACCCGTTTCTGAGGGAGACAACATCTGACAGCTGTGAAGGAAATGCATCAATTTATCACGTGGATCCTGTAAGTCGAATAACCGGTGAGGGGAGGGCGGAGTCTTTAAGGACGTGGGGTCCTGATTTTGGTCAAAAGGGGGGCGGGATGGGGGTATAGGGGGGGGGGACGGGTCAGGCAGCTCACTTTGTGCGTGGAAACTTTAAATCCTTCCTGTGGGGGAGGGGGGGGATGTGTGGCGGGGGGGGGGGCGGGGGGCGGGGGAGAGGGCTTTCAGTCGCATAGATATAGGGGTTTGATATACGCGTGGTGCTAGATCTAGGCGATGGTGCGGGCGGTGGCGAAGGAGGGGGCGTTGGGGGTGGGGGGAGGAGTGGGAATGGCAGCAGCGGCATGGACCGCTATTAAAAGATAACGAGGTCATACTCGGGGCGTGGAAGTGTTCATTACTCTGGCGGATTTCTATATTAGGTGGGGCGTTAAGCAAAAGAGAGCGAGGAAAAAGAAGAAAAAAAAAGAGGGGGGCGGGAGCGAGAATGGTTTCCAAGAGGTTTGGGTCACACAGTATTATAATACATACAAGCGATGAGATCAAGGATTTGGTCGACACTGATCTTCGCAACATTGTGTGTGATCCTCCGATCGCGCGTACTAATCATATATGTAGGGGCTTGCTACACGCGGGGTGCTGGGTCTAGGCAATCGTACGGGGTGTGGGGAAGGACGGGGCGTTGGACGGGGGGAGGGGGGATGAATGAAAGCTACGTCATGGATGGCTAGGAAGATAATGACGTGATATCAATTGCTTAGGAGTGTGTATTACCCTGGCCGACTTCGATTGTAATTTGGGCGGTTCGACGAACTGGGCGGGGAACCAAATGCGGGGGGGAGGGCGGAGATGAGTTGGAGCTACGGCATGGATGACTAGATGGATAATGAGATGATATCAGCTGGCTGGTAGTGTTTACTACTCTTGTAGATTTTGATTCCAGGTGGGGCGTTTGAACAAGGGGGATCGGGGAGGGGGGCATTTCAACATGTGCGCCGAAACTATAAACCCTTCAAGGGAACGAACCTGACGGTTTCATCAGGAAGACACCCCTTCGAATCACCCGCCTGGTAATGTTTTTCATTCTAGAAGGTTTGATGTTACATGCAGTATGCAACCCAGTTCTTAAGTGTATTAAACAATGTGTTAAAATATTCATAATTGTTATTGTACGTTGATCGAAATATATAATATTTCAATCGATAGGTACGAGCATGTAGACACCATTATGTTCTGACATCGGTAATTATAAGAGATACATATTGTCAAATACAACAGGCGAGGTGATGTGGTCATGCAATGTCACCGCCATTGAGAACGAAGGGGAGAATTGCGAATCGTCATTGTTTTGAAAGGAACTCTTAGTGTACACGCGCTCAATTACGTTACTTCGTTAGTCATGCTTCGCTCAGCATAGGTTAGGAGGCGATCATGCCGACGGTATGTACGGAATACCCTACGTAATGAGTTGGTAGTGCGGTTTACCTCTCTTTTAACATATCTGTCTGTACCTCCTTTTCACATTATTATTGTCTTACATATACGATTTTACGCCTATGATTTTTACGGTGCCGATGTGGGGCTCTGAGGTCGCCAACCCTAAGACAGAGATACATCTTACAAATACACCAAGCGAGATGACGTGGGAATGCAATGTATAGCACCACTATTGAACGCGAGGGTGACTTTACTTTGGTCGGCAATGACCAAGGCTACGGTAGGGGGGGTACCCCCATTTTCACTGGTGTGTTTGAGCCAGTCGCACGAGTAGCTCTGTACCTTACGGATGGAGATGGTTTAGGAGCTTGGTTTGCCGCAGCTTAGATCACCTTTGCATTGCGGATTGACTTCGTCAATGTAAAACATGAAGAAAACGTAAGATTGCACAGGAACAAAGGGGTTACTCGCGCGAGTGACCCCTAGCCACTGAAATAAAAATCCCAAAAGGGGACCCCCCTACCGTAGCCTGGGTCGCATATGCTACTGCGTTTGGTAAAGGTTTTCACGCGATCATGCAAACGGCTGGAGGCACGAAATACACCGCATAATAGGTTGGTAGTGTGGTCTACTGCAGTGTGAACAGATCTGTCTATTAATACTTTCTTTTCACATTGTTATTAGCTAGTGTACGATTATTCGCCCTGTTTTCTCCGCACTGTCGTCGAAGATGTTGTGGTCCTGTAGATGTCGCGTCCATGTCTGGTGCTCTTGTTAGTGGTGCTCATGAAAACATGCCCGGGCGCGTAGTAGTTGATCGCTGAGTGGTGTTCCTTTCCTTCACATCAAGCCAGGTTGTGTATGTCAACGCAACCGCTTGCTTGAAAACGACAAATGAGATTCCTCACACACCTGATACAGAGGAGACGCGGCCCGAAGATTTTTCAATGTACCGACAGTCAGGAACAGGTTATCGAGCAGCGCACTTCATCTTCACTACCGCTCGTCACTCCACCTAAACTCTACGGGCATGCGTTGGACCTTGTTCGTTGATGCCCAAAACCATTTTGCAAAGCAGGTGATGTGTGGTGGGCGAATGCTGTAATGATGCGCGCTGCTACGATTACCTCGTCTCTTGTTCTGTTTGTTCTTGCGTTCTTGACGAACCTGGTATTGGGCAACGAGCAGTTTTGGCGTATTTTAGGTTTGTGTAAAGACTATATGTAGACTGTGCGATGTTTCTGAGTCGTAGGGACCTCAACATAGAATCCAGGGAACATCTGTTGCATCATTTGACAGGGTTTCGTATGTAGACGTGTATACTATTGCACCACCATACCCTCATACTATCATACTGTCATACTGTCATGCTATCATACTATCAGACTGTCGCACTGTCACACTATCATATTCTACTATCATACCAACATACTATTATACTATCATACCATCATTCGGTCATACTATCATACCATATCATACCATCTTACTCGCACGAGCGACCATGTACCTCACCGACAAAAACATGTTAGATATTTTTCGCTTGGCGCAGCTTATAGCTAACTATTCGGTTGGGGGTTCGCGTCGAACATTTTGAACGACACAAAGCCTAAAGAAGGCAAGGAACAAAGGTGTCACTCGCTCGAGTGACCCCCCCGAGCCATTGCGCAAATGAAGAAAAAAAAACACATTACATGAACATAACCCTTATGGTACCGCAGCTTTGGCCAGTGATACGATAGACCTAGCACTTTTTGGGGTAATTTGTGTCTTCTGATTGACCAAAATGGTCCGAATGTCATTCTATACGATGCACAGTGTGATTTTTGTTTGACTGCCTTCACCATGATCGGATCCACGTCTGGTTGCACGTTCATTTAAAAAAAGGTCAGTTTAGAAAATAGAAAATACATCGTTTTTTTGTTGGTGAACATCAGGTTAGGGGCGTTCGAAATGAAAATGTGCACCTCTGTCGCAGCCTGTGCCTTTCGGCTCCATTTCAATAGTAGCTCATCGTTATCCGCGGGATTTATATCGCCTCAGGAACTGGACCCAGTTTTGAATATGCCCCCGATAGTTGCGGACATAACCAACGGCACGGGATAAATGCATGGGATACGTATATTGACGTCTGTAATAAATTCGAAAACAAGGAAGTTGCTGTTTGATACCTTCGGGAGAGCTCAAGGAGAGGCATATGTGACAACTCTGGTCAAACCAAGAACAATCCGCGGCTATGTAGGTGCGTGTTGGCCCGCATTATGTGCGTGCAAAGAGCTTGCACTTCGTGGCGGCGACTTGGCTGTGCTTAGTTCAATTTTGTGGCTGGAAAAAATAAGCGGATATTTTCACGAGACGGTGCTGACAATTTGGTCTAGAACATGCAAACAAACGGCTGGTGACGATTGCTAGCTGCTGACTGCTTACTCCAGCCAGCGCCCCAGTCACGGGGGACTATCCGAACTTATTGACGCAACGCGTGGAGAGTGTTCCGACCGGGACCAAGGGCAGCGGCGTGTGTAAGCTTGATGTGTCGTCTTGACTACTACTTGTGGACGAACGCCCCGAGCTTTCCCCTTCGTATATACGAACTTTGACCTGGTTGGGGAGTCTGGGAGTCATCTCACGGTAGGTTGCAGGTTTCCGCAAACTAATGTTGCTGACCTTCTGGACGGCCAAGCTCCCCAAACAAGGATCTCTAGCAAGAACACCCAACCATATGGCTGCCCGGACCTTGGAGGGTAGGTTTGACGTTCTCTCATTGGTCGAGGGCTATGTGGTGGTCCACAGATCGGAATAATACATGATTTTCCAAATCCGGTGCACCGTGTGTGTCTCACCCGTTTATGTCCCGTTTGGGTTCCGGAATAAGGACAGGGTTAGGGTTAAGGGTTAGAGTTGGGGTTAGAGTTTGGGTTAGGGCTGGGGGGTGAGTCGGATGTACGCTCTTGAAACTATTTGACCAGTAGTAAGTGCTTTCTGCTCGCAAACGCGAACAGGCCACCGCCTTCAAAGATCCGGGCGGCCAACGTGTTAGGTGATCTTAAACACTACCGGTTGCTCTCATATTTTTACGAGTATATTAGTTTCACGACCAGCGCTTAGAAACGTTGGTTGAGGGCTTTCGCGACCGAATGATGTCGAAGCCATGCTTCGGGTGATGATGATGATGATGAATATGATGATGTTGAGCTAGCTCCTCGTGATCGCAGCTCAGGAAATTCTGCGGCACCGCCACCGTGGGATGCCTCTGGGTAAGAAAAACATAGTAGGAGTAGTGTTGAAACCTTCGACCGTCACAATCCAAGGGCTAACCCAATCCAGACGTAATATCAGCAATACGTTACCGTAGATCTACCTTTGGCATATGTTTCAATTCCACTTTTTATGGTGGATTATTAACAAACCTTTTTCGTTGGCTTGTTGGCCTACTCGTAGTGTGTTTAGGTTTGACGGGTTTTGTGATATATTTATACTTACTTTTGACCCAGGCTGGTCCCTTTTTGGGCCTTGAATTTCAGTGACTAGGGGTCACTCGCGCGAGTAACCCCTTCGTTATTTTGCGATCTTACGTTTTCTTCGTATATTATATTGACGAAATCAATCCGCAATGCAAAGGTAATCTAAGCTGCTCCAAAACAACTGCCAAAACCGTTTTCATCCGCGAGGTACAGAGCCACTCGTGCGACTGGCTCAAACACACCAGTGAAAACGGGGGGACCCCCCCTACCGTAGCCTTGGTCTTTTCCAATCGGGAAGAGTTTGAAAATCGCAAACAGTTTCGTTGTTCTCCGATTGACGTATCCACGGCGCGTGCAACGGTAGCAGAAACACCTTTACGGCCTATTTGTTTCATCGGTTCGTCGGGCACACTCGCGTAAATGTTTTATCTATTTCTCGCTTATTTGATAAATTTCGCCGACATTGAAACGTTCGATGCGGTGGTCGAGATGAAAATTGCGATGCATACCGCCCTCGTCGTAGCCTTGATGTGACACATGATGCCCCCTCTACCTTTGCACATGTCGCGCGGAAAACATAGGGGCGTGGGGTTTGGGTGCTACAGTTTATTCACGATGAGTGCAGGAAGCCTAATGTCGTACGCAATTGGACTCGTACTCGAAGACTACACCTCCGACTACGCTATCAAGGTGTGTCATTTCAACCGCTCATACCGCTTTATCGTCCCTCCCTTCCCTCCTTTTCCTAGCTCAGAACCTGCCGCATCGTTTTGGGCTTAACGTTGGGCCGTACACTGCCCTACAGTATCATAGGGATTGGCGAGGCTTATGACGCTGTTTACCATAGAGTTATCGTTTTTCGGCGAAACTAGTTTCTGTCCTAATGTGGTCACGTCCATCCAAACTTGTCAGAACTAATGTCATTCTTGTTTTCGATATCACTGGATGTTTTTTGTATGCCTAGACCGTGGGTGTCGGGCCAAGGGGTTGCGCGTTCGAGTAGTTCCACGGTAGGAATTGCACGTTATGGATGAAACCGTTGGTGGAAATGTGATGTCATGTCATGACATGTTAATAAGTGCGGTTGAGCTCTTAGAGGGAGCAACTACCGGTTAGTATAATAGTTGGACGATGCTAGTTTGTTTTACGACTGTAGGACGTGTGTTCCTCCTGGGTTTGCGCGAAACGTGCCTTCGAAGTCATGTTTAGGATGATGGCGGTGACATATTGCGCTCCCGACGTTCGCATCTCAAGCCCGTTGTGCTGGACCCCTTTCGTGGGATAGCTGTCTTTTGCTGTACCCAGAGTAAGCCTTTCGGTGAGGTATAGAGCTTCCTAAAGGGGAATCCGTGACAAAAATGTTGTTTTTTTTCCACCCGGAGCACCCACGTTTCCCCGTAGACCGTTGACGGGAGACCGCGGATAGTGTGAGTGAGGGTGGATACGCCCTAAAAGTACTATCGAGCTCAGCCCATCCAAAACGGGTGCATAATAGTAAATATTTCCTTGGCGTCGCAAACAAACAGATTGGTGGCGGTGCTTTTCGTGAACCCTGACAGCACATACAGTGAACCCCATAGGCTAAATATCGATGATAAACAACGGCGCGAGTGGCACTGAGTCGCTTAAAACCGAAAACCTAAACCTGACTCTCCGGCCGTATCCTCAGTGCAGCTTACATGGTTGAGACTGGACCGAGAGCCGTAGAAGGGGCAGAATGTTTTAACCTAAACCTTTGTTCCTGGTGTATTATTTTGCTTCTTCCATTCCCAGATGTCGAGTATTCGAGCGCGGGAAGCACTTTCTTCTCGCTGTGTGTTCGATACGGCGTGACGCCGTACTCTTAAATGGGATTCAAGTAATGCGAATCAGATAAAAAGTATCAAGATCGAATATATTCCCTACGCTACGTAGGCACAATATAATATCGGACATACTGTAACGACATATACTATCTCCGAGACCCCAAAATGATACCCCAGACTACAACACAAGACCAAATGACCAAGGCTACTCGCACAAGTGACTCTGTACCCCACGGATGAAGGTGGTTTAGGCACTTGGTTTGGCGCAGCTTAGATCAACTTTGCATTGCGGATTAATTTCGTCAATGTAGAACATGAAGAAAACGTAAGATCGCATAGAAACAAAGGGGTTACTCGCGCGAGTGACCCCTAGCCACTAAAAATAAAAGGCCCAAAAGGGGACCCCCCTACGTAGCCTGGGTCAAATTCAAGCGTAAAACTTCGTAATTAAGATCAACTAATGAAAATATCACAAAACAAACATCATCACCTCACTTCGGATATTGACGAAAGCAAAGATTGCCATATCAGGATGACCATAGCCCACTCCAAAACCCGAAAAAAATACCTTAGAGTGCAGGACGCACAACGAAAGTTCCTAGACAAACTCCCGGCTCCTTAGACCATTTCTTACAGAATCGGATTTGTCAGTCGAAAACCCCCTTTTCGACTGAGAAGCCCAGATCGGGCTGTGTTACACAGTCCATAAAGGGCTTTTTCGACTCCATTTTTTTACGACTAAGTTTTCCGACTGGGGGGTCCACTCGAAAACATCTGCCAGCCAAAAAATTCAGTCTAGAACGTTTTACACCTGCTTTTTGAACTCATCCCATCGCTAATCCCGCCACAAAATGCATACTCACACTCTCAAAGATGTTACATTGAAGTATCACACAAGAGCAGTGACGCTGCCTTGGCTATCACTGTTGTTGCTTCTCGCCGCAAGTCAGCGTGGCGGGCGTTTAGCTCCTCTCCCCAGCAGGGTGTATCACCCGACGGCAGCAGCACGCGATATAGATGCCATGTTGCCAACAATGTCTACTCCTGCTGTAGCTTTGGCGGTTCTCGGCTGAGGGCAACGCCACGAACGTAGCTTTGGCGGCTTTCGGCTAAGCCCAACGCCACGAACCTGCTTGGACGAAGGTTCTTCGTGCGCGAAGCACGCATTGCTTGCGAAGAACGCGCGAAGCACAGAGCTGCCAACCGATTTTCGACTGCCATACAGAAGTACTCCCGAACACCAATCGCCTCTAAGAGGAGCAAAAAAGCATAAAATCGACTCGACTGACGAGAAGAAGAAGAACCCGAAGAATCCAATCCAGAAAATGTCCAGTCATAAATATCCGTCCTCGAAGAAGGCCGTTTTCGACTGGCGGAACCCGAATGTTTAGAATATGGCCTTAACCGACGCCAAAGAACAACCTATGTTCCATCTCTTACAATGAACTGTTGGTTCAACCTGTGTCCTTTTCCTGTTCTCTGGTGTCGTGACGTCTTGTTTTGTTTATGTTTCGGCGTTTCTGTCACGTTAATCCTGCCCATTAATTTACTTGTTGTCTATGTGAGCCTGTGGAACATACCGCCTTCGTCCCAGTGTCGTTGTCCACGTTTCTCTGTTGGTTCTCTGATCACCTTTTAATGCTAACTGTTCTTTGTTTCGGCATATCTGTGTAAGGTACATTAATAGCACAATTTCCCTCTTCCTGTCCCTCTCTCTTCGTGAATTTCAGGTCACACTAATTCTAAGTGTTTGCGGGACTTACCTGGCGAGTGCAATTTTCCATCTGCTTGCATCGCTCTTCATGCCAAAGCTGGACGCTTCCAAAGGAAGCGAGGTGCGCCAGAAAACATCCTAAAACTCAACTTACAAACGTTGCCAGCAGGCCACCCCCTTCCCCCCACCCGCCTCGCTTGTATGATATTGTTTTGATAAATATTGGTTGGGTCGGCGTCGGTTGGCAACTACACTGTGAAACATGGCGCGCACTACATGAGCTAGACCACCAGGGTGCCTTTATTTTTTTTGAGGTCGACGGTAAAGGTTGATAATCTGTGCAAGGTGGAGAACGTTCACTCTGCACACAGGCAATAATCATACAACGTAGTGTTCATGGCAAGGCACGCAAGACGCAGTTATATAATACTCTTATTGCTGTGTCTGGAATCGACCGTAGCGGATATTTGATTAACTTATTGAAGCTGTCATCCATATGCAAGTCCGCCTCACGAGTGCAGGTCCTAGTAAGATGCAGCTGACTCTTCATGCGACCCATCGAGCACCTCACGGCGCTTCGCACGTGGTGCATGCAATATCTGCTGGCCCGACATGCTCCGTGTTGGCATTGTAGTCTAGTTTCCATGGCCATACAACATCGGCCACGCCTGAAAACCGAGTAGACCCCGCCCCTCGCGCCTCATGTACGCCACTTTGAAAACCCGTCGTAGACGTCCTTCTACAAACTGTCCTCATTACGGAACCGTGCTACGCCGGGCGTTGCATGTTGTGCGTTCAAGTAGTTGACGCGCTCTACTTTAATATACGTTAACGTCTATTCTATTTGTCGATGTAGCACTTTTGTTGCTCTGAAAACGTTTTCGGAATGACCAAGGCTACGGAAGGGGGGCTACCCCCATTTTCACTGGTGTGTTTCAGCCACTCGCACGAGTAGATCTGTACCCTACGGATGAAGATGGTTTAGGCACTTGGTTTGGCGCAGCTTAGATCACCTTTGCATTGCGGATTGATTTCGTCAATGTAAAACATAAAGAAAACGTAAGATTGCATAGGAACAAAGGGGTTACTCGCGCGAGTGACCCCCAGCCATTGAAAAAAAAGGCCCAAAAGGGGACCCCCCTACCGAAGCCTGGGTCGAATGACGGTGCCCCCAGTACATAATCGTCGGAAGTTCATTTCTTGTTTTTCGAGGGGGGGCAGGGGGCAAATTTCTATGTATACCTAGTTTATGGGATTGCTAGTGTTCATCGGGCAGGGACGTTATGTTTCCCCGCGGGCCGATTGTGAGTGGGGAAATACATTAGGATATTGGTGCACCTCTGCCATAGCTTTTGTCATCCTTGCCATCGACAAGGCTGCTTCACTCTACGGCCAGCACCTGTGACGGCGGGGATGTACCCCATCAATAGTGTTTCCCTACTCATTTGAGGCGGTTCCATGTACTTAATCCCAATATATTACTGTCAGCAAAGTGGATTAATAAGCTACCGGTCAAACGGTGGTATATTGGGGTAGTGGCCTACTGGTCGTACAGTATTAGCCCAATAGCAGGTATACAGCAGGTGGCAGGTTATTCTATCGAACTAGTACTTTTTCGGTGGAATGCCTTTCAAAATGATGAGACACGGATCCGTAACACGAAACCGTCAGAAGTTCGTCCTCTTTTTGGACGATATTTTCGGACATCACCTAGTCTTGTCCAGTTTGCCTCATGCGGAACACCCCGGTCCGAGCACCGAGTCGATGGAATCACGGGTGACCCGAGCTACGGTATTAAAGTGGTATACATATTAATAGTACCACGACTCCTTTGTCATTAGCTCATACCGGCCATTACGACGAGTAGCGCTGTACCCCGCACGGACTCTGGCTTGAAAACCGAATAGTTTGTTGACGCAAGGTAACAGGACACGTGCTAAAACAGATGTAGTATCCTTTTGCGGCTGAACGATATCCTGAACTGTGAGGCTCCTTAGCCGAAAATGGCTTCGTCGTCAACTTTTGGGTCAAAACGATTTTTTGTTTATTCTAGGACCGTTGCCACGTTAGAGATGTGCACCCATTCTTTTCTCAGGCTCTTAGTTTCAGGACCTCCGTTCCCCGCCCAAAGGCTGGTGTTGGGAAAAATATGAAGTGCAGCCTCGATAAACAGTTCCATTTGAAACTAGGTATTAAAATAAATACAATTTGCGAACCAAACGTATGAAACTCCAACGAATTTGGGGTGTAAGGAGCACAGTTCACGTATGTGATATTTTTGCCCAAACGTGCGACCTCTATCGTACCACTTTTCATCAACTGAATACAGTAGAATACGGGAGTGTGTTTCCCCATCGGTTAGGACTTTCGTTTTGCCCCATTTGGTTTCGGGCGGGAAATAGAGCTCGTTAAGTGAAAACGATGAAATGACCGGAAAGAAAATTGTGCACACCTGTACCACTGCACGATGAAAACAAGCAACAGTTGTAACACAAATCTTGTGGTAGGGCGCAGCAGACTTTTGTGGACTCCCACCACGAGGAGCTCAATAGACTCACTGAAAAGTAAAATTCGAGGGCGTTCAACCGCGCAACCCAGCCAACAGCTATATATGCGCTAAACGTTTAAAAACATCCATATTTATCCCAAACGTTTAAGGCTAGCCAGTAGTTCATCACTGGATAAACTGAAGCAGCCAGAAGGTCACAAATGTTACTTTGGCCCAAACGGTGCAACCCCTACCACACTATAGAGGGATGACTCAGATTCTCACCGAAAATTACGAATGCGCAATAGAATAAGTCAGGGTATCCACTTACGCAAGCACTACCGATACCGTTACCAAACGGGTGAAGTGATTGGTTCCCCGGCCTTGGTAGGCGAGATCGGTATTCCTCCTTGTCCAACTCCGCCCTCAAATTGGACCTTTCAATGACAGCGCCACGTCGAGTACCGGTCACCGCAGATATTGCGAAAAGCGGCGTTTTGTTCGTACCCACGAGCACGTCTGTTTATACGTTTTGCCGGTCATCCCACGCTCTAGGGGTGCGGCCGATTCTGAGGAATTTCTGAGCGCTTTATATGAGGAGCTAGCTCAATATCTCACCCACCCGACACATGACTTCGAAGGCATTCGTTCACGCAACCCGGCCAAGCCTCTGTGGCCTTGTGGTATGCTCGCAAACTTATTGAACGTAGCCGTTAGTTTCTCATGTGAGGAACTCAACCGGGCAGAGACATACCTTTTTTGGCTCAATAAATGCTACTCTTACCGTAATATTGCTCAGAGCTCGCATGGTTTGGCCGAACTTACTATCTGAATGACGAGAGATCCTAACCTGCTGTCGTTGTAACACCGTTCTGTTGTTTTTGCAAAACCGATTGCTTCGTAAGCCTAGACGACGGCTTTGCTCATCCGGTTGTACTCCGTTGGATCAACATCAGAGGTTTGGGGTGGAGGTATAAAGTAATTGGTCACCTAAATAGAGCCGCAGAATGAAAACGGTGTGCCTCTACGTCAGCATGCGTCGATGTACACGGACAACCCGTTCTTTTAACCTGTTTTCGCCGCATATACGCTGTGCCTGGCAGGCGTTTTTTTATTACGTCGGTGATTGGGCGGTCTAGTAGATTGTGCTACTGAATCATATATTGTGCACCGCCTGCGCATAGATTAAACTTATCCGTGTGCACATTGCCGCCATGATTCTTGTCGTCGCTTTCGCTGCAGACCCAACGGCTTTTGCCACCTAGGGAAGACGGCAGCCCAAACGCAGGCAGCGACAGGGCCAACTCGCGACCGAACGCCAACGGCACGGCGCGAAGCACGAGCGGTAGTCGTGAGACGGTGCACTAGATTTTCGTTTTTTTTTCATTCAGTTCAGGTTCTAGCGTGTTCTTCCGGAGGCGGGACCACGGATCTCAGCGACGCCTTGGGCGACGGCGCTAGCCCTGTCGACCAGTGTGAACAAAGGAGGGAGTGCCAGTAATGGCACTGTTTATTTATGGCAATTACAATTTCGTGGTTTGGATGTTGTCACGATTTATGCCTTATTGGCATGAGATATGTTTCAAACATCTGCGGTAGGAATCCCGCGATACGGCGGTCTCAGTAAGGCGGAATGCCGCCATAAATCGGTCAAAATTGGTTGGCAGTCCTTGTAAACGGCACTCATAACCTGTAAGAAACCAAGCGGTTTCGCCCAACAAGGCGGTCACATTGGCCTGGCATGCCGCCGTCGTGCGAGAGTTGCCCTGCGGTTGAATTGAGATGGCTTACTTGATACTTTGGGCACTAAGGAGATGCCAACAGTGATAAACACTCGAATCACGCAATCCCCAGAGCGAACCCCGATTCTCTTAGCCGTCCATTATGTTGCTCGTCCGCGGGGTATGCGTTTTAGTACTTTGCCGTCGCCCGTGTACCTTGTGGACTCCTGAGCAAGAGCTTTCGAAAACCGCAACCCGACCCTCAGCAAAAACGGTGGTCGGCAGACGATGCGTGGCTCTCAGTTTGCCTCAAACTGTGCGTATGTCGGAATACAGAGCTCCACAACTGACGAACCTTGTGCGAACGTTTGTAAGCATATACCGTACCGTATGTTCAATAGCGTTTCGTTCCTCTGTTCAGGTGATCCCGTGTTTTGCTGTAGCCAACCGTTACTACCTCTGTGACTTTCCCTCTCTCAAAATGGGTGTTGTGTAGGTTTTAGTTGGTACTAGCGCTAGATGCGTGTTGCCCACATTGATATTACTACGTATGTCGTGTTGCTAGAGTACTCGTGGTGTACTGTGATGTACCACTACTCTGAACGAAAAGTAAGGACCATTGCAGTCATAAATCTAGAGTCGTAGCGGCCCTTATATATCCGTCTGTTGTCTCTGGGTCGTAGTGTTGGTGTACATGGTATGAAATGCGTAGCAGCAGTTCCCAGAGCCGCTGCATATTATGGGCAAGGTCATCATTGCGCAGGTCTAACACGCCGGTAAGATCAGAAATCAGCGGATGGAGACGGTGTTTTCACGCCGCGCAGGGCGGTATCTAACCGAGGGAACACTGTTTTCGTACCCATCGGTTGAAGTTGTATGTGAGTGGGAGAATGTTTGACCAGGGAATTGGACCTTGTCGTCCCCGTTTGCCGCGAAACCTCGACGTTGGCCACAGGGACAACTCTCGCAGCGCGCTGGCTTCACGGTCCCCAGCCAATCAGCGACAAGTCGCTGGGTGTGGGGTTTCCACACCGTGTGGTGCGGTATCGACACGGCGGATCACTGTTTTTGTCAACGGGTTGTTGGGGTTGTATATTGTTGGATGGATTTCTGACTCGTGGATTGTTCCTTAACCTGCCCGGGTGCGGCGAAACCTCGACGTTGACCCGAGAGGCAACTCTCGCAGCGCACTGGCCCTATGATCCCCAGGCAGTCAGTAACCAGTCCCCACCGTGACGGACGGTAACGACCGAGAGGAATACGTGGCTTCGTGCCCTGGTTGTTTGAAGTGTGTATTTGTGTATTTGTTTTCTGTCAGGAGATGGGACCGTATCCTCTCTGGCTGCGATGTGAGCGCCACGTTGGCCTCAGGGAAAAATCGTGAGGTAGCGTTGGCCCCAGGGGAAAATTGTGCAGGCTAGTGGCAATTTTTCCCTCTCGTTGGCTTTATGAGCCCCAGCCAATCACCGATCGGCAATCGGTGCGGATGTGGACGGAGTGTCCATACTCTGAGGGGCGGTGTCGGCCTGTGACATTATTGTTTTCGCCACTGGGTTGCGGTTGTACATTGTAGAAGGATTTCCGATCCGTACATGGTGCTCTATCCTCCCTTGACGCCGTTGACGACATGAGTGACAACCTGTCATCAATTAGCCGTTAGTGTGGAGATTTCTACACCGCTTGAAGCGGGCGGTCGCCGTTTTCTACATCCGTTGATGGAGTGATCGTTGCGAGGTCTGCCTCGGGACTGTCGGGAATGCTCAGCACGCTACGGCCACGGCTCGGCGCAGCACAGGACCTAGTATTCTGCTGGTTGTGTCGCCCACCCTCTCTACCCATACAGCAAGGCGAGACTGGGACAGTCTGAGGGGCAAGACTATTTTGACAGCCAGGCAGGCAGACAGGCAGCCTTGTCTTCTGTCTTGTGCATTAGGATTGCACTTCGCCACCGCCTAGGTTTCATCGCAGTTATGCCAAGGGCTGGCAAGATGACGGTGATGGCCATTCATAGTTAGGTTGTACGGTATCATATTGTGGAATCTTTTCTATCGATTACCCTACCGCACCCCACCACCGACGCGTTCTGCGCTTGTGGTAGCATGATTTGGCCCCAAATGTTGAAGCCTGGCGGGACTCATTGCCCTAAAGGGTTCATAAACTTGATTGCCGCTGTGCAAAAAGAATCTTTTTGCATGCTGTATGCCAAGAGAGCCACGGGTTTAAAAAAAAAAAAAATGTTCAACTTTTGCAATAACTGGTTTCGGCGGGAGGTACATATAGAGCTCTAAAAGTCAGGAACCTCAGGAAAAACGGTGTGCGCCTACCGTAAAACGTACCCACTGCGCAGCGCAAGTGCGACGGAAACAAGTCAAGTGTGACAAAGAAAATTGCAATGATACGTACTGTACGCGCATGCTGCAGCCCTGGTGCACCCTCTGTGGTATCTTCAGTACGCCGGCCGTACTTCGAGACTAGAAACTGCGAGTACTCGCTTTAATGATGTATTGCGGAAAGTGCCTGTACTTGATGCATTTCGGCGCTCGATACCACGCATGCTTCCGGACGCACGGTTCTGTACTGCTCGTAATGTTATTTCAACTCAACAGTTCGGTCCGGTTAGTACTGCTCACTCAGCTGTAGATATAGACTACGAGCATGTAATAGCCGGACCGCCTCGCGACCACGGCCCGCGCCATGACGTCGATGCCGAGTTTTCCCCTCAGCGTCTTCTGCCGGCTGATACCCACAACGCTTGCACTAAGAAGCACGATAAGCGGCATGCTAAACCGTACTGGTCCCCATGGAATTTCGATCGTTTCATGGAGCAGACACGATTGCGTCTCGAAGTCACACCTCTGGCCCAACGACGTCACCACATGCGCACGCCCAACTAACGGTTGCGTTAACAAGGTTTGCGCCATCCCCGGCTGTCCTCACGGCACCTCTACCAGTTCCTCCAACACTTGTGTATTGCTCGAACCATAAATCAATTATTAATTTGACCTCAGCAGCCGCGAAAGCACCGGGAAACGCAAGGCACTTCGCGAAATGCTGGGTCGGGGTCTCCGAATGCGGTTGTCTGCCGAACCCACGCTCGTGACACCACATTCACCAAGCTGAACCATTGAGACACGCGCGGATGAACTGGCGCTGGAATCTCCACGAGAATGCTGCCACGCGAGTGCCGGCAGGTGCATCAGACCCGAGTTCAAAACTAGGACTCCATTCTATGACTCATTGCTCTGAGAAACACCATGCTCCACAATCTCCGCGATTTCGCCATCCAATGGCGCCATCTACCCCCCTCGCGGCACGCAAATGCACACGAAGTCGTCATCCTTTTGCGAAAAAGCTTCAGGCGCAGCAGGTTCGGCTCCGTGGCCACCGCGTTAGATGCCAAGAGAACGGGGAGTGGCGGACGCAGGGGTCATCGCGGTGGTCTTACTCCCGGTGTGCTGAGCTAAGCGCGGGTGGACTGATGCTGCTGCATGGCGGGTCTGGCTGCGGCTCTGGCCATGGACGCCTTTGCCCGCTATACCGTGCCGGCGTTGGGGGCAGTCCCACTGATTGTTATCTTGCTTGCAACACGCAATACGTTCAGTGCTGTCGTACCGACGCTTGCGCTCAGGACGAACACCAGTAGTATTGCCCACTCTAGCATGAGTCGTGCTCGTCAACAGCACGTCCTTACAGGCGTAGTCACGCAGCAGCCATTGACCTAGCGTCACGCCTTTTTGCCGCCTGCTGACGTTCAGCATCGTTGGCCTCAATGACAGCTCGGTAACGTTGCTGCTTGGCAATACTAGTAAACAATGCGTCATGATCATGCGCTACAGGATCAAATCGGACCTTCGTTTCCACTTTGCGGCGGATCTCGAGTGGCTCGATTCCCGACGCTATTGCCTCAAACAGTATCTTGCCATGCTTAATGGTGTACTGCCAACCGTCGGGCTTCCCAGCCCCCGAGAGCCCGCTGTCAGCAAGGCATTTCCGCAGGGCATGTTTTTGCATGATCACCCTGCTATCTACCGGCACGCTCGCATCCATCATTCACAGCACACGGGATATCTAGCGACGAAAATCTTTATCACTCGTCTGCTGCATATCAACACCAACAAACGCTTTGAGGCCTTGCAAAAGTTCTTCCTTAGAGAGGTCGGCCCACTTCTTGCCTTGGCAGAACTCATCAGCCACCATCATCTGGGTCGATGAATCTAGCAGCTCTCGCTTCCTCGGCAGCGCGCGGTCTCTTCTACCGTGGTTTTTGATGCCCATCTGCTGTTCGTACTCCAAGTAGGCAACGATAAATTCGCGCATGTCTTCGAAGGTAACACCTTCGCCACCCAACCTATGTGGTCTATCTCCACCGATCGTCACCTTGATTTCCGGCTTAAGCCTGCCGCCGACTCGGGCTCCACCTCTCGGCTTGCTATAACTTGCAGAGTGGACGCTGCATGCGTTCTGTGCTCGCGCTTCTCTTGCTGCTGTAAGTTCTTCAATTTTGTTTTCGGCTGGTATCCCACACCAGCACGCGAAACAGTGCCCCCCGGCCTCTGAAAATCAAATTGGTCATGTTCTTGGCAGTAAGCAGAACTTACCCAATTCAATTGAATTGTACCTACTCGCGGCCGTGGGCCCGGTGGTCTCAGCTCCGAATACCCCTCCTTGTAGGCTTGGAGTTCGTTTCTTCACAATGAAATATATTGGTTGTTATCACACGGGGAAGTACCATGCCACCGGCTGTGGACATTTCCGTCCTCCTTTAAAGTCCTCAAGAGCTCACAACAATCGTCAACAGCGGCAGTGGAACTTCCTGACGAAATTGTTTTAACAATTGTAAATTACTTGCATTAAATATATTGTTCGTGATACGACCTGTTGGGGGGGGGGAGGAAGAAATGAAAAGTTGGTTTTATTGTAAGGTGAAGGCTCAGTTTGCGAGGGAAACAACCTGTACGAGTAGACTATAGGTCTAATCCCACATGCCATTTTGAGAACACGACCAGGCAGCCAGGACACCAACACACCGAGATAAACAGCGTTTACCACAGGGCATCCCGTACACTCCAGACGGCATCCGCAACACTCGATCACTGTTCCGAAGAGGCTACTACTAAGTTCCTTGAGGACTATCTGCGGATTTGCCTACGGCAGACAGGACGACGCGTCGTCAAGAGTACCCGAAAAATCGCAAATTCAGCTCTATGTACGAACACATATCAGCCAGAAGACAATTTTCTAAATCAGCAGAAATTCTTCTCACGTTCATCAATGACCGACGAGCTGTGTATGGCCCATAAACAAAGGCAACGCGGCACAAGAGCTCCATCAACGCCAACGCGACAAGTGCGGAAGACTCTCCCAGCCCTACCCCTGGCTTGCGACATAGGCGGTTTGCGGACCGCCCACAGTAGTAGTAGAGTGGTCGGGTGGCCTTTTTGAATTTGGAGTAGTCTGCTCGAAGAATCAAAGAGCCACACCCGTACATAAAAACCCGCGAACCGTTTTAATATATTAAAAAGCTCGGAGATCAGAAGAGCGGGGACGACACCAAGCAAGGCGGACAAGAGACGCGGTGCGTATTGCTTCACCTGGAGGCAACCCGCCTCAACGTTTGAAATAACCGGTCTCCACCTTTGAAGCCTCGAGTTGCCCGTTCAAACCGGAAGGCAGAAGGATTTACTTGTTTTCTCCTGCCTGCCTGATCGTTTCCCATGTTACACCACCGATGGATCTGCGACTTGCGGGCTTGCAATGAAGACAGCACCGATGCAATCCTCTGTCTGACGCAACACAACCCAGCCAGACGTGTGTTCTACGCCAGACATTATTACCTGAAAGTTGCATAGTTGATAGATGATGTGCACAAGATCGACAAGATCGACCAGAGAATCGGGAATATATCTTGCGCTTTAATATCTAGAAATTATGTGGGAATAGCCGACTTGTCCGAGGTGTGTGGTGTTTGCGGGTGTGTGATTCTCGGTACAGCAACAACACACCACAAGTCATAATCCCAAACATCTCAGAAATAATAAAACGCAACAGCGCAGCAGACAGCAGAACGACAATGTTTGTTGTTATATGCGCGTTGTCTTAACAGTAAACCGTTATTTCCACCCAACGACACCAGCACACCTAGTGTCCGCGAATATATTCTTCGTCCTACAAAGATACCCCGTACAAACTATGCAGTCACGGACCGTGAGATAGAGTGAACAAAAACTCGCAATGATTAATCAAGGTAGATCAATTTAGACTCTGGCGTACCGGGTACGAAAACCCGACAAAACAAGTCAGACCATAAGATAAGAAAAAAAAATATAACATTTAAAGTAAAAGAACAGGGTCTATGAACAATGAGATGCAAGGAGGTCATAACTGCTGCAACAAAAACGGCACAAATGCTGAAAAGGAACAGATAACTGTTGCACGGACGTAACAATAAGAAGAGGAAGAACATACCGGCATAAGGCCGGTGGGGAGGCAAAACCCGGGAACAAGGAGAGAGCAAGGCACATCAAAGAAAACAAGTAAGCAAGACACCAACTAAGTGTCATTGCTGCCGCTTTTGCGCTCCAATCTTTAAACCCAAAGAAAACGAAGCAAAACACTATCGCTCTCGCGACGGTTTAGGGCTATAGCTGCACACGGTCCGACATATTAATCGAAGCGGTACCTGGTTACATGATATACCAATTTGATTATCCATGCGTCGACAGCTGTATCAGTACCCCCCTCCCTTCCCCCGGTTCCCTCTTTGCCCCTGCTCTTGGCGCCCACTGCTGCGGGGCGTAGCTAGTTCTTATCCGCCTCGCCCCTGTGCCATCTCGTCATGAAGCCGGTCCACCGCGTGGACGACCCTTCGGTACGAGTTGCCACTTTTCTTAGCCGCCCTCTGCATTAGCATCGTCTATACTTCGAACAGCAAAGAGAGGCTATCCGTGGACCCCTCGGGGGCTTTGAGTATTCTGATATCGTCTGCTAGGAGACATCGGGCCCGGTTCGGTTTTGGTTGGGCTAGTCCCGGTTTCTTCCAACGATCTATCGTACCGAACATAACGCGATTGGTCAGCCCCTCATTGGTGGTCCGTTGTACGGCTGTCGTATAGAGTAGCGGTCGTTTGCGAGTGGTCGTCTCAACACTCTCACATTGTGCATCCTTGAGAGCTTTGGCGATCGGTATGAGGCGGTCGGTCATTTGTCGGCGCTGGATGCCAATAATGCTCAAGAGGAGGTTGTGGTTTGCCGATAGGAGGTCTGGGAAGTGTCCCTGGCTGAGAATCCGAGTCACACACCCGTACAGCAGGGTCTCCATTACCTCGGCATTTTGCAGGCGCACCTTTAGTGTGAACAAGGTCTCCTCAAAATTGTGCAGCTCCCACATGAACTGATGGTAATATGCCCACGCGAGTCGGATCCGTCAATGAGTTTCTGGTATATTGTCGCCTTTAGCACCGATATAACCGCGTATCTGTACAGAACCTGCATCGTACGCATATACCATTGGCCCGCTGCATCGACGACGGGCGGTCGGATCTGGAGTACCTGGCTGGTTGGGTGTGAGAGCAGCAGTTAGTACTTAACATGAATTCCCGAATCTTGCAAACAGGAGAACACCACGTGGAGACTCTGCTGCCACCACGAGCAAGAGGCTCGGCGTCTGACTTCGATCAGTCCCGTGCCTCCCTTCCTAGGGCGGAACGATATCCATGGCAAAAATGCAGCACGTCCACGCGTATACTACGGAATGTGCTATCAACATACTCGCACGGTAGCACACTTAATTGACACATATGAAAAATATCGTATATCCTAACTGTAAGTATATACAACGACTGTTATTGACAAAAAAATAGTGTCATGAGTGGAATTTTAAACAGAAAACACCGAGAGTGTCGCACATACGGGAGAAGAACATCTCGAGACCTTCCTGCCACCAAGAGGAAGAAGCTCGGCTCCTGCCCCCGACGAGTTACCGTGCCTCCTACCCTAGGGCGGAGTGATCTTCATGTCCTAAATACAGCAGGCCGCCACTCATAATATACTACGGTGCGACCTATCGACGTACTCGTACGGTAACAAAGCTACTTGCATTAGACTAGTTCATAGGTTTTGAATCGTAATTTTGACTGCGGGGGGGGAAAACCAAGAAAATATTGACTTGGTTAATGTCGGGTGATGGCCCAGTTTGCGAGGGAAAAAAAACAACACAACAATTCCACATGAAAATATTGAACGAACGACGAGGCAGCCAGGACCCCAACACATCGAGGCACACATCATCTTCCACAGGGCATCCAGGACACACCAGACGGCATCCACAATACTCCAGCACTCTCTCGGAGACGCTGCTAGGTTCCTGGTGGACGCTCTGCGGGATTGCCCACGGCAGACAGGCTGACCCGTCATCAAGAGTGCCCGAAGCGGCGCAAATTTCGCTCTTTGCTACGAACACGTGACAGCCAGCAACAATTTTCGAAATCAGAAGGCTCGTCTCACGTTCTTTGGAGACCGACGAGCTGTGGCACACACACACAAACGCAACGCGCCACAAGCGCTCCACCAACGCTAACGCCACGGGTGCGATAGACTCTACCGGCGCCACCCTTGGCCCGCAGCAAAGCATGTTTGCACACCCCTCCAACAGCAGCAGTAGTAGTGTGGCCTTTCAGCGTTTTTGATTATCTTGAGCAGCCTGCTCACGAATCAAAAAGCCACACCGGTAGATGAAAACCCGCGAACAGTTTGAATTTCAAGAGCTAGGAAATCGGAAGACAGGACGACACCAAGCAAAGGGCAGATCAAAGAGACGGTGCGTCCTCTTTTAGGGAAATAGGCTTACCCCGAGTATAATTAAGTCGGACTCTCGGTCGCCTGTACGTAGCACGTCGAGCCCATTCGAGTGAGCATCGTTTTCATCACAATGATCCGTCTGTGTTTCAGCTTCGACGGAGGAGATTTAGCAGTCTATGCCCTCGGTTGCATAGCTGAAATGTTTTCGCAATTATGGCCCCGCTCGAAGAGCTGAAGCGTCCTGCCTTCGTCGCCCAGTGTGGTGCATGCGCCCTCGGTTCACGTCGCAGACGCGCCTCCTCGCAAGACCTCTTTACTCTCGCCATATGCTCGGAATTTTCCCGGGAGGTTCTCCTCTTGCCCGGTGGCGCCGGTCTGTCCAGCACCGACAAGCGGCTTTAGCTCGGCGGCTCATATATTCAAGCAGGTACCTCGTAGTTTTCCTAAACGAGAGCTTCTGCAGCGTCATCCGTGTGCTCAATATTTGTGCATGAGAACGTGGCCGTCGACAGGGACGACACCATGACGCCTCCATCACAGCAGTCTCTTGAGATCTACCACCTCTCGCGCGCGCCCTCCTCGTTGTGTAGACGCGAAAGCCTACGCATGCCCAAACTTTCTTCACAATTCAAAATTGTCAAGTTATCACGAACAAGGTCAGAAGCCAGATTAATCTAGCCAGTCGTTGAAAAGACCACAAATGGACTAATCGCTACCATTGATTGGTCGTTATCCACCCAAAGCGAGAAGCGATCGGTCGATGACGTCACGCATTGAAAAAAAAGAAAACTCTGTCGAATCCAAGGTGGAGAACATGCCAGAGGCCTGCAGATATGGTGTGATCGGCGTGGGCGTGGGCGCCCACTGTCTGTGCTCTTTCTGTGTGGAATGTGCCTATCTCACCGGCATATTGCGTTCGTAGAGTCCACGCTTGCGCTCCTCATTGCTGTGACAAAACATATTTTATTTGATGCGGTCCTAGCTCGCTTCTCCCGAAGAAGCAAAAATCATAATTCGTACAAAGGCTACGCATGGAAGCCGGCATTCGACGGCACCCATGCTTCGGGTAGGGGAGGGCAGCACTTCGAGCTGTTCGATTCAATACTTGGTTAGAGTAAAAAATGTCACCACACACAATCATCGTCAGCACGTACAGGATGTAAGGTAATGCGAAGAGTTCGATATAGACTAATATTCTCAACAATGTACTACTATTAATAGCCACCGTTCTTTTTAACGAATGAATCCGATTCCGAGCTTCATTCATCAGATTTCGATCGGATAAATCAGACCACACGCCGACTGACCCTTTATTCTGGCGACGAAACGTGGCGAGTGCGTTTCTTATTATACTTGAACTCAATCGAGAATCCGGGGCCAGTAAGTTCACTGACCATGTCCGCTGCGTGTCCTCTTCGTAGCCACTAAGAGACGCGCACTGAGCCAGCTTCTTACATATACAATGCATGATATAACAGTATCATCTTGATCTGAGCCTCCCAGATCGACAGTCTGTGTGTTGTCTGATCGTGCAGAAACATGCTGACGTTGTTTCAGGCGCAAAACACGGTGGTATGACTGCCTTCGTCATTCAACTCCTCGAATGCTATTGCAATGCTGCTGCTTGTTGCTAGCCATGTAGATCGTTTACTTCCTGTAGATACAGCACGCGACTACAGCGCTTAGGATTTTGTCGGCGAAGTATTTCAGACTTGAGTTTTATTAGACGAAAATATAAATATGTCAGTTTTGTCTGATCGCGCATTGGACAGGATTCACATTCTAAGTAGGCGTCATCCGGGCACGATACGGTCACATGCCGGGATCAGAATCCATCAACACATGATACCCCCCCGAACGGTGCGGAAATCCCAACCCCACCGGCCGACTGACTTGTTGATCAGCCATGGTGTGAATGTTGAGCCAGCTCCACGTCGGGAGGATATAGAGTCCAAACCCCGGTCCAGAGGTCGTTCCATATTTCTAAAACTTCCATCGACCGGGGAAGCAAACGGAGTCTTCTGGGGTCGACACCACCCTGCACAGTGAGAAAACCCGAATCTCGTGGTCTAATCGCTGATTGGTTCGAGCTCCACAGCGCCGTTCTAGGCGGATAGAGGCCCATCAATAGGGGGTATTTCCGTCACACACGAGGAAGATGGGGTCCCATCCCCCATTCATGAATCCCCCGAATCTCTACTGTTCCAAAAACTCGGACGCAATAACGACGACCTACCGTGTCGACACCACTACGCACGACGTGGAACTCCAACCATATCCATTCGCTTACCGCTGATGGGATGGGGCTCGGACATACGGGCAACGCCACCATAGGAGGATATAGAGTCCTGTGTCCGTTTCAGAAATCCTGACAAACCGTGGACGAGATCCGATTTCTCCCGCGGGTCGACACAGCCCCGCACGATGGTCCGAAAATAATATGTTTCTTAATTGGCTTTTCGTTGAGTGGCTGTGCAGCTCGTAGAGCCAGGGAAACCTGGTGAGGAGATAGACCAGCAAACGGGCGGCGGCTTGTCAACGCACCCGATGAGGATAGGACCCCATCCCCGTTCCAGAAATCCTTCCTGACCCCATCAAAGCCAACAAACTGAAGACTAAAAGAGACTTCTCCCGGGTCGACACCACACCGCACGGTGTGGAAGCCTTTGCTAGCTGAGGTTCGTATGCAACGCCAGCACCACAGAACAGGGTCGAACCCCGGTTCGAAAACCCTCCAAGTTATTTTCAAATAGGAAAAAAAGGAGTACTCGCGCTACTGCTGACTTTTTATTCGTATACCCCAACTCCGCGGTACGCGTACATTTCATTTGACCCCCTGCGTCGATACCACCCCGCACAGTGTAACCCCACCTTCGTTTGATCGGCTCGGCCGGGGTTCGTGGAATGAGGAAACCACCACTCACTAAGAAGTTCAGCAAGTACAATGACTATCATCTCATACTGGCCTGTGATCATAGAAGTTGTACATGGACCAATTGCATAATATACAGCAGTCGGTCCGGATCGAGTCTATTGGTGCAGCTTGCTTGGGTATCGTTTTATTACATCACCCGTAATACGCTTCACTTTTTTCTTTCCCATCCCATTCATTGTGATGCTCGCACTACTCTTGCCCTCCCAGTAGTACAACTCAGATCCGGGGTCATATAGCGGACCCCGCTCCCCCATCCCCACTACGGTACATGACCTATTTCTTATCGCGAATATAATTCAGCATTTCCTTGCCTCAACGATTCGCGTCGAATTGTACCTACCCACGCTGCTTGGAGATTTAAGCGGTTAGTTGATCTTTTTCTTCTCGGGTATTTCTGCAAGTTATTAAACTCAACAAAGCTCACAACGCAGTGGCTATTTAACTCAAGGACCAACGCTATTTTTAATTATAATAGTGTAAACCCACTAGACCACCGGGATGATCGGCCGCGTATCACTCACTGCCCTGGTGGCGTATCAGGTCATGTTATCCTCGAGCCTGGTAGAGGTCGTTTTCGTGAGTTCGAATCCCCCCGAGTTCGTACTCGTAAAATTTTTCGTGTGGCTTTTTCGTGTGCACTAATTGACTTGCAGAAAGCGCGAAAGCTGAGTTAGCAATATTTGATGGAAAATTGATTATCAGTGGGTGCTGAACCACATATATATGCGCTAAAATCAAATGAGGGCAATAACCGGGGGGGGGGGGGGGAAGGGATGACACCTGTGATCACGGCTTGTATGTCCAGAAGCTGGAAAGTAGAAGTGTGTGAAAAAAAAACACCACTGATAGAAGAGATGATCAATCAGCAAATCAGCAGCAAAAAGCACGTCAAGTCCACGAAGCAACACACACTTATTTTTGTCAGCTGCGAACCAACACGACGGCTAGCACTTGGCCGGCAATCTATTACAGCAACGGAGTCAGGGACCACAGCAACAACAAAGCACGTCATCCTGCAAAGAGTCATCTCAGCGAAAAAAAACACCGAACGCGTACGATGCGATACGGGACGAATGAATGCCAATTTTACTACGACCTTCTCTTGGCGCAGCTTAACAGCAATTAGAGGAACGAATATTTCCGCCTTATTTTTCATGTCGAAAATGTATGGTACACCCTCGCTCCATGCCATAAAATATGTCGTAGACAAAAAGCACATTGTGTGTGGTCGTACTCGTACGTACCTAGTTCGAAGCATATTGCTTGCACGAGAGTACACACCATGTCGATCTGTCCGAACTTGTATAATACCGCCCGCGGGGCCCCGAGGACGCAGCCATTCGCAATGCTGTTGTGTGGAGTTTTGGGGGGCAGTAATCGTGACCACTACTACCTCCTGCTCTTTTTAGTAGTGCGCCCGCTTGCCACGTCTATATCCATGTATATGCATGTACGCGTACCTTTACCGAAGTTCAAAAAAAAATTGCGCTACTACTGTGATACCTATCACAATACCGTGGGGTTATTGTTACAGTAAATAATACCTGGTATTAGTTTTGGGACAAAATATGACGCCAATTTGGGAGTAATTCCTTGCTCAGGTTTTCTTATTTTCAACCGCTCCATACATCAACATCTCAAGAGTAACTGGAGAGTACCGATCAATATACAATTTTTTGCGCGCTTCTCGCTTGTTTTCTCGATCAGCATCCATCCGCGTGCACGTCGAGGTTTTTGACGGATTGACCAACACCACCAACAACAGCCAGTAGCCAGCCCAATTAGTGCAACCACGCAACAAAGTGTTCGAAACACCGATAATTACACCTACCTTGAGATTTGCATCCAGGTTCCGTTTGTGGGGATAAATATACATGGGATTCGTGTGGGATATTTTGATGCGGCCCTGAAAGATGGATCGTTGATCGAGGACCAATATATACGGAACGACTCTTTGGAGCGGCGAGGAAAAAGCCTGACAAAAATCAATGCTTCTCCTACTGCGATTTTTAAAAACGGCCACTCCGTTTGTTGTGTTTATTTCCTATTATTATTTTTGTTATGCTTTCTGGTCTGTTTTGTTGTGTTCTCGTACCCGGTACGCTAGCGTTTTATTTGCTTTATACCTTGATCAATCGCGATTGTATGGTTTACTCTGTATCACAATCTGTGACCTCACAATAACACGTTGAATAGTCTATGCCACCGCAAAATTCAAAATGTTAGCAACTGCGGTTTGGAGATGATGCCCATTTCGCAAATCATCCAGGCTCTGCAGCAATTAAGATACATTCATCCAGAATCTCCGGAATTTCTTCTCGACATGCGGTATTTTTGTAACTTGTCGCTTGTCTCGCTCGGCATCCGTCCGCTTTCTCGTCGATGTATGTGCGGAACGGACACAGCAGGGCGAGGGGCGTTGGAGCCTCCCCTGAAGGCGGCGCTCGAACGAAGCTATTTGACCGAGAATTCCAGTTCCGCGAATCGCATACTTTAGCCGAGACGAAAAACAACTCCTGACCGAACCCCTGAACCCAAGGATTGATTATACATATATGTATGTATACAGCAAAAACAACACAGAACTCTCTTGATCGCGGGTTGGGTAGTAGTGTAGGACAGCGCTTTACCGTGGAGAGAGCTCGCACGGGTTTCGCCGTAATGCTTGCGCTCTTGACTGTACACAGGGCAATTGCCCCTCTCATCTACGCCGAGCCTGCTGATTGACCAAGGTATTTATGACCGAAAAAATATGCCGTCATCTTGAGTGCGTTGTTGGTTGGTGGATGGCAGCCGGTATGCAGTTCATCGGTTTGTTGTCACATCGCCATAATGCGTGTTGCTGTTCATGTTCATCCACATGAATGTCGGAAGGAAGTCTAGACGTCCGTTACGGCTGCTGCTGTATACTGTGTAGTCTATGTTGCTACAATTCTCATTCTGCAGTAGGGAGACAGCATGAGGTACAAGTAGCTGGTACTCGACGGAGTGTAATAATCATTTTTTTCACAACAAACAAACGGCATTCAACAGCAGTGGCATCAGCAGCGTCGATAATTTGATGAATGACTCTACGAGTTCGTGGTTCTGAGGCCCGGAGTAATAGCGTCGCCTTGAGCGATTACAACCTTGGGGGGAGTGCCAGCCCATCCTCTGTATCGAGGAAAATTGTATTTTAGGCATTCGCCGTGCGCCGATTGCAAGAATTCAGACGACCTAGGAGAATCCCGGTTTTTGTTGATGTTCTCTGTCGATCTCCGGATGGCATAGAATTCCGTCGACGGAAAGCGGCTGTGGGTGATTCTCGCACGTTTTTCGTGTACCAGAGACGATGTTGATCACTATTGGCCAGTTTCACGAAGACATGAACGCTCGCGTGCGTACAGATGACGGTGAACACTATGAATGACATGATGTCACTTTGGAATTGCGGCAAGGATGTGTACTATCGCCGCTTCTTGTATTTTTTGCCGCACAGCGATATATTCCGTTCAGCCAAGTTTCAATGGAACCCAGACATTTTGAGGGACTTGTTGCACCTCGAGGAGGACTTCGGGGACGGCGAGTGAATGTTGAACAACTGGCATGTGTACGCAGGTCAGGCGGTGGTATGCTGTACGCCGACGATGCAGGCATTGTGTCTGATTCAGTGGAAAACGTTTCAAAGATAAGTGTCATTGTGACCGTTTTGGAATCAGCAGATCTCACCGTGCCTGAACCCAAAACGGAGAAAATGCTGCTCCGCACATTCAACAAGGTTCTCCGACCCCGCCGCTCTTGATCGAAGCGGCGGGCCAAATATATGATGCCACAGCTGGAGTGTATTTTCATTTTATATAATATATATATGTATATATGTATATATATATGCAGACGATGCATTTTCTGTACCTGGGCGCGGTCTTATCAACGCAAGCGCCGACATTATGCCGTAAATTGACGACGGATCCGCCTCGCGTGTGCTTGCTACGATCGTTTCAAGCGGGACGTGCTACGATATTTCCAAGCGGGAGCTGTACCATATGGAAGACACCTGGTTCAAACTAAAGTTGCCTCTGCTAAGGACCGAGGTGATGGACACCCTGCTGCACGAGCGTGTGGCTCGCAATCTTGGCCAGGGGCACTTCGCCGACCTCCGAACGGCACACTAAAACCTCCTTGTAACGGATATTGCTCAGCGCCGACAACGGGCGGACCACCACCACATATCGACCGCCAAGACCGTCAACACAATGTGAGAGCGTTGAAACGACCACCCGTAAAAGCCACCTCCTTATTGTGGGAGCCGTACAAAGGACGACAACTGAGCGGCTGGCCCATCTCGTGATGTTCGGGACCATGGTTGGTGTGGGGACTACCCCGGACCTGGTCGACCAGAAAGGAAATGGGCCCAATCTCTAGCAGACGATATAAAAACTTTCAAAGCCACCGAGGGATCAACGGACAACCCCCCTTTGCTGTTAGAAGTAAAGAGTGCGCTATGGTCGAGGGCGGTAAGAAGAGTAGAAACTGGTACCGGGGAGTTGTCGACGCGGCGGACCGCTTCATAACGAAATGGCACAGGACCGAGGCGAACAAGAGCTGGCCAATAGGCGCAACATTGGACCGCAAGAACAGCAACAAGGCGAACCTGGATGGGGGAGGGGGGGGGTGGCGTACTGATACAGCTGTTGACGAACGCCGAATCCAAATGGCACATGTTGTGGCAAGGTACCGGTTAGACTAATATGTGGAGCGTGTTCAAGTACAGTAAAGCCCTGAAGCCCATAGTGAGCGGGAGTGTTTAGTCTTCTTTGTATTCATCGAGTTCAATGCTGTTTTCTCGATTTTCTTACTCCCACAGGCCAACTTATGATTCAAAACCCTTAATTCAAGTAGCTCGGTTAACGTACGAGTACGTCGATAGGTGGTACCGTAGTAAAGTATGAGTGGCGGCCTACTGCATTTAGGCCATGAAGACCGCTCCGCCCTAGAATAGGAGGCACGGGAACTCGTACGGGAGCAGGAGCCGAGAATCTTCCTCTTGGTGGCAGGAAGGTCTCGAGGTGTTCTTCCCCCGTGTGTACGAGATTCGGTATCTTCAGTTTGGAAAAATCTACTCAACATGAAACTATTTTGTTTGTCGATAGCAGGCGTTCTACTTCCTTACGGCTAGGATATACGATCCTTTTCATATGTGTCGAAGTGTGCAACCGTGCAAATATGTTGATAGCACGTTCCGTAGTATAAGCGTGGACGTGCTGTATCTATTACATGGATATCGTTCCGTCCAAGGAAGGGAGGCACGGGGACTTATCGGGGGCAGACGCCGAGCCTGTTGCTCGTGGTGGCAGTAAAGTCTCGATGTGTTGTTCTCCTGTTTGCAATATTCGGATGTTTGTGTTATGTACACGCTGCTGCTGCGCACTCCCAACCAGGTACTCTCGACCCCTCACCTCGTTGTCGAAGCAGCGGGTCAGAGTTATATGCGGACGACATAGATCCTATACATGAGCGGTCTTACCGATGCTAAAGCCGACAATACGCCAGAAACGAATCGATGGATCCGACAGGCGTGGGCAAGCTGCGATCATTTCAAGTGGGAGCTGCACGATGCTGAGGATGCTCAAGGTGCGCCTGCTAAAGACCGAGGCGATGGAAATCCTGCTGTACGGGGGTGTGACTCGAGCTCTCGGCCAAGGACACTTCCCTGACCACCGATCGGCACACCACAACTACATCCCCTAGGGTGTTATGTGCTTCCAGCGTCGACGACGGGCCGACCGCTTCATATCAATCGCAAAAGCTCTAAAGGAGGAACAATGTAAGAGCATTGAGACGACCACCTGCAAACGACGCCTCCTCTATAAACTACTTGCATTAAGGATTTTGAATCGTAATTTGGCCTGTGGGGGGAGGAAATCAACATAATAATGACTTGGTTAATGTAGGGTGATGGCCCAGTTTGAGAGGAAAACAAAACATAGTTGAATCCCATATACGGAATTTGAACGAACGACCAGGCAGCCAGGACACCAACACATCGAGGCACAACCAGGCAGCCAGGACACCAACACATCGAGGCACACATCATCCTCCACAGGGCATCCCGGACACACCAGACGGCATCCACAACACTCAAGCACTCTCCCGAAGAAGCTGCCAGGTTCCTGGTGGACGCTCTTTGGGATTGCCCACGGCAGACAGGCTGACGCGCAATCAAGAGTGCCCGAAGCGGCGAAAATATTGCTCTTTGCTACGAACACGTAGCAGCAGCAAACAATTTTCGAACTCAGAAGGCTCGTCTCACGTTCGTTGGAGACCGACGAGCTGTGGCCCACACACAAACGCAACGCGCACAAACGCTCCACCAACGCCAACGCCACAGGTGCGGAAGACTCTCCCGGCTCTATCCCTGGCCCGCAGCAAGGCCTGTTCGCAGCCCACCAACAGCAGCTGTAGAGTGGCCTTTAGGAGATTTTGAATTTTGAGCAGTCTGCTCAAAAATAAAAAAGCCACACCCGTACATGCAAACCCGCGAATAGTGTGACTTTCAAACGCTAGGAGATCGGAAGACAGGAAGACACCAAGCAAAGCTGAAAAAGACACGGTGCGTCTTTTTTGACCCGGGAGCAGCCCGTCTCTATCCCTGAGGAAGCCGGTCTCCACTCTTGAAGAAGCCGGTCTCCACTGTTTTGAAGCCTCGGGTTACCCTCTCAAGCCCTCCTTCTGTCCTTCTTGCGCGGCCGTTCCCATGTTACACCATCGGTGTATCGGCCACTTCCGGGCTTTCAAGGAGGACGGCCCAGATGCAACTCTTGGTCTTCGGCCAGGCGATCCAGCCAGATGTTTGTGGTTCGCCAGACATCGCCCTGATGACCAGAAGTGCCCACCGAAACACTCGAGAGTTTCATGTTTTTTTACGTTACACGCAAGATCGACAAGATCGGAAATACAGATCTTGCCCCTAAATATCTAGTCTACTGCTGCTGTACATTATGAAGTGGTAATCGATGGCCCGTCCTATTAATAGGTGTGCACTTCTAAATCGTTTTACATTATAATTTTTTCTGTCCCGTCTCCCTCTGCCCTGCTCTGGCATGAAACCCAACCCAACCAAATTCTCCGCATACATCGCATATCATTGTCATCAGGGCCTTCAAACCGTTTTGTTTCGTTCCCAGCAGTTGAGCACATCATCAACAGCAGTTGAGCATATCATCAACACACGAGAGAGAGACAGAAAATCGCGCCGCAGTCACCCACAAAGCAGCAGCAGCAGCGCAGCAGCCCCTACGCAGTCGGTAGTCATCATCCAGGGTGGGAACCGCTCGCTAGGCTCACTGCCATGTATACTGATACCCTGCCGTGATGTTTGCTGCGGTGCGATTCTTCGTTCTGCAACAATACCCTTTGTTCGTATATACGTACTCCTAATCCATCCAGAATCATAAAAAAAAAACAGCAGCACAGCCGGTAGCATGACCAGAAGTCTAGACTATATTGATTGTTGTTTTGTTGAGTACACACGGCGTCCGTGCTCATTATTCATCCATTAATAGAGACATACAAAGGATGTGTGAGGCAGGGTAAACCAAACGAGTGCAACGATTACTCATCATAAAGCAAACGAAACGCCGGCGTACCAGGCACGACAGCACAACAAAACGAGCGAGACCATAACGCAAGAAAAAAGTGGAAACAGAAATAGAAAACACCATGGGCTCTGAAGAATGTGATACAAGAGAGCCACAACGACTGCAATGGAAACAACCTACGTGCTGATGAAGAGAAATATCTAATTGTTGCACGGACGAAACAGAGAGAAAAAGAGGAGGATAGCGGCATAATGCAGTTTCACCTTGTTGCTGTTCTTGGCATCCACTGTTGCGTGGATTGGCCAGCTCTTCTCCCCCTCGCCCCTGTGCCATTTCGCCATGAAGCGGCCCGCCGGGTCGACGATTCTCCGGTACCAGAGTCCCCTCTTCTTAGTCGCCCGGGACCATAGCACACTCTTTACTCCTAACAGTAAAGGTGGGTTGTCCGTTGACGCCTCGGCGGCTTCTAATGCTTTGACATCGTTTGCTAGAGGTTGGGCCCAGTTATTTACTGGTCGGCCTGGTCCAGGTTATCCCTAAACCAACAATCCTCCCAAACATCCCGCGATGGGTCAGCAGCTCGTTTGCCGTCCGATGTACGGCTCCCGCAAAGAGGAGGCGGCTTTAGAGGGTGGTCGTCTCAACGATATCACATTGTGTTGATAGCCTTCGGTGTCGATATGTGGCGGTCGATGTGCTGTCGGAGTTGGAAGCCAATATCCGTGAGGAGGAGGATTTTTGTGTGCCGTTCGGAGGTCAGCGATGTGAACCTGGCCGAGGTTCCGAGACACACGCCCGTACAGCAGGGTGTCCATCACCTCGGTCGTTAGCGGACGCACCTTGAGTGTGAACGAAGCGTCTTCCATATCGTGCAGCTCCCGCTTGAAACGATTGTAGCATGCCCACGCGAGTCGGATCCGTCGTAAAAATTATGGCTGGTATAATGTCGGCGCGTGCGTTGATAACACCGCGCCCAGGTACACAGAATGCATCGTCTGCAGATATAACTCTGGCCCACCGCTTCGACAACAAGCGGCGGGGCCGGGAGAACCTTGTTGAGCGTGCGGAGCAGCAATGTCTACATTCTCGTTTCGGGCACGTTGAGATCTGCTGATTCCAAAACGGTCACAATGAAGGTAATTTTCGCAAGGTCGCCGGTTGATTTACACACAATGCTTACATAGTTGACGTACAGCATACCTCAGACGGCCGTCCGCCCACATGCCAGTGGTTTAACCTCCAACCCGCCTTCCCCGAAGTGCTCCTCGAGATGGACCAAGTCCCTCGAAATGTCTGGGTCCTCACTGAAACCTAGCGGAACGGAATGTATCGCTGTGCGGCGAAAAAAACGTTGCGAAGAAGCCGCGACAGTACACACCCTTGTCGCAATCTCTGAGTGAAGCCGTGCCATTCAGAGTGTTTACCGTCATCCGTACGCACGCGAGCTCACATGCTTTAATGGATCGGGCCAGTAATGGTCAACATCGTCTCTGGTACGCGAAAACGTGCGAGCACCACCCACCGCCGCTCTCGATCGACGGAGCTCTATGTCATCTTGAAATCGACAAAGAACACCAGCAGAGAGATTATCCTAGCTCGTCTGAGTTGTTGCCATCGGCGCACGACGGTTGCCTCAAGTATATTCTTCCTCGATACAGAGGAGGGGCTGCCACGCCCCTGAGGGTTGTTATCGGTGAAGGCGACGCTGTTAATCCGGGCCTCAGAACCACGAAATTGCGGCATCATTCATCAACCCATCGACGCTGCTGATGCCACTGCTGTTGAATGCCGTCAAGTTTTGTTATGGAAAAATAGATTATTCCATTTGGTCGAGTATCAGCTACTTGTACCTCATACTGTTGCCCTACTGCAGAATGGGACTTGTAGCAATATAGACTACACAGCATGCAGCAGCAGCCGTAACGAACGTCTGGACTTCCTTCTGACATACATGTAGATGAACATGAACAGCAACACGCATTGTGGCGATGTGACAACAAACCGATGAACTGCATACCGGCAGCCATCCACCAACTAACAACGCACTTAAGATGACACTTTATTTTTTGGTGATGAATATCGGGCTACCTGCACCATCTGCATTTCTGGTGGAAGCTCGTCAAAGCTTCCATGAAAGCTTGAACAGAAGCTTCCACGGAAGCAACTTCCACGAAAGCTTCCATGAAAGCTTCCACGGAGGCTTCCACGGAGGTAACCTCCATAAAATCTTCCACGAAAGCTTCCACGGAAGCAACTTCCACAAAATAATCCACAAATCAACTTCCACGGAAGCTCCCATAAAAGCTTCCACGGAAGCAACTTACACGGAAGCTCCCATGAATGCTTTCATGGGAGCAACTTCCACGAAAGCTTCCACGAAAGCTTTCACATAAGCTTCTACGGAAGCATCCTGACCCTAACCCTAACCCTAACCTCAACCCTAACCCTTTGCTTCCATAGAAGTAACTTCCATGGAAGCTTCCTTTACATCCGCGAAAGCTTCCATTACTTCCATGGAAGCTTTCGTGGAAGTATTCGTGGAAGCTCCCGTGGAATTTACTTTCACGGAAGGTTTAATATCTTCCATATCTTTCATGGAAGCTTCCACGGAAGCTCACGGAAGTTCCCATGAAAGCTTCCGTGATAGTTGCTTCCGTCGAAGCTTTCATATATTTCATATCTTCCATGGAAGCTTCCGCGGTAGCTTCCATGAAGACTCCCGTGGAAGTCATACCCATGAAAGCTTCTATAACTTCCATGAAAGCTTTAGTGGAAGCTTTAGTGGAAGCTTTAGTGGAAGCTCCCGTGGTAGTTACTTATGTGGAAGCTTTCAAATATTCCATATCTTCCATGGAAGCTTCCATGAAAGCGTTCACGGAAGCTTCCACCGCTTCAATTGCTTCCATGGAAGCTTCCATAGAAGCTTCCATGATAGCTTCCATAGCTTCCGTATCTTTCATGGAAGCTTCCATGAAAGCGGTGAAATCTTCCACGGAAGTTTTCATGAGCTTTCACGCAAGATGCAAGTAGTGCCGGAGACCGTAAATATCTTGATCAATCAGCAGGCTCGGCGTAGATGAGGGGGGCAATTGCCCTGGGGACAGTCAAGGTCGAAGCTGTAGGGCGCAAGCCGCGCGAGCCCCCTCCACACCAAAGCACCGCCCTACACCACCCAGCCCACGATCAAGGGTGCTGAGTTGTTTTTGTTGTATAGATTCCTATTTTTGCTTTTTCGGGAGAAGCGAGCAAGGGTCGCATCAGATATGTTTTGTCTCAGCAATCTGGAGGGCAAGCGCGGACCCCACAAACGCAAGATGCCGGTGAGACCAAGGCTACGGTAGGGGGGGTATCCCCGTTTGATTGGTGTGTTTGAGCCACTCGCACGAGTAACTCTACCTCACGGATGAAAATATTTAGGCATCTGTTTTGGAGCAGCTTAGATTTTTGTGAGAGAGACACATTCCACACAAACAAAGCACAAACAGTGGGCGCCCAAGCCCGCGCCAAGCACACCGTCTCTGCAGGCCTCTGGCATGACCTCCACCTTGGATTAGACAGAGTGTTTCTTTTTTAATGCGTGACATCATCGACCGATCGCTTCTTGCTTTGAATGGATAACGACCAATGACAGCGATTGGTCCATTTGTGGTCTATTCAACGACCGGCTAGATTAATCTGCCTTTTAATTACGTTCATTAGAATCCAAAATATTGGAATTTTGATGAAAACATGGGCATGCGTGGACTTTCGCGTCTACTTAATGAGGTCGCGCGTGGGAGGTGGTGGATCTCAAGAGACTGCTGTGATGGTGGCGTCATGCCGTCGGTCGTGTCGACGGCCACGTTCTTATGCGCAAATATCGAGCACACGGATGACGCTGCAGAAACTATTGTTTAGGAAAACGACGAGGCGCCTCTGTTTGATTATTTGCGCGACCGAGCGAAAGCCGCTTGTCGGCGCTCGACAGAGCGGCGCCACCGGGCAAGCAGAGGACCTCCAAGGAAAGATCGGAGCTTATGGCGATGAAAAGAGGTTTTGCAAGAAGGCACGTCTGCGACGTGAACCGAGGGCGCATGTACCACACTGGGCAACGAAGGCAGTATGCTCCAGCTCTTCGGTCACGGCGAAAATTACGACAACATTTCAGTCATGCCATCGAGCGCGTAGACTGCTACATTTCCCCCGTCGAAGCTGACACATAGATCAATCTGATGGAAACGGTGTTCAATCGAATGACAAAGACGTGCCACGTAATGGCGACCCAGAGTCCGGTCTGATCGTACTCGAGGTGAGCCTGTTTCTCAAAAAGAAGACGTTCTGCCTTGCTTGGTATCGTCCTGCCTTGCTTGGTATCGTCCTGCCTTCCGATCTCCAAGCTTTCGAAATTCAAACTGCTCGCGGATTTTCATGTACGGGTGTGGCTTTTTGATTGTTAAGTAGACCGCTCCAATTCAAGAACGCCGAATGACCACTTTACCGCTGCTGTTGGTGGGCTGCGAACACGCCTTTGCTGCAGGTCAAGGGTGGGGCCGGGAGAGTCTTCCGCACCTGTGGCGTTGGCGTTGGTGGCGCGTTTGTGGCGCGTTGCGTTTATGTGTGGGCCACAACTCGCCGGTCTCCAACGAACGTGAGACGAACCTTCTGATTTCGAAAATTGTTGCTGGATGTTACGTGTTCGCAGCAAAGAGCTAAATTTGAGCCGCTTCGGGCACTCTCCATGACGTGTCAGCCTGTCCGCCGTGGGCAATCCCGCAGAGCGCCCACCAGGAACCTTGTAGCCTTTTTGGGGGGGTTCTTGAGTGTTGTGGACGCCGTCTGGTGTGTCCGGGATATCCTGTGGAAGATAATGTGTGCCTCGATGTGTTGGTGTCCTGGCTGCCTGGTCGTTCGTTCAATTTTGGTATATATATGGAATTGTTCTATTGTTTTTTTCTCGCAAACAGAGCCATCACCCTACATTGACACAGTATATATTCTCTTGGTTTCTCCCTCCTACAGGCGAAATCACGATTCAAAATCTTTAGTGCAAGTAGATTATCGAACTGATCGTACAGACGAAGGGAGGGGAACGGCTTGTCCAGCAAGAGGATTGCTGCACGCAAAGGCATTTTTCGTGTTTTTTTTTTGTGGGTCGCCCGGGTTGGGACGAAAGCACATGACGGCTACAAGGGTACTATATATATTTTTTTTATGGCTTCAGACGCTGCGCTAGCCAGGTTGGGAGTGGCAGCACAACATGGTTGCAAACCGGGCACGTTAAACTTCGTGAGTTGTGAGCGTGTCAGACAGGAATGGCGCCTACCGAAAGCATGGTGTAACTCTGTGTTGTTGCACCTACGTTTTGTGGTCCATACAACTTGAAATCGAAATCGAATGGCGTGTTGTAATAGACAAATGATTAACTCCGCCGTACAGGTCTTCCGCTAGCCTTGTTTAACATCACCGCTTGGGAATATCATCATGTACGAAAACCTGGAACAAGATGCGCTTCTGAAAACAATAGAGAAGCACGTTTTCCTCACCACTACCGCCGTCATCGCTATCACTACCACCAGCACGCCCCCACCACGAGGTTATCAAATTCGACTAGGAGGGTGCAGACAACGCCGTTGCGGTACCCGGTCACCTCGTCGTGACGATGCCACCAATAAATGCCAAGACAAGCGAAATGGCGTCTTTATACATGGTGATTTAATCATATTGAAACTGGATGTCTTTCATGGACAAACCCCCGAGACGACTGGAACGAGGAATTCAACCCCCCACTCCCCTTCGGTACGCTCAAGACCCATCGTGGATGTCAGCGACGACACGCTGAACTCCGGGGTGGAACAGCCGGGTACCTCGCACGCACCGCACTGTGCAACGTAACGCAACCACTGACGACATTGCTGGAATGTTTGATTCCTCGCAAGCATCGCACTGTGCGTAACCGCTACCACCCCCACCGATACGGTGTTGCTGATGGTGTTTGGGGTTGGCGCATGGACCGAGTCCCAGGAGTCGGGCGCTTTTGCCTGTGACAAGTCAAGCCCATCGGGGGTGCCCGCCATCACAGTTTGCATGCCAAGAAGACTTATGAATCATCAGCACGACCAACACGCCTACCGTAGAGAGGGTACCCCCGTTACCACAACCCTGCGTGTTGGCCACACGGACGAGCGATTCTAAGTGCCACCCCACGACGAAGGAAGGGAACATTTGTTTGCTGACGAGGCGCACCAAAGACATTCCACGGCGGCGCATATCGAGCAACATGAGAAGCACATATACATCGCTGGGTATCTACTCGTCCGAATGATCTGACCCCCTGAACACCGACGAGCTGAAAAAAGACCCCTCTGCCGTAGCCTCGATCCGGGTGATTCCGAAGAAATAGCGAACTTGTTGCCGACTATACTGAATGAAGAGAATATCATTTCCATCCCCTTTTTTCCATGGCAGGGTGCCACCTTTGGATGCTACATCTCTACCAGGCATGTCAATCCGCCACCGTGGTGAAGGCTTGTAGAAGGTTCAGGTGCCATAAAAACGACAACGGGTAAGTTACAACATTGAAACAATCTCAGCGTGTAGAACTACAGCGGGGGGAACAGTTGTCAACGGGGCGTGCTTCTGAGCTACATCCCTCTTCAGCACCGTATGCAAAACACATGTGTATAGCCCCCCTCCCGCACTTGTGCTATGACTCAAGTGAGTATCCCCCACCAACCAACCCACCCACCCAATCTTTCCACAAACGAATGATAGCCGTAAATTAATATACTAAGGACAGTTTGTCAGCGATATCGCCAGATTGGTGGTGAGGGGTCACTTTAGCTCTTGCCGTTGAAGGCAACACAAGCGACGGAGGGGGGGGGTAGGAAACTCGGGTCGCCTCGTGTACCCTCGTCTCTCCTCTGATTTGTACAGCAGCCGGCATTATCGACCAATGCCTTATCCATGTCTCCATCGTTCCCCCCCCGCAATCTCCGACGTATATACCCCCTCATAGTCGTTCCACTCGGGGGAACCGTAGACAACGTGCCCAAACCGTTTTTGACCAAGGCTGCGATAAGGGAGATATGTATTCCACCTCTGCTACGATTGGCTCGATATTAGCATTTGCTCTAGCGAGTGTAGGCCACTATTGATAAACTTAATACCATAAACGTCATTTATAGCGCCAACGGTCTTGCACCTCGGTCAACAGCCCGACCATAGCACACAAGTTTATGACCGTGCCCATCCCGAAACTGACAAAGCATGAAAGACTTAGCATGTGCACTTTTCAAAATACGCTGGTGAGAGACCCAGAGACCCTGAAACGTTTGACCATAAAGGCGACTAGTAGTGACTTGTACAACAAGACAGACGGCAGCCTTGGCTACCACCGAGCACGAGCTACGCCTTGCAGGTGACACCTTTGGGCACATCATTTTTCGGTCCAGAAACAGACTACGGTGTTTATTAACCCAAATGTCGTCGAAATACGATCGTTTAGTTTTTGGGATATTGTTTTTGCTTTGTAACTAGGCCATGGGACCAATCATCGTTTTCGGCCACGTCAGCGCTGTCCCGGACATGTTGGCGTATGGAGGGCTTCACCTAAAGAGCCGAGGAGATAAGTTAAGCCCCCACTTACCACCTACCCTAGTGCGTGCCCATTTGCAGCACTTGAAAAACGTCTACAAGAGGGGCCATGGAACAAGAGGCACAGGCGCCCCAGAATCATTGAGGTTTCTCTTCCTGTTACTCATAAATATGTAGTATTCATATACATAG
Source organism: Undaria pinnatifida (assembly GCA_012845835.1). Lineage (NCBI taxonomy): Eukaryota > Phaeophyceae > Laminariales > Alariaceae > Undaria > Undaria pinnatifida. The sequence goes on along the minus strand of JABAKD010000015.1, from coordinate 8,859,877 downwards.
CACACTCTCCCCTCGCCTGACACCGAATTTCAAGCCCCATCTGTCAGCCCCCGAGCATGCCGCGCCGAAGTAACCGTTGTGAAAATAAACTGTTGACTCGTGCTACACAATAGAGGTAGAACTTTTCGGTTGTTTGTTTCGCTCAATGGCGGCACTCAAGTTTAGCACACAGTCGTCGGGATGACACTATTGTTGTTCAGTATGACGTTTGGTCAAGGCTTTCGTGGGGAGGATACCCAAATTTTCACTAACGGGTTCAGGCCACTCGCATTGGATGATTTGCTACCTCCCGGAAGACCTGCTCTAGGCAATTGCTATGGTTTAGGGTAGCTAGCCATTCTACTGCGCATTCACATCGCAAACCTTTGACACAGCACCACAGCTAATACCAAGGAGCGGGGGGCTCACTCGTGCGAGTGATGCGATCTCGAGCCACTGCAAAAACAATCGTGAAAAAATACCCCCTATCAGTATTCTTGGTCTTATTGGTATAGCTAGGAAATGGGGTGTTAATCGGGTTGCACTTCGGGCTACTCAAAGGCAGCTTCTAGGTAAGGTACAAAATTGCTCGATTAACGAGCCTAAAAACAAAACTGGTGCACCTCCATCGTGGCATATGTCCGACGAGGGCGACAGTAGTGCCACCGCTGCCGCTGCGGTCACAGTAGCCGCCGCCGCCACCATTACGTTTGCCACAAAAGGTGTGCCCGAGGCCGTTGGTCGCCCGTGGAGGTACTGCCGTCACTAAGGTTGCCAGCAAAGGTGTGGTCGAGGCCGGTGAAGCGTCCGTGGAGGCACGGACGATGACTGAAAATGCATAGGAAAATATGTTTCTCTTACGTCATTTTTCGCACGCTGTTCCCCTTGCGATCGGAGCCGTTTGTGTTCGATCGTGAGTCAGTCCCGTAGCTGTCCGTTTCGAACTCGCTGTTTCCGTTACTCAACAGCGTTTGCTTCTGCTTTTGAGGAAGACACAAATGAAATAAGCACGAAAGTGCACGAGCGCGTACAACCAAGCGCACATGGGGACGCCCGAAGATGTGCTCATGTCTTCAGTAATGATGGCCGGGTTCGAAACACGATCTTCGCCCTTTTGGGACATTTAAAATGTATTTGTGCAACAGCAGCGATAGGGCTTCAGGCAGGCGAACAATATTTTCTGGACATGTTGATATATATGCGCCTGATGCCATGATGTCATCATATGTTCTGGTCCGGTCGGGTCGGGTCGGGTCTGGTCGGGTCGAGGCTCGGCACGACGCGTAGGGCCGGGGCGGGATCAGGGCAGGTCGGGTCGTGTCGGACTATGTCTGATCGTATCTGGGGGTATCCGACAATGTTTAGGCGCGTCGGAGCACGTCTGGGTGTAACCGAACGGAGATTGCCGGGGCGATTCGGGTCTTCTTAAAGGGTGGAACGGGAATGAAGAGCGGGGATTGCAACTGTGGGGGTCGTCGAGGCACAAAGCTTGTTACATGCTCTTCCCGGTGCTGAGGTAACGTGGCACGGTGTGCAGCAACAAAAACTTTGTCCTACCAGGAGTAAACCGTCTCGAACCTTGGGCTGATTATAATACAACATCTACCACGTAGAGGTTCAAAGGGGCCTACATAGAGGCGGAGGGCGAGGTATTGGTTGTCTGCTAATAATATGTGGCTAGTTCGTGACTGTCTTTAGCGCACCTCGCCACTCTTGGAGGGACTTGAATGCAGCTCCGGCATGAAGCATGATGCTGTAAGATAGACCATGGCACTAGCCAAATACATCCCGCACACACTCACGATCAAGACGCGCTGACAACGTGTAAAACGAAAGGCAAACGGAACGAGCGAGGGCGTAGGAAGTATTCAAACGAAGCGGACGAGCCGGATCGACAAAAATCATATAAAATGAAAGGAAAGTTGACGAGGAACAACACATCGATGAAATCCGCAAGGGCTTGTGGAGCAAGCATCGACAAGGAGGAGGCGTAGATCGACATTCAAGAATTGAACTTAACACCGATGCTCTTGCCCGCCAAAAACATAATGCGACGATGATAGCCTAGAAAAGCACTAGAGCCCTTCGAGCAAGGGCCTCGATTGCGACAAAGCCCTAGGAAAGCCAGCCCCCTGTACCTGCGCGCGCCACCCCAGACGCATGCCACGTAAGTGTTGCATTTTTTCGTGAGTGTCCGCGAGTGAGTGGCTGGCTGTATTCCTACCTCCAACACGGTATTGTAGTATCATACCCCCATTCTCACTACCGGATATAAGGCTATCGGACGAGTCACTCTGTACCTCACGGGACAAAATTATTTTGGGTGATTTGCCTGGAGCAGCGTAGCTTAACATGGCTATAAGATTCACCTTGCGAAACTAGAGCAGCACGAACGCTAAAGACAACGAAGAAACACGGTGCTCACTCGCGGGGTTAACCCTCGACCCGCTGCAAAACGAAGGTCGCAAATCCGATCGCCCTACCGTAGCTTTGTCCCACTGCGCTCGACTACACTGAACGTGCAACCCGAATAGCAGATATATGGGCTAGGTACACAAGCATACAAATGATTTCCACAAAACATGACATTCCAACGTTTTGGTTTGAATTTTGTCAGTCACATTGCCCTCCAGCTCAACTCTTTGGAGGTGTTTCCCACCCTTAGCAAACTTCGGAACAAGCCGTGGTCACAGGGGCCATAGATGACCCCACAGAAAAATCAAACTGTAACGCCTTTAGGGATCAGCATTCCCATTTCTCATTATATATATTTAATGTTTCGTCGATGAATGCAAGGGTGTGTTCGGTACGGTACCGGTGTTGTTGGTTTCGGTATGGATGTCGTACGAAACTTACCGAAGTGTCTGGTACAGGTATTGACGTCGTACCGCATATACCGGTATTGGAGGTGTATCGAACATACCAAAGCGTCCGGCACCGGTACGAACGCATGTACCGGTACCGGCGGAACCGGCACCGATGTCGTACCGAACTTGACGAAGTTTCGGGCACCGATATTGACGTCTTACCGAACCTACCGAAGTTTCCGGCACCGGCATTGATGTCGTACCGAACTTACCGAAGTTTCAGGTACCGGTGGTGATGTCGTATCGAACGTACCGAAGCGTCCGGTGCCGGTACGAAAGTCTGCACCGGTACCGGTACCGGCACACACTTGAATATATGTACCGGCAGTACCGGTGGTATATACCCCCGGCAAGTACCGACGCACATTTGTTATTAGGTGCTTAAACTGGACATAAACTGGTGGTACATGTGCAGAGAAAATCCGGTATTGGCCGGGGGTACAGTGTGAGGTATAGAAAAATTGAAGTGGATTACGCTTGGTTCTTATATTTTCAATATTTTTTCTTTTTTGATATTTGTCTTGATGTACTGATCAAAAGGTAAGGTACCCTTTGGATTAACAGCTGGGCGCCGTCTTCTCGACGATCGTTTCGGCGTATACCTCCTATCGAGAACATAAACGAGGCTACACACGCGTCCCTTCCCTCCGAAACCGGTCGGCACCAGGAAACCATCGACGGCTTTGATCGTCTCCGCCGGCGCAACTGGTACACGTCTCCCGTGAGCGAGTTGTACACTGGAGCAGACGCATGCTACGATAGAGGTTGCTTTTTTTCTCTGATATAGTTTTTGAGTGACGGGGCTCCTTAACCCAAACTCGTCGGATTTTTTATTTAGCTATACCTTTTTTTGGCGAAAATGTTTTCTGAATGGCGGGGCTCCTTAACCCAAATTCGTCGGACGTTGGCAGTATGTTTTGTACGATGCTCGTCTTGTACCTCAGCAATGGGAGGTTTCATCCGGAGGAAGTTTATTTCTCTCCAAATCAATTTTGGGGAGAGCTCTTAAATCTCTCGAATTTAGGAAACCTCAGGAAAATGTGGTCCACCTTTATTGTAGCACGCGTCAGCAGAAAAAATCATCGGCACGGCTGTTTTTTCCGCTTCCACGTCGACGTAATTTCTGACGCCGGCGCTGGTGTGTGTGGGAGCTGGCAAACGTTGAAGATGACCCGCCACCAGAAGCGGTGGCATCACCGCTGGGGGCCACCTCATTCTGGGGAGTTGCGCCTATATTCATGCGTGCTCAGAGTCTTGGTGTAGCGAGCGTACTGGAAGATGCTTGGAGACCAGGATGTGTGTGGGTTGGAGTGCTGCCTGGAGCCAAAGCTCCAAGGGGTGACGTCACAATGTGGTGGAGTCGGGTTGGTAAGGAGCCAGAGGTACCGAGATGTCCAGTACCGGCCTGATGTTGTGCCGATGCTACCGAAGTGTCCGGTACCGGTATCGGTGTTGCACCGATTCCGGTACCGGACCCGGGACATACGTCAATACCGGCGCCGCCGGTATGGGTATTGGTGTTGTTCTGAACTTACCGAAGTGTCCGGTAAAGGTATTGACGCCGTACCGAACTTTCCGAAGTGTCCGGCACCGACAATACCGGCTGTATATACCGCCCGTACGCCTCGGTACGTTCCGTACCGAACACTCCCTTGGAAGAATGTATCCAAACTGACGCTATCGTGCGTTCGGCCTGTTGATCTGTAAAACAGAGTCCCTTCGTGCGATTCGAACCTACGACCCCGGCCTCAATAGTTCCGCGGCTTACTACATCGACCCACCGGGGACGCCGGATAGGTGACGGAACCCCGTGGTTCAGAACTTGTTCAAGCCGACAAGGTTCTTCACTTCTTCTGGTGCAAGACTCGCCAGTGAACAAAAAGCACGATAGTCTGGAGCGTGAATTTCATGAAAAGTTTGATAAAAAGCAAGACATGCTGAAGAGGCGTTTCACTCTGTTGTACGTACACCTCACGGTTTCGGAGAGAAGACACACGAACTGCGTGGAGACGAGAGGAGCAGAAAGGGGGGAAGAAAAGTCTGTCCTTACGAATCTTCCAAATTTCCGGCTGTTCAAGAACGCATGGTACAAAACCTAAACGAAAGGGCGCGTGGATAAGCAACCGAAAACAATCTCCACACTCCCCCCTAGTCATGTATATCAGACGCCGTGCCTAGGTTCCCACCAACGATAGGGCAGTGCGACCAAGGTTATGATGGGGGGGGGTCACATCTACTGAGGTTGTGTCTCTGTCTTGGCGCGAGTGCCTGTCTACTTAGATTTTAGAGTTATATAGGATGCTGTGAGTTTCTAACCGGAATGTCTACCCTTTGTATTTGCTGAACTGTGGCAACGCCATATTTTCAAGAACTTCATTGTTTCAAGACACATGCTACTAGAGGGGTGAACTTAATTTTTATTCTGACATTTCTCGCTCGTAGAACTTTAGACCTCCCCCAGGCAATGATCTTCGAAAAATCTGGAACCATTACTGGATGAATACCCTCTTTGGTCTAAGGCATACGACGAAACACCTGCAGAAAGATGTAATAGCTGTCGCTAAAACGAGCGACAGCTGATAGGTGTAACTGTCGTCAGACGTGTGCGTCCACGGGCCATTGGTTCGTGTGATTGCGAGGGGCACCACAGGTGGAATAGAGCCGATGTGACGTTTGCTGTATTGCAATTGATGTGGTCATTAGTTGGTCGCGACGGCGTTGAAGACCCCCATGCCTGTGTACCCACCCGCGTGCTTTGTGCTAAGTCTACCAGCCTAACCTCTTCCCGAAACCTAGCCTTCATGGTGTCGGAGTTTCCAAGCTTGCCTATCCTGTCGAAACTCATCGGCTCTACCATTAGTCTGCTAGTCTTTTGGCCCTACTGAGACAGACGAAAGTAAGCCCCGTGCAGGCCTCCTTCGACCCCAAGTCTATGACGGCCTTCTCCAACGTCTGCCCCTGTGATTTGTGCATAGTGATGGCCCAGCAGAACCTCAACGGCAGTTGCGTCCTGACCTTCGTCCCCCCGTCCTGCCAAGTAGTGTACGGGAGAAATCGGCACACACCCTCTATATCTCTCCTGAGACGACCATTCCCCCCCTGAGTACCCTCTGAACTTGACGACAACGTAAAGAGGGAGGTTCGGCTGGGGCGCGTCGTCTGCAAACACCAACTCGACGACTTGGCCTCGAACGCTGTTCACGAGTCCAACTTGTTGGTACAGGTTCTTCGTGAGCATGACCTTGGCTCCCTTAGTTAGGTAGAGGTCCCTCACAAGCCCCTCCGCCGTGTCTGCTGTCGCCCTTCTGCCGTTGGCGCACGGACCGAGTTTGGGTCAATCGCCCCCAACAGACGTCTCTTCATGATGACCTACTACCACCACGAGACAGTAGGAGATACACTCAGCGGACACACCTCTAGCGGGCACACACTCTCCATGCCCGCTCTCCGCTGGCCACTATTGTCGCCCGCTGCGCCCGTTGTCTGTGTGCTGCCCGCTGTGTGAGTGCTGTGTGCCGGCTGTGTGAGCGGTGTGTGCTGCACGGTGTGTGAGCGTTGTGTTCCGGCTGTGTGAGCGGTGTGTGCTGCTGTTTTTGCCCGTGTGGTCTGCTGTGTGTGTTTTGTTGCTCCGGGGTGGTCTGCCTACACCTGCAGTCTAAAATCAAATGATCCCACACTAAATCAAGTTTAGTCGAAGACACGCACGTGAAAACTATTTTTTTTTTCATGGGAGCCTATATTGCGAGACCCGCCCGTTGTCTGTGTGCCGCCCGCTGTGTGAGCGCTGTGTGCCGGCTGTGTGAGCGGTGTGTGCTGCTGTTTTTGCCCGTGTGGTTTGCTGAGTGTGTTTATGGGAGCCCATATTGCGAGGCCCAGGTGTAGATTTGAAACTCGCTTCGCTCGAATCTTCGCTGCAATGTGTTTTGTTGCTCCGTGGTGGTCTGCCTATACCTGCAGTCTTAAATCAAATGATTCCACACGAAAGTCAAGTTTAGTCGAAGACACGCACGCAAACTATTTTTTTTTTCGTGGAAGCCTATATTGCGAGGCCCAGGTATAGATCAGAAACTCACTTCGCTCGAATTGTTGGCGAAATTCTGAACATGTTTTGGTTAAGGAACCCCCGCAACTCAGAAACCGTCTTAGACCAGAACTGCCACCTCTCCCGTAGCACGGATTTCGATACAGTAGCACTAAAGGGACGCTCGGGCCGTGACCAGTGAGAACGGGAGTATGCCACCTACCTACCGTGTCCCTGGCGAAGGCAAGCGTGGCGGGATGACTGCCGGTCTATAAGTAGGTAGCACCTGTTGGCCATACCCATTTCTGAACGACCTTGACGTCCTTAACCCAGTGTCATCGGGACGTCATTCTTGCCTTGCAATGTTATCAGCTTTTATTCCTAGGCCATGGGTTTGACTTGACCACCTGGTCGCATTTTCAGTTTATACTTGAAAAATTGCGTCCATTTGTGAGGTAGAAGTAATTGTATACAGCTCCTACAGCGCGGAGCCTTAGAAGAAAAAATGTCGAACCTCTACCGGAGCATGCGTTTGTTTGTCTACTTCTAAAAGGAAAGAGGGGTGGCATGTTAGAGCGGGTGTTGGATTAAGGCTTCACCTTGAGCGCGTCGTCAGAAGTGTAGGTGTCGAGGACAAGGCCTGCCGCGGACGTCGCGGAGCCGGCGCCGATAAACATGAAGAATGTGTAGCACCCGACACCCACACCCCTGTGCGCGGAACAAGTGTGGCGCGAAAATCGAGGGAGCATCATTAAGTGCACTGGACGCGCGCTACGGTAGAGGCGATATTTTGTTTTCTTTTGCTGAGCCTCCTGGCTTGAAGAGCTCTATACTGACAGCGCCTCGCCAACACAAGAAACACTTGTTTTGGGTCAACTGAAAGTGGCAAACCAACGAACAGAATGCTTGGCCTACAGCAGTAGGTACACGAACGAACAACGTTGCAAAAACAAAGTCGCATTCCGACTCTTTTGGGTGAAGGTGCTCCGTATTCACCGAATCGACGAGTTTAGCCTAAACGCTCTTCCTCTGTCGTAACCCGCGTCTTCGTACACGCGAAAGTCCGCTATTGCGCGATACAGCTGTTGCGGGAAGATCGAGGAGGGGAGTGCCTCATTTACCAAGATGTTTTACGTCACGCTGCCCTGATACCCATCACCTTACTTGCTTGCACCCAAACAAACGGCACCTTTGTGAAAGATGGTTATACCATCGCTAGTGGTCGTCGTTAGAGAGCTTTTATCAGCCACAAAGCCACGAGAGATACGACGGGTTGTAGGTAGTGGATGCCAGGTTATTCGTCGGTGTGTCTGTTTTGACCAGAATGCTCTGGGGGGGGAATCGAAAAATGAACCAAGTGAATGGGGCCTATCAACTCCGTGCACCATCTTTTTTGCTTAGGGCCCTAAAGGGAGGAGCTTTATACCTCACCGCAAAATCTGATTTTACGAACACTTAGAAGCGCAACCCCCAATGATATACTCATGATCTACGTATTATACAAGATAATTTTGCCAGCCAACAATGGCATTTACACAGTTGAGGGTTTAAGGAGGGCTCCCCGTCATTCAGAAGTTATCTTTATTTTCTGAAATGTGTTATCTCCATCGTGGAATGTTCCACGGGGAAGTTATGGGTAACGTTTTCCATGACACCGTGATATACACAGCACGCGCACGTTACCGTCGACCTCTTGTTTCTGCGTACGGAGTCACGGGTTTCCGACTACGGAGGTGGCGTTCGAGGAACAATTGTACATGAACTCACCGCACACGTGGGGGAAGAAACGTCTGCAGCACTGAGATGGCGGGACCGTACCAGCACTCTGCAAACAGATACCTGCGGGAGCCATCCCCGACACGGCATGCACGCAGAAGGGGAGCTTATGTTTCGGGTGACGCGCCTACACATACCCACAGGCGACAGTGAGCAGGCGACCCTAGCCTAGTGCTCTATGTAACAGCTGTGCCAACCAGGACGGCACCCTACTGAGACGTTTGGGCTTACCGCTCGCCAACCTTTCATGTAGGCCCTTTTTGAGGTAGCAGACCGTTTGGTCGTTTTGGCATCCTTTCTTGGTTCTGCATCCTTTCGTCTGGTTGCAGGGGTGGTTAGCCTTCTACTGGCACCGCAAGGAAGATACAAGGGTCTACGGCTATTCGACTATGGCCATGCATGGCATGAGTACCCCCCCACTCCGACCAAACGACCATTACATAACCCAAACTCACTCCACGAAAAGAAGGAACATGGATGCGTAGAAGTTGGGGATGACAATGACCATGTAGAATGCTGGAACTCCAAGCAGCGTCCCGATCGCGGGGATGAACATTCGCGCCCTTTTCTCGCCAGCTTGCTCCCACCTTAAATTGGCGGCACCGCAAGTTGCGTCACGTCAAGCCATATTACGGTCATGTCACGTTGCGTCAAATCGCGTCATGTCACATGGCGTCACAGCACCGCCGACGGTCATTGCCAATGTAACTACTGTACGGGTCGATGGCGCTAGTCGGGCGCACGCGAAACTCGGCTAACTAGTGGTCGACGTCCAGAAGGCCACGGATTTCAGTGGGTAAAGTGATAACGGCGGATGGCACCTGTAACGACAAGTTACGGCTGCGGATGTTTTCAATACCAGTTAAAAACATGTTTAGGAAAAGCGCGAACTGTTCAGGCATGCTAACATGTAGCGTGCAGCGATGAATTTACTGTGTCCCAACCAGAATGTCAGGTCAACGTGGCGCCAAACGATTAACCGAGGAGGGGGGAGGACAGTAGCAGTTGAACTCACGTGTATATCATACACATGCGGTACTTCCTAGTTCCCCCTGCTCGCCCACACTCAGGCAACTTAGTGGGCATAACAAATCTGCCGTCGAAGGCTGAGTGGCTCGGCTGGGAGATCACACACTCTCCAAAAATTTTCCTCTCCAGTCGCATTGAGGTGTCCTTGGAGTTCAAGGGTACAGCGTGTCGTAACCAGCCCGGCAACAGGATGACAGCCGGCTCGATGAACTAGGCGGCAGGGCCATCGCCGGCTCCAACGTTCATATCTCTGGGCCTTCCGCCCCTATGTGCCCTGCCATGACCCGTGTCTAGCTACTACCTAGCCAAGAGGAGAACCGTATCACCTTGCGTGCGTGTTTCGCAGCAACCGTGCAAGCTACATGCCCTGTTCCCATGGTTACCAACCTGTGATTCGGCGTGCGGGGGATACAGGCCACAGAAGAGGCGCACCATGATTTGTTCTGGGGATCTTCACTCGATGACCAAACCATGACCTAGGTATACCGTAAATTGTTTTTATCACGCCACGAACGACACTCCGACGATTTTGGGTCAACGCACCCTGTCAGTTAGAACAGACGCTAACCAAACAATGGTATACCTACGTCTATCGTATTCAACGTGCGGGGTTGCTTTCTAGTGTGGCCGATGCTGCAGGCGTCCTTTCTTCTCTCGCCCCCTGCTCCCTCCGATTGCGCGCCTGTAGCTCGTTTTCGATGTAACTCGACGGACGGCGTGTTGCGAGATGGAGGTAGCACATGTTCGCTGAACCGATTTCTGAAAAACGATGCTCGTCAACCCATTCGTGTCGAAACATGCCATAAACAACTTTAGCTTTCTTTCCACTTCGTACCTAGGCCATGGGATTGTTAATTGAGGCGAGAGCTCTTAATCAACGTACTACTAGTCGCGTTCTGAATAGAGATCCTCGAATGCTGAGCCTAGTGAAGAATGGCGCACCGAATCATCCTCCCACTGAATGAGTGCAGCATATATATAGTTCTTGACCTCCTAACACGAATAACTCGTTATCTCATAGACGAGGCATGACTTCGTGGACATTCAATAGAGCAACGCGACCAACACGTTCACGCGTAGTCCCAAGCTTACTGAATTCGTACAGATGTTAACCTAGCCGGTAGTCCCTCCCTGGAGGAAGTCAACCGCTTGGAAACATCATATGGCCCGAACCGTGAAACCCCTGCCGTGGGGTGGCTCCACCTTTACAGCTGCATGCGTCATTTGTTTGTCGAAACCAGACCTGTCCGCGTCCGCTTGTCTCATCCACTCGCTGCCTCTCATCATCCCCCTTCATTCTCGACGATCTGCTTCCGTTGGTGTAACGCTTGGTTAATGTTACTAGATTTGATACGCTGCGTGCTTTTTTTCTTAGCTTTAGGTAATGTTTGTTTCACCTATCTGCAGCCCATCCTCCCAAGTAGGAAGACACAGCCCCGCCGATGAAAACCACGGCGGCGTTCAGGAAGCTGTCTGAATTGTTTCAGGTATGGTGAGGTTGACACCCACCCGAGACAAAGAAATGTGGAATGGACAATCCAACGTGCGCGTGGAAACAGAAGACATCCGGACATATCGTAAGTATGCGTTGGGGGAGTGAAGGGTTGAACCAAGAGATATCTGGCAAGTAGGCGACGAGCGAGTGAAAAGTCGGACCGTGTGTATGGTACGGCGGGTACCCCTGTGTGCACCGCTCAGCGTAGGCCGTGCGCGGGAGTGGCTCTGTATATGTTCGCTTTGAACAAGCTCAAACAGAGTTTGTACGTTTGGGGTTCAAACGTGTTCTCCGCGACCGCCTCATCTGGTGAAATTTTTCGACATATGTGAGAGACGACCAAGGCTATGGCCGAGGGGGGGGGTACCACCGTTCATAATAGCGGGATTTGATCACTCGCTCGAGTGACTCTGTACCTCACGGACACGAGGAATGAGGCAACCGCTTTGGGTCAGCGTAGCTTACCATTCCACTGCGGATTCATATCCCAAACTTTTTACGGAACGACAGGTTGAGACCGCACAGCTATAGGGGGGTCACTCTCACGAGTGAACCCGAGCCACTGCATAAAAAAAGCCCCAACTTAACCTCAGTACCGAAACCTTGACCAGATCATTCGTGCTTCCTTCGTTATCCGCTGCGCACTTGGCCCAAGGGATTGTTCATCTGGTGGGGCGAAAAATGTTGCTCATCGTAGAGTTTGGGGTCGGGTATATGGACTCCCTCGAGTGCGGAGCAGCAGTTGTAAAATGGTGTCCAGACCTCTACCCTGGCATGCTTCCCTATGATCTGGACAAAGCTACTTCATAGGCCCCCAATCATCCCTTGGCAGCGGATAACAACAACGTTTGCTGTGGCAAGGGGGTGGCACTTTTTTTAATTTCAATTTTTCCCTTGACGCGTGCTACGACAGAGAGAGGTAAACGTTTTGCCCAAATATTTTCCGGATGACGAGGCTCCTTAACCTATTAAAAAAATGGCGGAATGTCACTCCCGTTTAGCAACATGAATGCTTCGCATACCTAGGCAAGAGCCATCCCACGCTATGGTCGGGGTGCAGCAGAACCGTCTGCAGCTCCTGCTCTTAACACGAGGAGCTAGCCCAATATCTCATCGGAAACATGGCGTCGAAGGCATTCGTTCGCGCAACCCGACTAAGCTTCCATATGCCCTGTTAAACTATGTATATATTATACTCATGAAGTGGTTGACTGACCGGTAGTTCCTCACTTGAGGAGCACAACCGGCCAGAGGTGTACCTATTTTTGGCCCAAAACGTGCAACCCCTACCGTGGTATGAATCGCGACGGGTCTGTTCATCGAGTTCCACATACAAATCAGTCAACGCTCACTGTTCGGGCGAGGTGCAGAGCTCTTCAAGGGTTGCCTCTGGGATGAAGTCGTCCAACGCTGTACCTTAGCATGTGTGTGTATGTGTCTAAGGCGGTCTGAATACAACGGGGGGCTTTCGGAACCAAAATCAGTACAACACAACTCTTCTTTTTCAGTGGGTATTTTTGTGCATCTAGGCCATGACTTATTTAGTGGGTCAAAAATGGGTTTTAGGTGAGGGATGTAGCTCCTCGGAAGAGTCGACACATGCGAGAAGAGCACCAGTTGTTTTTCTCGAGCTCTGCACAGGAGGGGCTCTATACTTCGCCCAAAACCGATTTCGAGTACACTGAAAATGCAAACCGATGAACAAACTCTCAATGGCCTAGATATGCCCAAATGAAATAAAAAATGAACGGCATTCCGACGATTTCGGATCAAGGGGGGCGGTTTAATCAGAAGCAAAAAAAAATGAAACTGCTCCCTATACCACCGTAGTTCGCCTACGTCGCCAAGTCATCAGTGGGAATCTACACCGTCGCATGTGTCTTATGTTGCTGGCAGAGCCGAACCAAAATATTTATGGTGGCGGTGCACCTTAGTAAGCTCCATACGTCGTCCAAAACTGGTTTTGAGAGGAAATCAAAATGAAAATCGTTGCAAAATCTCTCGGTTTAGAGAAACCTGTCGTAAAAACAAGAATTACAGTTGGGGAGGCAGTCCTGAATATAACAGACTATTGGACCAAGGAGACAGTAGGGGGCGCCACGTTTAGGATATTTCGTTTGCAGTGAGTCGGGGTCCCTAGCGCGAATGATCCCCCGATCCATTTGGGGTACTAAGCTTTCGTGCTAACGTTCAGGTTCGCCATATAAATTCTGCAAGGGGGGGGAATGGTAGCTACGCTGCGGCCGAGAAACATCGCCTAACGCCCTTGTAGTCACCGAGATACAGAGTCACTCGTGCGAGTGGCTTAAATATCGTATTAAACAGAGGGGGGTATGCTCCCCACCTTGGCCTTGGTTCTAACGGTACCTAACGGTAGCCAATAGTAGCACGCCTCACCATGGTCTCTACAATTGCCCGGGGCGTCGTGTATCAGAGCGTGGAATGTCTAAAACCAGCACTAATTACTACCGCAACAGGCATGATAATAAACAACGATCAACATGTTCCGATGTGCACACCTCGAATATAGGGTACCGCTTCACCCCTTCGCATGCCCTTCCTTCTCAGAGAAATCAGGCGACGGAAAGCAAACCGGCGGCTACCATGTTGACTTGGGTTCGCCCGGCATACTTCCGATGCCTGGCGCGCACTGACATCACTTTTTTCTGTTCTGCAGCCACGATTAGTAACCAAACCCCAATAGGGTATTTTCTTCGAGTAGGCAACTCTGATGTTCTCGGCGATATTTTTGTTGAATACGACCGTCAATCCGTTTACCGGTCTGCCTCCTTGACCGATATACGTGCTGCGCGCTTCATTGGTTGCATTGTTGCCAAGGTTTACACGGGTTGGATTGCTTCTCGCGGGTCGCATTGGGCCGGGTCAGGGCGACCCAACCCGAACCATGACACTTCGGACAGCTCATGACCCAACCCATGGGCCGGGCCACGACCCGTCAAAAAACCCTGATTGTAACGCGCAAAGGGCTTCGTTCAAGAATTAGTCAATATCGGGACGCTAAACTGGTGTTCACAACATACTGCACGAATGAACAATCAATCCATTCTCGGATTTTTGATCACTAGTAGGATCTGATGTTGTATGGGAGGTTGCCATCAAACCCGGTAACGCGTGGTTTACTAGAGCCCCTCTCTCACATGCGGTGTTGTCGTCCGGGTAGATGTTGCTGTAAAAGTCGGGCAGGTACGATACTAAGATGAACGCAGCCCCGAGGCGGAGCATTCCCCCACCGGTGATGAGGACGAACAACGGCTCCGCAAACACGATCGCCAGGCTTCATGCACACAGCAGGTTGTGTCAGCAAGTGAATACCACCACCGCCACCACCACCACCACCACCACCACCACCACCACCACCACCACCATCCCCACCACCACCATCACCACCACCACCATCACCACCATTACCACCACCGAGGCAGCGACGGGACGAAAGCAAGGCAGACATCAAACGTAATCAAGCCGAAGCACAAGGAGAAGGGCGGAGGGTGGGGGGATCCCAAGAGGTTCCATGGCGAGTTAAATTCCGCGCTCTGGCCAATAGCTACACGGGGGAGACGGGCGCCACTCCACTCCATGGAGCAGACAATCGCACATCTTCAGCGCCTCAACACGTATGAGTTCGTGCTCAAATAGAAGGATAGGATCAACTACAACGCCGCTAGGCTTGTCAGAGGTTTAGGACTACCACTTTTGATGTTGTAAGCGCAGCAAGGATCTACGGCTCTCCGAAATGTTTTCAGAAAAATCTCGGCAGACATTTTATGAACTCTACATTCTAGAGCCACTGTTTCTCTCGCACGCACAGCACGGAGCATCAAAATGTACAACACCTAGCCAAAACTACCCCAATAACCCAGCAACACCATGTGTCGTTGCCCCCCTCGCCCACCCCGTTCTCCACGACTCGCTTTTCTCTACCCCTCCACCTTGTTCCCTCACGACCCGTGATACTTTGTACCTTGTGCTTGCGGACATATTCAAAAGCTCGACGGTGTTGCGCAATGCACAAAGTGTCCGGTGACGTTGGAGACGACGTCTACGATGAAGGTTTTATGCGAGCGTTTGTCTTTGTTCTAAGGGCCCTCCCCTTTGAAAGATCTCTGCACCTCGTGAAAATCAAACCTTTGCGACAAAACGCGAGATTGACCCCATGAACCTTCCCATGGTCTGCTAACTCTGGATAGATGCTATTACGTACTGGTACGTACTTGTAGGTACTATGAGGTAGTGTTGGGTACTATCAGGCGCTCAGGCGCTTTTAGGTACTATTGGGAAGAAAACGAATACAATTGGCGAATAATGAAGGCGATTTGACGATTTTGAATTACTTCTTCTTGGCCCGTGTTAAAGGCGGTACAAGAAAATACATGTGAAATGCAGTCATTAGTATTGCGTGGGTGCGAAACCCACGTTCGTTTGTGCTACGCGTGTGTTGCTCAATTTCATTGAGCTGAAGCCCGGATTTACATACATCAAAGGCGTAAGCTAGCAGCGCGTGTAGCTTCGTGTGTATGATCCAGAAAAAGTCATGAATATTCGTGAATGGTGTTACTCTAAAGTCGGAAAAAGGTTTGAGTACCTTCGTCGTTCAGAACCAATTATAGGCAGAAAGTGCTACATCCACCCCAAAGTAGGTGGTGCACGTTTTGGGTTAGCTAATGCTTCTCGTCTGGTGAACTACTGAACTGTGATGCTATCGGATATTATGATAATGTCACGAGTAGATTTGTTTTAGTAGCAACGATGGTCGGGTTGCACGAACGAATGTCTTCGAAGGCATATTTCGGGTGGGGATATTTTGATTATCATGGTAGGAGCTCAGGAACTTTTGCTGCATCCAAACCAAAGCGTGGGATGACTCGCTACCCCTGTTGTGTTGTCGTGGGACGGGTATGGAACCCCGTTGGTTTTGTGCGGTACTGGTTTTGCCGAAAATACCTGGAAAGGCCACGGAATTCTTAACCGACCAGCACTTCCATCATGTGCGAACTTGATATTTGGGACACCTGAGGTACAAGGACCTGTGCTACTACGGCAAGAGTAGCACGTTTTGACTCAAATGCTTTCTTTTCGAGGGGACTATTTCTCAAACACTGAGGGGATTACCCAGTCGGTTACGCCGTTGGTCTACTGTATGTAGTGGTTATGCTCGAGGCTTACCAAAGTTGGTACTGGAGTTCAAGTTCGACGTGAGTCGGACGTGTGAATTCATATGCCAAAATATGAAAACGGTAAAGATTCAACTGCTGAGAACGCCTCTAGCGTTGTGGGTAGAGCGAAACATCTGAACCATTTTCGCGATAAAAGCGAAGGGGCATTGCGTAGTGCGGAGGGGGAAGGAGGACATTAAAAGTGCGAAGATGAGGGAGAAGATGAGCAGAAACGACAGAGACGAACCCGCGTTTTTGCTCCCAATATATTGCTGTACACATCTCGCGTCGATGTTTAGTGGACAAATGGTTGTCATAATCTATTATTTGGATACTTGCCATGGTACGTGTAGCAAGGTATGGGTCAAATGGTTCGTGCATGACGGGCTTCTTTCTCAACGGAGGAAAACGCCGAACACATTCATGTTTGCGTTTTGTTCTTTTTAATATAAATCTTGTGTACCTACCGCAAGGGATTGTCCGTTGACATGAATGAGCAACATCGATATTTTTGGACGACGTATACGTTTGGCGCTTCTCCAGTGGGGATCGTCAAAACTTTTTTCATCAGACATTTACTGTAGCAAGGGTCGTAGACCTCTTACTAAACACCAGATACCAACAAAATAGGGTTCACGCCGCTCATGGCACGCCTCTTCACCTACCTCTGTTTCATGGTGTAGACACGGTCTTCCTCAGGATCTCGCGTGCCTTGGCCGTTCTGTCCGGTTTCCATACTATGCACCGGGGGGGTGGTGACCGTGTTTGCGAGGGCAACCCGCGCGGGTTCCTTGACGGTGAAGAGCCAAACGAAGGCTAAAAAAAAGCCAGATCCCGCTACATAGTAACAGGTTGCTCTCCATCCGATGGCCTCGGCCATGGCAATGCTTAGGGAACTGAGGCCTGCTCCGATGTAAATCCCCCCGACGTATACCCCGTTCGCCTGGCGGAGGAACGACGGAAACACGGAATAAATGGTGCGCACGTGCGGGTGTTGAAGAATTTGTGGGGTATCAATCCGTTCAACTGCTTGCAAAAGGTTAACCACTTGCCTACCCAAACTATTATCTAAGTACAATATCTCCTCCTGGAACGGCGAAGTAGCAGGTCGGCTAGAAATACGGGCAGACGGGTCAATATCCACGCTGCGTTATTTTCTGGGAACAACGGGGAGTAATATTTCACGTTCGAAATGGACAAAGCCGTAAACTTTTACTATTGATGGATGGTGAGATTGGAGCCCACGAACCCAAACCCTTGGCATATCGACAGCGTCGTTTGTTGGGCAAATAGGGGGATAGTAGTCAGGTTGACCACTTGCAAAAGGTTAACCGGTTTCCCACCGCAACTTAGCCATATAGCAAGGGTTCGAAAAGACGCGATATCCGAGAGCGTTGGTCGTGGCCCATAACCGGGGCGTCGCTGGGAACTAAGTACCGTTGGTCGTATCGCACTATCGACTAGACTACCCCGTCACTGTAAAGCAGGTTTCTACCTCGTAGTGGATGGTGCTAACGAACCAACATATGATGACCTATGAGTTCATCAAATCTCGCCGGCCTCCCTGCATTGATCCTCCGGGACCTTCTCCTTTCCATGGACGAAGATCAGCCCGTATCCGGTGTTAATGTATTATCCAGCACTCAGGCTGGAAAACCACAAATATTAACCCGGTGAGGTTCGGCCTCACGGCAAGTCCTTTGTTGGCTATGTAGCACTGTCTAACACCCGGTAGACCACACACCAATATTCCTAACATTGCTTGGTGGGTAAGTTGTCCGTTTCTGGGCACGATGTACATGGACTCAAGTCCTGACAGGCCCCAGCCACAATATAATCCCATGTTAGAGGCTGGCGGACGCTTACCTGCGCAAGGTTTTCGGCTGGGACAAAGTCAGCGATAAGCGAGAACGCAGTCGGCAAGTTCGCAGATTGTCCGGCACCGTTGAGAATCCGAGTCAGTAGCAACTGGGTGTAGGTGTTGGACAGGCCCTGGCACACGGTGGCGAAGTTCCAGACAAGAATGCTGTAGAACAGGATCATCTTGCGGTTGTAAAGATCTACCGCGCGACCAATGATGAGGCCAAACAGTACCTGGGCAGTGAGCGGTACGGGTAAGAAGGTGCATGAAGAGTGTGGAGGATGGACGAGTCAGGCGCCGCGGAAGACGAAACAGACATACCGCTCGAACTGCACTTCGTGCTAGGTTTCACAGGACACACAACACGATGGAGGGTGCGCACAATTTGTTTAGTGACGCTCATCACTGGACGAGCGTGTCATCCCCCAAACAAAAAACCTGTGTACTGAGAGTGAATGTCAACAGTGCTTCCCGACGAGCAAAATGCCGTGCCTAGCTACACAAAGAAACATACCGCAAAAAAACAAAAAGACGATTCCTCACAGTGGAGAGGTAGCATATTTTTCCGAAAACCTTTTCTGTATGACGGGGATCTTTAACCCATATACGTCGGAATTACATCGAATTTCTTCATGGAAAATGTCCATTGCATACCTACCCCATGGGACTATCATACTAGTCTAGTAGAATGTTTATTTTTCCCCTAAAACCTATATAGGGCTCGACGGTGAGAGTCACGAACAGAAAGGCGACCTCTTCCGCGGCATGCGTCAGACTGAAAGACTGCCGATTCCAAGCGGACTGACCGTTTTAGAATTGTAAAACGGATATCTCGCGGATTCCCAGCAGAATCGAAGGTCTCAAACAATGAATGTTCAGTCCTAAAGGAGGCAAGAAGCCCCTCCACAAATTCTGAACACGGTTTAGCCATGCTAAACGATAACCCTATCGACGAACGCGTCGTCTACGGTTACGTGGTAAAGTTACTTGATCTGGAGGAACCGCATGTCACCGTAGGGAGTGCGCATTTGGTTTTGAGACTCCGCGCTTGCGGAGTTATAGGGATAAGCATTCATAACACAATCAGAGCATGAGTACGGCCAGAAAATTAGTCCCATCGTCTATAGATCTATGTGCAACACGCCAGATACTGTAGAACCGAAACGGTGTTGACCCATGCTGCTGTAGAGGGGAATTTATAGTTGTTTTAACGCTCTTCGAGTGAGATGCTCTACGCCGCAGCCGCAAGCCAGATATCGTGAATGTAAAAAAATGATGCCTCCAGATGAAAGGCCCCATAGCCCGGCTGCTATACCAAACATGTTGCCTAACACGAATTATATTGAAGAGACTTGTGGATTAAGGAGTGTCCCGTCGTCCAGAACAGAAAAAAAACAGATTTTTGTTTGCCATCCCTGTCATAACACATGCCTAATGGTGCACAACGCAAACGGTATTCCAACAGGATTGGCTTTTCTTTTCGGCCGCAGAGCCGCGTCCGCCGAAAATGTTTTGACCCCGTCCGTCAAAACTTGTTTGCCCTTGATATGCTACGTATCTCTTCTATATTAGCACCCCACAGCGGCAAGGGGGGTACGGAGGACCAGCAGGAGGAGTAGAAGTGAAATATACTGCAATAGTGGTATTTTTAGGGCTTTTGTATTGCTGTACGACTATTTCATGCAAAATACCCCATCCAGGTACAAGCAAAAGAGCAAAACATGCTGTCATTAGCTCCTTGTCACAACTACGAGGTTGGATACGTGCTATTTCGAGACAGCGCATTAACAAATGTCGGAGACCATTGCGATGGCAGACCGTAGTCAGCAGTCGCACACGTAAAAGCATCTCGACAAAGAGGAATTCGAGATTATTAATATGGGAGCGAAGAAAGCCAATTTCCTGACACTCGTTCTTTGACTTTCATTGGGCTGATGGTCGAAGAAAACAAGAGAAAAATATCGCTCGGATAAGTCTCGCTCATGGTACCCAAGACATTTCTCAACTAAAACTAGTACATAAGACAACTCACACAACGCACAGCGCACACAACGCGAACAGGTATCGGAACTACTTCGTGAATGGACGCAGACTTACAAACGAGAAGGTGAAACCGTATCCGACGAGAACCCCGTACTCGCTCGTCGAGATACCCGTCGCATCCGCCATGCTGACGAAATATTTCTGGAGGAGGCGAGAGAGCAAGGAAAGGGCACTTCCGCATGTAAAAGCGTTGCGACTGCAACGAGAGCGCGACAAACGGTACAATTGTAGGAGAGTGGCGAGGGTAAGGGGGTCATGTGCTGGCCGCTTGTTTGCGGTGGCTCCGGGTTCACTCGCGCAAGTAGTCCCCCGTATTCCTTTGCGGTCTTGAGCTTTCGTGCTTGTCCTTGATTGCTATGCAAACCATCATCGAACGGTTATCTGCGCCGCGTCATGGTTTTCACTTTTCTTTTCATTTATGTACAGACCCACTGGAGCGAGAGGCTCAAACCCAGCAGTGAAAAAAGCGATACGCCTCTACAGTAGCGATGGTTGTAGGCGCATGCTCCGGTAGATGTGCGCAAGTTGTTTTTTTCTGAGGGCCCATACTTACGGAGCTCTGTTCACTGAAAAAAGCACAATTGAGAGAAAGAGAGTGCTACCCGATGAACAATTTTTATGGCGTAAGTGTACGAAGAAGAGTTCTGTAATCATAAAAAATGAAAAACCCCGACGTTTTGTAGTTAAGGCGCTGCGTCATGCAGAAACCGCTTCAACCTAAAAGCAACACCGCAATAGTGGCACGCGTCAGACAGCAAAAAAACGACACCGTTGAAGACAAGCCACAATGTACATGCTCGTGTGCCCGGAAAGTTTAACTCTTGGCGTCCAGGTCGAAGAATGGACAAAGCCTAAAGCGCTGACGCAGCGGTATCAGCATCAATTCCACCTTCGATTAAAAGTCGCAATGGGAACCTGGGACATGGTCTGCCGCCTCTGTTTTAATCTTGTCATCAGGTGCTGCTGTACCGAATCAGATTGCCATGCGCTGAGTGTCACAGGTCAGGAACGCTAACCAAGCGTCATTGCGTAAAATATGATATCGCAAGAAATTCTCTGATTCTCCTCTATTGCTCATATTGATGCGGCCGTGGGCTACGTTCAACCACCGCTGTCCGAGTCGTACCCAAACGTGCGAGAGCTATTACGTGCCTTTGCAGCGACTTCTGCTCACCGTGTCATCGTCGTCGTAGCCTTCGTCGGACACCGCGTATAGGTAGACCGTCAGGTAGTCCGACCACATGTCGTTGGCTGCATAAGTTACGCACGTGTTGCAATCAGACAGGAGGAGTGAATTGCTCGGGAGCGCTCGATGCAAGGCAAACGAACACGAACTCGGTCTTGGACATAATGCCAGAAATACTACGTCGATGTCCCCACAAACCGTTTTGATAATATCGTGTCTCACTGCACCCCCAAACTCCCCGCTGAATATAGCACAAAATGTTGCTTTGTTCTCCTATACAACAAACAGGTGCGCTGTGAGTATGCCTAATTGTCAAACCACGTCATTATCCTAGAGTATACAGTAGTGGCGAAGGAAAGTACCAAAACCTCCCCTGAATGCTAGCGGTGAGGCCATGTTAGAACAGTTATCGGCCTCAGCTTTTGCTTAAATGGAGCCTCGATCGTCCACGGGAAAAGTGTTCGTCTCCACCTCACTTCTGCTGTTCCCCTTGCTCTCTCATCCCGTGGTGCCCTAATCCCTTCAGGAAGGGTTGATTGAGCAACGACCTGATTGCCGATGGGATCGAAAAGGTCGCCATTTGGGTGGCTGCCACCCGTTTCCCTGACGTTCGTCGAAGGCGTTCCTCCATCGTGTCCACACTTACTCCCCTGATATGGCCTCTGACAAGTACCCACGGGGCTCGTTCGTTCATGATAACCTCCCCGGCGGGCTCGGCTATACCTCTTTGTTGAGTTGCACCCGAATAACGCTTCGCACAACTCATCACCTGCCTCTGCCCTGTCTTGCAGTGGCGACATTCCAGCTGAGTGGCGACCGGCGTTTTTTCTGTGCTTGCCACTCACACGTCGAGGAAACCCCGCGCATTCCCCACGTTAAACGAAAATATTTCCCCATGCATATTATTCACAATTGTTCATTTCTCCGCGATTTTTATCATGTTGGTAAAACTCAAGACCAAATCATTGTCATGGAAGCAGTGTTTGGATCAAACCACCATAGCGACACCAGGCGACTCCGCGCTCAAAGCACGGGTACCGCGCGCACACACCGGCTGAAATGCGCACCGTGCCCACCGAACCCCCTCGCCCCGTGACATGGATCCCAAGTCGACAGGTCTTTTGGTACGCCTATAAACCGCTACTACGGAAGCGATAGGGCATCGTCGTCACCAGGGCTTTGCCGCAACGCAGGGATATTGGAAACACGTTTCGCCGGACCGTTCCACACCCAAGCGCTTGGACTTTCCGGAAGTTTACTTTCTGGAGTTCCTACAGGGCTCAACAGGAGCCAACGGAGTCCGTCCTCGCAAGGACCGATGAGGTAGTCGGAATATCTGTTGGGATCGGCCCCCCTAGTTTAGCTTGGGATTTATGGGTGTACGATCTCGTCTGAAACAGCTTCACAAGTCGAATGAGGCAGGGTGGGAACATCGTTCCTGGATTCGCTAGACGTCGTGAATCCGCTACGACGGTACTGGAACATCAGTTCAGGGATCGCTGAGCATCATCGACGCTTGGCACAATCACTTTAAAAACGAGTCGCTGCCAATCACCCTTACGGGTTGCCAGGAGATCTCTATCGTTTGGGGTCGCACCAACTTGACGGTAATATACGTTACGTAGTAGCACGTCACGTCTGTGTATGGGCGGGGGGCGGGCACTACCGTAACGGTCAACCGACTTTTCCCAAGGCTCCCCACTTGGGGAGCTATGTATATATGTAAACTTTATACGCCACCCTTACATATTTTTTTACGAAACTTGAAAGGTCAACCTGATGACTAAGCTTGCGGGGCCTAGGCATAAATTATGAAAAATATAATTCAATCCAGCAGTGAGATCGAATATTTTGTCGAAACTCATATTTGCACGCTGTGTGTGATACTCCGATCGCGCGTATTATGTGTTGTGTGTCCTCATTAAGTATATAAATATATCATATTCCAAAGAGAGCCACTCCGATTAATTTGGTTTTTGGAGTGGCGTCGTTCAGCAATATTTTTGTCAAATGCTCCCTCTATCGTAGAACACGTCCTGAGGTCACAATTTCCACGAGCGAATGGGAGCTCGTAATCATGACGACGCCAGAAACCACGGCCGCCTCTGGAGATGGTCCAAACTGAAGTCGGCGTTAACACGATCGTTCCCATGTTTTGTTGTGGCTTTTTCGAAAATTTGCATTGACATTCGTGTCCCCGAGCGTTTGATACTGTCGGTCAAGGCGGCCACAACTGTCAACAAAGCAGCAAAAAGGTGTCATCCCGCGGTAGGCGTTGCATTGTTTGGGCCAAAACGTCCCTGGGCGATTGAGCTCCTCATGTGAAGAACTGCCGGTTAATGAAGTAATTTCATGAGTACATACTCTCTCAGGACTAAGGCACCAAAGCTTGGTCGTCTTCTTCGTACGAATGCATTCGCAAATTATTTTGCGAGTGAGACATTGAGCTTCCCATGTGAGGAACTCAGGGACTGTCTGCCGCACCCGCACCGTGGGACGGCTTAAAGGTCATCTTACTTTCGGCCGCATCGGCGTTTTAGTATATTGCATCGTGGCGAATTCGAAGAACATTTACATGCACTCTGAGCACAGAGGACCTTCTGTCCCCTCCACTATTTTTGAATATTTTGGGATTTGGAAGATATATGGGCTGCGTTCAGTTGAAGCGAGAAATAAGGTATATGGGCTGAACTAAATTGGGGGATGATTTTAAGGGAGGGTATATACTTTGGAGATATTCCATGGTGGAGAAATATTGCTGGAGCACCGCGGGCCTTAGCAGCGTTGGCTTCGCGGCGGATACATTCCAAACGTGATGGAGTCGGGGATACGAATGCCTGTAACAATGTGTTACATATATGTTCACGTCTTCCCCTTTATACAATGATGGATATCGAACATCAATTGTGATGGAACAAAAAAAATGATAGTTTGGAAAGTGGCGACTGTGGCCAAAAGGTGAACACCGACGAAGGAAAGCAGGTCCTGAAGAAGTAGAAGGGCGATGGGAGGAGAGATTAGGAGTAATCGAGGTGGGGCGGGCCATTACCTGATCCTCGGTGAAAAATAATGCCCATAAGGCGGGTGAAGGTGTCTACGGGCTGTCGTACCGGCCGACGGCCTGTTTTAGGTCGACGGCCTGTATTATAGTAACATTGCTTGCGATATTCCTAGTGACGGCAACTTGAATATACCATACTCCGACGGCATATATACCGCGAGTTTCCCCGCATATATTCTCGCATATAGAATTGATTTACGCCTACAATAATAATACCTAGTGCACTCAGGGTGGTGTCTACGAATAAACTAGATACTAGTGGATCGTAGAGGTCATATTCCGGTACTCCACCATGACAAGGAGTTAGTAGCAAGGGGAACCTGATACTCAAAATAATAAACGTAAATGGTACAACGAATGAAGAGACTGGTGTATGAACAGGCAAAAACCATGCAGCCTCATCACTCAGAAAATTGAAGTGCGAATGAAACAGCATAGATAGTCAGACCTGCTACACATATTAAAATGTTCCGCCCCCCGTACCCCCCCCCTCCCCTCCCCCTCCCCTGATCCCTCTTGTTTATAACCCCCCCCTCCCCCCCCCCCCCCCCGTCCCCCGATCCCTCCCCCCCTCCCCCCCCCCCCCTTCCGCTTAGTTTGTCCAAACGCCCCACTCACAATCGAAATCGACCAGAGTAATAAACACCTACACGCAGTTGATATCACGTTATTAACTTTCTGACCATCCATGACGTAGTTTTCCTTCTTTCCCCCCACCCCCCCAATAAAAAACCCTCCAACGCCCCCTCTTTTCTGACCACCCGCACGATCGCCTAGACCTAGCACCACGCGTATAACAAGCCCCTACATATCTTTAATCTCACAGCCGAAATGTATTTTGATATTATTTGTGACCTAAACCTCCAAAAAAATCTTCCCCCCCCTCCCCCCTCCCCCTTCTCGCTCTCCCTTGCTCAAACACCCCACCTAAAATATCGAAATCCGCCACATTAATAAACACTTCACGCACTGGATATCACCTCATTATCTTTCGAGAGCCATCCATGCCGCTGCTTTCCCCCCCCCCGCCCCGAACGCCCCCATCTTCCCCACCACCCGCACCATCGCCTAGACCTAGCACCACCGTGTGACAAACCCCTCACCTAAAACCTTTCCTCCCCCCCCCCCCCCTCCTCCCCGCCCCCACCCCTCACCTCCCCCACCCCCCCCAACCCATCCCAACCCCACCCCCTCGAACACTCCGCCCTCTCTTTACTCACTGATTGTACGACTTACCCCAGGATATACATGATAAACTGATGCATTCTTTCCAAAACCGTCACATTTATCCCCTCAAAATAATGTATTGTTTCCACGCACAGATTGAGCTTACCCACACGCCCCACCCCCGCCCCACCCCCCCCCTTCTCCCCATGACAAACTGGTGCATTTTATTATATCATATATTTTTTTTTCCTAAACCGTCAGATTTGTCCCCTTGAAAGGATTTATAGATTACACCCACAAATTGCCCGCCCGTCCCCCCCCCCCCCCCCCCCCTCCCCCCCCTCCAACCCCGCTCGCTTTTGATCAAAACCAGCCCCCCCCGTCCTTCAAACCTCCGCCCCTCCCCTCACCGGTTATTCGACATACAGGATTCACTTGATAAAAGGATACATTTCCCTCCACAGCTGTCAGATTTTGTCCCCTTCAGAAACAGGTTTATAGTTTCCGCGCACAGACTGACTAACATCACCCTGTTGACCCTGATAGCTACACTGTAGTTGTAAGGGGAGTCGCCGACTTATATCCTTAACGAGGACACACAACTCGTAATACGCGCGATCGGAGTATCACACACAGCTTGCAAAGATGAGTTTCGACGAAATCTTCAATCTCACAGCTGGAGTGTATTTTCATTTTTTATAATATATGAACAGCGGTAATATATACCTGGTAAGTAGTACTCAACATAAAATTCGCACACCAGTCCGCCAGGTGTTCAACAGCCCCCGTGAGCAGGTGAGTAGATACCCAGAGCTACATGAGAGCCGGTAAGAGAGAAAAGTGTGGATGCTCGTCCAATACAAAGAAAATGGTTACTATTCAGATTTGAGTTTTTAGTACGTGCGTATTCAGAATAAGTCTACGAATACAGATATTACGGAAATAGGCTATCTATGGTGGGCGAAGCGGTATCACGATTACAACCTATAGTCGTGGTGCTTTTCTGTTGGTCAATGAGTTTTATCTTAGAAACCAAACCGTGGGAAACTCTTTGCTGAGTGAATACTACGCCTCCTCAGTTCATGCGTAGAGCAATAAACGAATCGAAGACAATCGCTAATCGCACTGTATCACACCGAAAAGTGCACAAACTGACAATTTTGTGAGCGTGTACTCGCAATGCTACAGGATAACACAAATCATGCACGAACGTTTTATAAATAATTTTCAAGGACGTCAGCCGTGAGTTCGACGAATTTCAGGTCAATACTCATCTTTGCAAGCTGCGTTGTTGGTACTCGTAATATACTATATGGGTGAGTTTTTATTGGGAGGTGTCCTATTTTTTATCCACTACCTGGTAGACTGTAATGGTAAGTGTTGGTATTTGTACTTTAGGTGGGGAATTTTGAGCTAGGTAAAACATCATATCTAAGTGTATTACTGTAGTTTCCACTAAACTGCTCCATCATATGTATGGTTGGCGGTTTATTTTGTTTTTTCTCTCCCCCCGGCTTTAATATCGGGAAGAGTACGAATACAGAATATTATTAGGTATCTATATATTCCTCTTAATACAGCATTCGAGAATTAAAGTCAGCTACTTGCACCCCAAAAAAAATAAAAACTCTGTGGGACACGAACCCACTGTTCCAAATTGATACGCTGTAGTATATATTTGCGCAACACGCATCTGCAATTAATTGCGGCTATAGTGAATTACAATTCATATGGAAGAAAAAAATGCGTTAATTTTCACATAACTGTCGTACGTACTTAAAAGTGGTCGCAAAACCTAATCGTGCGTTGTAGTGGAAGAAACCGCTACTAATACTACCAACACCTCCCCATGTTCTGCATGTGATTAGAGTGTAATATGTATGATGCGTACTCGAATAGGCAAGTCTAATACCACATGATGAAACAAACTGTAAAGTAACCAAATAAACTTACTAACATTTCGACGCAATCCAAGCAGCTTTGTTTCTGTTTGTACTATGAAAGAAGATCATACACACACGTATCGTATTGCTTCGAAGTGTACTATTGATAGTGTACAGTAGGCTAAGTGTGCAATATACTACAATGCTACCACTCGGGCGAATGAAAAACAGCCAAACCAACCAAAATATGGCACGAAAGGAACACCCATTTTTACAACAGAAATGAGAAGGCCGAATCCTAGCCAGCTGTGTTGTTGCTGAAGGATCCCGTGCTCCCTAGTGGATTTGCTGCGTTGTTGTTGCTGTTGATGATGCTGGTGTTGCTGAACATCTTCACGTTATTGCTGCTTTTGTTGATGTCAGTGTTGAGGCCGATGACGTTGATGAAGCTGCTGCAGAGGTGAGTGGTTACTTGTAAAGCTTGTTTATGGTGACGGTTTGACAATTCTCGCTGAGAGTCGTTTCCCGGCTTGGTTGGGTCATTGATGATGTTCGCTGAGCAAGTCACCTGATGTCGTGGTGTTGGCGATTATCATTGTAGATGGCGACGTAGACGTGATAAAATTTGCGGGTATCCTGTCCTATCGTGGCTGCCGTGCCTTTGTATTGCGCTTAGAGGGCAGCCTCTCTGATGGTGTTGTGGTGCCCGTTGCTGTAGATGGGGCAAGTCAATATTTGGCGTCCCCTCGGAAAATTAACAAAACAAATGTTCAACGCCATTGTTGAGTAAAAGTTCGAATACGAAGCTCTACTGTAGGCAGAGCCGAGAAGCTGGTGGCACGTATTGAATTGAAGCTGACAAACAAATGAAGTGCTCCAATTCTGCTGAAGATGCCCTTGGTAATCTGCATGATGAAACCTCTGTTGTTGGTGATGTTTGAGCTGGCGTTATGTCAGATGGTAGTCGGCGATGTTGTCCTCTCTCCATCTGGAAGACAAACTTAAGTTGGCCTAAAGTCGCTATTTGTTGACTGAAGTCATGTCTTGGTGGACGTTCCTTGATGGCTTCCAGCTCCACGATAAGGATGCTCAGCGATGAGCTTCTGTGTTCTAAGACGGCAGATGCTGTCATTATATTCGTTGCAGCGGCAGCCTGTGCCGCAGAAGGTCTTGCTTCAGACCTTACAGGTATTTCTGTTGTACGAGTACTCGTTGTGATGGTAATTGATGAAGCTGATGCATCTTTTCCAGTTTGTCGTAGTTTTTCGGCGTTGCTACTTCATGATGCCATGCCTGATCGACGTGCTCATGTATGTGCTCGTACTCGCATGACGAGCAGTAGACGTAGACCGTGGGTGGTATGTGCCCATTAAAGTTGGATGTATGTGTGGTAGACCGGGGGGAAGGTGACAGCTAGTGCCGTGTTCGATCACCCGCAAAACCGTGTGAGGCTGTGTTCGTGGTTTCTTGTCAAGTGCAGGCTGCGCTGTCTTCAGTTTGAGCGGATCACAACTCTCTTTCGTACTTTGAGACGCTCCTTCGTCAGTAACGAAGACCCACGGTGTATGTTTCTATTATTCATAGAAATAAGTTATTTTCTCCGTGATTATGGCTGTTTTCTTCCTGCCTGTGTCGTGCCTTGACGGCAGTTTAGAGTTGTGCTGTACGCGTGGTGGCGTGGCAATAGTTTGACAGACGATTTAGACGCGTGAAAACGTGAGAATAGTTTCGTGGAGACGAATACAATGTTCCTTCGAGTCTGACACGTGATTATAGCCCAGAGTGTGAAATAATTTTTTTCGGGAAACCCCGTTTGGGGTGAAGGTTATACCCACGTCGTTAGGTTGAGTAGCCGTTTCGCCTAGGACCTTGCTCTACCATGCAGCTAGCTCGGCATCCTCGTCTAAACCAAAACACAAAACGAGAATATATACTTGTACGTACGTCGTGGTGCTTGGTAGCCTGACGAAACCGTTTTAATGACAACTTAGCGTGAATGACAGCGTTAAACCGGACTCATTACCTACTACACGGGTTACAATGGTGCTAGCAGCCTCCTTAGCAAGTAAGTGACGAACTCAGCGGGAATCCATGGGGATGCCGTTGCTTACTATCGGTAGATTCAAGGGCGAGGCTCACATTGCATCGTTATACCATAACAGCTATCGGGGCTTGCTGCAGGGGTGGCACCGAAGTGTCTGTGAAGATCGCTTGCGATGGCCAAAAAAAAAAGATAGCTTGGAAAGTAGAGTTCAATTCCAAAAGGTGTGAAAACCGAAGAATTGAAGAAAGAAGTAGGAAGTAGAAGGGCCGCCTGCACTATCTGCATTTTTGGTGGAATCTCATAAATGCTTCCATGAAAGCTTCCATCGCTTCCATGGAGGTTTCCACGGCTTCCACGGAAGCTTCCATCGCTTCCACGGAAGCTTTTACGGAATTGGTGGAAGCTTCCGTGAAACAAAAACTCTCACGAAATTTTGTCGTGGAAGCTTCCACAGAAGTTACTTTCACGGAGGTTTCCGTGAAAGCTTGCCCGGAACCTTCCATGGAAGTTACTTCCACGGAGACTTCCGTGAACGCTTCCACGAAAGTTTGTTCCACGGAAAATTCCACGGAAGCATTCGTGGAAGTAGATAGATTTCACGGAAGCTTTCACGGAAGCTTTCGCGGAAAACAAATAGTTTCACGGAACCTTCCGTGAAAACGTTCGTGGAAGCAAATATATTCCGTGGAAGCTTTCGTGAAAACTTCCGGGGAAGCTAATTTTCTTCCACGGAAGCTTTCGTGAAAGCTTCCACGATCGTTACTTCAACGGAAACTTCCACGAAAGCTTTCGTCGAAGTAAAACGTTTTCACATAAGCTTTCACGGAAGCTTGTACGGATCCTAACCCTAACCCTAACCCTTAACGCTTCGTGGAAGCTTTCGTGGAAGTTTTCTTGGAACCTTTCCACGGAATCTTTCCAACTTGAGAAAATTTGCCTTCACGAATGTTTTCACGGAAGCTTCCACGGAAGCTTTCACAAAAGCTTTCCTGGAAGTAAATTGCTTTCACCGAAGCTTTCGCGCAAGTTAATTTTTTCTTCCACGGAAGCTTTCAGGGAAGCTTTCACGGAACCTAGCCCTAACTCTGACCCTAAGTCTAACCCTCCATGGAAGCTTCCGTGGAAGCTACTTCCATGGAAGCTTTTGCGCAAGCTTTCGTGGAAGCTTCCGGTTATTTTTTTTGTCGTGAAAGCTTCCAGATTTCCACCACTTCCATGAAAGCTACCACGGAAGCTTTAGAAGCTTCCATGGAAGTTTCCATCGATTCCATGGATGCGGTGGAATCTTCCACAGACGCTTTCATGAGCTTCCACTCAAAAACCAAGTAGTGCAGGAGACCGAAGTAGAACGAATTAAGAAGAGAGAAAAAGCAATCGACGTGTGGGTCTGATTGTCACCTGGTCCTTTACGGAGCAACGCTCATGCTATACACGTAGATGTACTCTATGGGTTGTCGTATAGGCCGACAGTCAGTCCCAGTGTCCCATTCCTTTCAACATTTTCTTCAACGTTCCACAACACCTATGATTATGGTAAGAATCTGCCGTGTAGTTACAGCTTGAATGCACACTACGCCGACGTGAACTGATAACCCGAGATCCCGTCTTTTTGTTATTGCTCCGCATCTAGAAATCACAGCTACCTTCGGTAAATTTTGTGCAACTACCTGTATGTCGAAACATAGATTTGCCATGCAGCTTGCAAAGCTAAGTTTAAACCATTCAATCGGTCGTACTCACAGATTACGTGTTTCAATATTTATAATATCACAGCTGACGTTTTCCATTTCAAAAAAATATGTATATAGACTATACTTAGACCTACTATTAATGCATGATGGCAAAAAATTGAGCGATTATTTGTGGCGATTATTTTTGAAGTTTTGAGGCTCCAAAAATAACTGCATCAGAAATAAGGGGCGTCCATTACGGCTTGTGATTCTTAGAAAGTGGTTTTATGTTGAATTGGTAAGTCTTGTTTACCGTTTGCCATTATTTTTGAAAATCTTGCATGTACACTGCCACCGGCGACGTTGGGTCGCTACCGCTTCTTCTGCGGCCTCTGCTGCTGGTATAGTGCTGCTTTGGTGGTTTATATGGTTGTGGTACTGCTGCTGTCGCGTTTGTGTGAGGACGAAGATCTGTCTCGCGCACAACAAGCGCAGTGTTTTGTCGTATGTGTGTTTGTTGTTTTTTTTTGTGGGTGATGGGTAATGTGTACAGCAGACAGGTATCATACCAGATACAGAGGAGGCAGCTGTGACTTGTGATACTTGGTGCGAGGTAGTAGCCTGGCATAGGTCAGTCTCGTGACTTCGAACCCCTCCGAGTGTATACTCGTACAAATTCGTGGGGACTTTTTCTTGTGCACAAATTGACTTGCGGAAAGCGCGAGAGCGGGAGTTAGAAACACTCGATAAAAAAACGTCGAGCAGAGGGATTGCGGAACCCTATCTATGCGCGATTAAAATTGAAGGCTAGAACCGGGGGGAAGAAGGGATGACACCTTTGACCACGTTTGACCAGAAGCTGGAAAGTAGATGTGTGTGAAAAAATAAAATCCAAAAGCAAAATAATCCCAGTTCTCAGATGTTGGAAGAGTTGTTATTTCTTGGCTCAGAAATCATCAGATCCTATAATTTCTGGCCTCGATTATTTTGAACCCAGAAATAACGATGATTGCTCGTCCCAGAGTGGACGACATTTTTTTTGGCGTCGGAGATCCCTGGTGAAGAGAGAAATAATCGCTCAAAATGTTTCTCATAATAGTTGGTCTAGTATATTCACGTCGGCATCTCTAAGCGGCCGGGGGGGGGGGAAGGGGGAGCGCAGAGGGCGGGAGGGGGGGCGGCGGTAGGGGGAAGAAAGAAAGGGGGTAGAAGGGGAGGGAGTAGGGGGGTAGGGGGGGGTAGGGTGCGCGTCATGCCCAAGAGACTGAAGTCTGGGTCTGGCCATCATCGTCTCGAAATTTGTGGGCCTTCCAATAGCCGTCACAAGATAGCGTAAAACAGCCTTGACTTCTTCGCCATGTTGCGTTCTCTCCTCAGTGCCATTGATGATGCATTTGATACCCTCTACGAGCCCAATGCCGTCTTTAAGTCAGTTGCTAGAGTCTGCTAGTATGACGTTTGTTTTTCGTTTTCTTTCCTTGCTTCCTCTTCTTGTGTTGTCTTTTCATGCTTTTCTTGTCTCTTCTTTGCTTTCCTTTCCTTTTTCGTTTTTTCGCTTTTTTGTATTTTCTTTCCTTCCATTTTATCTCCTTTTCACTTATTTGTTTTTTTTCAAAATGCACTTGCCTCTGTCGTGCGTATGCGTAGTGATGAGTACTATGTGCAATATATACGTGGAAGTCCTCCTTGGGTGGCAAGCGGTATAGTCGGTGTTTCCAGGGGCGAGTAGTGAGACGTATGCACCGATATGGACCTGGCACATCACAGAGTGACTCCCCGATTTCACTTTTATATGTTTTTGGTGGAGGCATGAATTGAGTCAGCTGTGATATATGCAACACCCCCTCCTTCCCCACCACCCGCACCTTCGCCTACACCTAGCACCACGCGTATAGCAAACCCCTACATATATGCGACCTAAGGCCCTCCCCGCCCGCCCCCAGCCCCCCCCCCCCCACCTCCCCCACAACATGGAATCATAGTTTCCACGAAATATTTGACCTGCCCAACCCGTCCCCTCCGCCCCCTCCCACCCTCCCGCCCCTCTTTTGATCAAAATCAAACCCACACGTTCTTCAAAACTCCGCCCTCCCCTCACCGAATATTCGACATACAGGATTCACTTGATAAACTGATGCATTTCTTTCCACAGCTGTCAGATTTTGTCCCCCTCAGGAACGGGTTTTATAGTTTCCGCGCACAGACTGCCTAACATCACACTGTTGACCCTGATAGCTACACTGTAGTTGCAAGGGGAGTCGCCGGCCTATATCCTCAATGAGGACACACAACCCGCAATACGCGCGATCGGAGTATCACACACAGCTTGCAAAGATGAGTTTCGACAAGCTATTCGATCTCACAGCTGGAGTATATTTAAATCTTTATAATATGGGTGCACTGGCACCTTTGGTTTGTTTGTGTTGTTGCCTGCGGAATTCCTCCGTTCGAGAGTGACTGGAGCCTGTCCTGTGACCGTGGAGCTGAATATGCGAGTTAATGTGAGAACAACAACAATATCCGGTAGTGACTACGAACAAACTAGATACTAGTGGCCTGCAGAATCTATATTCCATCAATTCAACAATGGGTATAAAACTTATCAGCCACTACCGCTGTTGTATACAGATGGCGGACTTGCTTAATAGAGCGGGTGGCGTCGGCCACGGAATCGTGTATAAGCTACTTGCATTAAAGATTCTGAATCGTAACTTGGCCTGTGGGGGGAAGAAAATCGAGAAAATAATAACTATATTAATGTAGCGTGATGGCCCAGTTTGCGAGGGGAAAAACAGATAGAATCCCGCTTAAAAAAATGTAACAAACGACCGCTCGGCCAGGACCCCAGCACATCGAGGCGCACATCATCTATCACAGGGCATCCCGGACACACCAGACGGCATCCACAACACTCAAGCACTCTCCCGAAGATGATGCCAGGTTTTTAGAGGACGCTCTGCGGGATTGCCCACGGCAGACAGGCTGACGCGTCTTTAAGAGGGCCCGAAGCGGCCCGAAATTAGCTCTTTGCTACGAACACGTAACAGCCAACAAACAATTTTCGAAATCAGAGGCTCGTCTCACGTTCGTTGGAGACCGACGAGCTGTGGCCCACACACAAACGCAACGCGCCACAATCGCGCCACCCACGCAAACGCCACAGGTGCGAAAGACTGTCCCGGCTCTACCCTTGGCCCGCAGCAAAGCCTGTTTGCAGCCCACCAACAGCAGCAGTACAGTAGCCTTTCGGCGAGTTTGAATTTTGAGCAGTCTGCTCACGAGAATCAAAACGCCACACCCGTACATGAAAACCCGCAAAGAGTGTGAATTTTAAGAGCTCGGAGATCAGAAAGACAGGACGACATCAAGCAAGGCAGACGAAATAGACGGTTCGTACTCTTTTACAGGAACAGGCTCACCCCGAGTACTATCAAATCGGATTATGGATCGCCTATACGTGTCACGTCTTGCCCATTCGAGTGAACATCGTTTCCATCAGATTGACCTGTGAGTCAGCTTCGACGGGGGAGATGTAGCAGTCTACGCCCTCGATGCCGTGGCTGGAATGTTTTCTCAATTTTCGCCGTGACCGAAGAGCTGAAGCATACGGCCTTCGTCGCCCAGTGTGGTATATGCGCCTCCTTGCAAGACCTCTTTACTCTCGCTATATGCTCCGATCGTTCCTGGGAGGTTCTCTGCTTGCCCGGTGGCGCTGCTCTGTCGGGTACCGACAAGGGGCGTTAGCTCGGCCGCGCAAGTATTCAAACAAGGCACCTCGTTGCTTTCCTCAAAAAGAGCTTCTGCAGCGTAATCCGAATGCTCGATATTTGTGCATGATAACCGGTAACCGTCGACAGGAACGACGCCATGACGCCATCATCATAGCATCCTCTTGAGATCCACCACCTCCCGCGGGCGACCGCCTTCTGTAGACGCGAAATCCCGCGCATGCCCAAACTTTCTTCAAAATTCAAATATTTCAAATTCTCGCAAACGAAATCAAAAGCCAAAATATAAAGAGTAGCATGTTTTCATGAACACCACTAACAAGAGCACCAGACATGGACGCGACATCTACAGGACCACAACATCTTCGACGACAGTGGGGAGAAAACAGGGCAAATAATCGTACACTAGATAATAACAATGTCAAAAAGAAATACAGACAGTTATGTTAACACTGCGGTAGACCACAGGGAGCTTCGTGCCTCCGGCCGTTTGCATGATCGCCTGACAACCTCTACCAACGCAGTAGGATATGCCTAACAAAGTGAAGTCACCCTCGCGTTCAATAGTGGTGACATCGCATGCCCACGTCACCTCGCTTGGTGCATTTGTAAGATGTATCTCTGTCTTGGATTTGGCGACCTCAGAGCCCCACATCGGCACGGCGAAAATCACAGGCGTAAAATCGTATATGTTAGACAATAATAACGTGAAAAGGAGATACAGATAGATATGCTATAATTTCCGGTGAACAGCACTACCAACTTGTTGCGTAAGGTATTACGTACATACCGTCTGCATGATCGCCTCCCAACCTTTGCCAAGCGAAGTATGACTAATGAAGTAACGTAATTGAGCGCGTGTACAATAAGCGTTCCTTTCAAATCAATAACGATTGGAATATCTCCCTTTTGTTGTCAATGGCGGTGGCATTGCATGACCACATCACCTCGCCTCTTGTATTTGGCAATATATCTATATCTTTCTTATAATTAGCGATGTCAAAAAATAATGGTATCTACATGATTGTACTTATCGATTGAAATATTCGATATTTCGATCCATGTACGATAACATATCATGAAGCTTTTAACACGCTGTTTACTACACCTAAGAACTGTGTTGCATACTCCATGTAACACCAAACCTTCTAGGAAAAAAACATTACCAGGCGGGTGATATCAAGAGGTGTTTTCTTGCTGCAACCGTCAGATTCGTCCCCTTCAATGGTTTATAATTCCCGCGCACATATTGAAATGCTCGCCCCCCCGCCCTCGCCCCCCGATCCCTCTTGTTCAAACGCCCCATCTGAAACCAAATTTTGCTGGAGTAGTAAATACTACCAGCCAGCTGATATCATCTCATTATCCATCTAGCCATCCGTGCCGTAGCTCCAACTCATCTCCCCCCCCCCCCCCCTCCCCCCCCTTTGTTCCTCGCCCAGTTCGTTCAAACGCCCCGCTCACGATCGGAATCGGCCAGAGTAATAAACTCTTCTAAGCACTTGATATCGCGTCATCATCTGTCTAGCCATCCATGACGTAGCTTTTATTCATCCCCCCTCCGACGCCCCCTTCTTCTCCACACCCCGCAAGATCGCCTAGACCCCGCACCGCGCGTATAGCAAGCCCCTACATGTATGATTAATACGCGCGATCGGACGATCACACACAATGTTGCGAACATCAGTGTCGACCAAATATTTGATCTCATATCTGGAGAGTATTTGAATATTTTGTGTCACCTAAACCTGTTGAAAACCCTCCCCCCCCCGCTTCTTTTTTTTTTTCCCTCGCTTTTTCTTGCTTAAACGCCCCACCTAATATCGAAATCTGGCAGAGTAATAAACACTTTTACGCCCTGGATATCACCTCGTTATCTTTTTAGAACCGTCAATGCCGCTGCTGCAATTCCCACCCACCCCCGCCCTCAACGCCTCCTCCTTCCCCACTACCCGCTCAAGCGCCTAGAATTAGCACCCCACGCGTATAGCAAACCCCTACATCTATTCGACCTAAAGCCCTCCCTCGCCCCGCCCCGCGCCCCCCCCGCCACTTCCCCCCCCCCTCCCCCACAAGAAGGATTTATAGTTTCCACGCACAGATTGACCTGCCCCATTCGTCCCGTCCCCCCCCCTCCCCCCCTCCCGCCCCCCTTTTGATCAAAATCAGACCCCACGTCCCAAAAACCTCCGCCCTCCCCCCACCGGATATTCGACTTACAAGACTCTCTTGATAAACTGATGCATTTCATTCCACAGCTGTCAGATTTTGTCCCCCTCGGAAACGGGTTTTATAGTTTCCGCGCACAGACTGACTAACATCACCCTGTTGACCCTGATAGCTACACTGTAGTTGCAAGGGCAGTCACCGACCTATATCCTTAATGCGGACACACAACCCGCAATACGCGCGATCGGAGTATCACACACACCTTGCAAAGATGAGTTTCGACAAACTATTCGATCTCACCGCTGTAGTGTATTTTAACATATTTTGAATAATCTAGCCAGTTGTTGAAAAGACCACAAATAGATTAATCGCTGCCATTGGTCGTTATCCACCCAATGCAGAAAGCGATCGGTCGATGATGTAACGCATTAAAATGAAAAATTCTGCCGAATCCAAGTTGGTCATGCCAGAGGGCTGCAAATATGGTGTGCTCAAATCGCCGGCGTGGGCGCCCATTGTCTGTGCTTTGTCTGTGTGGAGTGTGTCTATCTCACCGGCATCTTGCACTCGTAGAGTCCGCGCTTGCGCTCCACATTGCTGTGACAACACGTATTTGATGCGGTCCTTGCTCGCTTCTCCCGAAAAAGCAAAAACTACAAAGTGTATGAAGCTTGAGCTTTTTTTACCCGGATCCCCAGGAGGATAAAAAAGAAAAAAAAAAACTACAAACCATGTATAACAAGAATAGCACAGCACCCCCTTGTGATCGCGGGCTGGATGGTGTAGGAGACAGCGCTTTACTTTGGAGGCGGCTCGCACGAGTTGAGCGCTACGGCTTTCGCCCTTGACTGTACCCCGGTCAATTGCCCCTCTCATTTACGCCGAGCCTGTTGATTGATCGGAATATTTATGACAAGAAAATAATGCAATTATCTTGAGTTCGTTGTTGGTTGGTGGATGGCAGCCGGTATGCAGTTCGTCGGTTTGTTGTCACATCGCCAAAGTTTATGTTGTTTGTCTTGTTAATCTACACGAATATCAGGAGGAAGTCTAGAAATTCGTCACGGCTCCTGCTGTATACTGTGTAGTCTATGTCGCTACAATTCTCATTCTGCAGTCGGGCGACAGTATGAGGTACAAGTAGCTGGTACTCGACTTCGTGGAATTATGTACATTTATTTTTCACAACAAAACAAACGTCATTCAACCGCGGTGGCATCAGCATCATCGATGGTTTGATTGATGATGCGACGATTTCGTGGTTCTGAGCCCCGGAGTGCTAGCGTAATCTTGAGCGAATACAGCGCTGGGGAGAGTGCCAGCCCTTCCTTTGTCACGAAGAAGAATATATTTGAGGCAATCGTCGTGCGCCGATGGCAAGAACTCAGACAAGCTAAGAGAATCCCTTTGTTGATGTTCTTCGTCGACCTCAAGATGACGTTGAGCTCCGTCGACCGAGAGAGGCTGTGGGTGGTGCTTGCACGTTTCCGCGTACCAGAGACGATGTTGGCCATCATCGTCCAGTTCCACGAAAGCATGCGAGCTCGCGTGCGTACGGATGGCGGTGAACACTATGAATGGCATGACATCACCCAGGGATTGCGGCAAGGATGTGTACTGTCGCCGCTCCTTCTCAGTGTATTTCGCCGCACATCAATCCAATCCGTTCCGCTAAGGTTCAGGGAAGACCCAGACATTTTTGAAGGCGGATTGATGCACCTTGAGGAGGACTCCGGGGAGGGCGGGTTAGAGGTTGAACCACTGGCATGTGTACGGAGGTCAGTCGGTGGTATGCTGTACGCCGACCATGCACGCAGTGTGTCTAAATCATCGGAAGATCTTGCGAAGATGACCGGCATTGTGACCGTTTTCGAGTCAGCGGGCCTCACCGTGCCCAAACGAAAACTGAGATAACGCTGCTCCGCGCACTCAACAAGGTTCTCCCGGCCCCGTCGCTCGTTGCCGAAGCGGCGGGCCAGACGTATTCATGCAGACGATGCATTTCCTGTACCTCAGCGCGGTCTTACAAACGCAAGCACCGACATTATGCCATACTTCAACGACGGATCCGACTCGCATGGGCATTCTACGATCGTTTCAAGCGGAAGCTGTACGATATGGAAGATGCTTAGGACCGAGGAACGCGTGCTACCATAGAGGTAGCACTTTTTGGCTACTCTGGTTCTGAATGACGGGGCTCCTTAACCCGAAGACGTCGGAAATAGGCCTCTTGTTTTCATGATTCTCGTTGTGTACCTAGGCCATGTGGGATTTTTTATCCGGTAGCAGTTTTACTTTTGTCCCTATCAGGTTTTGGGAGAGGTCTTAAGCTCCCAAATTGAGGAACCCCAGAACGAAAAAGTGGTGCACCTCTATCGCAGCACGCGTCGAAGTGATGGACACCCTGCTGTACGGGCGTGTGGCTCCGAATCTCCGCCAGGGGTACTTCGGTGACCTCCGAACGGCACTCTAAAACCTCCTCCAAGTACCATTTTTGGTGGCTGGCGTCGAAAGCTCGACATTTCCAGTTGTTTCTGGATTTCTGGAAATGTTGACTCAGTGTTACGAACGATACCGTGGGGCTGCTTCCGAAGCAGCCCCTGGGGCCTGCCCATCTCTCCGCCCCTCGTGATGCGAGCGGGGGGTGCGCAACATGATACAATTTTGAAAGCAAAATACTTAGCGTATTATTATCGAGGCACGAGAAAATAAGGGTTTGTATGTACGGAAGAAGTTTGGGGTTATTGCACGTTGACCAATGAGATCAACGCGGGTGGTTACTTGTACTTGTCCTGGTATAGCAAAGGGAACCTTGGACCAGTTTGTCTTGTTGCTGACTAGCAAGCGAAGCACGCAGAGAAGAGAAAAGAATCGTCAGCGAGACAGGTTCAAGGTGTGATAGACTGGCTGATTTCTCACCCACCCGTCCGTGCTTTTGAAGGGGGGAATGAGGCGGTCGCAGCAACGCGGGCAGAGTGTTCGTTGCTGTTAGCTACACGTATCTAGGGGGCGGTGTGCAGCCGCCCGGGTGTCGTAGGTTGCGTGTTTTGACTTTTAATATATATGTGGTGCTCAGGGTCCTTGTTTTTGTCATCGGCGTGGCGCGCGCACGTCAACAACCTGGAGGTGCGCCCTTTTGCTTCGGAAAGCTGCATTTTGCAATGCAGGCGTTCGTGAGATGTCGGTTTGCTTACTTTACTTCGCGAACATGCGCGCATGTCTCGACGATGGAGGTGCGTCCATTTCTTCCTCGTTTGGAATTTGCACTATGCAGTGCAGCTGATGGTGTGATGACGCGTGCTTAAAAGCAGACGCAGTGTTTTTTTGGTCCCACACTAACGTCGGTATTAGCGCAATCTGAAAATGCAGGAGAGAGACTTGTCCGTAATAGTGCTACTAGGCCGGGGGGTACATATATATACGCGTATAACAAGACCCTACATATCTTTGATCTCACAGCCGAAGTGTATTTGAATATTTTTTGTGACCTAAACCTGTAAAAAATCTCCCCCCCCCCCCCCCCCCCCTCCCTCCCTCTCGCTCTCCTCTACTCAAATGCCCCACCAAATACCGAAATCCGTCAGATTAATAAACACTTCACGCACAGGATACCACCTCATTATCTTTCGAGACCATCCATACCGCTGATTTCCCCCCCCCCCCGCCGCGAACGCCCCCTTCTTCCCCATCACCCACACCATCGCCTAGACCTAGAACCACACGTGTAACAAACCCCTCACCTAAAACCCTTCCTTTCCCCACCTGCCCCCCCCCGCCCCCTCCCCCGCCCCCCCCGCCCCCACCCCCCACCTCCCCCCCCTCCAACCCATCCCAACCCCACCCCCTCGAACACTCCACCCTTTCTCTACTCACTGATTGTACGACTTACCCCAGGATATACATGATAAACTGATGCCTTAT
The DNA here is from genome assembly GCA_012845835.1 of Undaria pinnatifida. NCBI lineage: Eukaryota > Phaeophyceae > Laminariales > Alariaceae > Undaria > Undaria pinnatifida. The sequence continues at coordinate 8,818,803 of JABAKD010000015.1, read as the reverse complement.
TTCCAAAACCGTCACATTTATCCCCTCAAAATAATGTATAGTTTCCACGCACATATTGAGCTGCCCCACACGCACCACCCCCGCCCCAACCCCCCCCTCCCCCAACAATGAACTGGTGCCACAACCGTCAGATTAATCCCGTTGAAAGGATTTATAACTTACATGCATAAATTCCCCCCCCCTTCCCCCCCCCCCCCTCCTGCAAACCCGCTCGCGTTTGATCAAAACCAGGCCCCCGCGTCCTATAAAACTCCCCCCCCCCCCCCTCACCGGTTATTCGACTTGCAACATTCACTTGATAAAAGGATACATTTCCCTCCACAGCTGTCAGATTTTGTCCCCCTCAGAAACGGGTTTTATAGTTTCCGCGCACAGACTGACTAAAATCACCCTGTTGACCTTGATAGCTACACTGTAGTTGTAAGGGGAGTCGCCGACCTATATCCTTAATGAGGACACACAAACAACCCGTAATATGCGCGATCGGAGTATCACACACAGCTTGCAATATTGAGCTTCGACGAAATCTTCGATCTCACAGCTGGAGTGTATTTTCATTTTTTATAATATATTATAAAAAATGAAACTACACTCCAGCTGTATACATTATAAAAAATGAAAATACACTCCAGCTGTGAGATCGAAGATTTTGTCAAAACTCATCTTTGCAAGCTGTGCGTGGTACTCCGATCTCGCGTATTACGGGTTGTGTGTCCTCATTAAGGATATAGGTCGGCGACTCCCCTTACAACTACAGTGTAGCTATCAGCGTCGACAGGGTGATGTTAGCCAGTTTGTGCGCCAAAACTATAAACCCGTTTCTGAGGGGGACAAAATCTGACGGCTGTGGAATGAAATGCATCCGTTTATCAAGTAATTTTTGTTAGTCGAATAACCGGTGAGGGGAAGGCGGAGTTTCGAAGGACGTGGGGGCCTGGTTATGATTAAAAGGGGCGGGGTTGGAGGGGGGGGGGGGGGGGGGGGGGTAGCTGAGGGCGGGGGGGGGAGGGTCGGACGGGCGGGCAATTGTGCGAGGACACTATAAATCCTTTAAGGTGATAAATTTGATGGTTTTAGGAAAAAAACAAACATACAAACAAAAACGAAAAACACCAGTTTATCATGAGGGGGTGGGGGGTAGGGGCATGGGTGAGGCGTGTGGGGCAGCTCAATCTGTGCGTGGAAACTTTGTATATATTTTTTGAGGATAAATGTGACGGTTTTGAAAAGAGTGCATCAGTTTATCATGTATTTCCTGGGGTAATCCGTGCAACCAGTGAGTAGAGGGCGGAGTGTTCCAGGAGGTGGGGGTGGGATGGGGTGGGGTGGTGGGGAGGTCCGGGGTGGGGGCGGGGGGGGGAAGGGGAGATCTTCAGGTGGCATATATGTAGTAGTTTGTTATATGTGTGGTGCTAGGTCTAGGCGATGGTGCGGGTGGTGGGGAAGGAGGGGGCGTTCGAGGCGGAGGGTGGGAGCGGGGGGCGGGGGGCGGGGGGAAAGCAGCGGCATGGGTGGCTCTAGAAAGATAATGAGGTGATATCCAGTGCGTGAAGTGTTTATCAATCTGGCGGATTTAGATTTTAGGTGGGGCGTTTGAGCAAGGGAGAGCGAGAAGGAAGGGGGATAGGGGGGGGGCATTTTTTAGGAGGTTTAGGTAACATAAAACATTCAAATACACTCCGGCTGTGAGATAAAAGATATGTAGGGGCTTGTTATGCGCGTGGTGCTAGGTCTAGGCGATACATATCCCTTGCTCAAACGCCCCACCTAAAATCGAAATCCGCCAGATAAATGAACACTTCACGCACAGGATATCACCTCATTATCTTTCGGGGGCCATCCATGCCGCTGCTTCCCCCCCCCCCCGCCCCGAACGCCCCCTTCTTCCTCATCACCCGCACCATCGCCTAGACATAGCACCACACGTGTAACAAACCCCTCACCTAAAACCCTTCCTCCCCCCCCCCAAACCCATCCCAACCCCACCCCCTCGAACACTCCACCCTCTCTGTACTCACTGATTGTACGACTTACCCAAGGGTATACATGATAAACTGATGCATTATTTCCAAAACCGTCACATTTATCCCCTCAAAATAATGCATTGTTTCCACGCACAGATTGAGCTGCCCCACACGCCCCACCCCCGCCCGAACCCCCCCCCCCCCCCATGATAAACTGGTGCTTTTTTCTTTTCAAAACCGTCAGATTTATCCCGTTGAAAGGATTTATAACTTACATGCACAAATTGCCCGCCCGTCCGCCCCACCCCCCCTCCCCCCCCCCCCCCCTCCCCCCCCCCCCCCCCCCCCCCCCCCCTCCAACCCCGCTCGCTTTTGATCAAAATCAGGCCCCCACGTCCTTCAAAACTCCGCCCCCCTCCTCACCGGTTATTCGACTTACAGGATTAAATTGATCAAAGGATACGTTTCCCTCCACAGCTGTCAGATTTTGTCCCCCTCAGAAACGGCTTTTATAGTTTCCGCGCACAGACTGACTAAAATCACCCTGTTGACCCTGATAGCTACACTGTAGTTGTAAGGAGAGTCGCCGACCTATATCCTTAATGAGGACACACAACTCGTAATACGCGCGATCGGAGTATCACACACAGCTTGCAAAGAAGATGAGTTTCGACAAAATATTCGATCTCACAGCTGGAGTGTATTTTCATTTTTTATAATAAATCTATTGGCGTTATGTAAGAATAATGGGTGCTCCTCTAGTACACGATATTTGCGTTACATGTGTCGTGTGTCCGTTTGTGCTGAGTATCACACACAGTGCAGCAATATGTGTTTATTTTTTGAGTCTTTCAGGCGGAGGCTGGCGTCGAAAGCTCGACGTTGCCAGTTGGGATGAAAGTTGACTCAGGGTTACGGACGATAGCATGGGGCTGCTGCTGGAGCAGCCCCGGGGTCTGCCCCTCTCTCCGCTCCCCGTGCCCCGAGCGGGGGTCGCGCAATAATATGATGCCACTTCAAAAGCAAAATACAAATATATATATATATATATATTTCGCAACCTTCCCGCACAAGTCAACATCAAATAGTCGTCATGGTGGTACTACATGGTTGTACATGCCCAGTGTTCTATCTTACGGCCACCGACTCGATCATTTTACGATAACATACAGCGAAGCTATAACAAATTGTATACGGCAGTTCTAAATGGTTGTTCCAAATCGTTGTCTTCTGTTCATAACCTTTTTTTTCTACACACATCTACTTTCCAGCTTCTGGACAAGCCGTGGTCACAGGTGTCGTCCCTTCTTCCCCCGGTTCTAACCTTCAATGTTTATCGCGCACAGGGTTCAGCAATCCCACTGCTCGTCGATTATTTATCGAGTGGTGCTAACTCAGGCTCTCGCGCTTTCCGCAAGTCAATTTGTGCTCAAGAAAAGTACACACGAATTTATACGAGTATTGCATGCACTCGGGGGGGATTCGAACTCACGAATCATACCTACACTCGGCTAGAGGATAACCTGATACGCCACCGGGTCGACCGTCACACAACAAAAAACCAGGTATACGGCCGGTGCACTCAAAAGGCCAGGATTCCCAATGGTTGTCTATAATTCCGGCGACACCATCGTATATTCATCTATTAGTAAACGACCTGGCACAAATTCACACCAAGGGATATTTCTTAAAGTTATATCATAGACTATATGTAAAGCATACTATAGGTACCTCCCGTAGTAGTACTCGTACTCGTGTAATGTTTCGATAGTCATAAAATACTATTTAGTCGTATACATAGCACTAATGTACAGAAGACCAGTCGCTTCGGTGGTCTTCGTAGTTATTACCCTCGAAGACTGCTAGCGTTGGCGTTCCCTTCCCACCGTGGTGAGAATCGTCTTTTTTGTAATAGCGCACGAATAAATTATCAACTGCTGAGAGCGACTAGCAGCGTGGGTACGTACAACTCGACGCGAGTCGACGAGAGAAGAAAATTGTGATTTTTGCTGACGATAAAATTGAAGGCGAGAACATTGGTGGGGAGGGGGGAGGAGGGCCCACGGATCTGAGTTTTACGGGTACTCTCCCTGCCCTACACAGTCTTGATCAAAAACAGGGGTTCTCGATCGGACAGCCGCACCGCTCGAGTTGTGCTACCAATCGCGATCGCGCAAGACTGAGATGGGTCGGCCCAAACGTCATTGGCATGTCATGGCTAATCGCAGGAGGGTGCAGTGAGATTCTCAACTATCCTCGTCGATTTAACAAACGACTGCAACAGTTGATAGTCGCCGACCGAACAAAACACGCTGCGGATAAACGCCAAGACTTTTGTGGCCTTGAGCCTTGTAGCGCCACGAATTAGTTATTGATTTCACTCCCCAAGACGCAAATACCTGCCTACGAGTAACGCCGACTCCAGTGAGAAACCTGCGCGGGTGACGTCCGCGAGCGATGCTGATGTAGTGAAGGTTCTATGCACGGTGTTGTAGCAGCATTAGATAGTCGGGCTAGAGCAGCAACCTTGCGCCCATGACGCGATGAGACGTTGCTGCTTGACTCCCCCCTATGTGGCTATCTCCCACAGTTGTGGTCGGGTTCCATCTTGACAATCACATGGCAGGGCCGTTTGCCCTTGGGCGGCCGCGATGGTTTCGATCACGCCTAAATACACGCATCTACTGGTTGGCTCGTGTACCTCTCTTTACGATGTTTGATGTGCTCAGCTTATGTTTCCTCTGCCGCAACGTGATTTCTGCGGTAGCCGACTCGGAAAAAAATAGAGAAAGCAACCAATAATAACAAATTATAAGAAGGAAAGACGTGACGAAGCAACCCCGTCCTCGATAATAGTGACGGTGTGTTTTTTTTTTTAAATCGTGACGGCATAAGTTGTTAACATCGGCAAATTGGCTCTTCAATAAGAGTGGCATGGAAATGAAAAAATAAATTAACCGAAAAAACCCGATTGTCGCCGCCCTTGACAGCCCCCTCTCGGTCGGAGGGGTCTCTGGTTAGCTTTCTTCGCTCACTTGACTTTTGTCGGCAGTTCGGCTGGCCAAAATCAAGCATTGCGACGAAAGGTAGAGCAAGATTGTGCATGGGTGAATTGGACGAACCACATACCAAATTTGGCAAACATCCGAAATACCAGCACCACTGACAATCGAGCTATGCTGTGCGTTTTATATAGTCTAATCTTTGTTTGATTTTAGCCAACGCGAAAAGACGTCTCGCTGGACCTGACCGGACCAACAAATACCTTCTGGATGTATGACATCTGCAGTGACAATCCTGGCAGACGAGGGTGAATGCCGTGCTGCCCGCGCGAACGTCCACGCTTGTACCGAACTCGCACGCAAGAGGCCACAGCACTGAAGTTCAAGCACACACCACATAGCGTTACCGAGCGCGACAGGCGCGTGCATGGAAATACATAGAGCAGGCATGCGACACCCACTCGTACTAGTATGTACCGGTACCAAGTAGTACCTGGTAGCAAACGAGAACAGTAACATAGACCCTCAGCTAACAGAGGCGGTGCAGCAGCATTGATTGACAGCAACACCGGCAGCACACGTCAAAGATGATATTGCGATTCTCGTGGTTCACACCGAGAACGGAATAGCAGCTATCAGTAAGACGATCTACATACGTGCCGCCTGTATCATCAGCATCACATTTCCCGGATAGTTTCGTGCTGACTGGTATAGTTATGATATGTAAAAGCAGGAACTGCTGTTGTAACTACATTCAGGCTGGTTTTAGGTGCGCTGAATATGCGGGCTTCGAGCAACGGAAGACACGTGGTGTCACGGTGCTGCCGTACGATCTAAAAATGAGAATCTAGATCGCGCGACAAAGGCCAAGGTCACGATGGCTGCGGGTGCTTTTTGTTAAAGCAGTAGAAGCAGTACCACGACGGTGGCAGAAACAATGTACACCATGGCGGTAGTGTCACATTGCTGACAACACCACGGCGGTAGTGTCACATTGCTGACAACACCATGGCGGTAGTGTCACATTGCTGCCGTAAGCTCTAGAAAAAACAATCTACCGTACGTACGTAGTGCGACAAAGGCCAAGGCCACGATGGCTGTGGGTACTACAGATAGTAGTACTTAGTAGAACCACGACGGTGGCAGTAACAACACAGATGACGGTAGCCAGACAGAAGACCACGAACTGAACATATTATCGAAATCTCCGCGCTTTCGCGCTTTTACTTATGGCACATTCCCCTATCTTTAGTCTAGGCGTGGAGTCAAAAAACAGTTACGCGGTAGTCTATGTCTATACCATTTACGTAGTATTAAAAACATGAAGGATATGTCGTATGATCATTCTTTTTTGGGGGGTTTCGGTCAGGAGTTTTTTTTTTCGTCTTGGCCTCAGTATGCGATTCTCGGAACTGGAACTCTATCGGCCAAATAGGTTCGTTTGAGGGCGGGTGGCTCCAACGCCCCTCGCCCTGCCGTATCCGTTCCGCACCTCGACGTGAACGCGGATAGACGCTAAGCGAGACAATTAAGAAGTGCCCTTTTTTTTGTATTTTGGGCGGTTTACGCCCGAGCTATTCTTGGATCTAGGCATATAGACTAGTCTATATGTAGTCTAGAGCTTGAACGAATAAAAAGAGACAACATTTCCAAATTGACGTCGTTTCCAAATTGGCATCTAAACCTCTTCCCGGCGATGCCGCCTCCAAGCGCTTGCCCTATCGTAGGTACTACTACTGTGTGTCGTTTCCTTTCGGATCAGTGAGTACAGTGTTATACATCCAACGAGGGATGTGTGTGAGTACGATTCTCACCCACATCATACTTGGTATTCAGGAGCGTGCGCGCAGGATACGTTATGAATGGTTATGATGGTTGTTAGTGTTCTCCTGAGTACTACTAACTGTGTAGTACGTGGAGAGGGGATAGCGGCGAAGATCGCTCTTACGAAGTCGGGGATAACTAATCAAGGAACTGGAAAACATATTTGGTTGCTTCTTTGCACAACCCCCCCATTGTGAGTGTTACCGTAGGTCAAGTGACAGCAGTGGGTAGTGCTACGATGTTTCGTGAGTTCGATTCTCGCCGACTTCATAGTTGTATTTTTCAAGCGTGCGCTCTGACGACATTATGAATGTATATTTTGGTGGTTTAACATATAGTCTAGATTACTGGTGGTGCCCCCGAAGTATGCCTGTTGCCGGCCGGTATGGCGGACAAAAAAAACAAATTGGTGCTGTATCATCCTCTGTATTTAAGTACACTATCATAACAAAACAATAACAGGGCAGTACGGCAGTGCAGCAGTACGTACAGTAGTAAAGGTATCATCCTCCGTATAGGTACAAAAAAAAATAAAAAAATATCAGGGCAGCAGTGGGGACGGTGGTACCCGCAAGCACCAGTGGAAGGCCTGTATTTTAGAAAAAAGAAAATGGTGAATCTCCCACAGTGACGAAGGGAGACTCCAACGTACGGAACGGCGCACCTATCCACCACACCGACGACGCAGCGCACCGTCCACCCACCCACCGTCCAAACCTTTACTACATACATATATGTGGAGCAATGCAGCAGTACGTATAGCAGTACACCTGGTACGCGGGGAGCAGTTAGTTGGTTGGTTCTTGAGGACCTTGTATGAAACAGGAAACAGAGGGAGGAGCTTCATTTTTTGACGATACTCGGCCATCTTGGAAGTGAGCGAGCCGCGAACCGCCATCCACCACCCACCCACCACCCACCATCCACCCACGGACCTACTCAGTACAGCAGTACCGCAATGCAGCAGTACGTAGAGCAATACACCTGAGAGGCAAGCAGCAGCAGCCGATTCGTTGGTTTCAATGCTCTCGGGCTGGGCGGGATTTGCATTTGTTTACTGTTTCCCGCCACGCCGGGGTCCAAGGGAAAAGCGCACGCGTTGCCGATTCTGCACAGGGGGAGCGGCGACTGCTGGACGCTGCTATGATTAGTCCTGATGTTGTTGCGCTTCCTGTTGACGCAGGCGCGCTTGTCACCCCGTGTCTATGGCTCAAGTGACCAAAAAGCAATTCGAAAGTTCAATAATGCAGTTGGAGTTCGAAAAAACATAAAAAGCGGGCAGCGACGAAGAAAAAGCGGGGGGTGGCAAGCGAGCCGTCCCCGTACTTAAGGGCGTTTTCCACGCTTCCTCCTCGCCGAGGTTGGACACCGACGCCCGTTCTTCGCCGGCAAGTCGTAATGCTGCTGTGCAGATGGGACATGGCGGCACCGCGAGGACGCCGGAGGCCGAGTGGAGCTCGGGAATCGCAGCTTTTTGGGGGGGTGTCATAACCAAGATATTTTCAAAGATCCAAAAAATACGTCACTACCACGACGTTAGCGTAATATAAAGTAAGGACAAAATGGAAATCTATGATCGCCCGGGTGTTCTCTTACGGTTCAAGGTGCGGCTGCTGAAACCTGCAGTGGTCGGGACACTGCTTTACGGTCGCATGACGTGGAGCCCGAACAAGTCTGACTAAGACACCCTACGACGGGTTCACCTCCCCATGCTCCTCCAAGGCCTCGGATAGCGGAAACGGAAGCGCGACGACCACACCCCATCGTACGCCGACGCGCTTGCCAAGATAGCTTCCGAGAGCACAGAGGCGATAGTGCGCAAACGGAGGATACTATTTGCGGGATTCGTAGCACGTCTTATGGGGGAGGAGCGTCTGCCACAGAGGGTGATGTTTGGGACGCTTGTTGGGGGCAAGGGGTACTCAGGTGGGCAAGAGAACGACTGGATGGCTCATCTGAAGGAGGATATGTCTGTCTTTGTAATGAAGGTCGAAAGGTGGCAAACGGCTGCTCAGAAGGCCGGCAGATTGGTTCGACGAGTAGAGGAGGGAGTCGAGTTGTTCACGCGGAATTGGCATGAAACGGAGAGACGCAAAGCTGCAGAGCGACAAGCAATGGCTGCGACAGCGCCATGCAACGTCGGTGTCTCTATGCGACCGAGGGGATGAGGGAGGTAGGGAGGGGGGGGGGGGGGGAGGGAGGGAGGAGGGAGGGAGGGGGGAAGGGAGGGAGGGGGGAAGGGAGGGAGGAGGGAGGTAGGGGGGAAGGATGGAAGAGGGAAAGGGGGGGGGGCGGGGGGAGGGGGGGCGTCATACCCAAGAGACTGCAGTCTGGGTCTGGCCATCATCGTCTTGAATTTGTGGGCCTTCCAATGGCCGTCACATGATAGCGCAATGCGGCCCTGACTTCTTCGCCTTGTTTTTCTCCCCCCAGTGTCATTGATGATGCGCTTGATACCCTCCATGAGCCCAATGCCCTCTTCAGTCAGTTCCTAGGGTCTGGTAGTATGACATTTCTTTCTCTTTGCTTTTCCTTCTTTTCTTTTCTTTTCTTTTCTTTGTTTCTTTTTTCCAATTGACTTGCGCCTGTCGTGTGTATGCGTAGTGATAGGGACCACGTGCAGTATTATCGTGGTGGTCTTTCTGGTGTGGCAAGCGGTATATGTAGTCGTTTTTCTTCCAATCGCGAGTAGTACGACGTATTCACCAGTATGGACCTGGCACATCTTAGGCTGACTCCCGATTTCACTTTAATATGTTTCTGGTGCAGGCATCAATTGCGTCAGTTGTGATATATGCGTGTATCACCTTTGGTTTGTGTGTGTTGGTATTCCTCAGCTCCAGAGTGACTGCAGCCTGTCCCGTGAACACGGACTTGATTACGCTAGTTAATGTGAGAACAGCAACAATGATGCTGTGCAGATGGGACGGGGCGGCACCACGAGGCCGCCGGAGACCGAGTGTTGCTCCGGAGTCGCAGCTTCTTGGGGGTTGTTTTATAATCAAAATATTTTCAAAGATCTAAAAGACGCCACTACCACGCGACGTTAGCGTAATATACAAGGAGGGTTATTCTATGACATGTGGTCAACAGAACCCGCATAGAAGGCGGAGTATTAGTGCATGATATGATCAACAGGTGGGTTGTACAATTATCATGCATTGTACACGTAGGCGTATACTTTGTATATATATTGCAAAATAACCATTCTGTGCACTAAGACTACAGTCCGAATGGACGGGGAAACATTGTAAGAATAGTCGTTTTGTTATAAAGTCACTACGAGTAATAAGGTATATTGTTACGTAGCTTAGGCATCACTATGTATTATGTTTCTTTTCCGAGCTTTGGCTCTCCTTTGCGGTTGGGTTGTTTCTTCGATTTCCCCTTCATTTTGTTTGTTTCATTTTTTGTTTTATTTTTATCTTTGTTTTTATTTGTTTTCTTATTTTGTTTCTTGTTTTTTGTTTTTGTTTTGTTTTTGTTTTTGTTTATTTCGTATTTCTCTCTTCCAATGTATTTCTGTTGCTGACGTATGTATGTTGTGCCTGTCGTACCCAGTACTAGGGCATGACATTGCGTTGTCGAATGCATTACGATGCATTATCTCTGTGTCGTGGCTTGTGACCACAGAGCTGATCTTTCTAGGGTGAAGAATCAGTACGGACACTGGGTGTGCTGGATGTCGACGAGTAGAAGAACGGTTTAATGTGAAGAACACACACACACACACACACACACACACACATGGTAGCTATATGATAAGCGTCATTTGCGTTATATATAAAATTAAAAAATACACTCCTGCTGCTGTGAGATCGAATATTTTGTTATGAAGCATGTAGGAGTTTTTTTTTTTTTTTTGCACACTTTTACTTCCCAGCTTCTGGACAAGCCGTGGACACAGGTGTCATCTCTTCTCCCCGGTGCTTGCCTTCATTTTTTATCGCGCATAGCGTTCAGCAATCCCACTGCTCGTCAAGTGTTCATCGAGTGTTGCTAACTCACGCTCTCGCGCTTTCCGCAAGTCAATTTATCCACAAGAAAAAGTCCAAACAAATCTATACGAGTATGCACTCGGCGGGGCTCGAAGTCACGAAACTGACCTATACCAGGATCGACGATAACCTGATACGCCACCGGGGCGACCGATTATGTGTATACCAGGTATATAGTCTATAGGTCTAGTTTATGTGTGGTATATCTGGTATTGTCATACGGCTTAGTTTGGGTAAGCTATTGGTAAACATTTTGCAAGTGGTCAAACGGACTAATACCCCACTCATACCTTGACAAATGGCGTCGTCGGCAGGACATGGGTTGTATAGAACGTGGGTGTGAGTGCCACATCCACCATAATAAACTTTTTCAGGCTTTCCCCATGTCGAACTTGAAAAATACTCTCCCCGGCATACCCAGGAAATGAAAACGGCTAGGGTATTGACAGGTCCGCCCGTATATCCGGCCGACCTGCTATCCCACCGTTTCAGGGGGGAAGTGTTGTAAGGCATAGTTAGAGTAAGCTGTTGGTTAACATTTTGAAGTGGTCAAACGGACTAGACTAATACCCTACCAATACCTTTACAGTATAGTTTGTCTTGAGAAAATACCTGAGTCGAATAAATTATACAAGGTATTATTACCTGGTATGTATTAAGTACTATATCCCATCGGAGTTTCACACACAGCTTGCAAGGATGAGTTCGACGAAATATTCGATCTCACAGCTGGAGTGTATTTTCAATTTACATAATATATCCCGCCAGTCTCTCCAGGATGAACAGTCAGTACCGCCATTGAATGTGCTTGACGTTGACATGTAGCAGCACTAGTACCCACTGAGCTACTGAGTCAAGCGAGCACAGTAGTGGGCAGTGCGGTATCTAGCATTTTTTCTCGGTCAAATCACTTTGTTCGAAGGCCGCCGTCCAAGCGAGACGCGCAAAAAACTGTATTTTGAACGGTACTCTTCAGTTATTCGGCTTTTTTTTATGTATGAATAGGTTGATAAAATATAACTTAGCAAGACATTATTTACAAATTGCCGTCATATTTTACTATTACTGTAAAAAAGTCCCCATGGTACTGCGGTAGGGATCATACTGGTAGTACAAGTAATAATAGTGTGTGTGTGTGTGTGTTCTTCACATTAAACCGTTCTTCTACTCGTCGACATCCAGCACACCCAGTGTCCGTACTGATTCTTCACCCTAGAAAGATCAGCTCTGTGGTCACAAGCCACGACACAGAGATAATGCATCGTAATGCATTCGACAACGCAATGTCATGCCCTAGTACTGGGTACGACAGGCACAACATACATACGTCAGCAACAGAAATACATTGGAAGAGAGAAATACGAAATAAACAAAAACAAAAACAAAAACAAAAACAAAAACAAAAACAAAAACAAAAAACAAGAAACAAAATAAGAAAACAAATAAAAACAAAGATAAAAAAAAAAAAAAAAATGAAACAAACAAAATGAAGGGGAAATCGAAGAAACAACCCAACCGCAAAGGAGAGCCAAAGCTCGGAAAAAAAAACATAATAAAATGAAATAAGATAAAGTAAAGTAAAACCAAAATAAGATAATCCGAACACGAGCCAAAAACCTGGACCCGCAAGGAGGGAACAAAGGGGAAAAAAAATACCCCAGAGAAAGACGAAAAGTGCTATGTACCTACTAGTCGGCCTGGTACCTTGCTACCCTGCCTGCCATCTCCTTCCTGCCTTCGTCCACCGCGGTCTCCCTTCTATTCCTCCTGTTGCCCCCCCTGCCCCCATTCCCTTGGACGGCTTTCCTTCTACTCCTCCTGTTTCCCCCCCTCCCCCCTTTGTGTTCTTCTCATTAAACCAAAATACCTTGTAAAAGAGAGAAACAACGAAAGAAACCAAGACAAAATAAATAAATAAATAAATAAAAAGGGGAGCCAAAGCACGGGAGATAGAAACATACCCCGAGCATGAGCCAAAATGGACATGCAAGGGGGAAAGAAAGGGAAAAAAAAAAAAAAATACCCCGGAAAAAAGAAACAAGTAGAAGTACATTTGTGTATTGAATTTCGGTAGTTAAACACGTACATACATTCATGGATATATTATAAGAATATAAAAGTAAAATACACGCCAGCTGTGAGATCGAATATTTTGTCGAAACTCGTCTCTGCAAGCTGTGTGTGATACTCCGATCGCGCGTATTACGGGTTGTTCGTCCTAATTAAGGGTATAGGGCGGCGACTCCCGTTGGAACTACAGTGTAGCTATCAGGGTCAACATGGATATAGACGTGGCAAGCGCACGCATGACTAAACGAGGAGGAGGTAGTGGTGACTACGATTACTGCGCCAGGAAAAGCCACACAGCAGCATTTCGAGTGGCTGCGTCCCCGGGGCCTCGAGGGTTGTATTATACAAGCTCCTTTTGCTACGTCACTCGAAGGTGTGGTAAGTAGACAGTAGTAGAATGGCGTGCTTTGTTGATGCTGTGGTCCCTGACTCCGTTGCTATGGTCGTCCACGGGTCACGTGCAAGCCGTCTTGTGTTGGTACGTAACCGACATATAAGTTTATGTTGCTCCGTACTTGACGTGTTCGTTATTGCTGCTGATTGCTGATTGGCCATCCATTGCAGTTATTGTTGTTTTTTTGGCACACTTCTACTTTTCAGCTTCTGGACATACAAGCCGTGGTCACAGGTGTCGTCCTTCCCTCCCCCCCCTGGTAATTACATTAATTTTTTCTGGCGCATAGGGTTCAGCACCCACTGATCGTCAAGTTTTCATCGAGTGTTGCTAACTCACGCTTTCGCGCTTTCCGCAGGTCAATTAGTGCACAAACAAGATCAAAAAATATACGAGTACACACTCAGGGGGATCCGAACTCACGAAGCTGACCTATACCAGGCTCGGGGATATAACCTCATACGCCACCGGTGCAGTGAGTGATATAGAGCGGGTCGCCCCGGCGGTCTAGTGGGGTTACACTCGAATACTATTACAATTAGTTTAATGCTAGCGTTGGTTCTTGAGTTAAATAACCACCGTTGTGAGCTTTGTTGGTTCTATTATTTGAAATTAATGGGAATTATAGGATCAACTAAAACTGCTGACATCGCCCAGCAGCGTGGGTAGGTACCAATCCATGCGAATCGACGAGGGAAGAAAATGCTGAACTCTTCTTGCAATAAAAGTTCTGGCAGGTACAGTAGGGGGGAGGGGGGAGGGGAGCCCGCTATATGACCCCGAATCTAAGTTATTCAAATGGGAGGGCGAGACAAATGCGAGCATCACACTAGATGGAATGGGAAAAAGAAAATGAGTCAAGTGTATTACTGATGCTGTAATAATACGATACCCAAGCAAGTTGCACCGGTCGACTCGATCTGGACTGACTGCTGTTGTATTACGCAAATGGTCCATGTACAACTTCTCTAATCACATGCAGCGGACATGGTGAGTCACCTTACTGGCCCCGGATGCTTGATTGAGTAAAACAATAATAAAAAATGCACTCGACACGTTTCGTCGCCAGACCAAAGGGTCAGTCGGCGTGTGCTCGGATACTTACGATCGAAATCTGATGAATAAAGGTCGCAATCGGTTTCACTTTAAAAAAAGGTAGCTATTAATTGTAGTACGTTTTTATGACTACCAGGCTATATCGAACTAATGCCATTACCTTACATACTGTACGCGCAGACTATGATCGTGTGTGGTGACTTATTTTTACTCCACCAAGTATTGAATCGAACAATTCAAAGTGCTGCCCCTGATCGACCCGAAGCATGGGTGCCGGCGTATGGCGGCAGCCATGCGGAGCCCTTGTATTATTTTATCGTAGTATTATTGAATTTACAGTCTGCTCGCTGCTTAGAAAAATACACCTTGTAGTTACTAGTCGCTAAATTCTGCCGACTCGAAGCTAACGCTGGTCAGCCGCACGCCCGCCCGTCTCATACTGTCACAAAAAGTGGCACGCTCTATTCCATTCAATGTATGGCTCACCGTGCACGGCCAGGAGGACGAGCGATACGTAGGCAACGTAGGTCGCTCTATAACTCGTCATGGCGTACTGTTTCTTGATGCCTCGCTCGATTTTACGCCGTGGAAGCGGTGTGTGAAGTTTTGTCAGAAAAACACACCGGCTCAATCCTCTTCGTGGTTTCGTAGACACACAATAGTTTGTCCTGCTTGCTGCTGCGTCCTGGCTAACTCGTGCACGGCACTGCAGCTGCAGTTCCTCCGCACTCCTCGCGCACGTGGCATGTGCAGTCTTCGTTCTATTCAAGCACCATCCATTCCTCACTTAAACACATGGGTTGAGAAAAACATGACGTTCGGTGTTATACGACATGAATCTTCTCAAGGTCGTTGTGTTCTGCAGGATACGTACAAACCGTACACAGGGTATTTTCCCCGGGTATTACCCTACAAAGAACTTCGGCAAGTTCGGCAGGGTACTTCATACACGTACTCGGAACTGATGGAAGTTCTGTGCGACATTCATACCCGTACCGGGAACTGATGGAAGTTCTGTACGCCCGTGACCACATTACCCTGGGTGCGGGGTCAGTATGGGCCATGTTTTGTGCCCGCTCGGAACTTCTCTGAGTTTTGTACTCCTGCGCCACAATACCCAGAACGTTTGGGAGTTCAGTACCCGTAGCCGAACTATTTCAAGTTCGGTAGGATCCCCATGCCCTCACCCGAATCTTTTATGACGTGGGGGCACAATACCCGGGGGTACATGTTACAATACCAGGGGTACGGGTCACACTATCTAGCTTAGTTGCAACACCCGGGGAGCTCCGTATTCAATCAAGAGTGTATTATGCAGTATTAGGATGTCATGTTAAGTGAGTCACACAAACCGAACAACAAACAGCAGTATACGTATCATACAAAAATAGATAATAGCAAATCATTGATCTCACAGCTGGAGTATATTTAAATAGTATGTGACCTAAACCTCTTGAACCCCCCCCCCCCCCCCCCCCCTCCCTCCCCCTTCCCTGCTCTCCCTAGCGCAAACGCCTCACCTAATATCGAAGTCCGTCAGAATAATAATCACTTCCACGCACTGGATATTACCTCACTCATTATTATTTTAGAGATATCCATGCCGCTGCTGCAATTCCCACTCACCACCGGCCCCCAACTGCCCCTCCTTCCCCACCGCCCGCACGCTAGCACCACGCGTATAGCAAACCCCTCGTCTATTCGACCTATAGCCCTTTATCCCGCTATATATTGTAAAAATTAAAATACACTCCAGCTGTGAGATCGAATATTTTGTCGAAACTCATCTTTGCAAGCTGTGTGTGATACTCCGATCGCGCGTATTACGGGTTGTGTGTCCTCATTAAGGATATAGGTCGGCGACTCCCCTTGCAAATACAGTGTAGCTATCAGGGTCAACAGGGTGATGTCAGGCAGTCTGTGCGCGGAAACTATAAAACCCGTTTCTGAGGGAGACAAAATCTGACAGCTGCGGAAGGAAATGCATCAGTTTATCAAATGAATCCTGTAAGTCGATTCACCGACGAGGGAAGGGCGGAATTTTTGAAGACGTGGGGGCCTGATTTTGATCAAAAGGGGGCGCGAGGGGGGGAAGGGGGGGAGGGGACGGGTGGGGCAGGTCAATTTGCGCGTGGAAGCCATAAATCCTTTTTGTGGGGGAGGGGGGGGGAATGTGGCGGAGGGGGCGGGGGGCGGGGGGGGGGGGGGGCTTTAGGTCGCATAGAGATAGGGGTTTGCTATGCGCGTGGTCCCTAGGTTTAAGCGATGGTGCGGGTGATGGAAAAGGAGGAGGTGTTGGGGGCGGGGGTGGGTACAAATTACAGCAGCGGCATGGACGGCTCTAAAACGATAACGAGGGGATATCCAGGGCGTGGAAGGGTATATTACTCTGGCGGATTATGTCACAAGTATGTTTGTGCCTGCTGGTCGCTTGATCGGAATGGGGAGCTGCTGGTATGTATGTGGAGATCGCTGGAGACTAGTAAATGGGGGGGGGTATGTGTACTCGCAGGGGGTCGAAGATGTGCCTCTCGGCCTTGGTGGGAGGAGGCTAATACTTCTGTACGTATGTTTCTTCCACCGTCTTCGGTAAGATTTCAAATATTCTGTTCGAATATTTTTTTGTAACCGTCATTTGGTTTTCGAATGAGTTGAATGAGCTATTTGCATTAAGAATTTTGAATCGTAATTTGGGCTGTAGGGGAAAAAAAATCGAGAAAATAATATCTTGGTTAATGAACGGTGATGGCACAGTTTGAGAGGACAAAAAACCATAAGAGAATTCCATATTAAAAAATTCAAGAATCGACCAGCCAACCAGGACACCAACATATCGAGGCACAAATCATCTTCCACAGGGCATCCCGGACACACCAGACGGCATCCACAACACTCAAGCACCCTCCCGAAAAAGCTGGCAGGTTCCTGGTGGACGATCTGCGGGATTGCCCACGGCAGACAGGCTGACGCATCAAGAGTGCCCGAAGCGGCGCAAATTTAGCTCTTTGCTACGAACACGTAGCAGCCAGCAAACATTTTTCGAACTCAGAAGGCTCTTCTCACGTTCGTTGGAGACCGACGAGCTGTGCCCCACACACAAACGCAACGCGCCACAAGTGCTCCACCCACGCCAACGCCACAGTTGCGGAAGACTCTACCGGCCCTATTCCTGGCTCGCAACAAAACCTGTTTGCAGCCCACCAACAGCAGCAGTACTGCTGTAGAACTAGTAGTGTGGCCTTTTCTAATATTTTGAGCAGTCTGCTCAATAATCAGAAAGCCACACCGGTACATGAAAACCCGCGAACAGTTTGCATTTCAGAATCTCGGGGATCGGAAGACACGAGGACGACACTAAACAAGGCATACCAGAGACACAATGCGTCTTTCTTCACTCGGGAGCAGCCCGTCTCCACCCATGGCATCCGGTCTCCACTCTTGAAGCAGCCGGTGTCCACTTTTTTGAAGCCTCGAGTTACCCTCTCAAACCCTCCTTGTGTCCTGATTGCGCGGCCGTTTTCCATGTTACACCATCGGTGTATCGGCCACTTCCGGGCTTGCAAGGAGGACGGCACAGATTCAACCCTTATTCTCTGGCTAGACGATCCAGCCGGAAGTTTGTGGTTCGCGAGACATCGCCCGGATGACCACAAGTGCTCACAGAAACACTCGAGAGTTTCAAAATTTATTGATGTAAGACACAAGATCGAGAAGATCGGGAATACAGATCTTGCCTTGTAATATCCACTGCCGCATGCTGCTGCACGTCGATGACCCGTCCTAGATGTGTACTTCTAAATCGATTCATATTGTTTTGGTATCTGTCCCGTCGCACCCTGCTCTGGCATGAAACCCAATCCAACCAAATTCTCCGCATGCATAAAACATCATCATCATCATATCCTTCAAACCGTTTTGTTTTGTTCCCAGCAGCAGTTGAGCACATCATCAACAGCAGTTGAGCACATTATCAACAACAGCATTTATTTGAGCACGTGAACACACGAGAGTGACAGAAAATCGCGCCACAGTCACCCACACAGCAGAAGCAGCACAACGGCCTCTACGCAGTCAGTTGTCAGCGTCGATGGTAGGAACCGGTCGGCAGGCCCCCTGCCATGTAAACTGATACCCTGCCGTGATGTTTGCTGCTGCGCGATTCTCCGTTCTGCAATAATACCTCTTTCTTGTTCATACTCCTAAACTTCCCAGAACCATAAAAAAAAAACTGCAGCTCAGGCGGCAGCATGACGAGAAGATTGATTGTCATGTGTGTTGAGTACACCCGGCGTCCGTGCCTATTATTCATCTTAGAGACATACAAAGTGTATGTGAGACAGGGTAAACCAAACAATCGCAATGAGTAATCAACTAAAGCAAGTGAAATACCGGCGTACCGGGCACGACAGCGCAACAAAACGAGGGAGACCATAACATAAGAAGAAAATGGAAACTAACAAAGAAGACACCAGAGGCTCTGGAGAATGTGATGCATGAAAGCCAAAACAACTGCAAGAAAAACAACCTACGTGCTGATGGAGAGACATAGCTAACTGTTGCACGGACGAAACAGCCGGAAGAAGAGGAAGACACCGGTATAAGGCCGGTGGGGAGGGAAAACAAGGGAATAAAGAGAGAACGAAGGCAAGAGAAATGCAAGACAACAAGTAAGAGTCAATACTGCCGCGTTCGCGCTCCTCCCGTTGAACTCGATGAATACAAGCAAAGCAAAACACCACCGCTCACAACAGGGTTTAGAGCATAACTGTACTTAAACACGCTCCACGTTTTGTCGAACCGGTACCTTGCCACACCATGTACCATTTACATTCGGCGTTCGTCCACAGCTGTATCGGTACGCCCCCCCCCCCACTCGAGTTTCCTCTTGTTGATGTTCTTGGTGTCCACTGTTGCGTGGATTGGCCAGCTCTTGTCCGCCTCGGTCTTGTGCCATTTCATCGTGAAGCGGCCTGCCGCGTCGACGACCCCCGGGTACCCGTTTCCACTATGCTTAACCGCCCTCTACCGTAGCGCACTCTTCGCCCCTAACAGCAAAGGGGGGTTTTCCGTTGACCCCTCGGTGGCTTTGAGTGCTTTGATATCGTCTGCTAGAGATTGGGCCCAGTTCCTTTCTGGTCGGCGTCGTCCCGGGCTGTCCCCAAACCAACCATCGTCCCGATCATCGCGCAAAGGGTCAGCCGCTCAGTTGTCGTCATTTTTACGGCTCCTGCAAAGAGGAGGTGGCTTTTGCGGGTGGTAGTCTCAACGCTCTCACATTGTGTTGACAGTCTCGGCGGTCGATATGCGGTGGTGGGCGCGTTGTCGGCGCTGGAAACCTATGGCGCAGATGAAAAGGATCGTATCCTAACCATAGGGAAATACAATGACGGTTACTGACGAACAAAATCGTGACATGAATGGATTTTATAATCACAATAGATACCGAATCTTGCACACACGAGGGACAAAAACACCTCGAGACCTTCCTGCCGCCAAGAGAAAGCGGCTCGGCTTCTGCCCCCGACGAGTCCCCGTGCCTCCCTATCAAAGGCGGAACGATCTTCGTCCCAAAAATGCAGCAGGCCCCCACTCACACTACGGTACCACAGCTATCAACATACGTACCCGTACGGTATCACACTATCGCGCAGATGAAAAGGATCGTATCCTAACCATAGGGAAATGCAATGACGGATACTGCCGAACAAAATCGTGACATGAATGGATTTTCCAAACGGTAAAGATACCGAATCTTGCACACACGGGGGACAAATACACCTCGAGACCTTCCTGCCGCCACGAGAAAGCGGCTCGGCTTCTGCCCCCGACGAGTCCCCGTGCCTCCCTATCGAGGGCGGAACGATCTTCGTCCCAAAAATGCAGCAGGCCCCCACTCACACTACGGTACCACAGCTATCAACATACGTACCCACACTATGGCGCAGATGAAGAGGATCGTATCCTAACCATAGGGAAATACAATGAAGGATACTGCCGAACAAAATCGTGACATGAATGGATTTTCCAAACAGAAAAGATACCGAATCTTGCACACACGGGGGACAAATACACCTCGAGACCTTCCTGCCGCCACGAGAAAGCGGCTACGCTTCTGCCCTCGACGAGTTCCCGTGCCTCCCTATCGAGGGAGGAACGATCTTCGTCCAAAAAATGCAGCACGCCCCCACTCACACTGAGGTACCGGAGCTATCAACATACGTACCCGTACGGTATAACACTATGGCGCAGATGAAAAGGATCGTATCCTAACCATAGGGAATTACAATGACGGGTACTGACGAACAAAATCGTGACATGAATGGATTCTCCAATCACAATAGATACTGAATCTTGCACACACGGGGCACAAAAACACCTCGAGACCCTCCTGCCGCCACGAGAAAACGGCTCTGCTTCTGTCCCCGACGAGTCCCCGTGCCTCCCGTCTTAGGACGGAACGATCTTCGTCCCGAAAATGCAGCGGGCCCCCACTCACACTACGGTACCACAGCTATCAACATACGTACCCGTACGGTATCACACTATGGCGCAGATGATAAAGATCGTATCCTAACCATTGGAAAATACAATGACGGTTATAGCCGAACAAAAAAGTGACATGAATGGATTCTCCAATCACAAAAGATACTGAATCTTCCACACACGGGGCACAAAAACACCTCGAGACCCTCCTGCCGCTACGAGAACGCGGCTCTGCTTCTGTCTTCGACGAGTCCTCGTGCTTCCCCTCCTAGGGCGAACGATCTTCGTCCCAAAAATGCAGCAGGCCCCCACTCACACTACGGTACCAGAGCTATCAACATACGTACCCGTACGGTATCACACTATGGCGCAGATGAAAAGAATCGTATCCTAACCATAGGCAACTACAATGACGGACACTGACGGACTAAATCGTGACATGATTGGATTTTCCAAACAGAAATAATACCGAATCTTGAACACACGGCAGACAAAAACACCTCAAAACCCTCCCCCCGCCACGAGGAAGCGGCTCGGCTTCTGCCCCCGACGAGTCCCCGTGCCTCCCGTGCCTCCCTTCCTAGAGCGGGACGATCTTCGTCCCAAAAATGCAGCAGACCCCTAATCACACTACGGTACCACAGCTATCAACATACGTACCCGTACGGTATCACACTGTGACACAGATGAAAAGAATCGTACCCTAACCATAAGGATTTACAATGACGGTTACTGACGAACAATATCGTGACATTAATGGATTCTCCAATCACAATAGATACTGAATCTTCCACACACGGGGCACAAAAACACCTCGAGACCCTCCTGCCGCCACGAGAAAGCGGCTCTGCTTCTGTCTTCGACGAGTCCTCGTGCTTCCCCTCCTAGGGCGAACGATCTTCGTCCCAAAAATGCAGCAGGCCCCCACTCACACTACGGTACCAGAGCTATCAACATACGTACCCGTACGGTATCACACTATCGCGCAGATGAAAAGGATCGTATCCTAACCATAGGGAAATGCAATGACGGATACTGCCGAACAAAATCGTGACATGAATGGATTTTCCAAACAGTAAAGATACCGAATCTTGCACACACGGGGGACAAATACACCTCGAGACCTTCCTGCCGCCACGAGAAAGCGGCTCGGCTTCTGCCCCCGACGAGTCCCCGTGCCTCCCTATCGAGGGCGGAACGATCTTCGTCCCAAAAATGCAGCAGGCCCCCACTCACACTACGGTACCACAGCTATCAACATACGTACCCGTACGGTTTCACACTATGGCGCAGATGAAGAGGATCGTATCCTAACCATAGGGAAATACAATGAAGGATACTGCCGAACAAAATCGTGACATGAATGGATTTTCCAAACAGAAAAGATACCGAATCTTGCACACACGGGGGACAAATACACCTCGAGACCTTCCTGCCGCCACGAGAAAGCGGCTACGCTTCTGCCCTCGACGAGTTCCCGTGCCTCCCTATCGAGGGAGGAACTATCTTCGTCCAAAAAATGCAGCACGCCCCCACTCACACTGAGGTACCGGAGCTATCAACATACGTACCCGTACGGTATAACACTATGGCGCAGATGAAAAGGATCGTATCCTAACCATAGGAAAATACAATGACGGGTACTGACGAACAAAATCGTGACATGAATGGATTCTCCAATCACAATAGATACTGAATCTTGCACACACGGGGCACAAAAACACCTCGAGACCCTCCTGCCGCCACGAGAAAACGGCTCTGCTTCTGTCCCCGACGAGTCCCCGTGCCTCCCGTCTTAGGACGGAACGATCTTCGTCCCGAAAATGCAGCGGGCCCCCACTCACACTACGGTACCACAGCTATCAACATACGTACCCGTACGGTATCACACTATGGCGCAGATGATAAAGATCGTATCCTAAACATTGGAAAATACAATGACGGTTATAGCCGAACAAAAAAGTGACATGAATGGATTCTCCAATCACAAAAGATACTGAATCTTCCACACACGGGGCACAAAAACACCTCGAGACCCTCCTGCCGCTACGAGAAAGCGGCTCTGCTTCTGTCTTCGACGAGTCCTCGTGCTTCCCCTCCTAGGGCGAACGATCTTCGTCCCAAAAATGCAGCAGGCCCCCACTCACACTACGGTACCAGAGCTATCAACATACGTACCCGTACGGTGTCACACTATGGCGCAGATGAAAAGAATCGTATCCTAACCATAGGCAACTACAATGACGGACACTGACGGACTAAATCGTGACATGATTGGATTTTCCAAACAGAAATAATACCGAATCTTGAACACACGGCAGACAAAAACACCTCAAAACCCTCCCCCCGCCACGAGGAAGCGGCTCGGCTTCTGCCCCCGACGAGTCCCCGTGCCTCCCGTGCCTCCCTTCCTAGAGCGGGACGATCTTCGTCCCAAAAATGCAGCAGACCCCTACTCACACTACGGTACCACAGCTATCAACATACGTACCCGTACCGTATCACACTGTGACACAGATGAAAAGAATCGTATCCTAACCATAGGGAATTACAATGACGGATACTGACGAACAAAATCGTGACATTAATGGATTTTACAAACAGAAACGATACCGAATCGTGCACACACGGCGGACAAAAACACCTCGAGACCCTCCTGCCGCCACGAGGAAGCGGCTCGGCTCCTGCCCCCGACGAGTCCCCGTGCCTCCCTATCAAGGGCGGAACGACCTTGGTCCCAAAAATGCAGCAGGCCGTCACTCACACTACGGTACCACAGCTACCAACATACGTACCCGTACGGTGTCACACTATGGCGCAGATGAAAAGAATCGTATCCTAACCATAGGCAAATACAATGACGGATACTGACGAACAAAATCGTGACATGAATGGATCTTCCAAACAGGAAAGATACCGAATCTTGCACACACGGGAGACAAAAACACCTCGAGACCCTCCTCCCGCCACGGGAAAGCGGCTCGGCTTCTGCCCCCGACGAGTCCCCGTGCCTCCCTTCCTAGGGCGGAACGATCTTCGTCCCAAAACTGCAGCAGGCCCCCACTCACACTACGGTACCACAGCTATCAACATACGTACCCGTACAGTATTACACTAAAACGCAGATAAACAGGATCGTATCGTAACCATAAGGAAATACAATGACGGTTACTGACGAACGAATTCGTGACATGAATGGATTTTCTGAACACAATAGATACCGAATCGTGCACACACGGCGGACAAAAACACCTCGAGACCCTCCTGCCGCCACGAGGAAGCGGCTCGGCTTCTGCCCCCGACGAGTCCCCGTGCCTCCCTATCAAGGGCGGAACGACCTTGGTCCCAAAAATGCAGCAGGCCGTCACTCACACTACGGTACCACAGCTATCAACATACGTACCCGTACGGTGTCACACTATGGCGCAGATGAAAAGAATCGTATCCTAACCATAGGCGAATACAATGACGGATACTGACGAACAAAATCGTGACATGAATGGATCTTCCAAACAGGAAAGATACCAAATCTTGCACACACGGGAGACAAAAACACCTCGAGACCCTCCTCCCGCCACGGGAAAGCGGCTCGGCTTCTGCCCCCGACGAGTCCCCGTGCCTCCCTTCCTAGGGCGGAACGATCTTCGTCCCAAAACTACAGCAGGCCCCCACTCACACTACGGTACCACAGCTATCAACATACGTACCCGTACAGTATTACACTATGGCGCAGATGAACAGGATCGTATCCAAACCATAGGGAAATACAATGACGGTTACTGACGAACGAATTCGTGACATGAATGGATTTTCTGAGCACAATAGATACCGAATCTTGCACACACGGGAGACAAAAACACCTCGAGACCCTCCTCCCGCCATGGGAAAGCGCCTCGGCTTTTGCCCCCGACGAGTGCCCGCGCCTCCCTTCCTAGGGCGGAACGATCTTCGTCCCAAAACTGCAGCAGGCCCCCACTCACACTACGGTACCACAGCTATCAACATACGTACCCGTACGGTATCACACTTTCGCGCAGATGAAAAGGATCGTATTCTAACCATAGGGAAATACAATGACGGATACTGCCGAACAAAATCGTGACATGAATGGATTTTCCAAACAGTAAAGATACCGAATCTTGCACACACGGGGGACAAAAACACCTCGAGACCTTCCTGCCGGCACGAGAAAGCGGCTCGGCTTCTGCCCCCGACGAGTCCCCGTGCCTCCCGTGCCTCCCTTCCTAGAGCGGAACGATCTTCGTCCCAAAAATGCAGCAGACCCCTAATCACACTACGGTACCACAGCTATCAACATACGTACCCGTACGGTATCACACTGTGACACAGATGAAAAGAATCGTACCCTAACCATAAGGATTTACAATGACGGTTACTGACGAACAATATCGTGACATTAATGGATTCTCCAATCACAATAGATACTGAATCTTCCACACACGGGGCACAAAAACACCTCGAGACCCTCCTGCCGCCACGAGAAAGCGGCTCTGCTTCTGTCTTCGACGAGTCCTCGTGCTTCCCCTCCTAGGGCGAACGATCTTCGTCCCAAAAATGCAGCAGGCCCCCACTCACACTACGGTACCAGAGCTATCAACATACGTACCCGTACGGTATCACACTATCGCGCAGATGAAAAGGATCGTATCCTAACCATAGGGAAATGCAATGACGGATACTGCCGAACAAAATCGTGACATGAATGGATTTTCCAAACAGTAAAGATACCGAATCTTGCACACACGGGGGACAAATACACCTCGAGACCTTCCTGCCGCCACGAGAAAGCGGCTCGGCTTCTGCCCCCGACGAGTCCCCGTGCCTCCCTATCGAGGGCGGAACGATCTTCGTCCCAAAAATGCAGCAGGCCCCCACTCACACTACGGTACCACAGCTATCAACATACGTACCCGTACGGTTTCACACTATGGCGCAGATGAAGAGGATCGTATCCTAACCATAGGGAAATACAATGAAGGATACTGCCGAACAAAATCGTGACATGAATGGATTTTCCAAACAGAAAAGATACCGAATCTTGCACACACGGGGGACAAATACACCTCGAGACCTTCCTGCCGCCACGAGAAAGCGGCTACGCTTCTGCCCTCGACGAGTTCCCGTGCCTCCCTATCGAGGGAGGAACTATCTTCGTCCAAAAAATGCAGCACGCCCCCACTCACACTGAGGTACCGGAGCTATCAACATACGTACCCGTACGGTATAACACTATGGCGCAGATGAAAAGGATCGTATCCTAACCATAGGAAAATACAATGACGGGTACTGACGAACAAAATCGTGACATGAATGGATTCTCCAATCACAATAGATACTGAATCTTGCACACACGGGGCACAAAAACACCTCGAGACCCTCCTGCCGCCACGAGAAAACGGCTCTGCTTCTGTCCCCGACGAGTCCCCGTGCCTCCCGTCTTAGGACGGAACGATCTTCGTCCCGAAAATGCAGCGGGCCCCCACTCACACTACGGTACCACAGCTATCAACATACGTACCCGTACGGTATCACACTATGGCGCAGATGATAAAGATCGTATCCTAAACATTGGAAAATACAATGACGGTTATAGCCGAACAAAAAAGTGACATGAATGGATTCTCCAATCACAAAAGATACTGAATCTTCCACACACGGGGCACAAAAACACCTCGAGACCCTCCTGCCGCTACGAGAAAGCGGCTCTGCTTCTGTCTTCGACGAGTCCTCGTGCTTCCCCTCCTAGGGCGAACGATCTTCGTCCCAAAAATGCAGCAGGCCCCCACTCACACTACGGTACCAGAGCTATCAACATACGTACCCGTACGGTGTCACACTATGGCGCAGATGAAAAGAATCGTATCCTAACCATAGGCAACTACAATGACGGACACTGACGGACTAAATCGTGACATGATTGGATTTTCCAAACAGAAATAATACCGAATCTTGAACACACGGCAGACAAAAACACCTCAAAACCCTCCCCCCGCCACGAGGAAGCGGCTCGGCTTCTGCCCCCGACGAGTCCCCGTGCCTCCCGTGCCTCCCTTCCTAGAGCGGGACGATCTTCGTCCCAAAAATGCAGCAGACCCCTACTCACACTACGGTACCACAGCTATCAACATACGTACCCGTACCGTATCACACTGTGACACAGATGAAAAGAATCGTATCCTAACCATAGGGAATTACAATGACGGATACTGACGAACAAAATCGTGACATTAATGGATTTTACAAACAGAAACGATACCGAATCGTGCACACACGGCGGACAAAAACACCTCGAGACCCTCCTGCCGCCACGAGGAAGCGGCTCGGCTCCTGCCCCCGACGAGTCCCCGTGCCTCCCTATCAAGGGCGGAACGACCTTGGTCCCAAAAATGCAGCAGGCCGTCACTCACACTACGGTACCACAGCTACCAACATACGTACCCGTACGGTGTCACACTATGGCGCAGATGAAAAGAATCGTATCCTAACCATAGGCAAATACAATGACGGATACTGACGAACAAAATCGTGACATGAATGGATCTTCCAAACAGGAAAGATACCGAATCTTGCACACACGGGAGACAAAAACACCTCGAGACCCTCCTCCCGCCACGGGAAAGCGGCTCGGCTTCTGCCCCCGACGAGTCCCCGTGCCTCCCTTCCTAGGGCGGAACGATCTTCGTCCCAAAACTGCAGCAGGCCCCCACTCACACTACGGTACCACAGCTATCAACATACGTACCCGTACAGTATTACACTAAAACGCAGATAAACAGGATCGTATCGTAACCATAAGGAAATACAATGACGGTTACTGACGAACGAATTCGTGACATGAATGGATTTTCTGAACACAATAGATACCGAATCGTGCACACACGGCGGACAAAAACACCTCGAGACCCTCCTGCCGCCACGAGGAAGCGGCTCGGCTTCTGCCCCCGACGAGTCCCCGTGCCTCCCTATCAAGGGCGGAACGACCTTGGTCCCAAAAATGCAGCAGGCCGTCACTCACACTACGGTACCACAGCTATCAACATACGTACCCGTACGGTGTCACACTATGGCGCAGATGAAAAGAATCGTATCCTAACCATAGGCGAATACAATGACGGATACTGACGAACAAAATCGTGACATGAATGGATCTTCCAAACAGGAAAGATACCAAATCTTGCACACACGGGAGACAAAAACACCTCGAGACCCTCCTCCCGCCACGGGAAAGCGGCTCGGCTTCTGCCCCCGACGAGTCCCCGTGCCTCCCTTCCTAGGGCGGAACGATCTTCGTCCCAAAACTACAGCAGGCCCCCACTCACACTACGGTACCACAGCTATCAACATACGTACCCGTACAGTATTACACTATGGCGCAGATGAACAGGATCGTATCCAAACCATAGGGAAATACAATGACGGTTACTGACGAACGAATTCGTGACATGAATGGATTTTCTGAGCACAATAGATACCGAATCTTGCACACACGGGAGACAAAAACACCTCGAGACCCTCCTCCCGCCATGGGAAAGCGCCTCGGCTTTTGCCCCCGACGAGTGCCCGCGCCTCCCTTCCTAGGGCGGAACGATCTTCGTCCCAAAACTGCAGCAGGCCCCCACTCACACTACGGTACCACAGCTATCAACATACGTACCCGTACGGTATCACACTTTCGCGCAGATGAAAAGGATCGTATTCTAACCATAGGGAAATACAATGACGGATACTGCCGAACAAAATCGTGACATGAATGGATTTTCCAAACAGTAAAGATACCGAATCTTGCACACACGGGGGACAAAAACACCTCGAGACCTTCCTGCCGGCACGAGAAAGCGGCTCGGCTTCTGCCCCCGACGAGTCCCCGTGCCTCCCGTGCCTCCCTTCCTAGAGCGGAACGATCTTCGTCCCAAAAATGCAGCAGACCCCTAATCACACTACGGTACCACAGCTATCAACATACGTACCCGTACGGTATCACACTGTGACACAGATGAAAAGAATCGTACCCTAACCATAAGGATTTACAATGACGGTTACTGACGAACAATATCGTGACATTAATGGATTCTCCAATCACAATAGATACTGAATCTTCCACACACGGGGCACAAAAACACCTCGAGACCCTCCTGCCGCCACGAGAAAGCGGCTCTGCTTCTGTCTTCGACGAGTCCTCGTGCTTCCCCTCCTAGGGCGAACGATCTTCGTCCCAAAAATGCAGCAGGCCCCCACTCACACTACGGTACCAGAGCTATCAACATACGTACCCGTACGGTATCACACTATCGCGCAGATGAAAAGGATCGTATCCTAACCATAGGGAAATGCAATGACGGATACTGCCGAACAAAATCGTGACATGAATGGATTTTCCAAACAGTAAAGATACCGAATCTTGCACACACGGGGGACAAATACACCTCGAGACCTTCCTGCCGCCACGAGAAAGCGGCTCGGCTTCTGCCCCCGACGAGTCCCCGTGCCTCCCTATCGAGGGCGGAACGATCTTCGTCCCAAAAATGCAGCAGGCCCCCACTCACACTACGGTACCACAGCTATCAACATACGTACCCGTACGGTTTCACACTATGGCGCAGATGAAGAGGATCGTATCCTAACCATAGGGAAATACAATGAAGGATACTGCCGAACAAAATCGTGACATGAATGGATTTTCCAAACAGAAAAGATACCGAATCTTGCACACACGGGGGACAAATACACCTCGAGACCTTCCTGCCGCCACGAGAAAGCGGCTACGCTTCTGCCCTCGACGAGTTCCCGTGCCTCCCTATCGAGGGAGGAACTATCTTCGTCCAAAAAATGCAGCACGCCCCCACTCACACTGAGGTACCGGAGCTATCAACATACGTACCCGTACGGTAT